>CM037923.1:6801709-7401709 GCA_021346845.1 Apeltes quadracus
CATGTTACTGCGGGAAAAGTCACCAGTCGCTGACCTTTTCCACACCTGTTGAGGTCTGCTGACCACCAAACATCATGATGCTGGTAACGGTTTGAAGCCTGCTGCCTGCGGGCGAAACATGCAGGTCGTCCCTCCTATGAAGGATCATTACTGGATGATTCTTCCTCTAGACGACATGCTTGTAATGCAATAACACCCACACTTATTTACAGCCTTGACTGATTTGTGTGCATTATTCCCGATATTTCAACAGCTTTGGATTCCACCCTAAATAAGAGTGTGACTGTATTGTGTGCATTTCCCCTCGCTGTAACTGCCACTTGAATTACCCCCCCCCCCCCCCCGTCTCCACCCCCCTCCTCCACCCTCTCCACGGGTCTGTGGATGTTGTGTGTAATCAAGCAGCCTGCTCTTTTCAGGCTGCAACACCAGCGTCCTGAGAGACGCCAGAAATCGGCACGCAGACCTTTTATTTTTTATTTTTTATTCTGGTCTTTGAATTTGATTACACTCTTCCTCACAAGCCTGCAAATAGGAGTCTGTTTTCCGAGGCTGCCTGCAGGACGGAGCAGAATGACATGTGACAGGATGGGAGCGTATTTGTGTGCACGCGCAGGTCACGGGGGGGGGGGGGGGGGGGGGGCTGTGTATAGCTGCTGCAGGCCTCGGACAGATGAAAAAAACAGATACGGTCTCGCAGGACAAAACATAGGCTACAAACACACACACACACACACACACTCACACTCATGTAGGTCAGCGGCCTCGTATCACAGCGAAAAAGGCCCCATTATGTAAACGTCTCTGGAAAAGGGAAGTGATGATAAAGAGCAATGAAGCAAAGTCAGGGTTTCTCCAGGGAAGTTTGCTCAGAGACTCGACACAAAACACCACGTCATGTGTCATCCGCTTTTAATTTAGACGGATTTTAATTTCACAGCGCTTCCGGCTCCAAATCCGATTCAAAAGTGCGGGACACGCTACACACAGTAAAAAGGTAAACTATGCATATTTAAGAGTGAGCGACGTGAACACACGGGTCATGAATAGAAGACACGCGAGGACGTTAAGGGGAAACGAGTGTGATACAAGTCGAGGCGCGTGGAAGTAGGTCACGGCGGCCACCTACGAGGATCCCGCAGCACGTCTTTCCAGCGAGGAAACACAACGACGCGGCCGCAGAGGGGACACGTTGGGAGACATCGGTCGGAACGTGAAGCGTTAAAGGGTTGAAGAGAGGCTTAGCTTTACTGAACAAGCTGGATGCAGAGAGATAAACGGCGCTTTGGGCTTTCGTGCTGCTGCAGCAGCAAACCGGTGTAAAAATAGTCCGACGTCGGCGTTGTTGTGGCTCGGTTCAATGCAGGGATAAGGGGGGCCGAAGGGGAGGAAGTTGGAGACTAAGGGAAGCGATGGCTGCAGCGGGCAGGAAGGAGGATGGAGGAGTAAAAGCAGGCCGCGTGGCGCTCAACAATCTCGCCGCTCACTCCGAGTTGCTTGTTTTCACTAAATGAACCAGACTCCTCATCTGAAACCGAGACATCTGGGTGGTATTTTGGTTTATTTTGTGCTAGAAAATAAAAAATAAAAACATGCTGACAGACTAAATTGCATTGTATTTTAATCACTTTTGTCTAATGGTCCAAAACAAAAGGCCTGAGCTGGAAGTCCAACAGCTCTTTCTCAATACTTAAATCTCAGCTATTAGAATTAGTTTTGTAGATTGTGAAAAGGGTTTCATGGGTGCATCACGGACAGAGAGGACCAGGCATGGTCTAATCCCCAAAAATAAACACCCCCGTACATTTTGTCAGGTTCAAAAAGATTGGCTTACGGATGAAACAGGCTTCTGCAAAGATCCAGATCATTATATTTGACTGAGGAGGGATTTGGAGGCGAGTGCAGCTCGCAGCAACTTACGGATGAGCCGATGAGCTCACCTCAGAATCTCACGTCGCACGCATGCAAAGGCCTGTTTCACAAATAAACAGCGATGGAAAAATGATACGCAATAGAGTCACAGCAAAAACGGAACCAGAACATAGAAACGAAGAGGATTTCTTTGTAATTGGTCATCTTCCCTTCCTGGATCTACTGACTGAAGGTGTGCAAACATGTGCAAGCAACAAGAGGGTTTGGTGATATAATAACAATAGTACTAAGAAATGAAGGACAAACCCCTTACTTGTCAAAATAAGGATTACAAAATGTTCCATGCTGCCGATTGCTGTGAATTTGCCTGCCGGTCATCTGAAGGTGTTAATTCATGACCCCCTTGTGACTAATTAAGTTTCCCATCATCTGATTTCACCCCGACACGCACATCAACCAGCACGGTGATAGTGGAAAAATACTGGGCTTGAACCCACTTCCTGCCTGCCCCCCCTTCCATCTTTATCCCCCCTTCCATCTTTATCCTTAGGTCTCTTTTGATGCCCTTCCTGTCTGGTTGGCTCGACCCTCACTGCTCCTCCTATAAATCACTCTCAGTGCGTCCGGACCGGCTCACAGTGTTTGGAGGGGGGGAGGGGAGCACTCACAGGACAACACGACACGGGACAAGAGGTCAACTGGGTGTAGGGATCCGGGACGCGTCAGTCATCGCCTGCTGCTTTCCATCTTGTTTCTATCTCCCTCGCCCGACTGCTTATCAGGAATCTGCAGCCCTTTGAATGGCCGACGTCGTTGTCCTCCCTGTCCGACACCTCTTTTTCTTTCCTCCCCACAACCCGATGTGACCCAGGAAAATAAGATAGTATCTGTTCTTCTGTTATGCGAAGAAGTGGGGTCAAAAAGACCCGAGCTTACCCCGGCACCCAGCTACTTCCCTTCTAGGTCACGTGACCTTGGGAGATAGCGAGTGGGAAGAAAAAGGGGGAGGGAGAGCGATATCTGTGGGAAGTGGCTGGCCGAGTGTGTATGGTGAGAATGCAGCATGTAACGTCGTGTAACGTCACACGAGTGGGTTGTTGTGCATCTTGTGTGTGTGTGTGTGTGTGTGGCTGATCATTGTCTCTATTGCGCGTCCAATCAGCTAAATGTACTTCCTCCCAGGAAGAATACGACGTTCCGTTTTTAAACAGATCAAAAACAGAAGGAGCCGCAGGCAAAACAGTCGAGCTGAACAAATAGAAACTAGAGGACACAACGTAATTGTTGTATCGGTCGTTTGTTTGTAACTCTGCGTGCACCTCTGTGGAAGTGGAGCCTCATGCAGCTCCATAATGTTATTTGTTCTATTAAAAAAAAAAATCCATGTTAAAAATACCACACAGGCCTCATTGAGCGCACCAGTGCCTCCGTATGTCTGGACTCTGCAGCCCTCCTGCTATCACAGTCCTGATAAAACAGCTCTGCGCTTCTAAGTAAAAGAAACCAGAGCTTCCATGTCTAATGGTGGGGACGTGAATATAGCATGCGCGTGTGTTTGTGTTGCTTCAAATAGGCGACAGCCAAACTGAGCAGGCTCCAAGTGCACAGAACGCAACTTTCTATGACGCCAGGAAAACATTGTCACTATAATTAAGACGCAAGCGCAGTAGTTTTAGTAGCTCTCCCTCTGTAATTATGCATCAGTATTGCGTATACGCCGTGTAAGTACAGTTGAAATATACACAACTTGTATGGTTGGCTGAACCTACAAGTTAGTTAGTGGAAAACTGTTGGCACACAAGAGTAAAAATCATTTTATTTAAAAAGGTAAAATGTGGATTGTTATCCAACCTCATTCCCTCTGAAAGCTTCCCAAGGTCCTGGGCGCCGGGTTGCGGTTGGATCAATCTGCGTGTTTACCGAACACGCCGGTGCTGCAGCCCATCGGAGCGGAACACTCTGTACCGGGAACCCAGCGGCTCCACGCTTACTGACGACTACAAGGGGATTGAACAGATTGCCCACATGTAGCTCCTGCTTCTGCCCAATTACCCCCCCCCCGCCCCCCAACTGAGGAGTCCAAATAGGAGACGGGCGAACAACAATTGGCCGCCATTTTTTATATTTATGCTTTTGAATCCCATGGAGTTTTGATGATTTGATGATTTTCAGAACTCACTTAAGAATATCCACATCTGCCTCGCTCTCCGATTACAAAACGCCCCGTGGATCAATCTGAAGTTCTACGTGTTCCGGGCAGCGTCTCAAGTGGCCACTTTCGCCCTCCACCTCCACCTCCACTCTGCATCGGCTCTTGTGCCTGTCATTTCTGCAGCGCAGTAGATCACGGTGCTCCACAAATTCACACACAGACTGATATCGACGTGTGTGTGTGTGTGTCTGTCTGTGTGCATGCATCGTGGGAGCATTAAAAAAAGTAGCCTGAGGTGCTCTGAATTGATTTTTCCCTTTCTACCATCAATTGTTAATCACCCTGAGAGCAAACGAGTAAAAACAAAACAAAAAAAAACACAACAAAGGAAGGCCAAAAATGCATACTCGCGTGCACGCACGCACACTCACACACACACACACACACACACACACACACACACGGCTCCTCCAGCCATTAACACTACAATTGAACTGAAACATGATCACGTGCAGATTAAATAAAAAACGTATACAAAAGGATTACAGCAGATTATGTCAAAGGGGCCCACTGCGGCTCATCTGTTCGCTTATCAGGTCATTAATTCAATGACTGACGCTGGCACAGCCAGGAGATAGTAGTTCAAGTTCTATCAAAAGATTTCCTCCATTTTTTTTTTCACCCACTTTCTGAAATGTTCATGTTTATTTGATGATGATAATTCGTTCTGAAGCTATTGAGATGTAATCTCCTATTTAGGGATTAGAGAACAGGATTAATTGTCCGCGTGGATCAATCATCAGCGCCTTGCCGAACAATGGCGACGCACAAATAAGCAAATGCTTTTGGTTAAATTCCGTCAATTACAGATTGTTCCAGCTGATTATCCCATCGACGCCATAAGACCATGAGAGAAGGTCTAAAACAACAACAACAACAACCCTGATATGAAAGTAGATGTCCCTACTTCAACATTCATTTGTTTCCCTGAATGATTTGTTCTTTAAGCTGCTCATCTACTCTCCTCTGAAGTTCACTCAGTAACAGGATCTAACTGTCTTATTACAGTGTGATAAAAGTCCTCCCTTATGAATCATTCCTTATGAATCAGTCATTCCTTCGTCAGACTATTTGCCCAAATATGGTCGGTTGTTCCTTCACAATGAAATATAACTTGAAATTAACTTGACACCACATATGGAACAAACGATTAATACGAAAAGCTAAAATGCCATTATTGATGCTAACCAAAATCAACCTCCATCAATTACACTATAAGACAGAAGGGACGTTTGACATTGTCCCATCAACTTCTCTAAAATAAACACTGTAAAAGCCGTGGTCTGTGTATGACTGGCATAAAAGTGTCAAAAATAAAATAAACACGGGCAGAGAGAGTTAATAAAGCCGTGCACTGCAGTTAACCAACAGCTCGACTGGCGTCTGCTCTAATGCCCCTCCTGGGACTTAAATACTCTGAGTGGATCCGTCGCCTCATTCAACCTGCAGCCAGTCGGCATTAACTGCAGCCGACTCCTCTTGCAACTAATCAAACGAGAGAGTGAACAGCGCTTTGTCTGGTACGGCATTGTAGCCGATACAAAATAAGAAGCAGGAAGTCAAAGGGGCGCTTCAATGCATCTCAGAGTATAACAACTCGAGTATTCACTGGATGGCTGTTAAGCGCGCACACGGCTGCTCAACAGGAAGATGTGTAGGAACTCGTAGCACTCGAGTCTGTAAAGCGTCCCCACGACATTAAACAAGTTACACTTTTGATCATTACGGTAAAAATGCTTTCTTTTTGCACTCGGCCAGAAGGCAGTACATGACAGAGTGTGCGACGCGTACGAATCAACAGGTGTGTGTACTGAATAAATGTACTTTTCTGGGGAAAGTGGAGTGCTACTTTGATCCGTTATATTCCTATGAACCGCCCCGTGTACGCACACTTCCTTTGACTACATGCATATAAACATTCCCCTGGATGACTCACATCCCTCGGCCTCTTTCTTCAGTCACATGGTCAGTCGGTGCGTCAGGCTCCTTCACGTGCTGACTCACCCCCCCCCCCCCCAAAATCAAACAGGAGAAGGACAGTTCATCACAGGGAAGATGTCAGCGTGACGTGTGCATGTCCATGTGTGTGTGTGCTAGTGCGTGTTTAGGGTGGGGGGTGTTTACAAAGACACACAGGAGTCTTTCACTCTCGCTGTGTAACAAGCGGCCTTTGTAGTCGCCCTCTTTGGGCACACCGAGTGAAACAGAGTGATGCTGCTTGGTATTCAGACCTTTGAGTGCGAGGCTTTTGCACGTGTCCGTAAATGACTGACTGAATTTGTTTGTATATTTCTCTGGGAGGTAGACGACCCGCCGGCGATCCCTTTCGCCCGCTTAATGTTCCACGTCCGCCGATGACGGTCCTATCGTATCACGGCAGCAGCAGAGGACACGTGTTAGAAGAACACACGACATCCCCGCCTCCTCCAATACTTTTTCCAGTAGCTTTCCCTTCTCTTCCCCCTGGTCATCGCATTCCTGCTCACCAATCTGTGTTTATCTGTGGTGGGGCCACGTATGGGGCCCTAGCGTTTTGGAGATGTGCGTCTCCTCACTGTTAACTGTAGCTACTGGTCAGATCCAGCGTACTGCCGGCAGAGTGAGGCAGTACAAATCTTTACTGACTCATTCTGACCCAACAGCACAGTTGCCATGGAAATGATGGGACGGCCAGTGTGAAATTCTATCATTTCCTTCATCACCCCCCCCCCCCACGTTCTCTTTCCCCGGCGTGTGCCCGGACTCACTTAGCACCTTTAAATACAGCGGTAGCATTGGAATGGAGGCGCAGGGTGAACGCCGTCTATTCTTAAAGAAACACCCGGAAACCCCCTTTAAATCCAAACACGTCGGGCCAGTTGAGCGTTTATGTTTTCAACCCAATACACTCGTGTCCGTAACATAAACTGGGACATGAATGGGAACTGGAGGATGTGGCGGTTCTTCAGGCAGTGGGGCTTCCCCAGCCTTGGTTAACCTTGAACTCAACACCTTCACGGCTCCATCGGGCGCCCGATCAGAAAACAAAGCCACGTTAACACCAGCTGGCTGCAGGAATCCACAAACGCCTCTCTAATATAACAACTGAGAAGCCGTAATTGTTATCCCGCATGGGAAGAAAAATAACAAAAACAGGGGGTTTTTGGGAAATGGTAATTTAACCAAGCTTTTTTTTTTTTCTCCCCCCACTGCATGGACAACCAACATTAACATAACAACAGCCTCGTTGCCATGGAGTCACACGGAGGCTCGGCTTCTCGTTATTACCTACAGCAACTCTGACTGATGGACGGACTAAGCGGCTGGATGAATATCTGACAAGCTGGCTGGCAGAAGAAAAAAAAACGAGTTTAAAAGGGATTATACGAGTGGAGAAAATAGCTCATTATCTCCACGTCGGTTTTATTAGCAGAACTACGCAGCCAAGACCAGGGAGGAATAACATGGAGAGGATTTACAATGAAGGGGACGGGAATGAAAATGTGGATTATGTCAGGACAGGGAGTGAAAGGTCACGCCAAGGAGCAACACAGGGGAGGTGGAAGAAAAGGAGGAACGTATCCATGCATGCGTTTTATTGTTGGACAGGGTTCTCCACCGTGGGGGCTGCCTGACCTGCTGGAAGCTGCCTCTCCAGTTGCACGTGTTCCCCAGCTCTCAGTCTAAATGAGCTAAATGGGTCTCCATCAGTGAACCGACTGTAAATCAAAATCCTCTCCAGGCCATTCAATCGCCTCCGCCGGCACGTGAGGCTCTGTAGTATCCCGGCCGTGCTCGTGTCACGGGATATCCCTTTAAACCGCCGTCAAAATGTCAATGAAAGCACGGTGCAATCCGGTTCTCTCACGAGAGAGCGATCGGTCTACAACTCTCCTCTCCTCGACGTTCAACGAGGGCCGAGAAGTGATTTACACTCGTGTTTGCAATAACAATAACTGGTCATTGCTTCTCTGTGGATTCGGACGTGCAGGTGCAAACGTGAAGACAGGCCCGCCTCCCGAAGAGGCCGTTGTTTAATGGCATCCCATCTGCAACTAGCAGCCTGACCTTGGGTCGATATGTGTGACAGCCTTTTTTTTTTTTTTTTTTGGTCTCAGCTATAGCCAACTAGGAATTCTCCAAACCTGTTAAGTCGTTGTTTTCCCCTCGCTGCACCAGGAATAGCATGTGGGTCAATGCCAGCTCAGGAGAGTTGACGCGAGCTTACTGACGGCGGGCCGCAGCAGCCAGGTGTCATTAGAACCGGCTCTCACTGGGTCGCCGCCGGCAACGGTTTTAATGTGTGATGGGGCAGAGGGACTCCTGACGCACGGCTGGACCCATCCACACGGATTCATAAGTGAACCCCCCCCCCCTTATTAACCTTCCTGAAGAAGATGTCTCCTTCTTGGTTTGCAATTAGAATAGAGAAAGCAGGAGGCATCTCATACATCAGCACTTATATATCACACACATACTATATATATATATATATTAAATAAGAACAAGCATGTTGTGATGGCCAATATGTTTATCGACAACTATACGAGTTCCTGTATAAGCCACCAGGACTTCATTAAATGAATTCACAGGTGGGCTTTAAAACGGATTCAGCCAATCAGAAGGGGGCACAGCTAAGGCTGCCTATTTTGTGATATGGTAATAAAGCTGTATGAGCTACATTCAGCCCACCTGTGGGGGGGCACAGCGGCTTTATCTGCCTCTAAAGACGTGACAGCGACGCCTTTGTTTCTTTGGAGCCGACGTTCAGCTTCCTCTCCCTGCCGGTTTGCCATTTTTCATTACCTCATCCTGATACTCGCACATGGCGCGGGCGCGCGGGGTTGCTGAGCACGCGGGGCTAGGCCAGAAAGCGGCGACAAACGGGCCTATAAGGGGGGGGGGGGGGTCTTTTTTTCTTCTTCTCCCAACAGTTCGCTTCTCGCAGCGGACGGACAGAGACACAAACACACACACAAACACCCCCGCAGCTGATCAACCGACTCACGCGAGCCCTTTTACTTTGCGAGGCCGCCCGATCGATGCGTCCGATCGGCTTTCAGCCCGGCGGAATTGTTACGGCTCGTTACCTCGCAGTCGTACAGGTCCGTTAGCTGGTCGATAATCCACTCCTCCAGGTTCAGTCTCTTCCGCAGCTCCTTGCGGTCGTATTTGACGGTGACGCGTCCCTGCTTCCGAACCGGCGTCTCCGGCTCCTCCGCGGTGCCGCCCGGCGTCTGGAAATACACCCGGGGTTGAGGGCTCGTCTCCGGGCTCGTTACAGCTGCCATGGTCGCTCGGCTTGGTTGTAAAAGAAGAAAAGAAAAGAAAAAAAAATCTCCCCCCGCGGAGATGTGGAAGTGTTGGAAAAACAGTCGGAGCGGTCGACGTGCAAAATGCCGACTGACAAAATGTGAGCCTTCGGAGAAACAAACGTTGGACACGGTGCTTTTGTTGTCCACAGATCGCTCAAAGGGACATTGGCCGCTTCCTCAAAAACAAACGGGACTGTCGGTTCCGGTGAAGCGTAAAGTGTAAACCGGCTTAATGGGCTATTTACAGCACGCGAACTCTGCTTATATATAATTTTAAAAAAGGAGGTGAGCAGAAGCAGGGCCAGCCTCAACTCTTCATTCAGTACAAAGAGAAATCACACGTCTCTCTCTCTCTCTCTCTCTCTCTCTCTCTCTCCGGTCCCCGGTAGAGGTGCGCGCACGCGCGCTCTGACTGGACGGACACGAGCGCATCCGACGTTTCTGGGAAGAAAGAGAAAGAAAGAAAAAAGGCAAATGGTGACTTTATTCTTTCTACCAACTTTGAAAAGCAGCTCACCATCAGCTACCATTTTGGCGAATTGGTTGTTTGGCTTCTGTGGAGTTTTTAAGCGTGTTTGGAATGTGTGAAATGTACACAGATAACATTTCACAGTTTATTGAAGGACAATATTTCGTTTATGTCCGCTGAATATTTTTCTCTACAATGACATGCTCTTTAAGTTCTAAGTGAGAAACACATTGCAATGGTTCCAATAATAGGAAACCAGCTCCAGTTTTCACAGTCTGTCTATCGTGTTGTCACAGCGGGGGAGCCTCATTGTAATAATAATGGGAGTGTAAAGTTTATTGCAGGGGTGTCAAACGTACGGCCCGCGGGCCGGAAACGGCCCGCCAGGTGGTTCAGTCTGGCCCGCGGGATAAATCTGTATTACTGAAAAAAAATAAGAATACACTTCTATAAAATCTGCAGTTCCTATATTGTCCGCTAGTGGCGCTGTTTCACGTCTATCGCTTTACCCGCATTTTCTGTTGACCCTGGCACCCTCTTCAGTGAAATGTCTTTGTCAAAAAAGAGAAAAGTGGACACAATGTCGGATTTTTCAAGAAAAATTGACCTCTTCCTACATGTTCATGGAGGTGAATCACAATCACTGTGATCAGTTTTTATGCATAATACACTTAAATAAATGTTAAACTGGGTGAAAATGTTGTTGAAATTGCACATTACTTTTCTTAAAAACTCTTAGGTTGTTGATAATATATTTATTAAAAGGACAATTCATTGCATATAAAGATTTTTATAATTTACTTCTTCTCTGCACTAATACAAAGAAGAAAGTGGACTTATTGTTAGTTCTATGTCATTTTAGAATGAGTTTACTGGTTTGGCCCACTTGAGATGCGATTAAGTTGTATGCGGCCCCCAGACCAGAATGAGTTTGACACCCCTGGTTTATTGGGAGGTAAAGACATGGGAGTGAATCCATAATGTATCTTCCCTCTCTCCATCTCCTTTGTACTATAGGGTGTTCACATCCGTCAACATCTTCATATCAGTGTGTGTTTGTGTGTGTGTGTGTGTGTGTGTGTGTGTGTGTGAGTTCGAAGAAGGTCCAAGAAGCTGTTTCAGACAACCATGAAAACGAGACGTAACCCCCCCCCCCCTGAATTATTCAGTGAGCTTGTCTGAAACTTACAGTTGAGTAAGCAGGGACAAGCCACACACGGTAACAGGCAAAAAAAAACTATATCTGTGCATCTTCACAGGTGGACTGCTAGTGACATTTTGGTCTGTTCACTCCATGTCTGACAGTAACAGACCACCAGAGAGGAAGTTGGTATAATTTTAGCGTACAACAACGAAACTGCCGCGGCTTTGGATGAAAGTGAAAGGGTGCCAGAATCACACACGGTCTAACGCACGCTTCTGAGAAAATCACGTAAGGAACTCACACAGCCTCACTATAAACCCCAGCTTGTTCAATATTGTTGCTGTTGATTTTTATCATCATTAAGATATTGCTGAACTGCAGTGGTAAGACATCGTCAGAAGACACTCTGCGTCCTCCTCTTGAAGGCCGGACCCTGAACCAAACTTCTATTTACTTTTGACTTCACATGGACTCCTGGGGCGCACTGCTCTAACAGGGAGACGGTGAATCTAAGAAGTCCTCCCCCCACAGGGGGAGCTGTTGAGCCGCTTCCAGCGAGTGCGTTCATGGGCAAATCACGTGGGCCCCTGGGCATAACCGCGTGCCTCCTCTCCTATGATTAGATGGTTCTAGTCATTTTTAATCACTTCCTGATTGTTACTTGTCTCATTGAAAGACATTTCGTGTCCAACTCAGCACTCCGTACAAATTCATTTGTAGTCACTGCGCTTCCAGCCAGCCACTGCTCATTTTCTTTTTTTCTATAAGGTGCAAACATCTGATTAGCAGATAGGAGACCTTCAAAGTCAGATTGAGTTATACACTTTTTTTGAAAAACAAAACCACAGGGGGAATTCAGAGCTGAGAGCGGTGTTTCCACATTCTAAACTGTTGCTCAATCCAGCTCTTACTGTCCACAGCCGACGGTGGTGCTGGTGTCCGGCCACCAGGGGGCAGTATAGGATTATATCGCGGACCTGAGAGCGAAGCAGGAGCAGAAGTCTGGGCAGCGGTCCCCCGTTTGGAGCATGTCGGGGCTGCATGGTGGCCGCCAACCGGTGAATTGAAATGGCAACGCCTCATCTGGGGGAACAACTGGAATTGACCATTTGCTCTCAATCCCACGTGACGGCTTTTGTAGACAATAACTGGGCAGCTTTGTGGAGACAGATGGGTCCTGTCTCAAGTGAACTCTCGGCGACTTCAGGCCGAAGTCTCAGCAGCCGAGTAATCTGATCAACTTTTTATTGCTACTGTTGACTGAGTCAGGCCTTTCTTATTAAAGCTAGTGTGTGTACTGCACATGCTTGTGTGTGTGTGTGTGTGGGAGGGGGGTTAGCAGAGGCAGTGTGTGGCAAGACAGTGAATATGCCTGTGTGTCTTTTAATACAATGTGTCTTTGTGATTGCACGGCTTTGCGTTGGAGGGGAAACTACTCGGTAGAGGGGGAAGAGCGAGGAGGGAGAGAAAGAGAACAGTGGTTGTTGATCTTGCTTTTCTTAGCAAACTCTACATGCCTGCCCTCATTCCTAACTCTTCCCTGTTCCTACTTCCCTGTAGGGCGTCGTTACTGCTTTTCATCTCTCTGACTGACATTCCGTCTTTCTTCTACTTCTCATTTCCTCAACGGGACACAGAAAATAGGGAAGGCCCAAAACAGCAAATGTCATAGATCTGGCATTCGCTCCAGTTACATTTCCTGTTAATTTTCTACATCCCTTCCCCTCCCTTTTCCCTTAAACCCTCCCCCTTTCTGTGTCTCTTTTATCATTTCCATTGGTGTGTCTGTCCTCCTTTTGATCCTGTTCTCTTTCGGCTTCTATGTAGATATTTTGCGGCCGTGTTAGGGGGGGCTTGTGAGGACAATGCCGCTGTTTTATAGCAGCCCGTCGAATAGTTATCGAGACGTGCCACTAAATATCTACCTGACGGAGGTGCTGCATGAAGAGTCCGTGAGTCATTCGAAGGTGCTGTACTCAAGATAGGAATCATTTCTATTGCCTCTCAAACGGCAGGGCCCGGTGGCTCTCAGCAAAGAGTGCTGACAATGCTAACAGTGCAAGCTATGATAAAAGTGCTGACTGAGCTGACGTTGTTGACCTGGGGAGGGGGGGCGGGACCGGAGAAGCGTTGGTTGGATTTCATTTATCAGCTCTAAGCGGCTCATAGGAGCAAGGCAGAGCAGCGGCCGTGACCTTATAACCAAGCCTGAGCCAAGAAACAAGCTTGGTTAACTCCACACACAGAGGGATATATGATTTAATCTCTTGCCCCAAGTAGATCGTTCTCCTCCTTGTGTTTGTATATAGCGAATAGCTGTTTGCAGCTACGCTCACAGGTTCAAACCTGCTGGGGGTGCTAAAGGTTCAGATCCTCTGCAAAGTCACCGGGGTTCATCCTGTGCGGATCTTAAATACACCCGATTGCAGTGTCGACCTTTTCATAGTTATCAAGATTGTATTGTGTTGTTGTGTTTGCGAAAGGAGGGCGGGATGAATGGAGGGAAGACGTCTGTTCACAACACGAGCGCCTGAGCTTCGAACGCGGCCTTCAACATAACGTCGTCTGGCAGAGAGGAAAAAGAGAGCGTGTGCATCTTTTATTATGCAGCAAATAAATGCAATATCCGGGCCAATGCGTCTGTCCATCCTGTATTAGTTGTCATTTGAGAGGTCACGTGTGTTTGTTTAACTGCTTGGACACACACACACACACACACACACCTGGAAACGGCCCGGACACAAAACACACGCTGCTTCACACAGTCAGTCAGTCAGCAGGCTGCAGCATAGCAGACATTCCTGCCGGGTGTAGTTGGGGAGTTGAAGAATGGCAACAATTGCCAAAAAAAATCAGTTGCTCTGCTGGGTGTTTGAATCTTTTTTTTAAGTTGCTGGGCAGCAGGATTTGGACGGGATTAAACGGCGCAGCCTCCTTTTGCTCTCACGCTTCTCACCGCGCACCGAGGCGATGCAGGGGGGTGGGGGGGGGACGTTATTTGATGACTCAGCGGACTTCAATTATCTTTTTTTTTCCGACAAACCCTCTAGATGATTTGCCGATTGCCGATTTAATCATTGTTTATATTGTTTCTAAAAGATATCCTTAATTTCACAACCCGTCTGCCTGAGCAGCACCCGCGATGCTTCAGAATGACCTCTAAACTGGTTACTTTGTTTTCCAGTGGCTGCCAGTAATGTCTTTAATAACGCTTTTTTAATAACATTAATGTTTTTAATAACATTACTTGGACACGTAGCTAATCGCTTATCGTTAACAACAAGGAAAATAGCTTAAAGGAGATTGCTTCTTGCAGACTGCAGTTAATTTGCATGTGCGCCTGTGATAATAAATAAAGATGGAGCTTCAGCTTTTTCACTATTCACCCTAAACCAGTGGTTCTCAAACCTTTTACACCAAGTACCACCTCAGAAAACACTTGGCTCTCCAAGTACCACCATAATGACCAACACTATACAGTATTGTAGTAGGCCTAAGTATTCATCAAAAACAAGGCAGAGGTTTTATTCCTAAAGAAGTATATTTAATATTGTCAGCCATTGTAACATTTTGCACAGTTTCAACAGTAAGACTGCGCTTAAATATAGGAAGAAAAAAAATTACATTTTTTAAATTTATATTTATTTCAGTGATTCTTTGGCGTACCACTAGAGGAAGCGTACACGTACCACACTTTGAGAATCACTACCCTAAACAACTTTTTGGGGGTTTGTGGCCGCTCTAAAGAATAGATATTTTGAGACATACATGCATTTGCTTTCTTGCTGAGAGATGGCTATATAGTTACACTTACTTGAGTAATGTGAGCGGTTTTCCAGTACTTAAAAAAAAAGTTCTAATATTTACATTTAAAAGAGAAATGTTCCACTCCACTTATTTTATTCCTAAATTGGTGATTACATTAAGATTTGACGTGTAAAACAAGTAAGGAGATACGCTGCGCTTCACTTTTAAACAGGCCTGTAGTGGACAGACTGACAGCTGCTCCCAGTCTCTATGCAATGCTAAGCTAAGCTGCTGTTTTCAGCTCCACATTTATATGATTGACACGTCAAGGTTAATGTCAGAATGTAAGAAAAAAACAAGTTAGAGAGGAAATTACCCCTAAAAATTGCATCTGAGTAATCTCCACCCGGGTTCACTGAAAGCATTTGTTACAAAAGTGACAAAAACACGCAGTGGGCGTGGAGGAAGATACGTTATAGGAGCGTTGCAGGTTTCTAAGAGTGAACACATCCAGACACATCAGCCTGCTTTCACTTTGACAGTTATTTAAATTGAAAAAAGCTGCCTGGTTCAATTCAATCACACACTTTACCAAATGTTCAATTCCTTCACACACTTTACCAAATGGCCCGTGATACAATATTAAATCATCTTTCCGGTTTGAGCGCATGAGTAGTGAAGCAAACATAAAAGTGGGAGGGCGGGAAAGTTTGAGCCAATAGACTTTTGGTAAAATAAATATGATGTCAGATAAAGCAAACACCGCGGGCCCGTGATAACATATGCACACAGCATGTTCATAGATCCATGCAGACGGATTGGCAGCCGGGGGGGATTGGGGGGGAGCGGGGGGACGGAACAGAATTAAAACACTCCCCGGAAGCGACAGGAGAGAGAGAGAGAGAGAGAGAGAGAGAGAGAGAGAGAGAGAGAGAGAGAGAGAGAGAGAGAGAGAGAGAGAGAGAGAGAGAGAAAGGGAGGAAGCGGAGAAAGTTTGGAAGGACGAGAGCAGAGAAGAGGGGTTCGTCCAGATGGGAGGGAGGAAGGAAGGAAGGAATGAAGATAGGAAGGAAAGGATCTCTCTGCATAAATAAACCAATATAGTAATCAAAGCTCATAATAAAGGACAGCGGAGGGGTTAAAGGCGCGCGGCCAGCAGAGCGCGGGGGTGCGCGCGGAGACAGTCTAGTCCCGTCCTCCTGTCCTCCCGTCCTCCTCTCTGTGGATTTCTACTCATGTTCTTCAAATTCTCCGTGACGTTCACCAACTGTTGAGGTCGGGCTCTGGAGAAAGTTTCTCTCTCTCTCTCTCTCTCTCTCTCTCTCTCTCTCTCTCTCTCTCTCTCTCTCTCTCTCTCTCTCTCTCTCTCTCTCTCTCTCTCTCTCTCTCTCTCTCTCTCTCTCTCTCTCTCTCTCTCTCTCTCTCTCTCTCTCCCTCCCCTCCGCCCCCTCACCGTGGAGTCACTCACTCTCCCCGGAAAAGACGCGCGAGCCCCGGGTGGAAGAGGAGGAAGGAAGAGCGGGACTTCTCTTTTGGTTCCCTTTTTTTGGTGTGCGTGTGTGTCTTTGTGTTTGTGGTTCCTTCCGAGGAGTCCGACCTCGCCGTAGCCGGAGTTTAGGCGTTGGCCCCCGGGCAGGGAGTCCCTAGCCATGGCCGGGGCCAAGCCGGGAGTCCACGCTCTGCAGCTCAAGCCCGTGTCCGTCCACGAAGCGCTGAAGAAGGGCGGCAAGTTCATCAAATGGGACGAGGTGAGGACGACGACTCAACAGGGTGAAAACCGTATTGTGTTTCCTTGATGCCGGGGAGGGAAGAGCTCCCCGGTCGGCGGTGACTACCAGACAAGGGACAGTAGGCTCACTATTCGGAATTGACACACTAGACCGGTGTGTGTCCCTCTGCGTGCGCGTGCGTGCGTGTGTGTGTGTGTGTGTGTGAGATACGGACAATGTGTGCAGATGTGAGCACAGCCTCTTTAGAACGCTCAGAACACAGAAGCCCCCTATGTGATACTCGTGTGTGTGTGTGTGTGTGTGTGTGTGTGTGTTGTGTTGAATTCTTGTCAAGCCGGTTTTCATTCTGGCTCAGGTTCAGTCCTCCCTCCTGTTTGTTTCTCTCCCCCCCCCTCCAGAGGATTAGTGGAGAAAGCACCTGTTTGTAGGACAAAAGTGCACCTTCGACTGAAGCAATGAAACGTCACTTTTTAACTCTCTTTCTCTTGAAGTAGCTGAACATCTTTACTGTTGTTGTTTCAATGACGACACAAATCCTGTCCACAACAAAGGATTTAGTCCTTTGTCCTGTTCTATTTTTCCTTCTGTATATTTCTGCACTGGCGTGTCTGGCAACCCCGGCATGCTCCTGCCCATGTCAGTGACCATAGTGCGTGTGTGTGTGTGTGTGTGTGTGTGAGGCTGAGTGCAGGGCCATTCAGTAATCTCTATAGAGAAAGTAGGTGTGTGTGTGTGTGTGTGTGTGTGTGTGTGTCTCTGAGCGGCCATTGATGATTAACCGAGTAGCTGACGGACCTGGCGCTAACTGGAGGCGTGTGTGTTTGTGTGTGTGTGTGGGCATCATCAAAATATTGAACGTTAAAGTCCGTAGTTGCGTCACGGCCTTCGTCCGTAGGCGTTAGTTGGAGATACGGGGTCGGGCTCGGTGGTACTTGCACAAAAGCCTAAAGGCAAATCACACCTGCTTTGAATGTAAAACCACTTCTCGGCAGCGGAGCTTCACATTGCAATGGTGATGTGATACGCGTGTGTGTATGTGTGTGTGTGTGCGCGTGTGTGCGGCCTCGGGTGAAGGGTCTTGTCACGCAAACAGTGCGTACCATGTCCTTTTAATTTCCCCTCCTTTCTCTGCCTCTTTCTCACACACACACACACACTCTCTGAGTCCCTCGGTCTCTCGCGCTGTCCAGGGAAAAGGGGCTACGCTGGCGATTCAGTGTGTGAACACTTCAAACCGTGTGCATGCATTTTCTTTGTGTATATTTAATCCAGACTATTTGCTATTGCCCAGTAAAGTCAATATGGGTACTTTCTGCAGGATAAATGGAGAGCCAGAGCCAGCACATCTGGAAGGGGAGCGATGTGGAAGAGTAGTAATTGCAGGAATGCTTTTGTGTTTGGGGACTGTAATCAAATCCCAGATATCTCTTTGTAGTCAGTTGTGGCAAGATAAACGGGAGCATTTGAATAAGTATCATTTTGCTGCGGCTTCTCCTCTGCATGTCAAGGTGTTTGGTCATTTGACGCTGGACGCTTTTTCTTAGAAACTCGCTAATCATTTAAAGGTTTTTTTTTTTCTTCTTTTCTTTCTTTATTGAGGTGAAATGTTAAATCAATTACCTCATTGTCTTTTTAGGTGAACAAGGTGCAAAAAAAACCAGGCCGCTTAACGACAAACTAAACCAACGTCCCAAACAATAACAACTTGTTGCAGCTGCACAGCTAAATGGTCGGTTTAATCTTATTTAGTAAAACTCTTTGTCATCCAGGAAGTCTCTTGAGATAAACGTTCAACCTGGCCAGAACCGCAGCGCGCACACATGTACGTAACAATACAGTTTGCTGCTTCCTCACGCAGTTCATATGAAATCATTTCATAGAGCCAGAAAGGCTCGAAGGGGAGAGGATGAATTTCCCCAGTAACTTCTTCTTAACACGGCGCTTGAAGGCCTGGTATCAAGGCAGTGCTTGTAAATGATTCCAAAGCCAGTGCACATGCACCTTTTTTCTTTTACACAAATTAGAAAAGACTGTGGGGACTGTGAAGGTAATCCATCACATAAAGCAGGGCTCGGTCGGGCTCAGTTGGATAGGAAACAAAGAAAATGCAACGTGCGCTGTTGAACCACACAGAGTTGCTTGGAATTTATTATGTTTACATTTAAATTGATTGGTCATACTTTTTAGCTTTTTTTCTTTTTTTTTAATCCACCCTAAGAGCTCAGAAGTAATAGCGGAGAACATGGATTGTTTAAGTGTCCGTCTGTGTTTCAGCAGTGGGGTCGATCTTTTGGGCTTCTGTATAAACTGGCTGGAGCGCTTTAAGTATTTGGCAAAGTGAGAAAAGAATTCGTACTCACACACATGCAGAAAGTGCCCGGGGCCAGGGCAGTTTGTTTACACGAAACTCTGCCCCCCACCCCCTCCACCCCCCTCCCCTCACCCCCACACACACACACCCAACCTTTGGGCCGAGTCTTTCTCTCTCTTCCCCGTCACCACGTCCCCCACCCCCCCCCGCCACGTGGCTTTTCTTCATGGCCCGTCTCTCGTCCTCGCATCCATTCATCCTTTTTAGCCTCTTGTCTTTTCCTCCTCCTTCACTTTTCAGCCTTCCTCTGGTCCGCCGCTGGGACGCGTCCAGTGACACCCACACACACACACCCTGACTCATGCAGGGGGCGGGGGGAGGAGGAGGGAGATTGCATTCCAAATTGACCGTCTCCCCTTTGTGTTTCGGCTTGTGTGTATATACACACACACACACACACACACACACGTGTGTTCAAGTCTGTGTGTTTGTGTGGTTGTTTTGTTCTGGGTGTGTGTTTTCCCGTTGAACGACTTCCTGTTGGAGCTTGTTGTAACGCTCCAGAGCCAGACCCTTTCCCTTCCCTCCCTCCCTCCCTCCCTCACCCTCCGTCGGCTGCTGCTGCTGCGCCCTCTCAAGCCCGCGCCGCAATTCAATTGAGATGACTCCCAACTGGAATTCAGTTAAAATTCCTCCCCAAACCAGCCAATTAAACGTAGAGACTGTGCGTCTGCACAGCCGCTCGGCCGCCTGTCGGTGGGCCGCGGAGAGCACAAAGGTAGAAATAATTGAATTCTCGGCACACCTAATGTGAACATGTCCTCTGCTCATCTGAATTAAAGTTACACAATGGATTTAAAAATGCTCTTCCACTGTGCCAGCGACGGGCCGCTATGTGTGTAAACTCTCAAAACACGTTGGTTATTGAAAACACAATAGTTCCTCTCGGGCTGCACGATCACTCTCGCGTGTTTTCTTCGCGTGGAACCACACGCAGGGAAGTGTCGTTTCTCGGATCGGAGTTGTTTTATCTTCACACACGCGCACAATTACAAGCAGACCAGCGCTTGTAAACAAAGCCATATGGAATCGCTATCCCGCTCATTAATGTGACTGGTTTGGCTGCGTTTTTTTAACGAACGTATGTAACGTGAGTGAGGCTTTATGTACGATTTAATATGTGGCATTTTGGTTGGATTAAAAAGCCTTTCGAGAATGTACTTGTCCATTTTAAATACCTGTCCTGGCGTGGCATGTTGGGATGTTATGTTTACACCACCCATATCTAGTTTGAAGATAATAAAGATAAGATAGTGGAGTACCAGCATGCTGGATCTTGTGTATATCATTGTAATGCTTCTATGGAATCAGCCAAATATCCATTTCCCAACTACCTTGGAATGTGGTCAGCGCATCACGGCGGCCTTTCGAGCCGCACTGCACGTATCAAAGTTGCGAATAAGTAGCGGTGAGAACTAAGATAAGTGCTGATCTCACGTCTGTTGGGTAAATATGAAGCGGCGGACAGCTCAATGCGACGCAAAGGCAAATGGATCTTTTTAAAGCCGATTGACACCCAGATTGCTCTGCATGCGTACGGACTTTGTATTTGTCGACATAAGCTCACACATGATTGTGTTACATCTTATTTGCTGTTAAGACAACGACGTGGCAGCAGCGTTCTTATCTAACTCGCAGCAAATGAGAGGATTTCTGTCCAATTGCTGAAATGTTCGCTGGGAACCCAGACTGATGGTTTAAATTCATGTTTTTTTCCTCAGCATGTCAGGAATTGTTCGTCTTGTTTTTCTGTTCCTGCTTGGCCCAGGACCGTCCCTTCATATCACGCCGCCTGGGGGTGGAGGGGTTTAAGACAAAATGAAAGTGTTTGTGTCTTTTGTAATCAGAGGTGCCATGTCATCGTGACCGTACGGGGGGAATAACGCGATGGGCCTGAGGAGTAAACGCAGCCTTGTGTGAAGGTCCGACGCCGTGCCGAGAAACACCGCCGACATCCTGACGGAGGGCTGCGAAACGGGCGATGGATGGATGCTAAGAGGGGAGGAGGGAGGGGGGGAGGGGGCGCGAGGTCAACCGCAGCCACATGTGAAGTGTGTGGGACGGACATCTGGACGGCTCCGTCTCACCTCCCACTCACTTGCATACGCTGCACATGTGACCTTGTTATGTCTGTGGATCTTGTTTGTGATCTCTTCCCCGTTCTTTCTGCAGATTCGTATCACTATCTCTTCCTCCTTTTTTGAGTTTCTGTCTACTTCCTATCTGCCAGTTTTGTTTCCCCTCTGTTTTCTTCCTTCTTATTCGTTTGGATCTCTGCGTGGTCTGTATCATTTAGGTAAAAGTGTTATCCACTCCTTGCATCCTACAATACGCCGCTTATATAGAATCCATTTTTTTTTTTTCGACGGAGGTGGTTTGTGTTTGTCACCACGCACCGACCTGCTGTGTGTGGTTTGTCCTGTGTCCTGTGTGTCTGTCCGTGTGTCTCCCAACACGTCAGGTTTTCACTACAATTGACGACGCTTATTTTTTGTATCCATCCATAAAATGTTGCTCCGAGTGCAACACTTCTGAAAACATCTGCCTTCATCCTCACATCCCTGCAACAGTGGACGTCAGTGCAGGAGAATGTGATCTCCCCCCCCCCCCCCATAGTGACGGATGATTTGAAACCGTTTGAGTCAAGTACTTGTAACATGGTTGGGGTTAGGCTTTCTGAGTGGACGTTGGATCGAGGTAGTCACATGTCATCATTACCACGTCACTAACCTGTGCTGAGCTTCTTTCTGTTTTATGTTCTTTATCTTCTTTTCCCCTCTGTGGCCTCACTCTTTCCTCTCTCTCTCTCTCTCTCTCTCTTGAGTCCAAAGGTTGGCTCCTGTCAGTCAACTTCTACCATGTTGCCAAAGCAGCAGCAGCTCAAAGGCCCCCGCGTTACGTGCATGCTGGCTCTCTTTCTCACGCCGCTCCTGCAAGCGGCTGCTGAACATGCCCACGTTGTGGCTGACCAAAGGTGCATTCTGGACCGTTGGCTTTTTTTTTTTTTTTTTTTTTTGACTCGCGTTACGCAACACACACACACACACATTTAGGAAGAGAGGCAGAATCCACGTATGTTTTCCCTTATAGATTGGGGGTTTTCAGGAGGAAGTCATTAGCTGGTGTCAGTCCATGTAAGACCTCAGAGGGTGGTCCCTCCCACTTTGTGTGTGTGTGTGTGTGTGTTTGGCATTAGGGCCAGGTAATGAAGGGGTTTGTCAGAGGGTCAGGGCATCTGAAGGGGGTCTGGAGAAAAAGACCCGGTCTTTAGTCAATTAAGGAGGTAAAACCGGAATTGAAGTGTAGGAGAGGGAAGGGATGATTGACAAGGAGGGAGGGACAGGAAAATTCAGAAGGTCTGTACATATGGTAGTTAATTCGGGAGTGGGCTGAGGTCTACTTATTGACGTATCACCCACGCACATAGAGCGTATGTTCACGGTAAACCGGTGTTTGGGGAGGGCAAAAAAAAAAAGAACCAAATAAAGTAATTTGAATGGAGTAGTGAAATCATGTGGAAAGATTGAAAGATAAATAACGCAAAGATAGCGGAGTTGTGTGTGTGTGTGTGTGTGTGTGTGTGAACCCTGGAAGCCTTGCCAGGTATGTAAAGCTCAGCAGGTATTTCATGGAAATATGTCCGACCTAAATTGGTGGGTGACTGTTTGCACGGCCTCCTGTCTCTGCGGTTTGAGGACTATACGGGAGGTGTTGTTCTACTGGTCACATGGGCCGGTGGATCGCATTCCTCTGGGGAAATCTCCACGTGTATCCGATCCTAGTGGAATTCCTCGAGCTATACGGCAGAGAAGATGACTTGTTGCATAAACTGACCGTGTTGTGAAACGGGTCAGGTAACCCATTTAGGTTTTCCTAAATGTCGTCTTTCTTTCTGCTCTGTATTGGAACACGACTGTTGGATGTTGTTGGATGTCGACTGCGTCCTTGATAGTGTGGTGTGACTCTACAGTTTGAAGTTTGGCTGGACTAAAATCTGAGATGAGAAAGCACAACATTTTTTTTTTTTTTGGAGCAGGTCTGAAATCCCAGTTGGATGACACATGGGAGAGACCGTTCGCATGCCACTTCCAGTTAAACCTGTGCTTAATCACATGCTACACTACTCCGTTGCCAGTGCCTCAGCTGCTAAACGTAATTCATTTTTAGTGTCTACGTGTCTACATTTTAGTGACTGCAAAATGACTAGTTTCAGTATCGGACGCGTTAGGCCCGATTAACATTTGAAGACGTCTTTTCCCATTTAGGTTCGTTTAGGCCTCAACATGGTTTGTTTTAGTGCTCAAACGTGTGGCGTAAATGGGTCGGACCGTGATTGAAAACCCTGTTCTCATCGCACTGTTGATACAGCTTTAACGTGTCTCCCGTTTATTTCTGCTGAACATGGCATAGTTGAAATGCAGAGCCAAGCAGCTGCGCCACAGTTCATTGTGTATATGGAACCTAAAAGGTCCGGTGTGCAGGATTTAGCAGAGATGTACATTCTATACTTGCTTGATCCTCCTGAAACAAAGCGTCGTTGCATCGTCGGTACCTTTTTTTTAAAACTGAACCCTTCCAGACGACATCAGGGCGGCTCACCTTCATCTTCATCCTCGCCGTGCGACGTTTGCACCGCCGGTTCCGCGCGGTGAACAGTCTCTCACTAGAGAGACCTTTTGCGTTTCTATATTCCCTAAAGTGGTGGAGTCTGAAGTCCTACAAAAAAACAAGTTGAGGCTGCAGGCAGCGTTCCCACAAAGGCGCTGGTAAAGGCTCTGAACGTCCGCTGTGAGAGTGCTTGCGCCGTTTGTGGGTTTCGCTGCGGCAAAAGATTTCCAGGAATATTTAACAACTCAATCATTTGCCCTTTTTATCTCTCGAGACCGGAATTCCGATTTGCAAATGATTCGCATTTCACAGAAAGCCCGGTAGTATGCGGTAATGTTAATGGACGTTGCTTTGTTTTCGCCTCCTCGGCTGTGGAAACCTCTGGGCCTGCCAGACTCGTTCCACCTTGCGTTGTGATCATTCGCTGTTGACTCAGGAAAATCAAACCCACAGCAGAACGGACGCGATCTGTTAATGCGGCAGATCTTCGAGCTCAGGTTTCATTGGAAGTTGATTGTGTGGCTTTAAGCTGGATGCCCACTTTAAAACCCCTGAATTTACTGTTGCGTATTAAGCATTCATGACGTGGTTTGTTTTTGATCTCGTGCTCTCTTCTTTCTACTCCTGACCCCTTTTTTGTTTTAAATGTTTCTTTCTCCTTAACAACCTCCACCCTTTCCTTCCTATCCAACTTCATCCAACAACTTCTTCTTTCCATCGTTGTATTCCCCCTGTTCTTTTCCTGATCTAAACTCTAACCACTCCTGCTGTCTCCTTCTTCGTTAGCCGACTTTGGAGCCTAAACTCAAGGTATGTTGAGCTTGAAATGCACTCCGAATGTGCATTTCCCCGGGGCCAATGGGACAAATGTTAACATTGAGGAGACTCTCCTTTAAGGAGTAGTTCAACGTTGATCCACTGTCTTGTGTAGAGATGGATGCAAAGCATGATAAGCTCTGTGTGAGTCTAAAGATGAGTCAACAACTCGCCGGGTCCTGTCTGCAGGTATTGGAATCTGCTTATAACGTTATATATAAAATGAAGTTATAACACTGTCTCTCCAAAATGTGTTATTGATTTGGGGGCCGTGATTATTGCGCATCGACGTGGATTTAACAGTTCTTTCGTGGAGTCCCGTGAGGCGATGATGACCTACCATCGGATAGTTTGCCCATCCCACTTCATTGAAAAATTAATTTGTATCCAGAGTTTGAAATCATTCAGTCTGAAAAGATATTTGAAATGTTCAACTCTTGCACATTCATGCGTAAAGCATAAGACCATTTATGTTTCAGCTTTGTCCGTCCCTGTATTTGTTCCACATCACTTCAAGAAGTACTGTTTTAAGGCGGTTACTTGTTTGTGTTCTGTGATTTTTGTAAACGTACCACATTCCTTCCACACTAATGTTGGTAGGAAGTTATTGCCTGGCTTCCCATCTGATGATGACGGTGGTGGTGGCGAAGATGATGATATTATTGATGCTCATGATGACGTGTACATGAGCATCCGTCACTGTAATAACAACCCATCTGGGTCATCATCGTCATTTGCCAGGATGTCTGGACGGCGTGTTTGTCTGCTGGGCAAGAGTATGACCGCTTACCAGTGTGTGTGTGTGTGTGTGTGGCATATGACCCCCATAATGATGACGCTAATGACACGTCGGTGCAGGCTACTGCATAAGCCATCATTATACTGCACGTGATATTTCATGTTGGCCAAACTGTGTGGCTTCCAGCTTCAATACAGTCGTTGCCCGACACATGAAGAGAAAACAAGAAATTTATTTTAGCTCAAACTGTAAATTGTGACAAGTGTTTAAGTCTTTGGCTTGATTTAGCAGTGAGATCAGGAGTAACGTTTCCTCATTTCTCTAAATGGGCTGCTTCTATGTCATGTGGCTAAACTGAAAATCTCCACAGAACAATCCTGTCTTGTTCCCAGACATCAGCAATTGCTTTGGCATGCTCCATGTTGTCGCGTTCACATTCCCGGCTGATGAAAAGTGAACGCTGTCTCCCATTTCTGTTGTCGTCCAGGAGCCCAACAGCGGGCCGCCCACCCTGGTGACCCTGAAAGTCGACCCCGATGGATTCTACCTCTACTGGACTGGAGGATCCAACCTGGTGAGAGACACACACACACACACACACACAAACCTCGGTCACAGAGTATGCAATAGTGGACTCATTAGGACCTGCATTACCAAAAGCCATTTGTTTACTCGAACCAAACCACATTTCTTCCTTTTTCGGTTTTGTCTTTCCAAGTCATTGTTTCGCCCTCCTTTCTCGTTGTCTCTTATCGTGGTTACATCCAGTCAATTAGTTCACCCAAAATGGTTTTCCATGAATTTGCCCTTGTTCGCGCCCCCCCCCCCTCCCCCTCTTTCTGCCGTTGCTCCTTCTCGCTGGAGTCTTTGTGGTCTCCATCCTTTTAGTCCTGCATCTCTTTCCATCCATCTGTAATTTGCAACGACCGCCCTCCCTCCCTCCCATGTCTTTGGTGGCTGCGCTTAAGCCATTAGTTTAGTTATATTGGATTTTAGGCATTTAGCTGACGTGATTATCCAGACGCGCCGGGCAGTGAGTCAGCAGGGTGCAGGCTTTTGAGATTTTGATAAGTGCAGACGTATTGAAGCTGTTTTATTTCCTAACCCTGAATTCACAGTGTGCTCTCTGTGTGCTTGTCCCCCCCTCCACCTTGTTGATCCACTGTCCTTCCCTTCCGTTCGTCTGCCTGTGTGTGTGTCTGTGTGTGTGTGTGTGTGTGTGTGGGATGTTGGTCTGGTCAGAACTATGACAGAGAACGTGAGAGCTTCTGGATCAAATGTCATTTCAAGGCAGCGCGATTAACTCATCCCGCCTCCTCCATCTAATTGCTCTCCATGTTTTTCTCCGGCTCTCCGTGACACGCACACGCACACACACACACACACACACACACACACACACACACACACACAGAAACGCACACACTGTCCCTCATTTTATTTCTGGCTGTCTATTCATCCAAAAGGCATGTACGGAATGACCCGTTGATGGCAAATATTACCACTGCGTTGTGTCTGCATTTTAGAGTGTGTGTGTGTGTGTGTGTGTGTGTGTGTAGGACATATCTGGGCCAGAGCACACGTTGTGTTGTCCGTCTGCATGCGTTTGTGTATTCACATAACAGACAGAGGCTTCAAATACACACTCTATCCCGCACACACACACTCGTGCACGTGCGCGCGCGTGAGATCGCGATTATAGGCCACTTGTCGCCCGCGGTGCCGCCGTGACACCGTTTTTAGCGAAAAAAGTCACCGGATCCTTGACGATGAAGCCGCTCCACACAGCGGCTGCGAGCAGTTTGACAAAGACGCACAACCTGCAATAAGCGACCGTTTTGGACCTCGCGTCGAGCAGATGGGGAAATGAGACAACCACAGAGGGCAACTGGGAGGCTCTCCTGAAGCCTTTGCGAGCGTTATCACAGAAACTTGGATGAAGTATCTCTGACATACTGCGGCGTCAGATCTTATCTTAAATGCTAAAGCAGTGCCGGTGTGAGCGCTCCTATTTAGCGTTTCTTACTTTACTCACGGAGCGCCTTTTCATCTCTGTTAATGTTGGCGCGACTAATCTGGAGTGTTGCCGCTATTCTCACTGCAAGAGCTTCAGTGCAGCTTGCTGTTGGCTGCAGAATATGAAATAAGCCCCAAAGGCCGGGACGTGTGAGAGTTTAGTCACGTAGAAACCAGGCAGTGAGCAATCGTTGTTTTCCTTTTGCATTTTGCCAAAGCTGTCCCGTTATTTTGCAGCTTTTTAATGTTTTTTTACTTTATTTATTTATTTTCTCGGTTGCCGCTGCGTCGTGATGCCACTTCCCAGACGTCACTTGTCAGTTAAACTTTGCCATGGATTCAAGTTTCTACAATGACGCAGGTTTGAATGGGGCTCATTAAAATCTGGACAGTAGCGACGAGAAACGTTGCCACCCTGGAGAGTTTGAACCGGAGCTGATGAGAAAGAGGACACGGCAACACAGATAACCAGCTATTATTAATGAGATCACTTAATACGCATTTACACCGATGACACGGGCGTTCTGGAAGGAACTCATTTCTCTGAATAGAGCACCCAAATAATTTGATCTCCTGTGCAATTTCTCTTCTTTTTTTTGCCACTCTGCTCTTCTTTCTACTTTCGATGTTGAACGTCAACGAAAGATGCTCTGCTGATGTTTTCCAGGATTCCTTTCACTGGGAGGAGATTTACTGTGTGTTCTTTGTGAGAATAAGGGTACTCCTGCTCAGTGATATTTAGCTTTAGGAGGACGTCCAAAAGCCCATAAACCCCCAAAATGTCTCAAAAGGACTGTTAAAGGTGGAATACAGCGCTTTCTTTATCATATCGGGAAGGATGCAGCCCTGATCTTTATCTGGTACGAGCATGATGCTGCGTAAGAGTTCAACAGGAAACCAGTCCGAGGTCCACGGGTGCAATTCAATATATTTCCATAACCTTACTTGCGGCCCAGAGGAGCATGATCCGGCCTTTTTTCGCCTCCATCCGTCATCCATCATCACCGTCTCATCTCATGTCTCCTCCTTCTCCCCTCCTCAGTCGGTTGTTTAAAAATGTCTTCCTCAAATCCGGCGTATCTCATTCCATTTCTTTCTTCTCGTGTGGCTCCATCTGATCTCCAGGTGTTCCTCCTCCTTCCCGGCCCACATCTTTTTCCTTTCCGTTTACTCGGGTCCATCTGTTTCGTGTCACTTTCTCCGCAGGCCTCACTTTGTTTAACATTTTCCTTTTGAATAACTATCCATATATCACTTTTTTCCCAATGTTTTACTTGTTTCTGTCTCTTTCCTGACACCTTTTTTAAGACCGCGTTCCCACTTCCATTCTCAACGACAATCGTCCTGCACTTCCGCCCGGTCGGCTGCGCCTGATATTCTCTTTTTTTTTTTTCATCCCTTTTCTGATCATCTTTCGACATCTCTCCCTCTGTTGTCGTCTCTCGGTGTTTTATCTCCCTCCCATCTTTGTGTGTAATGTTCGGCTTGCGAGGCATGCACTCCAGAGCCCAGAATCCCCCATAATGCTCGAGTGTCTTGACGGACACAACCACGCAGTGGCTGGGCAGTGAACCAATGGAGACACGCCCCGCTGCGCTGCTCTCTGTCCCTCCGTCTTCTCTTTTAAATCTGAGATTTTAGCGTCATCCAAAGTGTGAGTAATGCATTTGCTGTTGGAAAAAGTTCAGTTACTTTTGATGAATTGTATTTTTAGTTTTATTATTCTTCCCTGGGCGACCTGCGAGCATAAATTCAGTTCGGGTGCGGCGCACGGGTTACGTTTTATGAAGATATTTCAAAGTATGGACAGATGTTAGTGTAACGTTGCTGATGCTGTTTGATGTCGTACTTCGGGGGGGAGACGTGTTCCCACACTGCTGATTTATGCTTCCCAAAAGGAAAGTTTGTTTCATGCAGTCGCTTTTAATTAAACAGTGTATATTTCACTGGTTTCCTTTGACCCAGTTCACGTGCCTCAGCAGTTCAGAGGAAACGCACGTCAGGCCACAGAAGCCCATCAGATGTTCAGTGGAAATTCACTGACGTTCTGTTGTCGCGTTCTTTACGAAGTTCAAACGGTACAAAATCATTCTTCCCTTTTTGTTTCGTAACTGTTATCCCCCCTTCGATGTCTGGAAGCCAGTTCCCCTCGATGCTGAACGCAAGGTGCAGCCCAGTGGCTCGGGGTTACACAAAATCCACACTACTGTAGTTGCGTCATATGCTGTGTGTGTATGTGTCCTTTTCCTGTCCCCCTCGGCTGAACCGTGTTTGGTTGATGAACAGGCCACTGGAGGGGAGGTAACCGCAAGGCGGATGGAGGAGAAGGGGATAAAATGGTCCTGTGAAGAGGTTGGGATGGATCTTTAATCTACAGTCATCAATCATGTCACAGTGAACCAGTTAATTAGACTGGAAAGAAAACCTATTATACGGGTTAAAAACTTTCTGTCTAAAACAATTAGATACATTTTGTACAAACATCTCTCCCTAAAAGGCCTCATTTCCTAGACCCTTATCCTCTGTGCTGCAGATTACATTGCTATTTTCTTTCACATCCTTTTACTAAATATGTTTCTTCTTAATTTGATAACAATCTTGCGCTCCCTTTCGCTGGAAAGCAAATAAGTTGTTTACAGAGGAGAGACACAGAGGATGTTAGAATGAGGTTGTATTTCAAGAACAACGTGTAAAGCCTGCCGGGGGGGGGAAATCAGGTGAGGAGTTGTCAAAGAGCATTTCTGCACTCGTTTCCCGCACCGCTGTCGCCAGCGCGGATGATTTGTCAACAAAAAAAGTGACGTTTCCAATAAGCAACAGGGGAAAGTTTGATTGAGCGTTGTCCTGGCGATGGGCGGCCTCACCTGCCACATCGGGACGAGTTCAATCGTAACCGGCCCCGCGGCTAATCCTCCCCGCCGCTCGGTTTCACGCCGCCTGTCCCTTATCACTTCAGCCGCCGGCTCTCGCCCCGTTTCTACACGGCTAATCCACCTTTGATTTGTGGGGGGGGGGGGGGGGGGGGGGGGGAGGCAGCTGGTAACCGTCAGAGGGAAAAGGCAAAGGTTTTTCCTCTAAACTGAAGGATGACATTTCCTCCCTGTCTGCTCTCCATCTCCTCTCCTCCTCATTCTCCATCTGCTCCCGTCTCCCCCCCCCCCCCCCCCATCTTCATGTCGTCCATGCACTTTTCTATACGTGGTCCTCCCATCCTACCACAGTTATTGCTCTTTAATTCCTTGCAACAACACTCTCCCTCGTGCTGCCTCTTGGCGTGGGAAAGTGGGCAGGAAGTTGCTCAGACAGGGAGATGGGTGTACTGGGGAATTTTGTTGCCCCCTCATCCCCCTCCTCCTCCCACTCGTCAACATTTCTCCTCTCCTCTGAGTTGCCTTTCTTATTCTTCCTCCCATCATCCATTCATTCCATCTAACTCTTCCTCGAGGTGTACAGGCCATGTCTATAGTCACTACATGTCCCGAGGGATGGAATTGAGTTGCCACAAAAGTCCAATTTAACCTTCTATTGGTGTGGTTGATTTTTGGATACCTGGCCGGATTGTGGGATAGCGCGCGCACACACACACACACACACACACACACACACACACACACACACACACACACACACACACACACGGTCACCACATACTTCCTGGGGTTGCTGGTGGTATGAACGTTATTTGTTGTGTTTTATGATGTAAAAAGTCAATGGGGGGGTGGTTTGCAGGACCAGCACAATGAATTTTCCTGGCTGATTTTATTACAGCTGTTTCCCTGCTTAGTCTTTAAGTGCTTTATTAACCCCTCATTGGGGCATTACATTTCCCCAATGAGGCGTTGCTGCAATTCAATTTCCGAGCGAAGCTAAGATGATTGTCTGCTGATAGCTTCAACCTGTATGTAGAGTACGGACATCATATTCATCTTCTCCCTGGTGAAAGGGGTTTGAGCTCTGCCAAACGCCAGCCTTACTTGGATGCACAAACTGTCAGCTGACATTTTAAAATGCTTTATTGTTCAACCAAGCAACATGCATAAGGGCAGCAAATCTCTGAGTAAGAACTAGCTCATTTTTAGAAATTCCTAAAAATTTAATTTAATGATCTTAAAAATGGCAAATCATTTTCTAATTGAATACTTGTCTTTCTGTGTGTGTGTGTGTGTGCGCGCGTGTGTGTGCGCCCGCGCGTTTTAAATGAGCCATCTAAATTGCAAGTAGAACGATATCTGGCAGGTGTAAGTGGAGATTATATGCATGGCTCAAGTCAAACATCCACAAGGAATTAACTTGGAACAAGAGGTTTACATAACACGCGGACAGCCACGCACGCACGCACGCACGCACGCACGCACGCACGCACGCACGCACGCACGCACACCAGAATACTTCGGAATTCTGTGATTATTCGACCGCCGGCGGGGCGACGCGCTCCGCGGCTGCGGGGAGAGACGCAGCGGCCCGGGAGGCGAACGAGCCGTCCGGAGGAACCGGCAGTGGCTGAAGGTTGAAGGTGGTTTTTGGGGCAGGTTTTAGCTTGGTGGGGTTCATCGCTTCTCTTCGCCGGTCCGTGTCCGCTCTGCGTTTGTGTCTGCGTGCGCGCGCTGCTTAAGCCCCGCCCTCCAGCATTCCACGAGGATAAAGCACGGAGGCCGCGCGCGATCCACTCGGGTCTTCGTGACGTTCGTTTACATGTAAAATGACTAAAAACTATTGGGCGATATGTCATTTTATCGCATATTGCGAGTAGATAATGTGACAGCTTCCTCCCTCCCCTTTTCCTGTCTTCGGGTTTCTTCGGTGGATCGTTTCGTTTTGTGTTGACATTATCTGTCACTGCACATGGCCCCGGCAAGTTGTCACTTTCACTCTCTGTGACACACGCACACGCGCACACACACAGACACACACACACGCGCACTCTTACAGCTCTTCCCTGTATGAAGGACTGAGCCACTGCACAGTATCAGATCTATTGTCTAAGCAGATGCTTCCTTTGAAAAGTGGAGTGTGTGTGTGTGTGTGTGTGTGTGTGTGTGTGTGTGCGTGTGCACCGCGCCGTGCTCAGTTTGCCTCCTATTTTTGTTTTGTATGTTTTTGGCCCAGCTCGGAGTGTATTTATTTGCGCTTTGACACATTTGGTACGACTTATGCTTGTTTTCATTTTAATGGATGTTCCTCTTGTTTTTCTTTACATCTCAGTGCTTCTTCCTCTACCACTCGGTTACTAAACCACACCGAAGAAATATGAACCAACTAAATAAGGAGCCCGGAGAGATAAATGGATATATGGTGGACCTATACTCAATGATGGACTCGGGAAATATTACGAGGCGTCACAGAAGCCGTTTATAGAGGCGTCCCATGTTTCACAGGGGTATTGAGTGTCCCCCCTCCTTCTCTTTCTCTAAACACCTTGCCAGCTCTCCCCTCGCGGCCATAAAACAGTTTGACGGCCTCCATGTTCCACTTCGCCGATGTGTCTGTCTGTGCCCTGTAAAGTGCTGCTTCTCGCGTCCTCCGCACTGATTGGCCCGGTCGGGGCAGCGGCAGGTCGGCTGCAGTGTGCCGTCCCGGCCGCCTTTGCGTGTTAACGTGGTTTCGGGGAGGATCAGTTTCCTCCTAATGCGGTCATCGCGTAACATTTAGATCGGTCACTCGAGGCATATTTAGCTCGGCTGATCTTTCCAACACAACGGCAGGCCGGTCCCAGGAAAGGAGTGGCGCTTTCTTGATTGTTCAGTTGCCCTTTTGATGTTTTTGTCATCTTAAGGAAATGAATAGGGGAGAGCGGCGGGGTAGAAGTGAGGAGGGGAAGGGAAGAGTGCATCAAAGAAATGGAGGAAGGAAAGGAGGAAGTGAACAAGTACCTAATCACGGGACATTAACCTTTTTAATGTATTCTTCTTTAGTGTTTAAATATAGACTGACCTAATAGCAATGGTTTGGTAAAAATCACACATCCTATGCAGGCAACTGTGGAACAGCACAAAATATCACCCCAAGGATAATGTGGCACAGAAGCATTTCATTTAGACTAGAGCAGCGTCAGCGTAATTAGACGACGAGATCATTACGCTCTTGAACAATACATAAATACATAAATGAATCCTGGCACCTTTCCAGCTAATTTATGAATGTTGTGCTACTGTACTGAAGTGCACTCCAAGTTACATTGACTTAAAGTGGTCACACATTAATGAACCAATAATTATAACCCAAAGAGCCACTTGACTTTCCCCTTCAATGACAAAGTAGAGGCAGTTGCTTTGCACCTCCAAGTAGTATTTGATATAATTTTTTGTATTATTATGAAACCGGCCTCGGAAACACTACTGTATCATAGTTTCTTGGCATAATGAATGAGAATGTGTGTCCAAACCTTTGACCCGTGCTGTAGCTTCGTTCAGCGCCTCTGTGGTTGATGGTAGAAAATATGAACAGAACTGGAACCATCGAGTGTAATTACTTCCCGACAGGATGGACTGCATCGCAGAACGCCGTGCATAGTTGGGATTGAATACACACCCTCCCCATGTAACGCAACAGTCTCTTGAAGCGGCTGCGGAAGTGCGTCCTGGAGGAACGCCAGTAACTGTGGCAAAAAGGGGTCTGCCGAAAATGGGGAATTAAAGTAAATTATTATCACTTGATCACAACGTGGCTCCCAGATAAGTCTTTGGGAGCAATAATGAGCCTGCAGCAGAGTCCGAGGTGATAAATGGAGGTGGCTGGGTTTGAGCTCAGCAGCACGGGCGGATGAATCAAGCGCTCCAGCTGCCCCGCTAGCTAAATATTACACACTTGAAACACACGTACACACACACGCTAACTGAGCAGAAGGCGGAAATAACTTTGGGAATGTGCTCTCGGAGATGACCGACCTTCACACGGACACACGCACACATTTCACTTCTCTTCCAAGCGTTTGCACGCTGACACTTTTGCACTCGACTCAAGTGAAAATTGTCTTGGTGAAGAATTGCTCATGCTTCCGTTTCACGTGCATTCAATGTGTGCTTGCTTGTGCGCCTTCTCCACACTCGCATGCACACACCTACACACACACACACACACACACACACACACACACTCTCTCTCATCTTGCTCAACAGGTCAGGATGTTTCACAAGTCGGGACCTGCCTGTATATTGTTGCGTTTGTGGGTGTTTCACATTACTGAACAGTGAGAAAAATGTGAACTGTTAAAGACACACACACACACACACACACAGGCGGCAGACAAAGATGGAGTCCCATTATCGCCGCCTCCAAGGAGTCACAGTGGCAGAATGAAACCACGGCCTGTGGGAGAAGAGATGTGTGTGTGTGTGTGTGTGTGTGTGTGTGTGTGTTTCTACAGATCCAGAAGTGTTTTTTTTTTTTTTATCCCCCAGGAATTAAGTAATTCTCCAAAGGCCAATTGGAGGACAAAGTTTGAAACGTAGTTTGATCCGATTGGTCCAAAACTTGCACCCCGGCAGTCCCAGAGGGAGGGCAGGCAGGCAACAACGGGGTGATTGAACTCGGAGGCCGAACGGAGTCACAAAAGGAGAAATGAAGACGTGACCCGAGCATCGTGACTTTATGAGTTTGTCTTTGCTGTTATTTTTGGATTGGAAATCTGGGAAGAACGTGCATAAAAACAAGTCAGAGCGAAAGAGAGACTTGGAAAATGGAAATCAAAATGCAATCAAAGCCTTGTGTGTGTGTGTGTGTGTGTGTGTGTGTGTGTGTGTGTGTGTGTGTGTGTGTGTGTGTGTGTGTGTGTGTGTGTGTGTGTGTGTGTGTGTGTGTGTGTGTGAGGATCAAACGACCTAGATGAGCGACGTAGATGTACTAAGAAGGCTTTGGGAATGAGCGCGGGGCTAAACAAATATTTACAGTGTGTCCTCTGTGTTTACTGGCTGCGTTTACGAGCACACTCCTCCTCTCGCCCTCAGGCTTCATCCGCAGACCACACTGCCCTCCAGGCCAAGGTGGCCATTAGGTCTATTTCTGCGATCATGCGGTACGACTACGGGTACAATGTTCTCCGCGTCCGGAGAGGCAGGGTAAAACTGATAAAAGAGATGGGTAAAATGTTTTCAACGGAAGGAAGAGAAACGCTAGACTGAACATAAACAAACCAAAGTCCCTCTCGTCAGTTTATCTGCTTGCTGCTTCTTACACGTTAATTGCAAACGATGGCAAATATTGATATAAAAGTGGAGAGTCATGCCCGCATGGTTCATAAACATGCGCGCCCCTTTTATTAGTTTAGCTCTCTGCTTTGCTGTTTGGCAAAGAACATTTTGAGTTATATGTTATTGTATAAAATGTATTGACCCTAACTTAACCTGCTTATGCCATCTGCTGTGTTGTTGCAAAAATATGTTATGATTATTATTTCCCAGAAAGTAAAAATGAAAACAAATGACTTCCACTACTTTTTTCTGAGTGAGGACATTAAAGGGCTACAGTACATTTATCATTAGCTGTGATACTGCGTCCTGTTTACAAAACCTGCAGCTCCTCGGGTAACCAGCGCCTCTCTCCGCCCACAACACCCAACATTGCGTGCGTTTAAATGCACAACTTCTCCTTCTATTGTGTGCAGACTGCGATATTCCCACTACTGATGCTGTGACTGTTTTGCAATGATCCTGATGCCAATATTTGGAATGTAGCAAGGAGTTTAACAGCTGCTGGAATAGAATGTGAACACTGAGTCGCAGATGCGACGTCATCTTGTCACCAACTTGCTGTGTTGCATGGCTGCTTTTAGCTCGTCTCCTTGGATTTTATAAACCAATGAATGCGACCATTCCTAGGACATGTGATGATGTATGTAAAGAGATGAACCCCTCTCTTACGCAGCGTCATAATAACTAATCTCACAACGTGGAACCTCTGTTCTACTCATCAAGTGATGGTCTGACACGTGTCTTGTCATTCAGGAGGTGGAGATTCTCGACATCAACACCATCAGGGACACCCGAACAGGAAAATACGCCAAACAACCAAAGGTCAGTAGTGTGCGTGTACGTCTTTGCTGTCGATAACGTTGTCCACCGACCAGTGTGACTGTCCCACAAATATGCGTGTGGGTGTTTGTGTGTGTGTGTGTGTGTGTGTGTGTGTGCACTTCCCCTCTCAGCTAACGGCGCAAAAGGTGAGAGAGCGCTAATGAGACAGCTGACAGATGGGCATCAGACAGGAAGTGATATAACCGGTGACTGTTGGGGAGGAAGTCGTTGTGTAAGATCGTGGATCAGGCCGAGGGACAAAGCTCTGTGTCCATAGTCGCAGCATCGGTTAAAGATCGGCATCAGCATCGGTTTAGTTTTGTGTTGTATAAAAATGGAATTTGGACATTTGGTCATGTGTGGTGTTCGGAAAAGTTAAAAAAAGAGCAACGGTTGGAATCCTAAAGATATACTTGCGGGGCAGAATGAATGAATTAAAAATATGTGTTTTGAACATGTAAATAATCTGTTTATTTGTTCTGTTTATTGGGGAGTTTTCTAATGTTGATCTGAAAAATCACAGCTTTACGGGGACTAATTATTTAGTAGGTGGGGGTTAAATAGTGAGGTCTGCTTCTTGTCTTTAGTCACATGAAGGAAGTCTTTGTCTTGCTTCCTGCTTAATAGCAAAAGCCATTTTGTGCTCCTCCATAGCAGCAGTTCTCCGCAAAAACAGCCTTCCAAGTGAATTAATTAATTTAAATGAAAGAGAGACGCGACGGAGAGTGAGTGAGTGACTGGAAGAAATGCGCGATTGATGGAGAAACCCTGAGTGTCAGAGAGAATTGATGGAAGCAGAAGAGTGGTTTATAAAGGAGGAAAGAGTCCTTTGGATAATTAGATCACATCGTTTACTGTTTACTTGGGTTAGAAGCTGGGAGGATGCAACGATCTTCTGCATGTCAAACCAACGTTGTTGTCGGAGTATTGTGTGTATTGGCTGTCTGTGTGAGTGTATAATTGTGCGCGTGTTGGTTTGTGTGTCAGGACGCCAAGCTGCGGGACGTGCTTGGCATCGGCAAGGGCAACGACGTTGAAGGGAAGCTGGTGACGGTTGTCCACGGCAACGACCTGGTCAACATCTCCTTCCTCAACTTCCAGGCGATGCAGAAAGATGCGGCAAAGGTAACCGTGGAAACCGGCGCCACCGCCGCACCCACTTACTTTTACTTGCCGTTTAATATTCCTTCCTTACTGTCGTGCCCTTCCTCCTCATCCCCCTCGACGTTTCTTTCCTTCCTCCGATTACTCCCGAGACAGTGTTGACTTACAGGCATGTGTGTGTTTAAGCGTTTTAAAGAGAGATTCTTGCCTGCGTGTGTTTGTGTGTATAAAAAAAAACAAAGACCTGTTTTAGCGTCTCGCTTCTGTGCGTTTCCAGATCTGGACGGATGAGCTGTTCACTTTGGCCACAAACATACTTTCCCAGAATGCATCCCGGCACACCTTCCTCCTCAAAGCGTAAGAAGCTTTCATGTCTTATTTTGACACTAGCAAACATTTTTTTTAGACCATTGTCTTTTAAAGCCTTTGTCTGTTTCAGGCACACTAAGTTAAAGCTGCAGGTGAATCAGGATGGAAAAATCCCTGTGAAGAAGTGAGAAACCATTTTAAAGTGTTTGACTCCTGACAAAACATGAAAAACACCTTCTAAACCCTGTCTGTTATCTCTCTAAACTCTCTGTGTTTCTTTCAGTATTCTCAAGATGTTTTCAGATAAAAAGAGAGTGGAGATGGCTCTGGAGCAGTGTGGCCTCGTCAACAACAAGGTAATCATCGGAGGTGATCGCTGAACACACGGTTATTCGCAATCTGCCCGCGTTTCGCTTCGCACGTGCGATTTGAATCGATGCAGCTCATTCTCTCACCCTGTGGTGGTGCATTGCGTTCTTTGCAAGCCTTTGCAAACCGAGGAAAGGCCAAAAAAGGGGGGCTGCTAATCACCATCGTGTTAAACCATTCATTCATTCGTTCATTTATTATTCATTCAGGTCTGTTGTCATTTCATAGATATAGATTTGATGAGAAAGCCACATGAGTTCCATGTGGCTTTCTAGAGAGAACGCCCTGGTGAGAGTCCAATATCAGGCCAAAGGCCTTGCTTGTAAATGCATTGTACCAAAGGTCTGTGGTTTGCAAAGGTTAAAACTAGGTTTCTTGTGTGTTCTTAGTCACTGCAATCTTTCTCAAAAAATCAGTCTGGTGTCACAAGACGGTTCTTTTTTTTGAGACCAGATGTCTTTGTCTATTGGTAATCTAGTGCCTCCTGCTGGTCGAATAGGACGTCACACATTTGAATTCTCTTTTTCCTTTCCCTGCGCGTCTTTTGACACGATCCCCTTTGTTCTCTTTCAGGCTGAGGGAATAAAGCCGGACGATTTCACGTGGGAGGCCTTCCAGAGGTTTCTTGACAGCCTCTCTCTGCGGCCCGAGATACAAAGCATCTTTGAGGAAAGGTTCGGGACAAATGCTAATACTTTCTCAAATTCCCATCTCAAACAAAGTTACCCCCCCCGTCCACACGCACACACACACACACCCCCAACCCTTTTGTAATAATGTGCTTGTTATGTTTTTACGGTTGCCCGTCCACCCTCTTGTTGCACTGTTTTCAGCGACTGCATCTCTTTTTTTTTTTTCACCAGCGGCTCCAAGAGGAAGCCGTTCATCTCTCTGGACCAGTTGATGGACTTCATCAACCGCACGCAGCGCGACTCCAGGCTGAACGAGGTGCTGTACCCCCCCTTGAAAAGGGAACAGGTCCGACAGATCATGGAGAAATACGAGACCAACGCCAGCCAGCTGGAGAGAGGTTACTAACTTTGAGCGTTTTTTCCGTTCTTCTTCCGTTCACATCGCAGATATTTTTAAATGCTTACATCCAGAGCAGCTTAAAACGAGCATTAAGATGGAAACAATGCAGTAAATAATTCCAGCAAATAGAAATCACTCTTTTGCGCTGATCATCTGACCATTGATCATCCAGGGTGAACAAGACACACTTATAATTTGGAGGTGCCGAATGTAAAACCTGCACAACAAGTGAGTCACTTAAAATAATAGTCTATGTGTAAGTGCAACTACTTTACACTACTTACAATAAGTGCATTGCAGCACGTTGTCAATTCTGAAATCCTTGTCCGTGCATTCACCAAACCAAAAAGAGTGTATTTCGGAATTTCATGTCATGTCCTCCACATGTTTTGTTATGGAAAAAAACCCAGAGAGCAAACGGACCCCTGCTCTGCTAGGACACCCCTAAGCACCAATGTGTAAGACGATCCGCTATCCAGCCCACAGCGCTCAGATGGGTGATTTTGCCCTTCTGGCCAGTTCACTGCTGATGCACATGACGTAAATTTAGCACAGCGTCCTCCAGTCGAAAACGAGTTTGTAGTCTGTAAGCGCATAACATCTCTCCCTCTCTCTCATATACGCAGACCAGATCAGTCTGCAGGCTTTCAGTCGGTATCTGGAAGGAGAGGAAAACGCCATCGTGCCTCCGGAGAGGCTGGATATCATCGACGACATGAACCAACCGCTGGCTCACTACTTCATAAATTCCTCGCACAACACGTACCTCACAGGTGAAAGGCTCCTCCTCGGGGGCTTAACGAGAAACGCTGGCGTTGTTCTCGCGTGGGGGTCTGAAACCTGCCTTTTGCCTGTGTGTGTCCCTCAGTGGGTCAGCTGAGCGGCCCGTCTTCAGTGGAGATTTATAGGCAAGTGCTGCTGACGGGCTGTCGCTGCGTCGAGCTGGACTGCTGGAAGGGCCGGCCCTACGACGAGGAGCCTTACATCACCCACGGCTTCACCATGACCACCGAGATCCCCTTCAAGGTGGTAGCCGTCGCTTTGTGGTTTATTTGAGGTCCACTACTTCAATGTACTAGATAGTTTTATATCCCTGACGAGAGTAGATGCTGTTTTCTCCTTTGGTTGTTGAAAATAGAGAAATTTATAACTGTGTGACGAAGGAAAAGCTCTGCTGTAATTTTAAAAGGAACAACTCTGCATGTTTTGTAAGCCATCGTGAAACCCAATCGGATGAATCGTTGGACTGACCGCGTCGTTCCATCGTTCTCATTCTTGCCCCGACTACAGGAGGTGATTGAGGCGATAGCGGAAAGTGCGTTCAAGACCTCCCCGTACCCCCTCATCCTGTCCTTTGAAAACCACGTGGATTCGTAAGTCTTGTCATTGGTTCGGCACTGTGTAACAACACAGTTACAGTTTCACAAGCACCCGTTCCATATGTAAAGGGTTCATTTTATAAATCATGCTAAACGCAATGGACTTTAAAGGCCCACTTCCAGCATGGCAGGTTAAAGTACCCGGAAAATTTAGCTGTGTGTCTATTGATCTGTCAGGGCCAAGCAGCAGGCCAAAATGGCAGAGTACTGCAGGACCATCTTTGGAGACGCCCTGCTCATTGAACCGCTGGAGAAGTATCCGGTGAGACTGATCTTCAGACACACACACGCCATTTATGTTATAACTTAACGTCAAGTCCACACATGACTGCTCCCTGTATTTGGATCTGAAGATGAATGGATAAAATGAGGTGCTGGGTCTCGACGAGTAGACTTAACAATGTTCTTTCTCCCGATGTGACATTGTGACTGACGTTAACGGTGTGCATTGTGAATTGTCTTTAGCTGGTCCCCGGTCAGGCCCTCCCCTCTCCACAGGATTTGCTGGGTAAGATTCTCATCAAAAACAAGAAGAAGCACCAGCACCACAGACCCTCGAGTAGTGGGAGCATAAGACGCAGAGAGCTGGAGGAACAGTCGTCGCCCAACAACGGTGAGTTCAGGCGACGTCCTGCGTCCCCTTTGTGTGGCACGATGGTCTGCTAGTCAGTTCAAATGAGGTGGGCATTTGCCATTGGCACGGACTGCACACAGATGCTGAGCCTTTGCCTTTGTGCAGACTGCCCGCTGACGGACAGCCAGGGAGGCCAGCTCCTCTCCAACGGGGAGGAAAAGCTGGCTGAGACGGCGATCAAAGACTTCGGGCCTCGCAAATCCCTCGGTGAGTTGTAGAAGAAACGCGAGGACGCTCGTGTGGATTCCAGAGTCGGGACATTGTGGTACCCGCAAAGGTTTTGCGTGGCTAGTAATCAAAAACATTGCTCAGGGGGCGAGGGAGAAAGCGAAGACGACGAGGACGACGAGCCGACGGCGGAGCTGAAAAAGCCGACCTCCGACGAGGTAAGGGCCGGCGGGAGACGGGTGGCCGACGGGCCGGTTTTGACGGGACGGGGGAGCCGATTGATGGGATTCGTGCTGTCTGCCTCCCGCAGGGCACCGCCAGCAGCGAGGTGAACGCCACCGAGGAGATGTCCACTCTGGTCAACTACATCGAGCCCGTCAAATTCAAGAGCTTCGAGGTGGCCAACAGTGAGTGAAGCGCGATCAAGAGACGGGAAGACGTCCCCACTTTGTGTGTGTGGTTGAATATGAGGGGGCGTTGACAAGCCTCATTGGGTTTAAGTACCTCTCTGGAGTAGCTCATTAGGCGGACCGGTCAGCTGTGTGTACTCGTTTGTGGTTAATGGCCAGTCTCGTCATAGGAAATGGGTGTCGCACGCAGATTATCTAAATCAATTTCCGTCGCGCTCAGTTCTTTCACTTATTTCACTCTCCCATCTGTCCAACAGAGAGGAGGAAGTTTTTCGAAATGTCTTCGCTGGTGGAAACAAAAGGCTTGGACACCCTGAAGAGCTCCCCCATCGAGTTTGTCGAGTATCCCCCTTTATTGAAAACCTGAAAAATGTGGTAATGTGTACGTGCATAACTTTTTGTGAAAGTGCTTATTCACACTTGCCTTTGTATCTGCTAAGTGGTCGGCGCACACGTGTGCCACATGTACAGCGTTTGGCTCTTAACGGCCCTCCTCCAGGTACAATAAGAATCAGCTGAGCCGAATCTACCCCAAAGGAACCAGGGTGGACAGCTCCAATTACATGCCTCAGCTCTTCTGGAACGTGGGCTGCCAGATGGTGGCGCTAAACTTCCAAACACTCGGTGAGTTGTTGGTTCACGTAAGCCGAGCCTGTGACGTGCGAAGCGTCCACAGGAGGAACACGCATGAATAAGATATTGTGTCCCTGCGTTCTTATAAACAATTCAGCATGTCGACTTTTTAGAATCCATCTTTCCCAACTGGTGCTGCTCTCTCGTCCCTCGTTCCCCCATTTCCTTTCCCCGTCTCTCCGTTACTCTCTGCTAGACCTTCCCATGCAGCTGAACATGGGCGTGTTTGAGTACAACGGCCACAGCGGCTACCTTCTGAAACCCGAGTTCATGAGGAGGACGGACAAGCACTTTGACCCTTTCACAGAAAACATTGTGGATGGTATAGTCGCAAATACTGTCAAAATTAAGGTAAAGTGGGGGGGGAAGTAACATTTCTTTTTTTGTATTAAAGATCTTTTTTTAATCATAAACATATGTACTTTATCATCCACCAGGTGATCTCGGGCCAGTTCCTCACCGATAAAAAGGTGGGCGTGTATGTGGAAGTGGACATATTTGGGCTTCCTGCTGATACGAAGAGGAAGTACAGAACCAAAACATCCAACGGGAACTCGCTGGACCCCGTGTGGGACGACGAAATGTTTGTGTTTAATAAGGTGCTGTTTCCAGGGTTTTCAACGTTGGCCACTTGGTAAACTCTCAAACGCTCTCTAAAATCTCTCCCCGTGGAATAAACACGCCTGTGTCTCCCCAGGTGGTCCTTCCCACGCTGGCCTCTCTGAGGATAGCGGTGTTTGAAGAAAACGGCAAGTTCATTGGCCACAGGATCCTCCCCGTGTCGGCCATTAGACCCGGTCAGTACACATTCTCCCAAAGGCCCGTAAACGCATCCCGGCTAAGAGTTCAGTCCGGATACACTGCACGCCTGAATTCCGTGGAAACTGAACTCATTAAGGCTGCTGTTCCTCCGATGGACAGAAGTCACAGATACATAGATGGTATGTATCTGTATTCATTGGTCCCTTTCCTTCCCGTTTTAGGCTACCACTACATCAACATGAAGAATGAGCTGAACCAGCCCCTCCTCCTGGCCTCCCTCCTGGTCTACGCGGAAGCTCAGGACTACATCCCCAACGAGCACCAGGGTGAGAACTCACTGGAAATCAAATGGATTTAGGGAGCTGAAGGTCAATCTATGGAACTTGACTAGGATTTTACGTAATGTACAACAAAGCACTTTGTCTACGGTCTAGATTATGCAATCTTATGGCTGTCGAACTAAAGGCCTTGTTTGTGTGTGTGTCCGTGTGTATTTCCCAGAGTACGCAGACGCGCTGACCAACCCCATCAAACACATCAGTCAGTTGCATAAAAGAGAGACGCAGCTGGCTGCTCTCATAGAGGACAACAGCGAGGTGGGACGCGTCCGCGTGTTCAAACGCTTCCAACCCAACCACAAAGGAGGCCTCGCCCCTTTCAACTCTTCTCCCTGTGGTTTTCCCTCCAGCACGACCCCAACCAGGCCAAAGACGGAGAGACAAAGCTGGAGTGGGAAGACATTTCACAAAGTCGACCCCAACCCTTCTTCCCACCACAGGAAAAACCCGAAATCATCAAGTTGTCTGCACCGGGTAGAGACACCTCTCTCTCTCTCTCTCAATCCTATCGACGCGCGTGCACGATACTGGCGCTTTTATAAATTGTAAATCTGTTTACGAGGTGTTTTTACTCTCACTCTGGGGGGGAGAGACTTTAACTTGTGTCCATGCAAACCATGCATTTCACGCAATGCTTATTCAACATGATTTCTAGAAAATCCAGGGGGAAATCTTTAGGAACAATATCTTTCATTCATGAGATATATTGTTTGTTTAATTTGAATATAAACTTAACCCGAAAGCATGCACACTGATTTCCCATCATCCATTTCACACACCCGGTCTCTGTGCTTCTCCTCCTGTGTTTCTTTTGTGTTTGTGGTCGTGCACCCGTGTGTGTGTGTGTGTGTGTGTGTGTGTGTGTAGCTCAAAATCCAAAGGAAGACCTCATTGCAACTGTTCTAGCAGGTGAGGTCATTCAGCACATTCATTCTCGCACAGAAGTGTTAAACAAGCCGTCCTTCACGTGGGGCTTTGGAGCCGGGAGGTGAACCCCACTGAGCGATGGTCGTGTTGCGTTTGTTTCCCAGAGGTCCACGCTCAGTCCTTGGAGGAGCTGAAACAGCAGAAGAACTACCTGAAGGTGCTAAAGAAACAGAGCAAAGAAATCAAAGAGCTGCGCAAGAAACACCTCAAGAAGGTACACTCGCAGAGTTGAAACTTTTAATTAATATTTTCATCCAAAAATATGCCTTTTTTTCACCCCATAGAGCTAAAAAAAAAAGTCCATGTTGGCAAAAATTGCTTCCTTTTGTTAATGCAACACAAAACCGCTTATCTACATTTAGCTTGTGTGTGTGTGTGTCTTGCAGGTGTGGAACCTGAATAAGGAGCAGAAGAGTCGGAGTTGCCAGCTTCAGTCCGACACCCAGAGGAGACGCAGTCAGATGGAGAAGCACCTGAAACGTAGCATCAAGAGAAAGTAGGCGGAGAGGGATGGATGGATGCGTGGTGGCGTACAGACATTGGAGAACATAAACTGTGGGTTTGATCTAATAATGCTAATGGTTGTGTGTGTTCAGCGAGCCCCATGACCCGGTGCAGCGTGACCTGAACGCGCTGGATCAGGAGCTGGAGAAGCAGACGGTGCAGCAGAGGGAATGGGAGATGCAAGGACTGCTCAAGCTCCGACAGCAGCTCCACTCGCTGGAGAGAGAGAAGCAACAAACGCACCTGCAAGAGGTACGATTGTGCACAGCCGGCTTTCCCCCTTTTGACGTCTTTGGGAAAAAGCTCCCCGTCCGTATTAAAGCCTGGGCGGTTTTTCCTCTGAGGGGTTTTGGGATTTGTTTGTCATTTTGACAACCTGTTTTTCTAACTTCTCATGACTTATGCGTGTCCTGTTTGAATACTTATTTTAATGTTATCCCTGTGCAGTGTGGGTGTCCCTCAGTAGGCCGTGTGTCCCCTTTTTGTTGTGGATATGCAAGGACTATGTGTTACCTAATTTCCCTTGGCCTGCAGACGGACATTAGCTTGAATTGATTTTCCTTTATTGTCATTGTATACACGATACAACCAAATTGCAAAGCTTCTGCATAAGGTGCATAAAACATAAACAATAAAAAATACATAATACGACATCATTTGCAATTAAAAATATTTAAGCTAAGAGCACGTGGTTGTTAGCTTGTTGCTGAATCGAGTACAAGGCACCTCTTCTCCTTTTTCAGATTGCTATATTTTTGTTGCACAGGGTCCCTGATGTACATTCATGTGATTAAGAGGTACTTATCCAAACTAGAAAAACGCATGCATGCGTCCATGTTTTTGAAAAGTGTGAATTTTCTCCCCCAAACTTAACACACTTAACCATCCTCAAGGTGACACACTCGGAATAACACTGTGTCCCTCGCAGGAATTCTTAAAATACACAAAGACTATCGCGCACACACACACGGTTCATTTCCAGCTGACCTCGTCCAAACGCGGCACACGTGCGCAGTGGTTTGCTGACAGGTCGCCGTCTGCTGCTGTGTCTCGTTAGGCCCTGCAGAAGCTAAAGGAGACGGCCGTGGAATGCCAAGCAGCTCAGCTGAAGAAGCTCAAGGAGACGTGTGAAAAGTAAGTGAAAAGAAGGGACGGGACCCGCAGGCCTCTGCTACAGGGAACTTATTCCAGTCTTAGTTTTAGGCCACAAAGCCCAATTTTTTTCACGCAATATGATTTTTGTTCTCTGCATTTTTGATTTTCGACAAGTGTAAAAAAAAAAAAACAATGTTCTGTGCAATATTTGAAACTCGTTCAGATGTTGTGATGCAATTGCGTTTTGCAGAGAGAAGAAAGAACTCCAGAAAATCCTGGACAGGAAGCGACAGAACAGCATCTGCGAAGCCAAGATCCGCGACAAAGACAAGGCGGAAACGTAATCCGCTCGTCTGCGATTCGAGACGTTTTGTTGGATGTTTTGGCAGTTTCACACTTGCATGTCTTTTTTTTAACATTTTGGTTTCCTCTTCATCTTCCTATCTCTGCCCCGTAGGGAGCTGAATGAGATCAACAGAAAACACATTCAGGACTCTGTCTCGTTAATCCGCGGGGTAAGTATGCGAGCGCACACGTGCTTATCTGCAGCAGTGCTCTAGCTACTTTACAACCACGCAAAGTACAAAAGCGGAGAAAACTTGATGACGGTGGCAGGAAAAAAAAAACGCTGTCACCCTATTTTACTCTTTTTACATGCATAATAATTTCCTAAAACCCACTCCTTTTCATGCCATGTTTGCGTTCGTCATTTTTTTCCAGCTGGAGGAGGCTCAGACCCGGAGGCAAGACAAGCTGATGCTGCGTCAGCGGGAGGTGCTTCAGCAAATAGACGACGAACTTCCACTGGTGAGATCAAATCGCATCGCCTCGCACGCGTCGAAGTGCTCGAAATGCAGTTTGCTTCACGGTTGTGCTTCTCTCTTGGCGCAGATCCAGTCCAAGCTGGAGCGGGAACTCGAGCAGGAGTACCAGAGGCTGCCGGAGGAGATCTGCCAGCACCTCCAGCTGGAGCTCAAGAGCAAAGGGCTCCGGAAAGACGCCCTGTTCTCGTCCCATTCCAACCACGGCAGCCCCGGCCCCGGCTCCGGCTCGGGCCCGCCCTCCAACTGCTCCACGCCGTCTTACCCGTCGACGCCCGATCAGAGTACCTGGAGCCGCAGCATGGACACTAGCACGCCGTCGTTGGCCGACTCCACCTCCTCGTCCACCACTCCCGTCCTTTCGGAGGCCGAGATGTCGTTCAGCTAGAATTCTGACTTGTTAAAAGGAAAATTCAGTACTTTCAAGAAGGGTCCATGAGGAATATAATGTGGGATGTAATGATGTTAATAATCAGATAATTTTATTCCTTTTACTACAGACTGTTCCTGTCTACAAAGTTATATTATTTTTTATTTGGCTGTTTTTGTCCGATGCACATCATGACTTTTGTTTGTTTTATGGTAACCACATGTTTTACATCTATTGTCTGTCCGTTTTGCTTTTAATGTCATATTCTTTGATTACTTTCCTTTTTTTTTAATGGTCAGTAAGCTTTGCTACGGCTTTTGCCACGTTTCAGCTGTAGCTTTCAGCTCGGCAACCGCTTTACCCTCTTCATTGACACCGGGTTAGAAAATTCCTGCCATTGTTCAGGAACACCTGTGGCTGTTCCAAGGGATGATGGTTCATTTTTTAGAATGGACATCTGCAACTTTAGATCAATGTGATTGCTTCGTAATGCCTCATGCCCAACAAATGCATGCACTATTTGGAATGTCAGCCTATGGAGAGGTCTGCGCGGCAAAAAGCATCTTCTCAACAGACTTGTTTTTTTTAGTGGTAATTGCAGAAGCGAACCAGCAGGCGGTGCTCAAGGCTTAGCTGTTGTTTTTAAAGTGGTGGTTTGATCCTTCTATTCATCTACAGCCTGATTATCCTATTCTGCTGTTCCCCCGACACACTCTGGGATTTGCAGCGTCACAGATCAGGATATTTTCTCTGACCTTTTAAACCAAAATCAAAATCCAACCAAGGTTGCATGGATGAGGTGGAGACCGCCATCTGGTTAGGTGTGTGTGTGTGTGTGTGTGCGGGGGGGATTTAGTGACGTCACACTCCCTTTGCACACACCTGCCTGACACTGTGTTTTGCTGAAGCTTCTATGAGAGTTTTATCCACAGTTTAAGTGGCTGAAAGATGTGAACATCCTCGCCCCACGTAATCTACTATATTTGGGAATAAGTTAATCTGAAGAAATCTGAATATTCCTACTTAATGGAAAAAGTCTGCCGTTTGTGTGTGAATGTGTGTCTTTGCAGCCAGGAGAGAGAACGCTATGCTTGGGCTGCACTATGACATTTTAATATATAAAAGGCAAAAAGTCTGAATCTCAATATGAGGCAAACACACAAGGTTTTTGAGGCAATTTTCCTTTGCATTCTAGTTGCTACACTGTAGATTATGCTCAATTTTAAGGAACTGGTACAGTTTGAGTGTTTTAGCTGGATGCTGGATGCTTTATTTCACTGAAACGCTTTACTTGTTATGGCCATTCGGGAACAGCAATTGTGGGCATCCAGTTCTCTCATTTCCAGAGGGGTGAGAGGAACAGCTACATTCCACCTGGTTCCCTCAGGTAGATACTCCATTCTAGCCAAATACTTAATGTGGAATTGTTGTGCACGAATGGTACCTTATGTTAAGACTGTCTTTTTCCCGATCAATTTTTTTGTTTTGTCCATTACTGGAAACTTTTTTTTTTTTAAATGCAATGTGTTTTTTTCCTTCCTTGTGTTTTCCAGCTTGAGTGGTAAAATGACGGCACGAATTCTGCGTAAATGTTTTAGTTTTTTATGTGAATTGTACTACTGACTACAAGTGCTGAAGAGGGATCGAGGGCAATGAAGGCAGAGCAAAGAAACTACTTTTTTTTTAGAGGAGAGATTTTTAGATGACACATCTGCCTTGTCCTCTTCCACCTCCCTCCTTCAATGAGCGCTCCTCCTCTCTTTAACCAAACGTCATTGTAAACTATCATCTATTTAAATGGAGTTTTAACAACGTTTTTCTTTTGTGGTTATTCCAGTTTTTATAGATGCATGTTTGATAATGTGTGCATCTAAAATTCATCATTGAGCTTTGCTTTTTCAGGTCGACCCACCATGAAGAATGTAACGCAGTTATGGAATATTTGGTTTGTCTTTTATAGCTCATTTGCAGGATTTAAGATCAAGTACACCTTCTGGAGCCGGCACTGGAATGAGTACGCTCGCCTTGTGATCGCTCGCAATTTAAGTCAAAGATGCATGCACTATGCCAATGCTTTGGACCACTGTCGAATGCAGTGGGATTTAATTTGCTTCATGTTGTAAGGATACTGGTGAAACAGCCAGCTCCTCAGATGAAATGGGTTATTTGGTCAAGTACGGCAATGCATTGCGCACGTCGTCTGCTTTTAGTGTCGAGATGGCCCAATCCAAGTCCAGTGGCAAGTATTTAGATTTACACCAATTACTATTATAATTACTATTACTATTATTATTTAAAATCCCATATTACTTAAACCCCATTTTAGCTGGGATTATTTTCATGTTTAAATGCACTGTTACCGTCCTGTGTGTTTTTCCATGTAGAATTAATCTTCGCCTCGTGTGCCATAGTCATCAATACAACCGTTTTCAAGTGATTTCAATTTTTTGTGCGACAGTATTTTTTTTCCAAGGTTTAATGGCCATTGGGAAAAAGTACTTTTTGAAAGCTGCAGTTTTTTTTTTTTTTTTGGTTCTTACCCACAAATAGAAACGCGTGGGGAGAAGAGTGGGGAAAAAAAATACGTAAATATGACAAAGACCCAGTGCTTCAGTTTTCTTATTTTTCTTAGATTGTAGACTCCTTATTCATACAGTGTCCCTGTAGAACAGAAAACAAAAGATTTAAATACAGTTTACAGGGGAAACTGCTGGATTAATTTGCATAAACTAAATGTACAATAATAACTTTTTGCCGGGTGACAATAGTGATGAGGTGACAATGTCTTTTTTAGTTTTAATCAATTTAATTCCAGGTTCACTGACTACATACTATAACATATCGTTGATATAGATCGGAGTTAAAGCTGCACCAATTCATATTTTTCTTTTAACATTGGCCAAAATGATTGTGGGAAAGGGTCACATATAAATATACATATACACATTTTCATTCAATTAAATGAGAGAATGTGTCCAAGCTTTTGACTCGTACTGTACGCATCTCCTCATGTCTGCCATTACATTGTGTGTTTACATTTTGACATTTAGCTGACGGTTTTATCCAAGGCAACTTTAAAATAAGTGCATCCACCAAGAAGGTACAGACCCAGAAGAACAACAGTCAAGAAAGCCAAATCTAAACAGCCAGAGTGCTTTACTTAAATGACTAGATCCTTAGAAAGTGCACATTGTACCACATCTACCAGTCCCAGAGTTGATCAAGGAGTCGGTACTCTTGGCAAGCTTTTTGCAATATAGGTAAAATTCCTTAAAAAAAAAAAGAGGATGAAAGCTATTTGGATATTGGCTTTTGAATGGCGGTCCAGATTGACTTCAAGTGTAGACCTTGTACTTATTCAGTGCATGCTTCTTTTTGACCTGTGCTGCTTTAGCACACACACACACATAGAGAGGAGAGGGACGTCAGTACGCTCCTTAGACTACACAACATAATGGACTTTATGTTGGAAAACATACTGTATGTGTATGTTATGCTCGCTTCAGCACTACTAACCCAAACCCTCCCTGACTTTACTGCTGTTGGACATATGGCGTCCAATAAGTTTCCCTCGGGCCCTCCCTGAGGCCTCTGGCTGTCGTGCCTCCTCTCCCTCCTTTTCCTCCTCTCCCTACCCCACTGCTCCATTTCCTTTTCTTCAGTTTGTCTCGATAATGAGACCATCTGTACTTTTAGACTAGTGAAATTGATTGAAATGAGCCGTGTTTGTGCTTTGTCAGATAGTGAAGAGAGCATGTGGTTTACATTCGGCAGGATAAGTAGTAAGTTATTTTTACTCGCATGTGTATATGTAGGATATAAGGGAATACTATTCAATGATCCATGTGTAATATTTCATTCATTGCTGTAAAGTACTTGAGTAATAAACGTCATTCTGCCTGTTACAGAGCTGAGCCTTTGCTTTCTTGCGTGTGATGAAGACACTGTTGGTGCACAATCATAGTCACACTTTTTATTTCTTGTGTTTTTAATTTCATATGACATACTTTTGTACCCGTTTGTTCAGCCAGTGGTTGGAACTGACAGTGTGAAACATATTTTGTACAAAATGAAGTAAAACCTTCACACCCCATGATCCAAGCTTCCCTGACATGGATTACAAGCCTTTTTTCAGGCTTTTCTAAACCTGTTTTGGGGGTATTTTGTTGACATTCTGCAGTATTACTGTTTTACGACTTCCTTCAACATACAATTGTTTCGATTTCTCCTTCGACAAGTAATTCTTCTCCATTCTGCACACAATACTGAACTTTTCACAAATGTTTTTACAGACCACTAAACTATTTTTTATTACAGGAACATGTACACACAAAACAATAGATCTTTTTCATCTCCATTACACACTACTGAGTGATCCACCAACATTGCTAACTGTAGCTTACAGCATTAATGACACTACATAAGTTGCCATTGATGTCACACTTGCATCAAAAAAAGTTGAAGTCCCATCATTAGCTGGAAGAGCTGAACATCTAAAAAGTTGAATGGTTTTAATAGCTGAAAGTGTGCAGAAGTTGTGCAGAGCCAAAAAACGTACGGAATAATAATAATAAATTCGAACAACAATAGTTGGAATGCTGTACAAGCCACCAGCCTGTCATGTGACCAGGCAGGGTTTCATGTGACTGATCTTCCTCTCTGCATGGCTGGATCAGCTGCGAGCTCCTGAATCAGTCCCCCTTCGATGCTGTCACCAACACATCGACACAGTTTCCTACGTGACCGCCTGCAACAACTTTGTGCGTCTACCCGGCGGTGGACGGTCTCGACTGCCAGTTTCTGGAGGCCTACGCCGAGTCCTGCTGCCTTAAAAACGTCCCACTGGGAGACTGGAGGTCAACGGTCCAATGGCGTGAGATGCTGGTCCACTTTCTGCTACCTGCTGCTTGGTGGAGGTTTAGGTCATTCAGTTAGACACCTGAGGCTTACCCCATGTGGTGAAAGATATAAAACAACAAAAGCAACAACAATAATACTAAAAAGGTACTTCAAGTACAAATAATTAAGTATTTAGTAGTGTTGAAACTTTGTTTTAGTGATGCAAAGCCTTTTCTGATAACCAGGTGTGCTTGTTACCTGTTAACAAACGCCGGTTTTGCCGGTCGAGGGGGGGACAAAGTTGTGACGGAAAATATGGGACAAATACGTCCGCGAAAAGAGACGAAGAAAAGCAGCAGTGTTGATGCACGGGGAAAAAAAGTCTCTGATAAATAAATAAACAAACCAACGACTTCCACACGCAAAGACGTCACTCTCTAGGTCGTCTTCGACAATAAACGTTACTCCGCCTGGTGGTCTGGCGGTGAATTGCTTTGCAACACGCGCAAAGCCTTTTTGAACCATGAATTGAAACCGTCGACGCAGAAGCATGCGCCGGCCTTCAGTCTTATTGGTTACCCGCCAACGTGGCAGGTAGCTTGACAGTTTCACCCGCCAATCACAAAAGTTACCCGCATTTGGCGTGTGGGCGGGTGTCAATTTCATGCCCTGGTTATGATTCATCTTGCATATATTTACGCCAACAGTACATGACAGTTTGGAAACTTAACGTAAGCTCCTAGTTCCTCCTAAGTTACCAAACGTTAGCTTTTAACTACCTAGCGTTAGCCTCTGTGCCCAACTAACTTCACGTTAGGTTACTTTATTTCCTGCACAAAACATGTAACGTTAAAGAAATTTCCCAACATTAATGATGACTGATCTACGGCTGCATGGAAATGTTCCCGGTGGCCCAGCAGCTGTATCGACACGGGAAAGCCTACCGCTTCATCTTCGGCTTCCCCGTCGTGACGGTCATGTGCCTGGTCATCGTCATCGCTGTGCAAGTGCACGCCTGGCAGATCTACTACAGCAAGAAGCTGCTGGACCAGTGGTTCACTGGCACGCAGGAGAAGAAGAAGAAGAAAAAGAAGAAGAAGAAGAAGAAGAAATGAGCCGACATTGAGGACGCTCAGATCTCTTTACTGGAACACAGCCACTGAACTTGTGGATCGAGCCAGCCAAGACAAACTCACAAAAATAGTATTTTTCTATATTTGTATTGGACAGTGGTAACATCATTCTTTAATTGTTGGCTGAAAAGCATTTCCTGGAGTGCTTGTCACCGCTGCCGTCATTCTGCACGTTAGTTCTCCATCATTCAAAATGGAAATCTGAAAATGTCTTGTTTGTACCTTATTTTAGATACTGGGAAACCGACAAAAGGTACCTGGAAGAAGCTTGTGATCACATGTAAGTTATTGTTCTGGAAACAAATCCCCAAAGTAATTAAATGTGAGAAATTTACTTTACAATGCCATATCCAGATTTCACAACATGGTTTCAGTAAGTCTTCCGAAATAAACAATTTTTTAACAATGTTCTGAAGGAGCTGTGGTTCTGCACATTTAAAATTAAACAAACGGTTAACATTGTGAATCATCTTGAGTTCTGGTGTCTCTAGTGGAATCAAAGCCAACCTCTTAGAGTCACATTTGGGATTCTTATGACGCATGAGGCTGAGTAGCACACGGGAACAACTCAAGGGCTGCAGTCTCCAGCCTGCTGTCTGAGGTTGTGGGTTCCAGCCCCTTCAGGCTGATGTGCCTTATGCTTTAAACAAGTTTGGAGGTTTCACCCGTAATCTCTAGGTCAAATATGAGAAATTGTGGTTGTTGGTTTAAGTCTTTGTCTCTGAAACTGATTTGAGGTTTGAGTAGCAATCTTAATGTGTGGTGTGGTGGCACAGCGGAGAAACTGCTGTCTCAAACCTGCCCTCTTGTTGTGGGTTCAAGCGCACTAGTGAAGGTGACTGTTAAAAGAGTTTTAAAGGCGCCATAGCAATCATAAGGTGCAATACGAGAAACAAAAACTAAATTTGTGTGAGGTGAAGTAGCACAGTGGGAAAGCTCAAGAGCTGCTTTCCCAAACATGCACTTGTAGGTTGTGGGTTCAAGCCCAGTTGTGGAAGTGAGTCTAAATGTTTGAAAGAGTTTTAAGGTTTAACTCACATTCTCATGGTTAAATAGGAGAATTGAAATACCTCAAGTGCGAGCAGGACTGGTGGTGTAGTTGGTTGGGGGCCAAAACCTCACATGTATCTCAATTACTGTTAAGTGCATCCTGTGGACAACTTTAAACTGAATGAGTAGATTTGACATAGGTTTGTTTACCCTTTTTAGTGCATCCTCTCTGTTAGGTTAAGGATCCTCCAAGATGCACCAATCCGTCTCAGGGGCATTAACCCATTATGACATCTTATGAATGAACAACCACTCAGAACGTATTTTATCTCCCAATAAGTTTGATTGATTGAAGATGATTTAGTAACGATGAAGTACGTCAGAGGTCTCTGTCTCTTCCTGTTTGTTGCCAGGTGTGGAGTGAGTGTGTGCAAGTGTCGTTGAAACGTCTACAGTTCGGTGAAGTTGGCATCTTCCTCGAATCTGCTCATCAGCGAGATGTTGTTAAAACAACCAGCTGCAAGCACTAATGCGCATTAGTGGCGGCAATGGGCTTCCATACGACCTGGCAAGTACACAGGGGAATGACCGTGAACAGTAGTTAGCCGTAAGCTAATGCTAGCTTACGCGACAAGTGTTCATATTTTATTGTTAGCGGTGTCGACATTGTAACTCACCAGTCAGTCTCATTTTTTCGTCATCCATCGTCTTTACGGGGCAGGTCGGGGTCAAACAGTCGGGCAGTTACAGCTCAGGTGCTTGTCGGCCATCTTGCATACGTCATTTGTGACGGCCGTCAACTTGAGCTAAATAGTGATGTAATTACACCACGAGGGCCCCATCTGGGAAATACCTAATGTGACATTGCAGGATCCAGTGGATCTCATGCGATAGCTCAGAGTGGAAGGGAACCCGTCTCGAGGCTAGAGGTTGTGGGTTCGATTCTGGTTCGGAGCAAGAGCTAGTGCTGTGACATCGTGAAATGATCTGAATAAGTGAACCATTTGAGTGGATCTTTAAAACACAAACAGGTCAGAGAATGTGAAATGACTAGTATTCAGAGTTATGGATTCAGAACCTTTATGGAGACGTTTTAGAGCCAAGAGCCCAAACAGAGGAGACAAATATATAACAAAACCAGCAGTCACAGCAGATCAGTTAGCTCACTGTGATGATGGAATGCTTGGGATACAGAAGGTTGTGGGTTCAATTCTTATGTGCTACAGTTTCCTTCTTTTAAGATCCAACACCCAAGGTTAAGTTAGGTATGTAATGAAGCCAAGACAAATGTCTCAGCAGATAGCTCCAGCAGAAGATGACTGCTTAGTGAACATGAGTTCATGGGTTCAAATCTTTTGCAGGACAGTGATTTTTGAGGCTGTTCAGTCACATGAAGTCAAAGCCAACAAAAGAACATGCTTGAGGGTGAATGACACGGTGGCGTTGTGGCGCTGTCCCCGGTCTGGGTGGCGTCAACCCGGGTTCGATCCCCACCGTTGTGAGGACATCAGTGTGCATCACCCCGGTAGAGTAGAGCTGTCCGTCTCCTCCCGGGCTTCCAATGAGACACACACAGGGGGTTATACAAAATTATGCTTTATTAAAATTCAGCAGCACAGAACATTTTTTATAAAGTTTGAACCACCCCCAAACTGTCAAAGTTACTTCTCAGAGTAACCGCAGAGCAGAAGAAGAAACTGTCTGGTGTGGAAACTGCACCCTTGTGTGGAGAGAAGAGAAGCACAACATTAGAAAATACATCAAAGTCACAAACTTGTATGAACATTACAACAAGTAGTTTTTTTACTTCACACTTGAGACATGCTATTTAATTAATTTAATTAGCACACAATGCAATTTATTTTCCCATGATGTATTAAAAAACCTATTTATTGACATTTTTACGACATGCTGTATTATTTCTGATTCTGACTACTCTTACAATGATATTATATATAATTAATAAAATACCATATTTTGACGTTTCAAAAAAATGTTATGGTGTCCTATAATATATATTTTTATACTTATTTAGGAGGTACTATAATATTACTTCTTAAAAGACTTAAAATACTATAATAATAAGACTTTATACTATAGCTTAATAAATTCATAAAAGGTATCGTACAATATTTTATAATCTTTTCCAAAATAACATATATATTCTTATATATAATATTCTTTTGACTTATCACATAATAATATCACGTTTTTAAAAGGATTTTTATGACATACTATACAATGTTATGACATAATATACTATTTCTTGACATTTTTTACTATAACTTTTTTACGACAAACTATACCATCTTTTATGATGTTTGTTATACCATAATATGTTATTTCTTTGGCTTACTATATTATTTGGCTTACTATATTTATTTTAAGGCTTTTGGCACACTAAACTATGCTATGACTTTTCCTAATATATGATTTTGATTACTTTTTAAAGGCATGGCCATGGTTTTTATATAGGCGTGTAACGATTCGTTTTAACAACACTTCGATTTGTATCACGATTTGTGGTTGTCGATATGATTCAAGGACGATATTGGTTCATTTAGAACGATACGAAACGATTCAGTGACTTGAAATCGATTCAGTAACTTTTTAGCCAAAAATTCAACTAGTGTGACGGAAATTAATACCTAGATACTGAACAGTACAGGTGAAGTTCACCAAACTTCACCTGCACTGTTCAGTATCCAGGTATTAATTTCAGTCACTGGTTGAATTTTTGGCTAAAAAGTTACTGAATCGATTTCAAGTCACTGAATATTGTCCTTGAATCGTATCGACAACCACGAATCGTGATACAAATCGAATCGTTAAAACGAATTGTTATACCCCTATTAAATACTATACTATGACTGATTAATTATTATTAATACTATCATTGTTATAAAGCACTATGATATAAATGACTGTTTTTATTTCAATTTTTAATCACAGACTATTACAAAAATGAACAAGAACTTCCACAGTAATTAAAACGTTCCTGCTACCACTTTAACAGCTAGTAGTAATAATTTAATTGACACTTACCAAATGTTTGCTCCATGCTGCTGTTCTTGTCTCCTCTTGGACCTTCAAGTGTCTCGGCTGATTCAGTCTGCACAAAAAACAGAGACATTTAGACACAAGCTTCAAAAGGCTTGGTTTATTATTTCAAAAGAGACATTTTACATCAGCTTGCATGGAAGACAGATCCAAACCGTGTACTACACGAAGCACAGGTAGGGATATTGGATCTTAGACCAACCATCATGTTGTTACAATGTGTCTGGTGATACACATGATGGAGTTAAAAGTACCACATTCAATTACATTTAAGGCTCTTTACATCAAGTTTTCACAAGGCCCCGGTACATACTGTAATTATATGTATGGTGTAACTCCTAGGGAGAATTTCTGGCTCATCTACTGTAAATAAAAATCAAAACAATCATCATCAATACTTTTTAAAATCACTTAGGTTTCCTTACTCTGTTAATTCCGTCCTCTGTTCTGCCCTTGCCTTGAACCATATCGTTCCCCAGCTGCTCCTACATCATTTTCTGGAGGATTCAGAAAGAAAAAAAAAACCTTTAACGTTACATAAACATTCAAATACAAAAACACCGTCTTTTCTTTGAGACCCAATAACGAAGACAAAGGAATGATTGAAATGAAAGATTCAGTTTAGATATTTTAACCACATAAATACGTCATCCCCACACAGGAGCATTATCCCATGTGATAAGAGGATGGAGGGCGCCCCCTAGTGTCCAGCACACGGAAATGCATCTCTTTAAGGATGGCTAGAAACGCCAACTTCAAACTAGGCAAAACATAAAATATGTTGTTATAAAACACGTAAAACAACATATGGGTCGAACTTTTTGATTGTAAATAAATAGAAAAATATGACTAACAATCAGCTAATTTGATTAACAGGACATTTTCACCACATGTGAACATAAAGTACAACAGCACAACATATTTTCCGTTTACTAATGTTGTTAAAAACGGTAACGTTACAGAATAAAAAACAATAACTATAACAAAAACAAAATAGAAAGCCAAACACTGTCTAACGTTCAGCTCTTATTAATCGGGTTATTTTACCCACTAGCACATGTTAGCCGTATGCTAACGTTAGCCCACTTAGCAATGGACGCCGAGACAGGTGTTTCTATGTATTTGTTTGTGGTAGGTTTTGTCGTTATTTTCGCTCTTCAGCCCTCAGTCCACATCCTAACTCACCAGTCAGTCTCCTTTCTTCCATCGGGTCTCCGGGTCTTTACGGAGCAGCTTCACGAACAGTCGGGCAGCGGAAGTTACAGGTCAGGTGCTTGTCGGCCATTTTTGACGCGTCATCAGGGTGGCTCGTCAACCGCAGCTAAATAGTGACGTCACTACAGCGCCAGGGGCATCGAGGAAATAACACTTAAGCATGTTTATGAATGAGTCGATGTAGAATGTCCATCATTATCCTCTTTAAACTACTGAATAATAACATGATGAATAATTAAAGGCATTCATAACTTTCATTTGAACTGTTACTAGTTGATGGTTAGAAACAGACAGACAGCTGAAATAGATTTGTAATAGTATTTAGATATTATGATATACTGTTGCTTTATTTTAAAACTTTGCACAAAGACTTGATTTGGTGGACACGTTAGATTTAAAGAGAACACAAATTCAGCTCTGACAAAAAACATCTCTGTATTTGAGACTTGTTTCTTGCAGTGTTGATTTTATGAATTTAAGATAGAAACAGATATGCTTGGGTTGACACTGATTGGCATGATTTACATCCAAACATTTGCAAATAGATGCTATACACTCAATATGTAACTACATGTCCTAAATCTACATTATCTCATTTAAATATGCTATTGAGACGGTAAGCGGCATGATAAACCCTGTAGGAACAGTGATGAAAACAAAATCATGCAAGAACAGTCAAGAAAAAAATCTTTAATACGAAAAAAATCCTCACAGTGATGTGACATTTAGATTATCTTGTTTAAGTGGAAACAAAATAATTGAAATATATTATTCATTTTTTCACCCAATGGCCGTTTTCATCAGAAATGAAAATAAACACCAAACAATTCCCTCCTATATTTTAAACTGTAAATTAATTTACAAGTACAATGAACATTTTCAACTAGAAAATGCATTTCCTGCTGAAAATGTGTGGGAATGCTGAGTAGCTGAATTGCTAAAGATAAACTGGTTGAATAGCTCAACTTATTAATGACACTACATAAGTTGCCATTGATGTCACACTTGCAAGGTGCGATGAGTTGCCATGCAACAGGCACACTGGGATTATTAACCTGACAAACACTTGTTAAGTGGCACAGATTGATGCAGTAGTCAAGTGGCATTAAATCTAAGCCATAGCGGAAGCATTGAAATGGACCGTGGACGATTCACAACACAAATGCATGCATTTCATGGCACATTTGGGGAATCAGTGTGCACACACACGCACATGCTGGAGAAGTGACCCCCTTGCACATGCTTTATGTAACCGCACACACCCTTACTCTGCAAAGAAAGGTGACACATTGCATCCAACTGTCAGCTACAAGACATCAGCCTTATCGTCATCCTCTCACCTCAAGTTCTTCTCTTATTTCTTCTCCCCTACTTGCTCTCATCCCTGTCTCACTGCTTGCTGCTGCTTCACTGGGTCACATATGTCGCTGTAAGGATTGAATCCATCACAGATCGCTCATTACCTGCTGCAAATCCTCAGTAATCAGCAACGTAACATTATCTCAGGGGAATTGGTTTGAGATATGAACATTCTGTTCATGCTAAATGAAGCTCAGGCGAAAATTCAGTCAGGAAGACTGGACAGGCTGTGCCGTTCCCTGGAGGTCCCCCTCCCCGGGGGGGGGCACACAGCCCGCTGATTAGAGGCGGGATCGAGAGGTACCAACCAACCAACGTGGGCGACGTTACCGTAAACCAATTGCACTTTTCCATTTCACAAAATCATTGTTTTAGCTTCAATCCCACAAAGGTAAACTTCTCAGCTATCATCCATCTTTCTCACTAACCACTTTTTTTTAAACCTCTCTTCCTCATCTCAATCTCGTTGGTATAATTAAACAACTGTTGAAATGTGTTAATGCATGAAGGCAAACGTTTGGACCCCAGAGAGGGAGACGAGCGACGTAGCATGTTGCTTTCTGTCTGTTTCCTCCTCCCACAGGATAAATCTGTGTCAGCGTCGACTCCGTCGCTCGCTCCCCCTCTCACGTTCAATCTGTTGATTGCTTTCTCTCGATGTCTGTTTGCCTCACATTCTGCTTCTGGTCACACTCACACCGGTTCCGTCTGCCTTTCGACTTCTCTTCTTCCTCACAAACTTTGTTGCTGTCCATCTTCTTTCCCTGTCTGCGTCTCCCATCGTGTTGTGCCTCCTCTCCCTCAGGACTGCTGTTTTTTTTACTCTTTGTCTCTTCGTCTTGTTCCCCTCCAACGGAGGATGGAGACTTGTCTTGCTGCCGTGGTTACCGCCGGGTTGCTTTGGGAATAACATCTGCCACTTTGTTGTTTGTAAACCGACAGAGAAGACCGAAGAAAAGGGAAAAGAAATGGCAACAGAACAGTATTGTTAGAGGGAAAACATCCAAATCATAAACACTTTCAAACCTTTGATCAAAGTTTTCTTTTTACCTATAAATTAGTTCAGGTTAGAAACATGCGGAATATTATGCAGAGCAAGTGAAAACACTCTCGAGCTCCCTTTGCGCACAATTCCCAAAGTGCCTCAGGACAAATGCGGGAACCAGTGGAGCTGTTTATTGGCGGTTATCCTGGTCACGTCCCAGGTGTGTGTTGTGCGTGAGGGTTTCATCTCCAACAACCACTCCCCCCTGGCCACGGCTATAAATATGATTCCGAACCTTTTTGTGTTGTCAGGTTACATAACAGCTCAAAAAGCTGTGAGGCTCTTAAGTGAAATGAATTTAGAAAGCGATGCATAAACAAGGACGGTTTGCAGGCTGACCTTCCAAAAAGCACCTGGTAAAGGCCGACCCCCTTGGATCCACATGGCATGCAGGTTAGTGACATGATGACATTTTGTATGAACCGTTTTGTCCTGCAGAACTCTGCAAACAGCAGGTCTGAATAGAACCACCGTGGCCACCATGCAGGCGTAAACCCGATCTACTGTGATTGGTCGGGTCAGATCCATTCCGACAACAACCAGCCTCTGTAATTGCTGCATCTTTTGCTGGATATAGACCGGCCCGACGTTTCTTTACCCTTTGGGGTGGTGATTTACTTTCACATGGCTGTTTCACCGAAAGGAAAATGATTGGAAATCTGGACTAACGGCCAGGTTTGATAGCCGTTACATTTTTAATGCGTATGAGGATGAGGATAAAAATGACATATCGATTTCGTTTGTTCATTTATAAGTTGGGACCTCGGCGGAGGAGTAGTGCCATCGCTTCCTTTTGTAAATAAACACTTACAACGATGCTTGTTCTGAGTGTACGTTTCAGGAAGCTGTCACTCCCAAAAGTCCTTTTCAACTCATTTTCAACAGGGAAGTAAATATGTTCTGTTTTATTAACTTCAGACTGATGGCTGAAATAAGCATGATGATTCATTTTAATTAAACATTTGAATCATTTATGATTTTTAATTATCGAAGTACGGCAGACGTACAAATTATTGTAAAATAATTAAAAATAGAAATGCCTCAGCACATTATCGCAGATGACGGATCATTTTCATAATAGCCAAATGTAATACCATAAAGGTAGCAGAATGCCACCACGTTTACATGTGATGGAGTATCACCGATCAAGAGTTCTCTAGCTAAAAGAGCAACCACTGTAAATATGAGCTGAATATATAATTGTTTTGTAAAAATGACAGTGAAGACTTACCACCTGATCTGGCTGATTTAGGGAACTGAAGCGTCGCAAGTCTCAGTTAGAAATGTCATGACTTCTCCACAACAAAGTCGATTAACATTTTAGTAAGTGTGTTCTGGACACGGAGGCACATGTCACATATTTAATGCGTGTCAAATGGGAGCATCTTTCAAAGATTCTAAGGAAGTAAGCAAGTACAAACATAAAGCAAGGCCTCGGCTAATTTACCACTCAGATAATCAGTTCAATCCAAATATAATTACCGCAGTGTATTTGTTGATTGCTAAGCAATAAGGGAAATTAGCATCTTTCATTTTCAGAATATCCTCAGCCGTAATTCAGTTACAACGTCTAGAAAAGATACAGACGCTCTTCTGAGCATTTGTCAGTTTTATTTCATCTTTGAAAAAAAAGAGAAAAGGAAAAGTTTGGTCTTTGTAAACATCTATATCTTTTTCATGTAATTTCATTGTCAGCGTTTAAAAATACTTTACTCTTTACTACGACATTTCCAACATCAACACTGAATTCAGAATGGGGTTAATTCATGCATCGATACACTCATGGTCAGAATGATCTGAAGAAATGCACACATCCACACTAACCCATACTCATACACACACACACACACACACACACACGCACACAAAGAGAGATACAAGAACAGCCTTTGTAGTTTGTTAAGTTAAGTTGTTGTTCTACTCTCTGAGGGCATTTTTTAAAAACAAAACGTATCACCAAAACAACACAAAAAGATTGTGACAAGATGACAAAGCATTTATAAAATAAAAGAAGAAATTAAAATACCACATAATTATATCAAAAGCACTTTGTGACCTCAAAAATAGGGCTCCATTGAATGATAAAATGAATGGTGGATAATTATAAAGAGAGGGAGAAAAGACAGAATAAGACAAAATAAATATATACTAAGTACAGATAAATAGTGTCTGATTAACAAACTCTCTCTCCCTCTCACACACACACACACGCACACACACACACACACACACACGCACACACGCACACACACTCTCACTAGTGATGTTTCAAAATGTGAAATGCAGCAAAGCAAAAATAATGTTTATGAAAATACTGCTTCCTTTCAAGTTTGTTGAATGTTATTTTACATGATATCTCAAGATAAAGTTTCACAAACTGAGAAACTCCATCATCATTTGGCAGGGTTGTGTCCAGGTCATGGCCTCTGTATTTTTTATTTACATGGGATTTAAGCAAATTGGGAGGGATGCCTTTTAACGATTCAAACCATACTCATGGTACGTATGAGTCGATATTTTAAAATGTGATGACTTTCTCTATGTGGTTATTAGATCTACATAAATAAAGTACTTTTTGTCAATAACATACAGTAAGGGTACTTATAAATATGACACAATAATTAACATTAATTATCATATAATAGTTATAATAATTATCATAATTAGCAATAATTATGCTGCCGGCCTCCAGTTCTATCAGAATATATATATATATTTTTTACAAATAATCTCCAAATCCCAAACTCAGATAGATGTCTGTTCATACACATATGCAGAGCAGAGCACTTACACTTAATAATGAAATAATCACATTTCGGTATTCATCGCAGGACATTTTCCAACCAGGTTTGTGTAGTATAAAATTCCTGGGGTGTAGAATGAAATACTACGAATAGTGATACAAACAGAGTAAAGGAGACACATTTCATGAAAACAATGAACATATACATAATATATGTTGAAACATGCCTGCAGAGAAAAAAAAACATGAATGAGAATTGTCACATTCACTAGAAGAAGGGCAAGCAGATAAAATGAGAAACTTCAAAAGAGAATAACACACACACACACACACACACACACACACGCACACACACACACACACACACACACAATGTCTCACACACACCAGTAACAGTCAAGAAGACAACGGCTTGGAGATAGATGGTCGCTAAGCAACAGGCTAGAGACTAGAAATACGGTTGCGTTTCTTCACTCTCACTTAAAAAGCATGTGCACACAGATACACACGGACACACACACTCTCTTTCCAGCAAGGCTTATCAACCTTTAAAAAGCCCATCATTCTATATCGGTCCCCGGATTCTTGCGTTGCCGTGGCGTCAGCAGCGCTGTCGACCCGCCCACTCGTTCTCAAACTGGAAAAAACTGTCTTGAAAGCAGCCAGGAGCCACAAGCTGGCCACGTGAAACCCCTGTGTGTGCGTGTGTGTGTGTGTGTGTGTGTGTGTGTGTGTGTTTACCCCTGCTTGGACCACAGAAGGATCTCGGTAGTTAGTCAGACAGTTTCAGTTCAGGCGTTTTTGGATTTGGAAACTTTTGATTTACGGGGAAAGATGACATTCCGGCGTGGACGTTCGCTTCGTCGTTGTCATGGATCACGACGTCGCTCGGCCAAGTCTCCATGTTTTGGATCGCGCCGAAAAATCTCTGCAGCCATTAAAGAGATTGCCAGGAAGTTTCATAACATGTCGCCAGGAGGATGACTTTGAGTCGTCTCCCCGTGACTGGGTTTGAGTGAAATGTCTAGAAAAATCTTCAAATGACATTGAATGAAATTTGGTGTGTCTACAAGGTCCAGCTCCTCTGTGGTCTCCAATCTCCAGGCTGCGATGTTAAAACAACTCTATATTTCTTTGCATCTTAAACAGGTGACGAGCTGATGCAACGGCTCCGAGCCAGAAGACGGCTGTTGCTGAAATCCTTGTCATTTTCCACAACTAAATTTAACTTTCTAATTTCCTTCACAGCTGACCAAGAGCGCAAAGAACTGGCATTGCATTGAAAATACCCCCTTTTGACCGAAGGGTTATTATGCATAAGCAGTCATTCGCTCCAGTTCCCCGCTTGTCTTGTAACGTTAACGGGGCCAAGCTTGTGTGGTCGTGTTGAGCTGGTTACGCAAAGCCTGCATTTACATTGAGCTGAACGTGGTGGGTCATTTCTCCATAGTTTACAAAGCAGTTAAATTGTTGTTTTCAGTCCCATTTTCCCATAGTCAATAGGGGAATAACAAATAGCTAAATTATTGTATTATATTATTATTTTCCTGGTGGTTTAAGTATTCTCCTCCCATGATGTCCAATAATGATCTGCACTGACTAACCACAGGCCGTCCTTCCTGTCCAACTTCCACATGCACACACCCAAGAAAAGCTTTCACAAAGACACAAAACATTTGCACAGCTTATGACACAGGCTCACATCCATTTCAAATACCACTGCTTAAGCACATTTATCCGTAGCGTGAACCCCGTGACAAATTTAGATTTTGAAGTTGTACTTTTACATCCAGCAGCTTGCGGGACTCGTCCAGCGCCTGCAAGGTCAAACTGCACCGTGGAAATGAATGGCGGTCTGCGACAGTGTTCTTCTGACAGATCTTTGGATAGCAGAGGATTTTTTTTTTTTTCTTGAGTACAAAGCACCGTCCCAACATCACAGCTGCTGCAGAACGGTCCATGTGGCGCATTTCCCTCAAAGCGCTCGATTCTTCTCTGGAGCTTTCATGCGCACCATCTTGCAGCCTTTTCCTTTGTGAAGGATTTTTATTTCGATGTATTCTTGCATGGTTTTGCAGAGGTACAAGGGCACATGGATTTTCCTTTTTCATCCACTTACAAAGAGGGGGACTTCACATAAATTAAATGTCAATGTTTTTTCTCACATACATCAATAAAAGTTTCTTATACTATCATGAACAATTAGAAACACTGTATACGGTCAAAGTTCTGCAGTTTGCCATCGTCTTCTTCGTGGTTGTCAAGGTCACAACCGGCGTAATCCTTCATTCTGAATGGTCCTGTTTTCGTTGTTCATTGATGTCTCTTGGGGTTACATCTTTTACTATCAAGTTCCAGTTTCAGCTGTGCACGTTTTGTTTCCCCGCCGCTTAATCGAGTGTAAACAGTGTACATCACAGAGTGTCGTGCACCACGTTGCTTCATTGCACGAAAGAGGACTTGTTACTCCCTGCGTATCACACAAATTCCCATCCGGGTGCTGATCCAACGTCTCGTTCCTCCATGATACATTCTATCTCACAAACACCTTGAAAGTTATTTATCTCCAGCTCTCCAATCTACAGTCATGTCTTTTGTATTTTTACAATTGCACGGTAACAACATCAACACGTGACGCCATCAAAGTTTGGGGAAAAGGGTTGTTTTTGTAGGACAAATTAGGATTTTTATTGGCATAAAAGGAGCGGGGCTTGGGATTGGCTTAATTAAAAATAAGGTTGGTTGGTAGTGACTACAGCATTTCATTATCACGACTTTAAGACGATTCCTACGGGGGAGATAAGAATAAGGCAAGAGGGAGGGATGGAGTAGTGTTTGTAGGAGATGGAGAGTAAAGTGTGTGTGTGTGTGTGCGTGTGTGTGTGTGTGTGCTGTTGGGTGGAACAACTATTTTCGCACAGTGTATTCAAGAAGAGAAGGAAAAAAACACCAAATGTCTGTTTTTATCTCGCCTTTTCACTCACAAGTTAGTGAATGGTCTTCCACAGGAGATTCACCTGAGGGCCCCAAGGTGTGTGTGTGTGTGTGTTTGGGTGTACAGTTGGGGGAGGGGGGCTTAAAAGTAACTAACTCACTGGTAGTATAAGATGGAGTTCAGCGGGTACCAAGGAGGATCCACCAAACTTGTGAGGACGAGAAAGTAGAGACGGCAAAAGGGGGAGAGAGTGCGGAGGGGGATGTAGAATGCTTTTCCCATCTGTTCTTATTTTAGTGCTTCTCTGATCTCTTCATGGACTCCTTCCAGACTTGTTTCTCTGGTTTAGTTGCCTCGAGCCTGCTCTCTCACTTTTGGCTTTTATCTTTTACCCCATCTTCTTCTTCAGAAGCCGGCCAACCGCTCTCCTTGGTGTCTTTCTGCTCTCCCGCTGGTTTGGCACCATGCTGGGACAATATCAGCCTTTACATACTATCAAACAGCGCTGTCCACCAATCATCACGGACGATTGAGGTGACAACATAAAAAAACGCTCTGCATTGCAATTTTCTCATCAATTATTTCTGTTAAAAAAATGTCAATTTATCGGGTTTATTATTCTAGAAGTTTTTCATCAGCGGATGTATTATATAAGAGCTGCAAATGCAACACATGGTTGGATATAGTTGGAGACTTTTAGCGTTTTGTGATGATATTCATCTTTTCAGGAAACTAATAAATACAAAGAATAAACTCTACACTGAAAGCATTTTCAGACAAACCCTGCCCCTATCGATCCACCTCTACGCCTCATCTCCCTTCGTTCCCATCTACAGACTCCACCTCTCTCTCTCTCTCTCTCTCTCTCTCTCGCTCTCCATATTGCCAGTAGTTCTCTCCACTTAGAACCCCGGTAAATGGCAGTACGCATCCAGCGAAGCCAGCAGGATGTAAATCAGCCACATGGAGACGAACAGCAGCGACGTGATCATCTTGCATGTCCGCGGCCCGCCCAGCTCGCCGCCGGCCACCCCGGCCCGCCGCCGGTACAGCAGTATGCACACGCACAACACCGCCATGATGGTGAAGAGGGTGACGGAGAAGGCCAGGTTCCCCGGGTCCACCTGGAACACCTGGCCCTTGGAGCGCCAGAAGACAGCCGCCATGGTCCACGCCACGCCGATGCCCAGGAAGACGTTGACGGCGTTGGAGCCAGTGACGTTGCCGATGGAGGCGTCGGCGTACTGGTCCTGGATGGCGGCGACCTTGCTGGCGAATGTGTCTGGATTAGAAAAGCAAAAGTTATGAAATGTAGGGTCTCAACCGCATACATGATGTGGCAAACATGCACTGTATGCAAAGAGAAACAAGTGTGTAAAAGTATTGGGTATCACACAAGGCCCCTTGGAAGCAGTTAGTGTAAACAGTTGTTGGTATTCATAGAAATAATTACAGATTTATTGGATATCATGAAGTTGTTATGAGCCAACAATCTTAGGTGATGAATCATCACATTTTCTCTGACCAATCATAAAAGGACATTATATTTGTTTTCTTATTCTTAAAATAAGTCTGACTTAGGGGTCTTGCTTAGTTTGCAGTCACCCACTTTGGAAAAACGCAACTCACCAAAATAATGTATATTGGTACAAGCAGAGGGAGCCTCCCAAAACATTCAAAAGGAAATAAAACTTTGCGATAATTATTTGAAATGCTCTGAGTTGAAGTAAACACAGAAATTAGCTACTGAGCTAGTTGTTGCTAACTGTTATGCAAAGGTAGTTTGCTGGTTGGTTTCCATCTGTATTCTGAAAATGAAATGTATAAATAACCAGGATTACTTTCATTGTCCCTTTTCTGTAATCTGTAGTTGTATATCATCAGCTTCAGATGCAACAAATGTGGGTGTAATATAAGCTGCAAAATGCTATAGTTGCATACGTATATGCGTACGTAAGTGGAACTGGTACGTAAGTGAACATTTCTTGCAGATATTTGGTAAAAAGCAGAGACTTTCCAACCGGGTTGGCAGGAGACACCCGGGAAACAGCTGTCAGTGATCGGACGCCCGTCTCGGCTTATTTCTATTCTTAGACATAGACATAGAGTGATATACGTGTCAATTCTCATGTGAATCTCAGCGAGATTATTTAAGGTTCCAGTCCCAGCGTTCAAGAAAAATCTTCAAACTTTCTTGAGGGGGATGAATCTCAATACCGCACAAAAACAGGGTTTATGTGTGTTGACACAAAGGCCCGCGAGAGTGTCAATTCGAATCAGAGTCATAAAACTGCACATTGCAAGAAAACCGTTGCATCATCTTCTTAACATTCAGTATTAGTAAGTTTATAATGTTGTCTGCTCACAAACAGATTCCAATTATTAAACAATACGTGGTACTTTCATAAAACACGTGTACCTGGGTCTACGTTACCAACTGCAGGACTGCAGAGAGCTAAAGAACTAAAGACACACCTCTTCAGACTTTACCTTGACTAAACGCTAACAAATTGCAGCGCTTAAATTGCATTGGCTCTTAAATTGTACTTATAATGGCTCTTAACTCTATAAACAAGTTGTGAATCGGCCTTTTTGTTGAAATAGTACTTTGTTGTTTCTTGTTCTTTGAGTTTGTACCCCCGGGGTCGAAATGCACTTGTTGTAAGTCGCTTTGGATAAAAGCCTCAGCTAAATGACATCTAATCTAATGCAACCAGGGCAGCGTGATAATGTAATTCAAATGCTGAATTTCATCATAACTGTGCAGTATGATCACATTGCCAGCCTAGGTAGTGTAATACTTCACTTTGGAAGTGATTTTGAATTGGGGCGACTGACCCTTTCATAATCATTCCCCAGAAAAAAACGCGTACTGTGACAATATGAAGACAATCTGTGACCTCCACAGGACTCGCTCTCCTCTTCTAATAAGCTTTAAGCAGATCACTGGGAGTCTCAGTGTAATAAGGGGCCTGCTTCACGTGCACTCGCATCACCACGACTGCAGAGCAAACGCATTTTCGCCCCAAATCTACCTGGATATCACAGCACACGGGTCAGAATGATGGATGATACAACAGTGAAAACCCAACATCCAATAAGAGGAAGGGAGCGAGCGAGCGAGCGATGAGTTAGGTAACACCAGGGCAGGGTGATAAATTGACCGGGATGGCGCACGAGATCAAGCGTAACAGATACGCGGGATGGTAAATGAGAACGTGAGGGAGGGGAGGAGAGAGACAGGGAGAAAGAAGATGAAATAAAGAACAGTGAAAAAGATTCAAAACGGGGGGGGGGGGGGGGGGGGGGAAGACAGGCCAAGAAAAACGATCATCGACGTGTGAGTTGCGGTGGGACCGACACACTAATAATGGATACAGAATCTGTTTTTACAGCTGAAAAAAACCCGGCACACGTTGTTATCGGGTCGCTGGAGGAATCGATTCAAACCTCGCCTCAAGCCTTTGAGGAGGAGCAGCAAAGAGCATTTTCTATAAATCATTTGAGGGGGGGAATAAAAAGGCTGACGAGAGGAAGGAGGAAGGGAATTGGATTAAAGCCCCCCGAAACAACGCATCCCCTCCAGGAGGAGGAAAGCTCAGGGCTGAAGCCGCGGTGATGGAGCCGACGTTTTTACAATTCGATTTTTATTGCCAGCGAGCCCACCGAGGGCGGCTGCTATTGAAATCAGATGAAAGAGAGACGATAACTCATCGATTATTGTTTGTATGTCTGGCACATTGGAAATTTGGGAAAAAGAATTATGAATCACACTTGGTGGGGCGAGTTTTTGGGCTTGAATGTTATCAGATGTCAGTAAGGAATGATGTACTGTGCACATAAATGTGTTAAACCCCCCCCTCCCCCTCCGCTCACCTGGCACAGATGTTCCCAGCGCCACGAACACCACCGCCGTCACCGAGTCCTTCAGCCCTATCGTGCAGCCGAAGTGCGACGCCAGGTCGCCGGTGACGGCCGTCAGCACGCCGATGAGCGATATGGAGACTATGAAGCAGGCCCAGCCGTTCCAGTACTCCGTGGGCGGGACGAAGGCGAACAGAACCTTCCAGAAGACGGTGAGGAAGTGCATGATGTAGTCGAAGCAGGACGGCAGCCGCTCCTCGCCGCTCTCCTCCTCGTCGTCATCTCCTTTGTGAACGCAGGGCGAGGAAGAGGAGGGGATGAAGGAGGGGAGTGAAGGGACTTAAAAGGATTGTGGTTCTAGATTGAGTCAAACCACAATTAAAGCTAATGGATACTAGTGATAACAAAGACGAAATCGCCTTTATTGGGTATATAGGGTAAGCAATAAATCTGGTAGACCATGAATAGATACATACGCAGATATAAATGCAGCAAAAGGTTCAAATTAAAATGCGGTTGCATCAGAAGCAGTGAGCACGCTGACCGAGCACATGCTGTGTTTGACAGTTCTAACAAAACACGCTTATACTTTGTAACACAAAGACATTGAAAAACGACAATCCCAGTCTGGATACAGTGATAACAAGTTTATTTGATGCTGAGAGGATGAACAGGAATGTTCACTCATCGTCTGAAGAATGCTAAAGAGGCTTAAGTGTGTGTGTGTGTGTGTGTGTTTTACCTGCACTGACAGTTACAGCATTGACAAACTGCTCCCTCCAGCTGCTGCTTCCCACCACCAAGGCCAGGTTGGTCTTCTTGATCAGCTTATCTACTGTATTCTAGATACACACACGCACACGCACGCGCACACAGACACACAAAGCAAAAAAGGCCAGTGCGGACAGACGAGGCAGAACAAGAAAGACACATTCCTCGAGTTGTTAATTCACTCACAGCCACACACAAGAGGGAAACCTTTCAGCTAGCATTGTAATCGTGTCTCAGCTGTCAGCTGCTTGGATTATTTTTTATGTACGTAGTTTCTCAACAAGTGATTTCAAATCAATTCCAGTGTTTGATCACAATTAAGTATTTACATATATATAATGTGATACTGGGCCGAGACGCCATCACAAAAATGCACTATTGCACTGTAGCAGATGGAAGAACTACCAACTATAAGAACTACCATTCATGCAGAAGCAAACCACAGAGTGACAAAGCCTTTGTAACCTTTTCAGCCTGCCTAAGAAGCGTATTTACTGCTCTCTGCTCAGGCACACGCACGCACACAAGATGACACAGATGGACAAATGAGAGAATGAAATGCGCAACAAAAACATGATTGGTTACATTTTTGAGACAAAAAAACTGAATCACACAAGAGACAAAATCTTTTTGAATTAAAAGAATCATAAAAAAAGCAACACAAATGCCACGACGATGTGCGGTGTGAGGAAAGCTGAGGCAGAAGCCTTTAGTTTATACTGCAAGAAAGAAAGCTCAGGTTATCTGTAATGATCAAACTGATCATGTTCAAAAATCCAAAGCCAATGTGGTTTCTAATTTGATGATCCAACCCTCCAGTAACAACCTTCCTTCTTTATGACCAGTTTTGAAGTCCTGAAATGCAAATGCATTCGGCAAAGCTTCTAATATAACGGTTGAAAGGGAAACACTCACATGCACGTTAGTGCGCGACTGTTATATGGGAATGTTAATACAACATGTGCAACCACCGACGCGCTTACCTTGAACTCGTAGGACTCCTCTATGATCACTTCTACTTGGGTGTGTTCGCCCAGGCTCGGGCAGCCCATCTTGGCCACTTCCTCGTCCTCTGCTCCCACCAGCGGCTTGTTCTCATTGGAGTCCCCTGAAGACACAGCGTGTGATTGAACTTTCCTTCAATATTTTTTCGCTCCGGGTAATTTGCTAAGTTAAGCTTTCAAAGGCTGCGTTAAGCTTTCAAAGGCGTCTCAGATGGACGATGCTGCAAAGTGACATTCAAAATCACATCACATCACTTTTTAACTGATGCAATGGTCAGTTAAGGCGCTGAAACGGCTGTGACCCACAGGTGACGACATTGCAAACAGGTGGCGGCGAGGTACAAACAGTTGCTGGAATCTGAACGTTGAATGGTGCTCCTGTCATGTTCGCAATTAGTGCAAGACTCCCCATAGCTGCAGGATTAGTCTGCTGTATTCGTGCATTGTATTCGTTCATTCATGCTGATTTTGCCAGACTTTTATACTGAAATCGTATCTATAAAACTGTTTTTCATTTGTCTGATTTTGCCAAATGCAGCAGAAAGTGTTTTTGCTCGGGCATTATTTTACGCTTTTTGCAAGTCTTTTTCTACAGAGGAGGCGTGGCATTGAAAGAACCTGCATCACAAGTGATGAAAACAGCTTGAACTTATGAACTATCCTGTTTTGATAGAATTCTGTGTGGAGAGCTTCTGCAGTCATGTGGCACCAAACTCTTAATCTCCAATTCTACATTGTCTTTTTACACCCTTTAATTCAGAAAGTACAAGTTTCTTCCAGTCATCAAATATATCAATATTTTGTAATATAAGTAAGTAAGAGTAACACGGATATATAAATGTTTGTGCCTGCAACCTCTTGTGTGGGCTCCAAACCCCTGTTTCAGAACCAGTAATGGGCAGATGTATATTAATGAACACAAATTGCACAGGGCTAAAGGGAACGTAAATTAGTGAGGAAGAAAGAAAGGGGGGAATTCATTTGTAAAATTTCTTTGTAAAGTGCAAGGACTCAAAAGTTATTCCAGATTCCTTTTTTTTCCTTTTCTGTCATCTTGCTCATTTTTTAAATAAAACAGAAACGTCACCGCAGCAGCAGCTGCAGAAATCCGTTATTGACTCAGCGCCGGTTCCCTTTAGCCTTGAGTCACCTGCCAAAGATTCGCTGTCTGCCTGCTGTAATGAGCCCTTTAAAAACTTCAACTGAAGCTTTCCCACGTTCTTAAAAAGCAGAAGGGCTGACATGTGAAGGGCTGAGAAAGTGGGGAGGAAGGAACTGAAACTCTGGAGCTCTTTACCTCTCTTCAGTCACTCTTGTATTCCTGATTATCTGTGGGATGCTATTAGTCTCACACTATTCATATGTCATGTGGCAGTAGGCCTTAGACTTGACCAAAGACTCCATCTCTTCTGTCAGTGTGTTTCCCCTCGCTGGCTTCTAGAGATTGTCTGCGAACAGTCACACACACACACCACACACACCCACACACACACACACACCCACACACACACACACCATGTTTCTGTCCTATCTCCAACAGCACAGGCTCCCCCAGCTCGATGGTGAAGGTCTTGTTCTTCTCGTACTCCTCATCGTCAATGATCTTCACCTCGATGATCTTCCTGTTAAAAAGCAGAGAGAAGGATGAGGCTCGCTGAGCGAATCCCAGATAGTTAAAAGGTTCAGGTTCACGCTGCTCAGCGGGACACTATGTCGCTGCTTTCTACCCCTCACAGGCCCTCGTTAAGCTGGTTTCCGGTTGACGGTGATGCAATGTGCCACACTCAAGGCATTTGGAGGTTTCAGGAGCTCCCCGGGGGAAAAGCCCTAATGCACCCAAACAGCACCGCGCGCCGCAAGCAGACCATAACAAGTTCATTTAAATGAGGCTGTAGGGATTTATATATATACATATATATATATATATATATATAAAAATCTAGCAGTGCACAGTGTTTCAGTAGACTGAGACAAAAAGATTTGCTGACATTGTTATTTCCGCTGGGGTATTTACAGGCAAAGAATCTTTGAATGCAACGTTTTTATAAAACACTTAATTGGACACTACGGTAAAAAAATATCCAACATACTGCAACCAACAACTCATTCCAAAATGTCCAGCGCAACAAAACGTTGGCAGCATGTGTAAGTTTTGGTCCTTCATTGTGGAATTATGTAATCTCCATTCCGTCTATATCCGACAGACAAAGAAGCAGAGCAAGAAAGATGTTTCGTCAGATGTGAAACATGAGAGGAAAGAAGAGAAAGAAACACGCAAATCCATTGAGTTGGGGGAAAGGCGAAAATGAAATATGTCACATTGCCATTTTCTTTTCATCAACTTACATGTCATGCGTCTGTTACGACATGTTAATTGAAGGGGAAAGGTTGACAGGTGCAGCAGCAGTAACTACAGGGGGCGGAGCTTAACATGTGGTCAAGGGACAGTGAGTTGGACAGGAGCAAGAGGATGGGGCCGTAGAGCGATGAAAAGGGAGCATGAGTAATGCACGGACTCCTTTGAGATGTGAAGGGTTACGACTTAAAACACACTGAGGACCCACACACACCCACACACACACACACACACGGAATAATCATAAACCTCCGACGGGCAGGAACATGCGCACAGTGGATACGCGCGCTCGTGTTTTTCAATGCTCCACATCTTTAAACAGTGTGGGGTTTTTATGAACAGATCCGCATTCCCCCCCTCCCCTCCATATGCCCACGCTTCCTCCCAAAGGCAACAATACGGCACGCAAACATGGTACCTTTGAAAACACATTGCCGTTTTATTTTTTCTAATTTACAGGTTTCATTAACATATGCATCAATCAATTCAGTTAAACTGAATTAATATAAACACACACACACACTGTGGTGCTGTCATTATTCATAGTCAGGGGCGTTCTGTTGCAGCTCTTCCATCTGTTACGTCCTCTCGCCATCTATCTTCTATCTCAGTGTAGTTATCCCTTCTCTTCCCCTCATCTTCATTCTATGACATGAATGATCTCAAATGCACGGCGATGTCCCGTTACCATGCGCCTTATTCTGCTCATGGTCACTAAAATGATACATGTGAACACAGTCGTAAGTAATATCAGCTGTTAGAAGTTTAATTGCTTCCATTCTCAGTTTTAGTTTGGCTCCAGAGACGCCAACGTCAAGTTCAATGTCACTCTTGGATGGACGTCAATTAAATTTGGTTCAGACAGTGATGGTTCCCAGAGGCTGAATCATAAAGACTGTTTCCCCCTGGCACTGCTATGAGGCTGACAATTAAGGTTTTGAGTGAAATGTTTAAACAGCTGTTTAAAATGGAAAATTCTTGGATGTTCATGCCCCCTTCAGAATGAACTGTATTTCAATTTTTCTGAATTTTCTACAAAACGATCGATATTGCTGTTGAAAGAGCAAAACCATGATTCACTACTGAGGGAAAGGGTACTTTTGTTTTCAGCGTTTCGAAGTGAATAATGTACAAATTTTAGCGTTCGCGTTTCTTTACAAACACATCACTACCCATGATGCAAAGTAGTTCGCAACTAAACACAAGATGCCATGGAAATGTTCAAAAGTTATTCCAGAGGTGGACATGCACTGCTGCATAAAACGATGCATTACCTGTCTTATTACATTCCCTCGTCTCTCTCTCTCTGTCTGGCATCCTCTCCTCACAGCGTTACTTTTTGACACCTGCTCCCAGAGAAAGTTCCTCTGACAGACAGCCTCAAAGCCCCGGTCGGTCGGTCAACAGAGACAGACACAGACACTCACCCAGCACACAACCTGCACTTCCAGAAAAAGAGACTGATAAAAGCCACAGCGACGGGATGGAAGAGGCTCAACAAAAGGGATTGTTGATTGGAAAGCCCTAAACAGAATCAAGTCGGCTATAAATCTCATTCATGGGATGAGTTTCACATTGTGTGTGTGTGTGTGTGTGTTTGTTTGCATGTGGCCCTAAAGTTCTTACGGACCTGAATGATTGCGCGGCAGTTTGATTTGATTAGCCGAGACCTCATCGCATTACTTAATGGACACAGACTGTCTTTATATCTCTTGTCTCCATCTCGTTTCATTTTCTTCTGGCTCCAGGTTTTCCTTATGATTTACAGCGACTGGAAGCGGCGTCTGTGTGCAGGTGTTTGCGTGGGTGTTTAGGCATTTAAAGCCTTCCACGTTTCCAGGTCCGGTGGGCTCGAGCATTTTAGCGGAAACAAATCTTCTCGAGTGGCAATGATTTATAAACACGCTCCAGTTTTACTGCTGTTGCTGCTTCCGGCTAAACGTCTAACTCGGAGCAGCGAGAGAATTCCCGCTACGCAGTAAAATTTAGATCACGAAAACGTGGGCGTTGTACGTGCAACGCCTAAAAAACATGCAATGCAATTCACAAGGTAGCTCACAAGCTTTTTAACTTCTGGGTTTCCGCCTGCACACGCCCTCCCATGTAGGCGAGCGATCAAAAAATAACGTTATTCCTCCTATCTGAATGGTAGCAACAACAAAAAAAAAAACTATTTCAGGGAGAGGCCAAGTCAGTAAGGGGGAAAAAAGCAAAAAAAAGTGAAGGGAAGAGATATTATCGCTTTGAATTATATTATGGAATACTTCACGAGGAACAACACATCCTGCATAAACAGTGAGGCTAAGTGGTCTCCAGCCGCCGCGAGTAATAAAAGTGCATCTCTGCTGTGCGCGGGACGCAGAGCTGGATTGGCGCATGAGATGGTTTGAGCTTTTTGGAACGGCAGAGGAAGGTGTGAAGCGGGAGTGGACTGTGATAGAGAGACGGTAAAAGAGCAACAAGGTAGAGGTTGTGCTGGAAAAAGCCAAGCAGCTACCAGCATTTTATCGCAATAATCTCGGCCACAATAATCTCATAGATTAAAGCGCTAAAAAAAACATGGCGTGTAAGAAACGTAGATGTCTAAAAGTAAAATATCTCTACATGAGGCATTAAATATTTTGCAGTGCGTCACACATTAGCCACACTGCAATTTTCTTCTATTTGTTTCAAAAGACTAGATACAATAATGACGTTGTCTTTTAAATATCTTTCTGGTTCGCTGGTTTCGATTTGTTTCGAGATCTTTCTGTCATGGGATTGACATGTGAATGCGAATGCACAACAACACGACCCGATTACGGATGACACATCACGCCGTTGATGCGTAAAGCCACTGAACTTCACTATAATCAAATTGATACACACGGGTCATTGCAAGTATTGCGAAAAAGCCGAAGCACCTCCATGGGGAAATAGGAGATCCAGCTTTAATCCACCCCATTAGTGGATATCAGCCCTCAAACCCAAGAACAGGGGCAAAGGAGAGCTTGTATTGAATCAGCCCAATCTTGTAAACAGCCTCTACAGGCATCCGGGAGGCAGAGGAAGACGGGTTAGAAGAGAGAGAGAGACAGGAGGAAGAAATTCTATTAGAACACATACACTACGGAGGATTTGTGATGGGCATAAAGTGGAATTACACAGAAATCACAGTCGCTTATCAGATTTAAATATTGTACATGCCATAGTCTGTTCTCTGATCAGTCTTGTATTGGACATATATACATACTTTACATACATACATATATAATGCCTTCCCATCTGCATCACGTTGTGTGGGATTAAGCTACGGCAAAAATCACATCATGCATAGAACCACACGCAAAGAAATGTGCATGCTTTGATGTACTGTAATCCAGTGTACTTTCCCACTGAGAGGACGAGAAAAACAGGCAGGTGTAGAAGAAGGAAGAGAGAACGAATAACGGACAAATAGTAATGTGGGTCAGAGGATGGGATTTATGACTCAGATAGATATATACTTGTTTAACCCCCGGGGGGGAATTTGTGTGAAGCAGTAGCAATACAGTAATTAAAAATGCACACTGCACACACAATACAATAAAAAGTGAAGAGAAGAATATAGGAAATCACATTTAAGAAAAAAGGGAAAAAAAGAGATGAATTAAAATACAAGTATTTACAGTGTTTGTGGCAAATATGTAGTATATTTGTGAAAAGGAGGTAAATATAAGTATTTACAGTGGAGTGGAATGGATATAAATTAAATTAAAATTCCATTAAAACAGCACCGATATGGTTACGAAAATGCATGCTCCGTGACGGAAGAATGAGGAGCGTCTGTGTTCGTGCACATACGTGTGAGTCAACAGTGACAGTATGGAGGGTTTCGATTGAAGGCTAAGCTGCAGATTTGAGGCTCGTGACTTGAATTTTACGAGATGACTGACAGCCATGACATGAACCCAGACTCCCTCAGCTAATTTTACATGGCACTTTGCCCTCCTCGTGTAATTTCTGTCCATTTAATGAAGTAAGGAGGATAGCTGGATCCTGATCCAGCAGCATGAGGATTTTGGGAAAACGTCAGTTTGCCTCCGAAGGGAATTGCCCGACTTCCTGAGAAGGAACGAATCTGTGAGTCAGCTGACTGATTTTTGATTGGGCTCGTTCATCATGAGTGAGGAACTTTCCCACTGTGACTTTGTATAATATTTTATGTAACAACTTGTGCTGTCAGCCACATTGTGTCTTTCCAAGAAAGCGCTGCATAGCTTTTGCTCCTCAACAATGAATGTTGAATCTAAACCTGGAAACATGGAACTAACTTGTTAAAATAATACCTTTCATTGACAGGTGTAATAACCAGACAGCTGTTACTTTGTAAGCTAAGGGGAGCTAAAATGAAGGCACATTTTTCACATTTACTCTCACCTTTCCTGTGTTTGTAAAATCATACACTAATTAGCTTTTTAGCTGCAACGCATTCAAGTTTCCACCATTGTTCATAAAAAATACATTTTATGGAGACATTTTACTTTTTGATGCATTATTAATCCCCTTTTGAATAATTGGCCTTTCATTAAAATATAAAAGTAAAACCACAGCATTCAGTATGAAACATTCATCTAAGACTGTAGAGCTAGAAAGTGTTAAACCGTGAGCCCGTTGTTAGGCGGTTGCCAGGGAATGAGCAAAGTACACGATGGGAACCGTGCTTTCCAGATGTTGTTGTTGTGTATCACAAGAAGCTGTTTAAACATTACAGCTGCTGTTTCTGCCTTTTCCGTCTGCAAGCCCTTTTACCAGCTTTTAATTATGCATTAGTTTTACAGTGAGGAGATGCTGGGAGAGACGGGTAGTTGGCAATAAGGAGGGATGAGTTGAAACAGAATGGTTTGCAACTTGGTTTCCTGAACAATACAAGAATGAATTGGTCTGGAGGGACGTACAGATGGATAGATTCAAGCCAAAGACAAGGTGCAGGCAGAATGAAGGGAACATTTTTGGAGAAAAAACGGGTCAGAGAGAGTAGAAAGAGAAGGAAAATTAATAAAAATGAGAAACCGACAAAAACACACTGATAAATGCCAGACAGATGGACACCACTTAATATTAACTATCCCTTATCCATTCTCCATCTTTATCAAGGGAGGGAATTGTGAAAAACAAGCAGTGTTGATGACAAGTACACAAAGAGAGGTGAATGAGCAATGGGCCATCATCCCTCCTCCTTGTTTGCTGTAATCAATAATTTCATTCACCTTCCCTCTCTCATCTTGTCTGTTCTCTTGTATTTTTTAACACATACATCAAAAAGGATGCTGCCGGGGAGAATACAGTTGTTTGAAGGAATGTCACATAGAGAGCTGCTCCATGTGGTTTGAATGGACGTTAGGTTTAGTTTAAAGTCGTGGAAAGGTTAAATTTATCTTATTCCATTCCACAGTTTCCCACAGTTAAGTATACACCCTTTATCAGCCACTATATCATGCGTCAGTGAACTAAGTCGGCATTGGAGACACAGTCACCTCATATAAGAGTAGGTTTAAGACCCTCTTTGACAACGCTTGGCTCAGGTTTATGGTCATGGCTGGCCCAGGTTTATAATTAGGGCTGGCTCAGGTGTAAAGTTAGGGCTGGCTCAGGTTTATAATTAGGGTTGGCTCAGGTGTAAAGTTAGGGCTGGCTCAGGTTTATAATTAGGGTTGGCTCAGGTGTAAAGTTAGGGCTGGCTCAGGTTTATAAATAGGGCTGGCTGAGCTTTATTGTCAGGGCTGGCTCAAGTCAGTATGGACCAGCCCTTAGATAAGCTCCTCTATGCCTCGACTGCTGGGGGACTTTCTAGAAACATCCTCCTCTTCTCTCTCCTCTTCTCTCTCCCCTTCTGTACAGTCATGTCCCATTAATGCACATCAGAAATTCTGCTACTTCCCCCGGGGTCTTTGTGCTTTCATGTCTCATAGCAGGCATGGATCATGGTTTTATCTGGACTCGTTGTTCAGACTGGTTGTTCCTCCTTTAATGGCTCTGCTGAGAACCACTCATAGTATCATTATTATTATTAGTCATATTACTGTTAACTTACTGACTTGTCTTCGTTCATGCCGAGGGGAAGTCTTGGTGTTTTCACTCCATTCAGATTTCTGTGGATGGTGGTTATATCTAGATGGTTGTCTTTCCTGCCGGGGTCCTGCCTGACATCCACTGCCACTATCATCATTATTAGTAGTCACATTACTATTTATAACAGCATTTCTACCTTTCTCATCATTGTTATTCTACTACGTCAAGTGCAGCTGGTATTATTATTGGTAATTCCTAATCATCATTTGGCCTACTGCCACCAACATAGTACATCTATTGCACTGTCCATCCTCAGAGCGATTTAACCTACAGTTTCTTCCTTTTTTCTCTGTGTTGAAGGTGTGTTTGAAATGAACACTACAGGTTAGTAGTAGAGAAAGGGAATGTAGTCATCTGTATTTGCTTCTAAATTTGATTTGTTTTCTCGATTCGCTTCTTACAAATAAAGACAATCTGTTGTAGGCGTGTGGTGACACCTTGATTTGATTGACTGGCATCGGCATCACGGTGGGGGCCTTCAGGCACTGGGATAAATATCACCATGCCAACTGCTACCAGGTTCACATGTGGCTGCTGGCCAAAGGCTTTCACTCACACAGACCCACTCAACCCAATTCTAATTCTCTCCCTGCCCCTGACGGAGGAAGAATGACCACCCCTCTCCTCCTCTCCCCTCATCTCCTTCCCTCATTCCCCCTGTTTGCCTACTTCCCCAGGTGCCAATAGTTCTCCTCATCCATTGTTCTTTCCTCTCTTCCTTCTATCTCATTTGCTCTTCTTTCCTCCTTCGAGCCATCCTTTGCCCTCATTCACTCTCTTCTCACCTCCACCTGCGCCTCACCCCCTCTTTTTTTCTGTGCGTCTCTCTGCTTGTCTCACCCACCGCCTTTTGTCTCTCTTCACTATACGCCTGTGTCCCCTATGCTTGTCCATCTGTCTTTTTCTATATAAATTGACACGCACACACAACACTGTCTTTTGAGGGTTTTAGCATTGACCATCAAGGGAAATACAGATAATGTGAATAAGGCATAACAAATACTAAATGGTAGACTTTTTATCCGATTTCCCAGCAGCATTTTGTACTTTTTCATATAATAAATAAGGATGTGCAAAAAAATTATAAATGTGAGATTTTAGGAGGGCTAATGGAAGCTATTCATTGACAAACAACATATCATCATGATCTTTTAATGCCAATACAAATTAAGTGGAAATTTATCACAAAAAGTTGTCGGTGCTAATTATTCAAAGCTCAAATGCAAATGGCCTTTTCTTCTTCCACCACCTCCTCCACATCACCTGTCCTGTGTCTTTATTGTTTGTTCTCTATAGCATAACACAAGCCATCTTTAATTGTCCATACGATTATATCTCCAGGGAACTCTTCACCTTCTATATACTCCTGCATTTGTATTTACTGACCATAAAAACCAAAAGTAATCTCAATGCTTGATTGGCAATGCATTTATGGCATTCTGGGGAAATCCATGGAGTGCACTGATAACTGCTTGATAATAAAAGCGAGCTGTGTGTGTGTGTGTGTAGTGCTGTGTTTGTTTAACGTCTGTGCTGACCTTTTAAAAGGGTAGACCAGACATTTTTTAAGCCCTGTTTTTCCTCTGTAAATACACAACGTTCAAACGTCACTTGCTATTGACGTTGCACACTTACGCAGAATTCAAGGGAAAGGAGGAAGACAATGATGAAGTGAACAGCGATACAGATGGAGGACATACGGTGAAGCACCAAGAGGAAGCAATGCAGCAAAAGAGGTGAGTAGGAAGGAATGGGTGAGCGATAAGAAGGCCAGGGGTAATACATCATCGCGTAAAATAAAGAGGGAGATAGAAGAGATATCTGCAGAGGGAAAAATAAAAGCTAGGCGACGACAGGGCGGAAAGATAGATGGAGCGACGATGGAGGGCAAAGAGGGATTAAACAGCGAGAGGAAGGATGAGTGAAAGATGGACGGAGGTTGAGGAAAAAGGCAAAGGGCAGAAAATATGACAGCATGAAGACTTAAAAGAAGACAGACCGACGATAGAGGGAAAGAACAAGGCAAAGCGGGGGACGGCAAGACGAAAGAGACAATGAGTTAAATGAAGTCAGATGCAGAAAAGAAGAACAGTATTGGAAAGTGTTCTGAGAGGGAGGGTGAGGGAGGGTGAGGGACGGGAGTTGCGATGGAGAGCTTGTGTGAGTCACATCGTCTCCTCCGCGAGCTATTAGTGATTTAATCACTCTGACATCACTGAGTGTGTGTGTGTGTGTGTGTGTGTGTCTGATCCGTGTGTGTGTGTATTTGTTGCGTATCATGCCAGATTACCCTGAGCGAGTGCAGTCAGGAACTGGCTCATCACTCTTCCACAGCAGCATGAATTCATTACATCGGAGTCGAGTTTCTCAATCTATGGGCTGAGGCCCAAAACAGGTCACAGTCTTTACTGGAGGGATGGAGTTACAGATTTATGTCTACCGTAAGAACGGGAAATTAAATAACTGACCCATTACGACAGACGGTAATATTGTGTTACCGCATCAGTGACATTTTAAGACTGCAAAACTGAGAATGAAAAACACGGCATGATTCCGGTCTAAAAGTCAGCCAATTTCTTTTGTATTTGTCGCCTTTTTAGGGAAGATTATAAAACATCACAACGCTGATTTATATGCGAATTACATTAAACTCCATCTTTCGTGTACACCCAGTGACGTAATGATACAAGCCGGAGGTTGTGGCTGTTGCAGCTGATAAAGTTGAGAGCACTGGTCGACTCCCCGTCTGCTGTCTACCTGAAACTGCCCAAAAATGTTGGGAATATTTGACCAGCAATTTTCTTTTGGCCTCCATGTTAAGCAGCTGTTTAGATCTTGTTTCAGAGATTTGTATCTCGCCCCCCTTTCACCAACCTTCAGGTCAAATTCATCAAATCACAATACTTCCCTTATTTGTTGTAAAAATATATACTGTATATATGCATGTATGTATGTATGTATTTATACGTTTCTTTGGTATACCGGACACAATTTCATTATCTCTGCCAGACAGTCTGCATTCTAATTTGACTTTGTTATTATAATACTGCCGTCAGAGTTTTATCCAATCACACACAGAGTTCACTGCTCTAATTTAATTCAACAAAGCCCTCTAGCCAATCTAAGGGATTGTGACGCTAATTGTTGTTGCAGAAAGTGCAACAACATTAGTGCTTATTTACTTTCCATGCAGAAAGTAAATAAGCAAAGGAAAATGATTTATCGAACGATGGGAAACCGTTTCTCCACAATGTGAACGGACTGGAGAACAAAACCGATTGAAAGTCAGGAACTAACGAGAGAGAGAAAGTCCCCAGAATTCCAATTATAAAATCCGAACTTGACTAAACTTGTCGATGAATCGTTGAGTCAATCTCACTGAAAATTAGGGATGATAATTAAGGGCTGTGCACTCCGCGGATAAATAATCAGTAGCTTATATGATTAGCGTCTGACACATCTCACGTCACATTGTGTGCCGCTTGCTTTGAGGTAGAAGAAAGGGGGCCCCTCTTGTTCCAGCACAGAAGTCTCTTTCCATGACAGATGTGTGAGGACTAATTATTTACTCTATTCATCTGTGAAAAACAAATATAAATGCAAATACAGATACAATCCTATAAATGCACTCGTTTGAAACCACATGCTACCAGTTTTTGCTGAAGGGGATGCGTTTGTTTATAGGAATAATCCCTCTGTGCTTTATAAATGGAGACATGCCATGTGCAAAAGGCCATCCCATTACTTTCAGGCTGTGAGCTTGAAAACTGTGCGATAATCTGCAGTTAAACTGCACAAATGGAAAAAGTTTTATCCCATCTGAACCACCCTGCCGAGGCCTAACCCAGCGTTGTTGGTCGGCGAACCCGACACCGAGGCCTTGGATGTGGTGACAGCGAAGCAGGGTGCGGCCCGTTTGGCCCCTGAGCCGTGATTGCAGGGCGTTGGTGGGGCCACAGGGGGGTTGATCACAGGGATGGATGTGCTGGCAGGCGTTACTGCGTGTGTTTGTGTGCACGGGCACTGGACTCTGACCATCGGGCGTGTGCACGCTCGGCAGATGAAACCGTTGAGACTGCGGTACTTGAAAAGAAACAACCCCCAGGGGAGAGACGTGGGGGCCAAGAAGCACCAAACGGGAGACAGAGGTACTGCGAGGGGGCACGGAAACACTGAGTGACAAGGATGCTAAATGGCAGAATTGTATAACGAACAGACAGAGGCAACGATGGTGGGGGGGGAAAGGGAAGAAACCACAACAGAGCCAACAGCCAGACACAGGCAGAGGTTGCAGGTTTAGCAGTTCAATGTCAGAGCTGCCTCGGCGGAAAGGTGCTTTGTACTTCAGCGTTGCGACGTTCTACAACATACCTGTCTCAGCTCCTGCTGTAAAATCGTTAACCGCAGCTTCTGACCCAGAAATCAATAGACTTTATCCTGCGGTTAAACGGCAGCGTTGCAAGACAAGAATTCAGGAGAGAGGCGCTGGAGGTGGAGGATTAAAGACGGGGTTATAATTTTGTTCAGAGGAAGCCAGAGGTGCTCTGTGGTTCGGCTGTGTGAGGCGCTGTCAGCTGAATTGCTGTAGTACAGCGAAAAACATCAACCGGGCAAAACCACAGACTGTTGCACACGTTGATCTCAACACACAGCTGGAACACGATGCACACATGAAGAGAAACGGATGCACACACACACACACACACACACACACAGAGAAAGCCCTCAGAGGTTGTTAAAGATGTTGACTTAAGCTACTTAAGTGTGACTGCTCTGACATTAGAGGGGATGAGGAGAAAGAGAGGGGATGGAGGAGGGAGGGCAGAGGGTGGAAATGAGGGAGTCAGGAAGCACGGAGAAGGAGGAGAAACAGGAAAGCAAAGAAGAGGGTAAGGGAGGATGAAAGCGCCCCTCTGTTTCTCTACTTTTATTGAGCCCTTTTGGTCTAATTGTTATGCCTTCAGTCAGAAGACAGTGCTTTTGCCAAAATGGGATTAAACTCTCCGGTGTTCATTATCCATCTGGCCGAAGAACGTTACCTTTAATCAAAGGACAAACAATGTATGTGATTGCCGCGCTAGAATGCACACACACACTCTCAAAGGGGTAATTTCATGGGAACCTGACAACAAATGTCAGAGATTAAATCAATGACGAGGAGAAATAATGATATGAGCAATCACATGGTTCTTCATATTAAAACTCTCTGGGAGCAGAAAAACTAATCAAAAAACAACTAAGCTCCCTTTTCTATTTCTCCTTTATCATTCTGTCACGTTCTATCTTCTCCCCTGTGTTGTGCTGACAATGGAAGGGATCATACGTTGCTAAGGCAACAAACACAGAGAAAACAAAGGAGAACCATGTCACACATGGAATGTGAAATGGAAGGAATCAGAGGGCGAGTGTGGAAGATATTCGTCCGCCGCAATGAGCAGATAAATCCTCCCGATGAGCTGTACTGTCCTCGATATACTCCAGTGTGAACTGTTCTAAATATACGTTTCATGGAGGAATGTTCCATTTAAGAGTTACAGAGGACTTATTGACGTCTCAGACAGTTAAAGAAATGCCGAACCTCTCGCCCGTGGGTACGCATTCTGAAACCCCACCCTCCCAACCCCTTTTCTTTTTCTTTTCTTTCTCTCCATCTTTTTTTTTTCCCAACTTTTCGTAGGGCCCTGAAGGGGTTCGCCGCGCAAGTTTAATAACCATGTGAAAAAGGTTTGGGATGCATATCTTCACAAATCTTGCAGCATAAATATTCCCAGCACCGAGCAGTGGGCGCACACACACCAACCAACATGCATGCTGTGTTTGACATTTCTGAAATGGGGTGTGGGAGTCTGCAAACCACACGCACACCATCTTTCCAACATTTCCTGCCGTCATACGATTGGTTAATACATCCGTTACATCGGGCAAAGACAAAACGCTTGACTGTGATATGTGACATTGAAAAAGAAAATCCCACTGGTCTGAACCCAGTTTAATCTCGATATGGCGACAACCAGTTTCATTTAGTACTCAGATGATAAGCAGGAAGGGCAGACATGCTGATTGTCTGAAGAGTGATTTGTGTGTTTGTGTGTGTATGTGTGTCCGAGCGCGTGTGTGCAGGCGTAAGAGAACGGATGATGTGACCTTGTTGAGCAACAAACAACTGTGAGGAAACACAGGAAAGCGCTCCTGCTTACACACACACACACACACACACACACACACATGCAGCTGCAGCAGCGAGCGCCAGCACTACACACACACACACTACCCATCTTTATTAATTTGGGCGGAAAGGACACACACTTCAATGCGCACCCGGCAGACGCACACTTACAGTGCACGGCCCTCGGGGATTTAGGGTTCAAAGGATGCTTTATTTTGGGAGCAGCTTTGGGTTAGTCACCCTGCTTCGGTGACAGACGGAGAAACAGGTTGCGTGCAAGAAACGCGCGACAAGCGCCGCGGCACAAGCAAACACACCTTCCCGCCCACACTCACTCACTCGCACACACAAACACAGGCGCGAGCTCACGCTCTCACTTGTACTTCTCTTAATTCAAAGCAGTATCTCGCCAAAGGGAGAATGTGTTGTTCAAAAACAGGCTGACTTCTCCTTCACCGGGGGCTTAAAGCGCTTCTGACAGCTTTGTCAAAAACAATAAGAGGTTGTGTTTGGGCTTCGTTAACACATAACTCAAGATGGCAGGATGCTGGGATTACTGTAAAGACTCAATATTGTTAAGTGGCAAGTCTGATGGTGCACTTCAGGGGGGCTGGAGGATCCCTTTGGAAAACATGAATAACACATTCTGTGATGAGGAGGCTGGCATTTAGACTGTGTTGTCGTCTGAGATGTCTGATTAGATTTATCCAAATTGCCCATCTGCTGAAAACCCTTCATGAAATCGCACACGCAGGCTCGGATGCTGTTGATTTCTCCGCGCCGTAGCCGTGGGTCTCTCAAGAGATCCAATGAAAGACGGTGACATGGAGATACAAACTGACATGTGTCCAATCAAAGGTTTTTCCTTCACCCTGTTCACCGACATACAGTATATATGTCATCAAGAGCTTAAGCAACACTATAATGGCCCGTTGTGCAGCTGGCCCTGCTTTGATATTTTATTGCAGAGGTCACTAACTTGTAAAGTTAAATGTTGGATAACGTTAGTGGCTCCCTCCTGCTCTTCATTCAATATGGGGAAAAATGATTGATTATTCTTCATTTAGATCCCCATTCCCAACTGTACATTGAGAGGAGTAGCAGCAGTGTGGAAAGGGGGCGGAGCTTAGGGAAGGACCAACCGCTGACATGACATTCTTGAAGTGCAATTTTTAGGATGATTAAGAAAGTGACGTTTAATTCAGCGAGGTGACATATTGCAAAGTTTTACGACTCGGAAATGTCAAAGGTGGTTTGCTTTGTAAAGTGAGTGCATACACACACACACACACACACACACACACACACACACACACACACACAGGGCAAAGCAGTAATTGAACAGGCGTCGGCACAGTGTGGTGGCGACACCTGTTTGATATTTATAATGAGCAGCCAGAGGAGACGACCACACACACAGTCGCACGCACACGCACACACACACACACACACACACACAGATTGCCTGAGTCTTGGCTGCGACTCAGTGCTCAGTTGCAGCTCGCAGGAAGGCTAAGAATAAACCGGCCCCGCTGAGCACATCTCTCACACAAACACACACACACACACACACAAGCAGTTAACTTTGCCTTCGACTTTTCTCTCTTCACAAAAAGAACAAGGCAGAGAGAGCTGGAGTCAGAAGGAGACTCAGAAACAACTAGGAGGGATTATTGGTGAACAAGAGAGGGATGGATGAAAGAGGCTTAGCTGAACAGAGAGGATTCATTCATTCCTGCATGTGCTTAATCTGAGTTCATATTGTGAACACATTTAGGTTCCCTGTGCTTCACACGTGTGCTGATTAACACCAAATAAATAAAGTCTGACATTAAAAGAAAGTGTCTAACAAAAAGCTCTAACACATCGTGTGCACAGGAGTGTTAAGCCACAGTTGATCGGATGTGCGGATCGGATGTGCAACCCAAAATGGCAATATGTGACAATATCATCAAGAACTTTTCACAGGCGTTTTACTCTTCCTGACAAGCAAACTAACATTGCGCGTGCAAGTGTTTCAGGAAGGATGAAGGGAATCCTATTAGTTTGTAGAAGCCCCCCTTCTCCTTCTCCTCCTCCTTCGATCCTCTCCTCTCCTCGTCAGTTCCGCTCCAAGGCCTCTTAAATTATCCCCTTGGAATTTCAAACAGCGAATGTAAACCCGCCTCTCGACCTCCAAACCGCCCCATTCCCATCATCCATCTACACAGTTTACTATTTTCTTTTCAGCAAGATTATTCCAGAAAAAGAAGAAGAAAAAAGTGACAGAATAATGTGGGGTTGCTAAAAAAGCACCGGGTAAACAAAACCATTACGCAGCTTCAAAGAAGACGTATTGTGAGAGGGAGAGGAGAGGAGGGAGGCAGGTGTCGATGGTGAATTACGTCTGGGGGAATCCAGCCAAATTGCCTCGGCAGTAAATCCTCTTTCTCCAGCTCAAGGCACAGACAGCGACGGATGGATGGAGGGATGGATGGAGAAGAAGAGGAGAAGGAGAAAATAAGGGCGTTGGGCTGAGAAAGAGACAGTGGCGTACCTTTACCCTGGGAGAATAAAAGGGCAGGAAGCGTCTGACAGCGTAAATACTAAAAGGTGAGAGCGGGACGGAGGGGAGATGCAAATGAAGAGGAACCGAGGACGAACGGGGGGGGGGGAAGTGGGGAGGGAGGAGAGACAGGAGATGACAAGGTGTGAAGGTGAAGAACGAAGAGAGGAGGGGAGAAGGTGGATGATTAAAACCCCATCTAGTTTGGAACAAAACCAAACTTTACTTTACATTAGTGGGACATTTGTGACGAAGAGGAGCGAAAAATAACAGACAGGGGTGGCGGTGAGAAAAGGGGGGACAGGTTTTTCTACGAGTGCTTTCGGTTTCTTTGTTCTCGTTTCCAACATTTTCCCAAAAAGCCTCTAAAAGAGAAGCATTTTTGATCCATTTTGTAACGAGAGAAACTGATGATTAGAAACATACTTTGCAGCTCAGATTAATACTGCAAGCTAAAATGGATTTGTCCGAATTAAAAAATAAGACTTTGACCTATATAACTTTTAATATGATTGTCAGAACGCATGTGAATATAAGCCTTGCTCAGTTAATCAGCATCCACAGAGGACGATGCCTGTTTTTTGCTTGTTGCTTACTCTTGACCACCAAAGCTACAAACTCAATAAAAAAGAAATACTTCCCCCACTGGTCTCTCATCCCCTTGCAGCCACTGAGTGTATTTCAACTCCATTGGCCGTCAGCCTTCTTGTTAGTTTCTGTACCGGCACTCCAGCAGCAGAGGACCAGGAGTCCATCCATCGTATCCCTCCATCCCTCCCACGGCCCTCTTTAGTTCTCTCTCTCATTGGCCGTACAAAAAAAACCACACACATAGACACACATAAAGACAGCAACGCTGCAGGGCCGACTTCAGGCTGACAAAGTGGAGTGTGCCGCCAGTGAAGGCCTGCAGTGGCACAACTTCAATTTCAGACCCTGGGGCCTCTGCTGAGTGCCCCCCCCCCACCCCCTTTCTCCATCTCCACATTATCTGCACTTGTGAAGACACAAACCCCCTCCTCCACAAAATTATATATATTTAAAAAAAAACTCTAAAAACTAAAATAGTTTTCCAAAGGGTCGTTGTACGGATACAAGAACATAACCACACACATGCACACAAACACACACACACACACACACACACACACAACTACACACAGACACACAGCACTCGCCTCACAGGCCCCAGGAGGCGCAGAGGAAACTGAATTCCCAACTGCTTTATGTATTGGTCAACTTAACTGCACTAACGTCAGCATATTAAAAATGCATGTGCCCAAGGACAAAAGACTGTGTGTGTGTGTGTGTGTGTGTGTGTGTGTCCGTGCATCCTTGAATGTATGAGGAAGCATTTCAATGCAGAGTAGCTCACCTCGAAGAGCGGCATAATTACATCTGCCTTATTGAGCTATTTTTACTGTTAGTGCATGTTTAACACCCGCAGTAAGCAAACAGAGAAAGAGCAACGTGTCGTTGGCTTTCAGTCAGGCAGATTTGTAATTTGCCATTTTTAGGCCAACCAAAATAAACTGAATTGGACAAGACTCCCATTGACACGCATAGACACGATGTCCGCACTTACATGGTCTCATCATTCTGGAACTCCAGCTTGCCGGCGGACAGCTCGTAGTCCTCCCCGGCCCTGGCGCTGCCGTCCACGGTGTGGTAGGGGACGGCCACTAGGCCTCGGGCCCCCGAGGTCCTGAGCACCTTCAACTCCATCACGCCCACGCTCTCGTTCACCTTCTGACTGCCGTTCTCAAAGGTGAAGATGCCTGCGAAAAAAACAAAGAGGGTCCGTTATTTTACACGGGAGAGAGAGACTTTAATCTCGCACAACAGCTTAAAGACAAACAGACAATCAACGTTGAGTCTTTTGTTCACTGTCACCTGCGTGGTCGTCATCGTAGATGGTCACCGTTGCCGTGTGGTTGTCGCCCATCACGGCCTTGGGTGCGGCGCTGGCATCCAGCGGGGCGGTGCCGATCTCGGGGTAACCGACCACCCGAGGGTTACTGAGGTGAACGTAGAAGTACTCGTCCTCCTCGAAGATGTCGTCGTCGATCACTCCCACCGTGATCTCTGGTGAAAGGGTTATCGTTTCAGGATGTGGAGCTGTTCACGGCGGTGATTAACTTTGCAAAGGCAGCGGGAAAGGTTCTGCGTATGACCTCTGCGGTTTGAACCTCAGTCTCAAGGACGTGTTTTAAGGAGGCCGTAAAATATTAAATCACCGTCATTTTTACCTTTAAGGGTCTCTCCTGGTTTAAACAGCAGCGTTCCCTCCGCAAACTCATAATCTGAACCTGCGTTCGCCGTCCCGTCCTCTGTGCGGTAATCCACCTTGGGGGGAGATATGAACACAGAGAGAACGGAGAAGGAAAAAGAGCCGGCAAAGAGAGAGAGAGATGACACACAGAGCAGAGGAGAAGAGAGGGATACAAGAGGACGCCAAAGAATTAGAGGAGAGGCATTTGGGGGGGGGGAGGGGATGTCGGCGGAGGGTGAGAGAAAACAAGATGTACCGCTTCATTAAACTGGGCCCTCTGGTCAGATGCAGCGTGATAATAACGACTTTGAAGATAGTACAGCAAAACTTCTCCATTCGCCCCGTTCTCTCCGTTTGCCCCGTTTATTGACCCTCTCCATCCTACACAAAGACTTACACGTTTGCCCTCGCTGTTTATAACCCTTTGGCGTTCCCTGTTATGGGACGTTAAAATAATATGAGGCGGTCTGTAGGAAAAGCCGAATCATTAACTCAAAGTTGGAGGTTCTTTGTAATCTCTCCCTCGGCTCTGTACTGAAATACAGAAGCTTATAATGTAGGGGCTGCTGTGTATACTGAGGGTTCATATTGTGTTTAAAATGTGATAATAAAACCAAAAAGTTACAAATTGCCTAAAATGTGAATAATGTATGAATACCCTGTTGGCCATATAGCTTGGCTTTAATAACTGTACCTAGGAATATGTCTGTATATGTCAGCAAAAAAAAAAAAACATATAGGCTACTTTTTGCTAAACCTCAAGACCATAAGTTGAAAATGTCTTTGAACTTCTCTAGCACATTCTCAACAAGACTTAAATTGTATGTGATTAAGAATAGATTCACGGAACCTTTGACCATTTCAACAAATGCCCCATCAGCCACAAGGAGCCCCGTTGCGAAACCCTTTGGTGCAGATAATAACATGCGTGGGAAAAATAGGCCACTTCACCTAACAACCTCAGCCCTCAGTGGGCGGCGCACTAAGGCCGGGCCACGAGGCCTCCTCCATCGACAGCACTCACGTTACATCACAGTCTAATCGTATACAGGGAGAAGATCCGGGGAGATGCAGCCGAGCAAAGCCCCCTGTATTAGTAGTGAGCAGATCAAGTATCATTTCACTGAGACAGACTCCCTGTGGGACCGGAGAGAAAATCTCTTCATCAGAGTATGAGGCCAGCGTTAAGCCCCGAATCAATGAACCTTTGCCGGCGGATATGTTTTTAAGCTTGAGTCTTAAAACCTGTAGGATTGTTTTATTTATTTCGTCTCTCCCGGCTGTCCTTGGTCAAACACTTAGTATACTATAGCCGTACCAGCATCTGACCAGAGATGAGAACTAGGAAGCTCTCCAGAGATGACAAGATCAGATCAAGACCAGGAAAACTGCCAAACATGTGAGTGAAAATCAGCTCAGAGAAGATTTCAAAGCCGTTTGCTTTTGTCTGGCAGTCTATTTGCTATTCTCTCCCTCACGCACACACAACTCAAAAAGTTTTTAATGCACACTATGATTCCTGTTGCGCTTCACACACCTTGACAGTGACGCCGGGGTCTCCCCCGCGTCTGGCAACGGTCAGTTTCAGGGAGCCGCAGTTCTCGAAGCACTGGTACAGAGAGGGTTCGAACTCCATCCGGATAGTGTGAGGGTCGTTCTCCGGTGCCTGAGTCTCGTTGCTGCTGACCACCTGGAAAGGGACAGCCGGCGGGAAAAAGTCAGGTCCGAGCGCTCTCACTGTGAACGACGGCGATGAGCAGCGGGGAAGCACGCGGGACTCACTCTGCGAGCCTGGTCGGCAGCGTGCTTTTTGAGGATGTTGCCGGCGCCGATCATCATCCTGGTTGCCTGGATACGGTAGAACGCTCTGCTCTTCTGCTGCTGCATCAGGACCTGGTCAACAAATCCAATCAATTAACAAAGAGGATCTATTATGGTCATCATGCGAATCTATACCCCGATTGGTTTTTCCTGATTAGTGTTTCTTCTACTGTAAAACTGATGACTGCATTTTAAAGAGTAAGCGGTGAATCTCTCCTGGGAAATTTTTCCTACATCTATACAATAAGTTGAAAGGTCAAAGGTCGGATATCAACTCACTGAATTAATAACAATGTTCCCAGATCCTGCACTTGTATGCATCCTATTTCTTTGGGGTTCGTGACTTTGGAGCTTACACCGTGGTTCAAATCGTTGTAACTATCAGTGCTGCGTGAACAAAAAGATATAGAGAAGTCAGTCAAAACCAATAGGTTGATAAGTGGAATCACGCTGACGTGGGACGATGTGACATCGTAGCCTTCCAGTTCCCTCAATTATTAACCTCTGAACCTCTGCAAATGCAGTTCTGAATAGCAATGTAGCTTTCTAACGATCCAAGATATAGGAAAAGAACATATCTCTAAATTCAGAGCTAGTGAGGCTGCAGATCAGAACCTTCGTAGTTGCTAGTGAAGTCTAAAATGTGATATGGTTTTGTTGAAGTTGCTGGCCTCACTTATTAAAAGTCAGACCCAGGTGGGCCGGTATTTTATTCAATTTCACCAGGAAAGATTGTAATCTATTTGCCGTTGAAATTTGGATTGAGAGACATCCCCGAGACAGCTGCCATTTCTATTTACAGCACAAGGCTGAGAGAGTAGCTGCAGGGAGTGTGGAGGGGGGAGGGGGGGTTGAACGCTAACAAACATCTGGCATTTGCCGAGTTCAGCAATAGAAGGATAAAACCAGAAGAGTACACCGGAACCACAATTGTGACAACTGCTTTCAAAGGGGATGAGACACAGAGACAATCTAAATCTAAATTCCTCCGAAAATCAGAACGCAAGTTCAGCTTGGCAGTTTTTACTTTTCTTTTTTTTTTTTATCTTTACCTTTATCCTTCCTTATTTGCATGAAGTCAATTTCTGAGATGTGGCTGTGAAGTCGGAAAGAAAGCAGCGCACGAGTGGACCTTGCGTTACAATTTTTTTTCGTCAAGCTACCGCTTCCCGAGTCCGCGGATGAGCCACCACGCTAACGTGTCTAACGTTCATGTGACTTACCGGGAGACACATCACCGGGATGTCAGAGGGGTCAACCAAGCCAACCGGCACCTTCCTTTCTGCCCACTAGTGGTTTCATCAGCACACAACATTACATGAGGGGCGTCCTGGAAATCTACGTATTCTGTCGTCTTTGTTATATTTGGTATTTGTTGTAAACTAAGGCAGTTGTGTTATTTGTTACACCAGCTCAGAAGTCGCTCTCCTACCTGCTATCACCTAAACACCTCGATCACAAGTGAACGTGTCACAGCGTCACCTCCAACACTAAGTCCCCCCCCTCAGTGGAGTTGCACACATGATGCATTTGAGGTAATGGCGTGCACGACGTTTGTTGCCCCACGTAAAAAAGGTCTTAAGCTCATAAACAGGTAAATATTAAAGTCGGAACGACATCGTCGGAATAGAGCGATTAAGTTAGAAGTGCTCTAATAATTGGAAAATGATGATCTTCGTACAAGTGGAAGCAATGTAAAAATGTTTAGAATTCATCAAATCAGATCTCAAGCCAGAAATTGATGCGCCTTCATCGTCCTGACCTGATAGTTTGCCATCTCAACCAGCTGCTCCATGTCTTTGTCCGGGTGCCTCTGCTTGAGGTCCTTCAGCGTCCTCGCCATATCCCTTCTGGCTTCGTCCTCCTCGTCTTTCGCTCCCCCCTCCTCGAAGATCCCTCCGTCCATCCCGCTGTGGCTGTTCAACGCCATTTGCCCGTCCAGCTCCAGCATGTCCATCTTGGTGAACCCCCCCGGGCCCAGTGCTCCTCCCCCCCCGGCGGCGGCCATTCCCCCGTCCGCCCCGCCCTCGGTTTCGATGATGATGTTGCGGTGTTTGTCGGCGCGGTAGCGCTTGGTCACGTATTTGTAGAAGAGGAGGCGACGGTCGGCCACCCAGGCCTGGACCACGCAGAGCGGGAAGAAGAGGAACGTCAGCACGGCCTCCCACACCTGGAAGAGAGAAGACGAAGAGTTAACAGCCAATTTTCACCCAGAACAACGATCCGCACGGCTTTCATTTCCCCTGCGATCTCACCTCCACCTCTCCGGGGGAGAAGACACTCAGGATCAGATAAAGCCAGATGTAGGCAAAGATACTCCAGGCTGCCGTGACGAAGAACACTCGAAGGTGTTTGATCTTGCGCGTCTCCCCGTCGGGAACCACGTAGACACACAGGGCGATGATGATGAACATGTTGAAGGCGGCGCTGCCCACGATGGTGCTGGGGCCGAGAGAGCCAGACTGAAAACCGTGGCCGCACACCTGTGGGCGAGGAGGGGATTAGATTACCGCGTCCGCATTACATTCTGTTTCGGTTAATCCGATGTGTAACATGACCCGTCCTGCTCATTTTGAGCTCACCTCGATAACTGACAGCAGGATCTCCGGGGCGCTCGAGCCCAAGGCCATTAAAGTGAGATTGGAAACGGTCTCGTTCCAGATCCTGACCGTGGCGGTGGTGGTCTCGCCATTCGGCCTCTTTATAGTGATTTCCTTCTCCTGCGAGGTGATGACCTGGAGCGGAGACGAGAGGAGACAAGGGGAGACGAGGGGAGCGGAGAAGACGAGACAAGACGAGAGGAAGAGCGTCGTGAACGGTGCACAGAATGGAGAGGATAGTGAAGGCAAAAGAAGGAAAGGAAAGAACAGTTGAAGGAAAAAAAGAAAGGAAGAAGGGTCAGGGATGCACCAAGGGGGAAAGAGATGAGGAAAAGCAAAGAAAGGAAAAAGCAATTAAGTATCTTTGTATTCAATCAGAATGCCACCGAGCTGTCAAACCATCTATTTATTATATCGGTTGTATTTCTCCAAGCAAAGGATGACAGGTGATAACTAATAATACAGAACTGCACCAATACGCTATGAAGTCATCTCAGCTGTAACGTAAGTTAGTGGTAATTCATCCGTTACCTCTATAGAAGACATGAATCGGTCCGCTATTATGCTCATGCCAAGGAACATGTAGATCAGTGCTACGAAGTAAACTATGGCCCGGGCCACTTTGTCGCCTACAGACGGGTTCTGAGGGTTCCACACCGGCAGCACCACACCTGAAAGGAAACGTGAAAAGGAAGAAAAAAAAAAGAATTCAAACCGAGTTTTGGAGGATTCTTGCAAAACGTTGTTACACGTGGTTATAACAATGTTGGGTGCTAACCTCAATATTCTCTCCCTTGCTAACAATTCACAGCCAGAGGCTGGGAATCAGATACAGAACAACCTGATTAAGGACGATAATGAGTGGGAGATTTTTTTATTTGGTTCCATTTTTCTCGACACAAAATGGAACAAAGCTCCAGTTTAAGGCAGTGAAATGGCAGAATGAGCTGGTAACTGACCAGGTGCTCAAACACGGTCACCTTTGTGTGGTGTGGCCTCGTTATGAACATATGCAATAACACCTGGTAAATAAATATATATTTTGTGTTATTTGCAGAGACAGGTTGCACCAAATGAGCTGTAAAAATGTAATCCAATAAATGCCAGGAGGTTATTTAGAAATGAAAGATTCCCTCGACCAATGTACCACAAATATGCAATAAACTGTGAAGGAAGAGCCTGTGATGAGACTTCAAAACATGTAGAAGATGATAAAGAACAGCATTTACATTTCTAAATGTAAAAAGAATTCACCACAGGAATACGTTCTCCTAAAGCTTATTAGCAAAATATGTGTGTATGTGTAACCAGGACAACACAGAATTGGCTAAGAAATCTGTTGGATACCTAATTGAAGACCTAATTATAAATGTATTACTCGTCTACTGCCTCCGTTATAGGCATTGAATTGATCATGAATTAGATATTGTTTGGGAATTGAATGTATTTATAGGCTGTTTCATGAATGAAATAAGGCAATGTAAAGGCAGTGTTTCCCTCTAAGGCACCAGGTCGTGTTTGGTTTTGTTGAGATCCGATGGGTTTCACTGGTGAACTGAGTAAACTAGTGTTCTAAACCAGGATTATGTTCAGCTGAGGCAAAAGCTGAGGGACGCCATTACCTCACATTTGTGCAAAACAGGAGACTTTCCCCTATTGAACCCCTTTGAATACGATTAAGTTACGGCAAGACATCTCCCACGTGTGATCCTGTTATTGCATTATTACCGCATGCATTACACGGCAGCATCCTCACAGCTCACAACAAACCCACCTGCCTGACAGGGGTCTCCACCCGCTGAGCAGTTCCTCTCAGATGAGCCTGCGTGCACCGATCCAGGGCACGACAGGAGGAGGAAGGCCGACAGGAGGAAGAGGAGGAGGTGCGAAGAGAGGCGGGAAGGAGGAGAGGACGGACGCGCAGACATGGCCGCCGGAGCCATTTCTGCCGAGGCGGTCGGGCCTTAAATGGACTCTACAGACTTTTACTGTCGAGGCAGCTCGGAGCAACGTCCAAATCCTTGAGATAAGCAGAGAAGAGAGGGACAGAAGGGAAGCCGTCATTCATCCGCTCGAGGACACTGCTCAGTGAACGTTTTATCCTTGGTTTCATCATTCGCTTTTAAATCAAGTGCTTTTTGAGCAAAACCCAATATTTAATGTGATTTAAAATAACAACATTCTTTATTTTAAATATAATGTATTAGGATGTGTTTGCAAAAAGCTTTCATGGGGGTTAAAAAATGATCAAATAAAACAAAGTTGAAAGCAATGATTAAAGGCTATTACGATGCATAAAAACTGGGATAGTAAAAACAGTGTTTCAAAGTATTTAAATGACAACACTTAGCAAACATCGCTTATGTGAGAATAATAAAGTCTATAAAAAATGGACGTAGCTGTAGCCGGCCTGAGCTCCTCACGAGTAAAAATGAAGAAGAAAATCTTGTTTTTAATCTGGACTGCAGAGCGGTCGATGGTAACCTCTTTTTAGCTTCACCAGATCAGACAGGGACACAGTCCTATATTTGAAATGTTTTCTTCAATCATAAACTTGTAACCTAGGCAACGGCAAAGGTTTGGTTTCATATTTTTTTTTAAAGGAGGCTCCGAGCCTGACACCCCTCTATACATTTTAGGGGCAAATGAAACAAAATTGGACAATAACCAATAAATAAACAAGTGCATCAAAATATTACAAAAATGAAATCAATTATATTTATGACAGTTAGATTAAGAATGCATGGTGAAGGGGAAAACATGATCAAACTCCTTGCAGGTAAACAATTATTGTTTGTTATAGTTATTTTACACAGCGTACGTTGGTGGACACAGTTTTCCCCTCACAGAAACAGTGGCCTTGAACCGAGTCTCTCGGGTGCAAATCATTGCACACACACACGTCGTCATGGCAGAGGGCATGAGTGCGTGCTTTGAATGCTGTGCCTTGCTGCAGATTCCACGCAGCGACACGACGTTTGGAGCCGAGAACAAGCAGCAGACACACCAGAGCTTTGTACAATGTGTTTTTGTTGCGCCAATGTTATTATGGTCTGAGTAAAAACAGGTAACCCCCAAAAACAAGGACGAGAAAAAATTTGAACTGTTGGGTCACATCTGAGAAAACACACACACACACACGCACACGCACACACACGCACGCACACACACACACATGCAGAGGAGCTGAAACATACAAAGCCGGACACTGTCAGTCATGCGGTGCTAAGGTTGCTGACCTTGTGCTCATATACTCTTTTTCACACTCCACACTCATGGATAGTCAGCCTTGGGTGAAGAATAGCTGACCCCATCTTTGCACAAACACACACACACACACACTCACACACACACATACATGCTCACAACCATAGTTAGTCATCTTTGGTGACATTAGAAGGGAATTGCTGACCCTGTCTTCATTTATCTCCCAGGGTCTCTCTGCTCTGACAACAACCCGTCACTTCAATGCTTGACTCGCTTCTCTCCTCCAGCATCTACCCCCGGTACCGCTTCTTCACCCCCACCACACACACACACACACACACACACACACGCACACACACACACACACACACAAACGCACGACCCGCCCCACTCCCTCGTTCCCGTACTGCCTTTAGTCTTTCTTTTTCTGCAGATATTTGACTTCCCTCCTTAATCCCAGGTTGCTGAAGGAGTTCAGCTCAGGAACCATCGTGTAATAATGCAGATGTCGGTTTGAGAAATACAGGCCGTCGGCCTCGATAAACTCAAAAGAAAAAGTCAAAATTGAGGCTGCAGAACCAGCAATATTGTCTTTTAAGCATTTTTCTTCGTAAAAAAACACCTTCCAAAAATAGAAGTGCCATAAGTTTAGTTCCAACATCATTCCACTTTATGAACTCAACTCACGGCCTCACTCTCGCCCATCTTTCTCTTCTCCACCTGTCTCTCAGCCTCCCTCCTCCGTCAGGCTCCGTCAACTCCTTTCTGCGTATCTGCGTGAGTTCATGTCCTCCGTCTCTCTCTCTCTCTCTCTCTGCGCCCACACGCGCGCTCACCACTTCACGTCTCGAGCACCTCTCCATATCACATGCTGCCGCTCGCCCTCTCTCTCTCTCTCACCTCCTCTCTGTCACACCTCATCGGGCATTTCAGGTCGTCCTCATCCGTAAACAAATCGCTTCTCTTTTTAGTGCAAAAAATGTACATTTGCAATGGAATAAAAAGATCAAGGATAGCTAATGTGACGGGAGGTGTGCATTTAATCTCTTATTTATATAATTTAACCTGGTTGGTGACAGAAAAGTAATCAGATGAAATTTTGTGTAGTGCTTTTGATAATTCACATTGATGCATTTGTGCTACGACCCTTTCTTCAGCAGTCAGGAAGGTCTTTCACTTTTAAACTTGACTTAAGTGCCTTGATTATATTCAGAGAGAGAGAGAGAGTTGAATTTACTTGTCCCAATCTTGTCAGTGTTAAATCAACACTCAACGAAGTGTTAACAAAAATAACTCTGCCCAGTGTTAAAACACACTGCGTAGAGTTAAACCCAACACCAAGCGCGACACTGGTGTACAGTTACATTTCAAACCCATCAAAGAGTTAATTTAACTGTACTAAGACTCGCAAATCAATCTGATCCTGACTCTGGATAACGACTCCAGCTCTTTCCTACAAATGACTCCGTTGAGTCAACTTTTTGCAGTGTGATTTCAACTGGGCACGTTTGCCTTACGCCGGAAAATTAACTCTCAGAATTCTGCTGTGTATAATGTCTGATAAGATAACACATTTTAAAAGATTCATTCATCAATTTACTATTCATCATGGGTTAGGGAAAGGAGAAGGAGTGACGAAATAAACCAGAACAACAATAGCCGTATCAAAAGTGGATTTGAAGTTTAGTATGTGCCTGAGGGCCTTAAAACGATCAAATGAAGGAAGACAACGCACATATTCCCACCCACTACAAAGCACATTGCTCACACACAAACACAAACACACAAACACACACACACACACACACACACGCACACAAGCTTTCCCCCGACCCGTTTATTGAAAGCAGTAAGAGCATTGACCATGGTTGTTGATTCTTATCACATCAGCTGTGTTTTGCTGCTCCACCCCCCTTTGGCCCCATGAATCATCACTCCCTCCGTCTCCCTGTCTCTCCGCCCGTCCCCCTTTCCCTCGCTCGCTCCCTCCCAGAGAGACACACACACACACACACACGCTGTGGAGAAGGCTAATTTCTCTGCGTTTCCTCGGCTAGCGTTCTTTGTTGTCTTTTTTCTCCTCCTTCCAGCTGTCCTTTCACACTGCTAACAGAGCCATAAAAGGAGTAAAGTGTAGGCAATGTTACGCTTTTGCAATATATCTTTCCCCCCATGCTGGATTCATGTGCTCTCCGTTTTCCTTGTCTTGGTTTTATAGTCTCATGCTCTTTCGAAGGCACTGATCTCTCCGTCTGATTCCTCAGTTGCTCCGCTGGGCGACTTATAAGCTTTGAATCACAGGAAGGGCGCACACGGCCGCCGTTCGGAGGTTCCCGTCACCATGAAAGGATGCTAGGGTGCATCAAAATGATCTCTTTGAAAGCAAAAAGATTTACCTTATCCGGATAGAAGTTGCAATTGTTTCCCACACTAAGCTAGTAGATGTTTGTGAGTAAGAGCAGGACTTTGCAGGAGAGACCTTCAGGAGGACAGGAGGCCAGCTTGCTATTTATTACAGAAAGCTGATATCCAGAACTTTGCATTCACTCGTTGCCTCTCACCCTTCACCCTTTCCATTTCTCTTCTCCATCTTCCCCGTCCCTACTCGTCCCTTTATCTTCTAGCCCCCTCCTCCTCTTCATCACTATCTTCTGACTCCCACCATCCATCTCTGCGTCCCTCTTTCCCCCCCATCTCTAACAAAGTTATTATGTCTCCTCCACGGAGAGTGAAGGGGAACAAGATTCAGCCAGCGTGACTGATCTTGGTCATATCTTCAGTGTGGGCGTGCGCAGGCGTGTGTGTTCGTGTGTCTGTGTGCGTGTGTGTGTGTGTGTGTGTGTGTGCGTGCAGACTGTTCCCTGCAACTTTGCTGGTGTTGAGCTGTGTGTGACAATTTTCTGGGCGTGAGCATGTGCACAGTCGTGTGTGTGGGTGTGCGTGTGAATGTGCATGCGTGACCTCTCTTTGGCAGAAGCGGTGGAAGCTCAAGGCTGGGGGAGGGAAGGGGGGGGGGGAGGGTTTTGAGTGGGAAGGGGAAGTGGACGGCGGAGGCAATGAGGCGGCGAGGCAAACCCACGGGGGAGAGTAGATCTTTTTCGGAGGGGGGGGGGGGGGGGGGTTGGCAGCCGGTTTTACACAGAGTTCAAACAGCTCGGTCACTTGGTTTGGAGAAGATTACAGGAAAGATGAGAAGAGGAGGAGGATGTAACGGAGGGACGGGGTGGTGTGAAAAAAGAAAGAAATAAAAGGTCAAACCCAAGCAAGGTAGGGAGCAGATATAAACAATAGGTGGAGACAGATAGGCAGTGGATGAGTGTGTGTGGTTATGGGGGGGACGGGGGGGGGAGGGGTTAAAGAGCTGATGAGATGCGTGATTAGGCAGATTTAAGGGGGCGATGGCGCACGAGCCTCCACTGGGCCGTGGATACTGGGCCACAGCGCGAAGCCACAGTGCAGATTCAAGGCGACGCCCAATGAAACCCAGTGGAACGAAAAAAAGAAAGACATCAGGGACGCAGCCTGTCTGTCCCCTCCGAACGTGTACGGACATTTCACACGCACCAGTAAGCTTTCCAGTTTGTGAAAGAACGTGCGAGTGGTCTGCGGACAAGTGGATTGTGAATTTTCCATCTGCAAATAGACTGACAGCTGGTCACTACGTTTGACGGATCTTCACTTTGAGACGTTACACACACAGGAATCCAAATGCACCACACAGTCGATGCTTTACTACCTGGAGCTGCTTTAAAATGTTGCACGAAAAAAAGAACACAGCAGAGATTATAGTGCTTGCAAACGCAACAGCCACTTATGCACCTATTCTGCTTGTGTTATTATAAGTAGTTTGTTGAAACATGTTGGCAGTGTGTGTGTGTGTGTGTGTGTGTGTGCGGTCAGTACTGTGGTGGTCACTCAGTGTGTCTGTCGCTTGACATTGATCTGCCGCTGGCTTCATCCACCACTGAGGACAAACACACACTACGTCACACACTGCCACAAGGCTGAAAAGAAAAAAGCCACCCGAAATCCCCTGGCAGCGGCAGTCGGCACAGACAGACAAAGCATGAGGTGTAGCGGCGCGGGGACGTAGCTCGTAGCTAAAAAACGGCAGATTTAATCCTTAATTTCTGTGAAAACCGGCAAAGGTTTTTTCGCTTTGAAGGCTTGGTGGGTTTTGTAGTGACAGTTCGGCGTGGTTCGAGCGGAAGAAAGGACACAGATATCCCCGCACTCAGCACAATCTGCTCATCCTCTCTGTGTCTCAGTTGTTGCGTTAGCATTCAGCATCGGAAAAATGTGGAACTTTTGTTCGACCCAGTGCAAAATGATTGGATTCATTTTTACGTAATATTTTTTTTACTCTAACTCCACTCGCTAAAGTTGTGTTTGGAGTATTTTTAAGCGGATTTCGGCTTACTGTTGCCAGGAATCTAATAATCCGCAATTCTTTTCCCGACCCTTCCTTTTTGCTCTCGTCATCAATAACCACCCTTCTTGTTTTTGTCATGTGGCTGCACGGAAGACAAACCACCTGCCATCGAATAAGTCAAAGAAAAGAAGGTGAAGTGAAGTTCTCTCTTCCCTCAGAAGACCAACCCTTCTAATTTTAACATACAAACGTCACTTTCGGGACACCAAGCCAGTCTGGTGTGTTTTCCTGCCTGAAGCAACGGAACGTCTCGGCTGCTTTAATGTTTTTTTAAATATTCTAATAGGAAATGTAAACCGTACTGTATGAGGCCATGCCCGCAGCCAAAGCTCTCACTTTTCTCTCTCTCGGTCCCTTCGTCGGCTTGCTGCAAGAACATGTGAGATCTGTGTGGGCGACATCAGGCAAATGAGGTTTAAAGGGTCTTAATGAGCTTTGACATGAAAAAAAAAAAGAGGAGATGAAACATGATATGATGAGGCGGCGTGTGTGTGGCTTTGAGCTTGTTATGTGAATGTATGCAAAGGTGCTTTCTTAAGGGGTGAGTATAAGAGTCACGGGCATGAAAGTCAGAGAAATCTGGAGGTGGAAATTAATTAGCTTGAGTACTTATCCGAGGAAGAAATTGTGAAGTGGCTTAATTTTAGCCAGCAGCAGTGGTGGGCGTGCATGCACACATGTTCTCATTCAATTCAATGGGGAAGTGTATCCAAACTTTTGACAAACACTGACAACACTTTTTGGTACTGCATATGTGCATGTGTGTGAGGAAATGGGTGCAGCTACTTAGCCAGCATATAACAATATACAGTGTTTTGACTGAACGGCACTATCAGTATTCATGATTAAAAATGATAGATGCATTCCCTTGCTTTATTTAAAAAAAGAATTGCGCATTGTTCACATCCACGTCAGCCTTGGTAAGAGGCTTCTTCTACTCGGCCTCTATTGGCGCATGAACCGACCCATTCATAATGGCACTGCTCAGTAGCAACTTACACAGGGTTCCTTTTTAATTGTCTTTGGGAATATACGTCCCTGTATTTGTTTAACTTATAATTTAAACAGTTTGGCAATACACCTCAGCGTGGCCATTAGCAGCGAGACCTTTACAAACATGGATGTCTTACTAAACCTTGAAGGACACAGGTGTAGAGATGGCCAGTGACAAAACTGCAGCAGGACTGAAGTTACAACAGATGACGTTTGAAATTAAATCATCTGTGAGTCTGTGTGGTTGAAGAGTTTATTATCACATCGCATCCCGCTCATCCCCCGGGCTTTCTTTTTTTAGTTTCTCTTTTGCTTGCCTTCCCCTTTCTTTCCGCTCGTCCTCACCCATTTGTCCCCTATTTCTTTTGCTCCTTCGCCTCGCCTCTCACTGGTTTCCTTTCCCTCATTTCCTCACAAACGTTTCCTTGTTTGTTTTTACGCCAAATCTCTCGTTCCACGGTGTCCTCCTTTAACTCAAGCGTCTTGGTGTCTAAACCTTTTCCGTTCCCCTTTTCTCTGTACGTCTTTCTGTGTATTTTCCGACCCACCTCTTCATCCCTCCTTCCGTCTTTCCCTCTGTCTTCTGTGACACAAAACAGCAATGGTGATAAAAAGGCAAAGAAAATCCCCTCGATACTCAACCCTAACCCTGCGGATATCACACACAGTGTACCTGTCAATAAACAAACTTAACTTCTTCATGTCCTGCTCACTCACAAACCCATAATACTAATAATATATAATAATACTTTCTGTCCTTTAAGCACAGCCTCTTATTGTTATTGTTTCACCCATGCTGATCATGCTATACAATGATAAGAACTGTGTTATCCCATTAGTCACCATGGCAACAGCATTAGGCCAATTCATCATTTTCGACACCGCTGCTTCTTCTTGCCACCCTTTTTCAATTTCTGTAAATTTGGCTGTATCTGTTTTCTCTGGGTGTCTTTTCTTCTCTCGGTCTGTCTATTGTTCCTCTCTTTGTGAGCCATTGATGGATTACTTAACTGGCTCTGCAGGAACAGCAACACAGGGTTTAAGGGGGCCCCTTAGGCTTCACCTGCGTAGCAAGAGATACAAGAGGACCACAAACAGGTACAAAAGAAAAAAAAATAGAAAAAGGCAAACATGACAACCTGAAGTAACAGAAAGCGATCGCAAAGAGACTCGGACGCAAATGACCGTGGTATCATACAACATTTTTAAAAAGAGCGAAAAAAATACAATACAAAAGAATATACAGATCGCCAACAGGAGTGTAACTATTTGTTCTCTTGAAAAAATGAGATGTCTGTATGTTTGTATGTGTCAGAGACTTTCCTTCATTTCATTTAACTTCAACAAAACTGCATTCATAAAAAAAGCTTAAAGGACGTTTTTTTTCTTTCATAAAAAATAAGATGAAACAATATGCAAATGATTTGATTGGTGGGAAATTAAACTGCAACTACTCCGATAGTCAACGGGTTAATAGATGTTTGATACATTAACCTAACTTCTACTAATGAAATAGATTTTCGGCCTCAGCGTGACACCGTGGTGCACAAATGTTGTGGCACTAGTGCTGAACAATGAGTTGGACGGCACTTATCCTGAGTGCAACGTGAAAGAAACAACTCCGTCAGTGTCATATTCAAACGAAAAAAGGGATCAAATGATGAGAAACGAGAGCAGAGACTGAAGTGCCTGTGCTGCTGCGACGCTGCCGCAATGATTAATGGAATGGGAAAGTTATCATTATCATTAGAGTATGAAATGAGTGGGTGATGTACAGTGTACAGTGTGTGTGTGTGTGTGTGTGTGTGTGTGTGTGTGTGTCGGACAGATGGGAGAAATCAGAAAGTGATGTTAGCGAATTATATTGATGGGGATTATTCATTAGCTAAATATATCAGATTAGAGGGATTTCCTCATAAATTAGACTGTTTAATTGCGTTTCAAATAACAAGCAGAAGAATACAGACATACACAGACTGGATTTTAATCATTTTTTTGTAGCATAATAGGCTAAATGGGCTTTGTAAAGAAAACTTCATATCTTAAATTTTACTGTAAAGATTAGTGGTTCAACTTATTGAAAAGGTGGTTATCAGGGCTTTCAATGAAGAATGCCGTTTTATTTTATTTCGGTTTTACCCACTTTCCCTTTTTTTCCTTTCTCTACGTCTCCCCATAAAGTACAAAGATCCCAAAAAGGGAAATGTGCTAGCAACCTGGCTGGACCTGCTGGTGAAACCGGCAGAAGCGTCGCTCCTGCAGCTCTGACTGTGGGGGTAAAGCTCTATTTATGTCTGTGAGAAGGTGTGTGGGTGTGTGACTGTGTAGGCATGTGAGGCGTGGGATGTCAGAGTAAGAGGACGGGGGCGCTCCACAACTAAATACACACACACACACACACAGACACACACACAGACAGACGTTGTACACTGTGTGAGGTGTGCTGGAATTAACTTTTACTGCCATTGTGAGGAAGAGCTGCACGGTTGGATTGGGCTGTAACACACACACACACACACACACACACACACACACACACACACACACATCAGTCTTTATCCTCTTCACATGCACAGGCACAGACAATGACTATTAATGCAAACTAATGTGGACAGCCCTTTACTGTTCCGTTCAGTGATGGGGTTAGCGAAATGCTAAACAGGTACAATGAGACCGGGAACACACACACACACACACACACACACACACACACACAGGAACTCGCGTCGGCACCGGCTTAACCAAAGAGGAGCCAGGTTGCCAGTTTAATCCAGCTGTGGAACAGATGGGGACACCAGAAAGAAAAGGACAAAGATGAGGGGAGGAGGAGGAAAGAAAGAAAGAAGAGAAGAAAGAGGCAGATGGATTTAGATTAGGAGGCGGAAATTGTCGGGGCTTGGCAGCAAATCAATTTGCGGCATTACTAGCAGCGACACCGAAGAGGCCTGTTAATCAACAGTTAAACGGACCTTGTTACCTCAAGGTCACACACCTACTAAACGCACACGGGAATAAAGCCAGACAACGGTGTGAAAGACGGTAGACGTAGCGCTATTTTCCCAGGAATCCACTCTATTCAGATTATTTCTTGAATGTTCATCTTGTGAACGATGTCAACAACCTCTTTTGTATCACCAGTTTCAGTTGCGCTGGGCCTTGCTTGACTATTTGGAGCGCTCAGTGGGAGGATTAGCTGGCATCGAGGATTGTGTATGCATCGATTTGACTGAAATTAGGTCATTAAGTGCTTTCAATTGTGTTCCACACACCCATTAGCTTAATCACAAATCCAATACACACATGCAGGGAATGTAACACAAGAACTCAATGGGAAAGATCCAAGATTGTGCTGAAAAACAAAGAAGAAGAAAAAGGTATCCAGGGCTCCTTTTGTGCCTGAGCAAGTTGATTACTTTCATTTCCTTTGGGCCAAAAAGGCGCAATGCTATTAAATGATTTCTTCTTTTTCAGCCCAGGTGTCAACGCAGGTAACTAAACACTTGTTGCTCGCTTGTACCCATATTATAAACAACATATACACAAAGATCATTTGGTTTCTATGAGTGAGAAGGGGGAATAACGTGACCCCATAGCCCATTACATTTGCTGACAAAGTCCGGCCTCCTCCATGAAAGTCAGCAACACCAACTGCAGGCAAGGATGTGTGATCGCTCAGCCGACAGCTTACAATTTGTCCCAGAGCCCAGGTGTGGTCTTGCAGGAAATAATCCGCCTGCAGAGGACAAAAGGAAAGTGAGAGAAAAGATAGAGCTCCACTCTGCGGGATGAGGTCTGAACCAGCTGACTGTTGCGTCACTAGGTGAACACACATGTCCTCTCTCCTTTAAAAAAAAAAACCCCATCTCTGAAATGCATTTATGAAACACCAACAGAGGTCAAAGCTGTCGGCAGAACCCGTCGTTTTCTTCACGTTTGGCGGCAGAATCTAGAAAGCCAGAGCTACGCCCTACAGTCGTAGGGTGACCGTGTGTTTGAAAGTGTGTCTGTAACATCGAAGACGTTGTTTCTACAACTGGAACCAGCTTTTCAGCGTTTGGCTCGCTAGAAATAAATCCCCTTGATCAACAGGAGAAACAATCGATAGAGGACGAGGCTGAAAGAGGAGAGAAGAGAAGGACTTTATGCAGCAACAAGAGGAAAAAGAGAGCATCAAGTGGAGCGAAGGACATGAGGGACGCTATGAAGAGGGACGAGAAGCCAGGAAGTAAAAGAGATAAATAGCCCGACTAATATGGACGGTGTGGATTTCCATCTTAACCTTGAGGGGAAATAAAAATCCTGTACACACACAAACAGACTCACACACAAGTGTGGGTCATAGTATTAATCTCTGTTAAGATGCTACATCCTGCACAAAATCCTTAAAAAAACCCCAGTGATTGCTCGAGTGAACAAAATACAGCAAGTAATACACCACATTACACTCCAATTGTTCAGTAGGTTCGCTGTCATTGTTGGAAGTGTCTTTTATGGAGGAGAAAAAGCTCTTGGCAAAAAAAATCGTCCAATTTGTCGTCTGGCCACTAATGCGGTCCGTCTTTGAATGGCAGGCTCGCTCCGCAATGTATCACTTTTAAAACGCACTCCATCGTCTTTATCGCCATTTCAAGCAGACGAGACAGTTATGTACACGTATGAAATACATATTACTCTTCTTCACAATCAGCTTATTTTAATAGCTGTGTGTATATATTTAAAAAAAAACTTCACGACCCATTCCATACTATAAATTCTAACAATGATTCCAGTGAAAAATACCCATCGTTGCCTCCGGCATGAGAACAGCCAGCACTAAATATACTGGAGAAATACATTAATGCCAATGCAGAAGTATAGTCGACGGTTCCTCTGTTGCTGAGGCGAACCGATGCTTTTCTGCCGGTAACGTGACGAGGATGATTTGAATTGTCCATTATGTAGGTGTGTGAGCGTCCGATCCCACCTCGTTCCTGAAATGACAATAGCTTCTAGCAGTTAGCTGCTAATTAACCCGTGCACGCCGCGTGTGTGTGCACGTGTGCGCTCGTTCCCTCGGCTGAGGACTGTGGACGGGCGTGTGCAGCCACGAGTGAAACCAGGCCGCTGCTCGACGGCAGAGAGACAAAGACAGAGAAACAGTGAAGGAGGGAGACCAAGTTGTGTAAGGGATTCGAACAAACAGGTGAGTCTCTGAGTCACCCTAACCCCCCCCCCCACAACCCAACCGCCAGCATACACACTCATGAACATGCGCACACGCTTCACTGTAGGACATTTTCCACAGATCAGATCATACTATTAAAGTTAAGAAAGGAGTAAACCCCCGAAAAGTCAGAACCTAATTACTCAGATTGAGAACAAGCACTGAAATACGCACACCTCTTCCATGAAAACGCAACATTTACAGCAATTGAAAATGTTTTACACTATAAAACCATGTGCAGCAACTAATAATATACACGCGTTTCACTACGCAAGAATAATTCATATGCGTTCCCACAAATCTAAAAATATACAGAATCAATTAAGATGCGGATTGCTCTCGCTGAGCCCCCGATCAAATCTCCTCTTGCCGTTGCCCAAGAGTTAAATATACGAGTCTCAGGAGCTCTCGGCCGAGCCCTGCATTAAATTACCGCCCCCGAAATCTTAAATGGAGGCATTCGAGGGAGCGCCTACGTCCAAATGTTGGGCTGTGGCGACGGAGGGCCCCGTAGTCCCAAAAACCGCTCATCAAAGAGTTTTCAGCAGGTTACACCATTTTACCTCCAGCACTGTAGTTTGTAAAGGGTTTGAGACTGTGTGTCTGAATTAGATTACATGTTTGACTGAAGGTTAAATAAAAACTAGAATAATTATTTTTCATTCTGTTAACATATGTTGATTTCATTTATTCAGATGGAGTGCGTTTAATTTACATTATCGGTTTCATATAAATGTACATCAGGGCTATTGAGAATATAGTGGATTTTGCTGTAGTTCCTAGAAGAAACCAAATCTGTGTCCCAATTCCACAATGTGGGCATACAAAATCTGTTTTGGTTTTGAATGTGACATTGATGTAAACTTTTGTCCCAGACGAGAAAGCATAAAGGAAGCAGTTGAGCTGCTGACAGCCTCACAGTAAATTAAAATCAAACGTGATTGATGGTGAGACAGCTCAGAAGTGATCTTGGGAAAACAAAGTAGTATATCTTCGAAAAGCGTCTTTGCTTGCTCAGTCCCACCAGGAAGCTGGCATCCCACCCGCTGTTTGTGTGAGGATCACAGTACGCACGGACCAACTGCTGAAAGTTCTGAGCAAAATGAGCCGTCATCTTTTGGCTGTAACCGCCTCCCTGCCTGTTGCTATGGTGACCTAAGAAAACAAGCTCACATCAAGTTGGGCTGCGAGCCGCTCTCCTGACGTTCTGAACTGTCGAGCAGTAAATATAGAAACCTTTAAAACTGTGTTATTGGTTTTCTCCCTTTTGTGCTGCATCAATCCCTGACGAGCAACAAAAACGCACGTTACTAATACGTCAACCTTCATTTGGGAGAGTTGGTTGAGCGTAGCAGGAGGTCAAAGCGGGGCAAGAACGGAAAATATGTTATTGACATGACATAATTGTAATATAAGGCTATGATTTTTCAGTCTTATTCTTCATAAAAGAATTGCACGGCTCACGCTTCATCACCAGCGTAATGGTTTCCATCACCTTGCAAAGTCATTATAATGTTCTAATTAAGTTTAATCTCGTCCCACACTCCATCTCCACAGCGATCATCCATCCGTTCCCCACCTCCTGCAGCTTGCCCGTACTCCACCGCGCGTCATTCTCTCCTCTCTGTTAATCCGCACCGCTCTCTGCACCCGTTTTACGTCTCCCTCCAGCTCTTTACCTCCATCTTCATCTGGATTTGTCTTTATACACTCTCTTAAATGTTACATTTAAGAGAGTGCAGTCAGTCAGCCTCATCTTGCAGCGTTTTGCTCGCCTCACCTCGTCACTACCTTCCTTTAATTTTCTCCATCTTTGTGTCCCTGTTGCATCAGTGTCCTTTTGTCTTTCGTCCTTTCATCGCTCAGTCACATCCACCTGCCATACGGTTCCGTTTTTTGTCTCTTTTGGTAATTGCGATGTTGCCCTGCAACCTCTCCATCAATTTCAGCTGCTCTCCTGTCTGTCTTTCTATTGCTTCTCTCTCCCTCTCTCATCGTCTCTAATTTCCCTTAGAATTTCGGGCTCTGTTGATTTATACACAATGCCATAATCACATCTGCACACTTCAGGATCTTTGAAACATGGCCACAAATTAGACTGTCGTGAGTTGAGAATAGCAGCAACTAATTATGTCCACACGGAAAATTAGGTTCAATGATTTTTGAACAAAATAAGTTATTTCTTAAATTATATATTTACAGACTGTAGTGGATCATTCTCACCCTGGTGGCAAAAGAAAAAGGAAAAAAGAGAATCAAGGAGCCTGCAAACTAAAGACTAAACCAAGAGAAGATCCTTTGAAAATAACCACAGAAAGAGACAGAGAACCAAACAATCGAAGCGGCAAAACGCCAAATTAAAGATCGATGGACGGAAACATGGTTTAGTAGCTGATGCAATAACTGTTTTAATTAGTCTAAACCAGTCAGACTTCATTTGGATTCCACAATACATTCAAATTACTCACGTATTCATTATTGATTCTGTGGTAAAGAAAAGAAAGGATTCAGATAATGATCAGAGCCGAGATCCATATGCCCGCTTGTAAAAAAAAAAAAAAAAACACTAGACCCGTTCAAAAGCCTTTAGAAAACCGTTAAAAGGGTTATTTAATTAAAGCCGTGTTTACATGACCTTTGACCTGCGAACGGTGACTCCTAGACAGATATCTCCATCTCTGCCAGTCTATCTGCTCCTGCAAAGGTCTCTCTGTCCTTTTTTACTGTCTTGCTTAATAATCATGACACACACACACACACACACACACACACACACACACACACACACACAGGCAATGTACTGTTAACAACACAGAGATGCAGAGCTTATGCCACACCAGCACGACAAACAAATAAAAAAACACACACAAACATGTGCAGGACGAGTGCGCACGCTCACACCTCTGAGTCTCGACTAAATGCCTTCGCGTTGCTGAGTGACTCACTGTTATTTGGCTCTGTGTGTTGCCAACAGACGCACAGACAAAGTCAATAACCTGTGCACGCTCACAAACACACACACACACACACACACACACTCAATGACTGGACATGTTTCAAATGTTTTCAAGGGTGCAACCAGTCGGCTGAGGAGATGACTCATGCCTGTCTCCGGACCTTGCAGTGACCCGTGTGCGTGCTCTCTGGAGGGGAACAGCTTACCTTGAGCGCGTCGAGGACGACGACCTGCAGATCCAAAAAAACTTTGAAGTGGTCGAGTGGGCAAAGAAAAGAACATCGTAGGAAAGAGCTCAGCGGGGCGTTTGAGGTCACGCTGATTTACTGTCTTACCAAAACTGAGACCAGGAGAATGATTCCACTTTTGGGTCACTTTTAGTATTTTTTCAAATCCAACTATAAACATGGACATGCACGTATACGTAGTCAAAACATCAGAAGGTCAAAATGTTAACAATGCAAATAAAGAACTAGAACCATTCAGCACCTCCTTCTCTTATTTGGACGTTTTTTTTCTGATGAACGTCTTCTGTTTGCTTCAAATGATAGTTGCCATTACCGGAATATAAGATTTAAAACAGTTTTAATCTAGGATCACCTAAAACTAAGGCCATGTTTAGAAATAAACATTTAAACTCAGTATTAAACAGTGCTGAATTACTAAAACCGGGTTATTGATAAGATCCGACATCGCTGGTGCTTTATATTAGTGTTTTTGATGTTTTACTGTAATTTGATAGCACGCTGCAGTGCACATCTCTGATCTCTTTGTTGGGAAGTGCTCCTCCAAATACACAAACATAAACACACACACACACACACACACACACACACACACACACACACACACACACACACTGCTGTGGTGGAAACAGTTCAGCGAACCAGGTGATGTGAAAATTATTTGAGTTTCCATCTGCTCACGCTCAAAGACATCTTCAATTTCAGAAAGACACACACAGACGGACAGACGCGTATGAGAGATATGCATTTGTTTAACCTACAAAGACATTCTATATCACCTAGCAATGTGGATGCCGCCTGGCGCACGCACAAAGATGTAGCACCACTCTGTTAACAATGCAACTCTGCCATTAGGGGGGTTACACACCTGCCATTGTGTTTCAGCCGCACACACAATCACACACAAAGCAACAGACAAACTCCAACAACTCTCAATATTCTAAATGTAAGCAGACGTCAGTGTGGAGTCCGATGCAATAGTGACCAACACAATACTGGGTACAAACGGCTGCATGGTGGAAGAGACTGGAAAGAACATCTGCAGGTGTGCTAGAGAGAAAAAGGCAGCGTTGAAAGTAGGTCCAAAACTGTTGCTATGGTTATTAATGAAATACAGAAGTCTTTCACGTTATCATTACGGGTAAGAGAGGAGTGTGTGATTGTGTGTGTGTGTGTGTGTGTGTGTGTGTTTGTGATAGAGAAAACCAGAGTAAAAGATGAAGAGAAACGCTCAGATTAGTCCGCCTGCTTCTCTATCTGTGGATCGATAATGTTTTCTCGAGTCCATCCGGGACAGCGTTTGTCAGGGAGGGTGAAGGAAGTCAATGCACACACACACACACGCACACACACACACACACACACACACACACCCCACGTACGCAGAAGATGAGAGCTGGGTGAAATCACTGTTATTTCTGTTTGAAGTTATGAAATAAAGCGCTGCTTCTGACCGACGGCTCACACATGTTGGGAGGAATAGTGTGTGGGCTTTGGAATGAAAGGTTGCCCATTTAAATCAAATGACTGGCTTGCAAAATTGTGACAAGATTTGTGACGCGTTCTCAGAAGCGATCTAATACTGAAGACGACGGCAGTTTTGCTCTTGCGCGCAACTGTGAGATCACAATGACGAACCGCAGTGAGCATCTGTGTCATGATGACAAATTATTCATTCAGTTTCTATCCATTGTTTTCCAATAATTAAAGTACGAGAAATAAAAGATTGCTTAATGACAGATGCATCTGGGAACGTTTAATAACCTTTCATCTTTATTCGTAGAAATCAACCGTTGGGTGCGATCCAGGGCGTTTGTCTTGAAGTCAAACGAGTTGAGAGTAGGTTGCTTTTTTTGTAGTAGAAAGCAAAAAAAAAAGTGTGGCATTGAGCACGCCGACGAAAAGGAAAAAACATAAATGTTCAAATGTTTACTTTAGACCTCTTTTAAATACACTGTACGTTACTAAACGGCAGATGGACAAAGGTAGCAATTGTTTGGTAAACCCAGTGGCGCGTTAGCCGTTAAAGAGCAGATTTATGCGTGCGCCTTTTGGCTTTACATTAAACACCGCTACAAATGAATGCTAACGTTACTCTGTTAGTCTGCCAAAACAACTTTTGTTGTTAGGGGCTTCTTCCAAAAATATACATTGATGCACCTTTAACGAGCTGCAAAGATACATTACACAATGGAAAATTACCAAAACTCCAGCCTTAGTTTACTAAATTATATAATAGTTACTAGCAAACTTTGTGCTTGAATCACCAACGGTGTGATCCTTTCAAGAAATGAAGACCTAAAGAATAAAAAGGATGGATCTTATTGCCCTGGTAAAGTGCCTGCTGTCCATTGCAATTCCTCCAAACCGTAACACTTCGAAGAACGAGTCAAATTAAGGCCGGTCCATCGATCTGCAGATCCAGCGGTCGATGCGGCCTCACCGAGGCGGCCATGAAAGAGCGTTTGAAGCGTCCGGCGCTCGCCGCCCTGCGTCCTTTTCAACCGGCACATCTGAGAACAACGGGAATACGGACACAATCGCACACTAAACTGCACACACACCCCCGTGAATGTTCTTTCACACACACAAAGAAAAAAAATCATTACTGCTCCTACTTTCGTTCTATTACATATTTGATGTCCAGGACCCTGCATGCTAGCTGTGCATGCTTGTTTTCTATGTGGGCCCTTCCAGTGATTGGGTGTGCATATGGAGATAACACACAGTCCTAGCGGGTAGTCTTTGAAGCCAATAGAGGCCCACACGCTCATTGTGAGCATGTGAGCATGCACGTGACGCCCGCTTGTGTGTTTGTGTGTGTGCGCATAATAGCGTGATATCTACTTTGATCCGTCTAAAAGCATGTTTGAAGATGCAGTTGAAATGCAAGTAAGCAACAGATTGACCCGCTGGTAACGGCACAGGAGAGGAGCAGAGCAACGCAAAGGGAGAGGAGGATGTTAGGAGGGATGAAGGAAAGGAAAGGAGCGGGCGATAAGAGGAAGGTGCGATAGGCAAGCAGAGGAAATGAGCGTCCGTGGGGCCTTCGGGCTGTGAGGGCCAGATCGGTTTGTTGGAGTATCAGGACACAGATTAATGGTGAAATGGGAATGAATATTTTATTTTACACTAGATCAGGCAGATATTAGAGAATTCATTAAATGAACATGGCCCTTGGTCTGGGGGTTAATAACTGTCCTGGCTTTATGAAGACATAATCAGAAAGCAGGGGGAATATCAATGATTATCTTCAAGCAGTTTGTGACTGTAAAGCAAGATTTCTGTCCGTGTGCACTGTACGTAAAGTACGCACAGTGTGTGACAGTGTGCTTTGCATATCTTGAGGAACATCTTCTGATCCACGTATCACATGGCAGTGCGGATGACCCAAGAATATGCAATTTAGACAAGCAACACATGGAATTTTCACTCAAAACGATCTCTGAATAAAGCTATATTGCACCAAAACGCATCATCAAAGAAGAACGAACTATAGGTTCAGTTACATAGAGAGCTGTTTGAACCATTGTTGTAAATGAGTTGACAATGTACCAAAAAACACCATTTAGTATTGAAAACTTGCATTAGGGTCCCACACGACACCACGCGGATGTTTCCAAGCTTTAGGCAAGACTGTCACGTCAACGGCAGTTCAAAGGCCAAATGCTGCTCGGGGTGTTGCAATGTATTAACGAAAGGTCTCTTCTTTCACAACCGATCCACACTTTCCTTCATGATCTGGCTGCCCTTTGGTGTTGACACCTGGTCGCAGTGTTTATTAGATCTTTTTTAACAATGTCATTCCACGACGTAATGGGGTTTTTTTTTGTATTCTAGTAGACGGCGTTAATTAATTAATTGACACCTTCACGTGACATTGTGCGCCGTCCATTGATTCACGTGGTCTAATGTAAAGCCGTGTTCAGGTCTTATGTGATTCCTAATGAGCTTTAAAAATATCCAAAGTGTTTAATAGCCTGCGTGTGCCGTGGATTTCACGCTGTGCCACTTAATGTAATCATGCCGGTAACTGGCGCTGGTACTTGACAGGTCTCGAAATGTGGCTCTGAGATGAGCCCCGTAATGTAATGTGTGCAATCTCATAATGCATATTATACGTAGGTATTATGCAACACACAATTAGCATAACCTCCCCGCAGCTTTCCATGGATAGGCTGTCATGGATGTGTGTTGTTGACTCTCAGGAGGACACACACGCACTCCGCTCTCCCCGAGTCATATTGCAGATGTTCACATCCACAATCTGCCAGTCTGTGTTTGTTTGTTTTTGCTTTTTTGATTTGTGTGTGTGTGTGTGCGTGCATGCGTGTGTGTGTACTGTATGATGTTGAGAGGTACTGGCAGCACGGTGCTTCCATCCCATGCAAATGTCGCACACAGAGGGGATAGCAGAAAGCCTGGGGAAACCAGCCCGCTGAAGTACACACACCCACAAACATCCACGCACACGCACCCCCTCCCCCCCAACACACACACACACACACGCATGCACGCACGCGGTTATCATGCATCAATGAAAGAATGTGAGAATGAACATTTAAACTCAAAACACTCACAACAGCGCACCAGGCTTCCATGCAGGGCCTACTGTTCCTTCATATGGATTTCCTTTTGCTACAGTGACTTGGCGACACACACACACACACACACACACACACACACACAGTTGGCTGTTCATTTCAGTGTTGGTCTTTTGGCTGCTGGTCCCTGATAACACATGCACTCACATTGACTTCACAATTAATAGTCGTCGCACTGTGTGAACCAAACTTTGCATGGTACAGACCTCTGCATGGAGGCACCACACGCTCACACACCTCCACCTCCCTATAATGGACCAAATGCTACTGTTACACTACAAGTTGTTTAAATAATCTCCTCCAGTGATAATTCATAAGGAGTTGGTACTATTCCTACTCAAATTCTTTCATTTAGAAAGTAAATAGCCCTGTAGAGATGAGACATCACTACATATTCAAATGAATGCCAAAAAGAGGTGTGTCACAGTGTGTGTGCGAGTGTGTGTGCGTGTGTGTGTGTGTGTGTGTGTGCCTGTGAGTTTGCCAAGAGCAGTACAGTGTGATACCAAAGCAGATGGATCACACAAGTGTGTTTGTGACCAGGGAATTAGAAATACGGAGCACCGGTAAAACTAGTGTAGCTTAAAGAAAAGAGTATTTCATCAGCACAAAGCTTTATGATAACAAACGAAAAATCACATTTTGCCCTTTCTTTCATTCATGGGAGCAGCAGATATTTTTTTTAAAAGGGAATTAGCATTTGTATTATTATCATATCATGCTGACGAAAGCGGCCCTTTGAGCGGGGTCATACTGATGTGATGACCGGGGGGGTTGGAGAGAGGGCACGCAACCTTCCCAAACACAACGCAACCTTGAACTGGGAGGGCAAGTTTAAAGAGATACTACGCTGTATTTGCACAGCAGCGATGTGGGAATTTGCAGCGCGTGTTAAAGAGAAAAATAGTGAAGCAGTAGCATGACAGCAGAGCGGATTATGGTTATTTGGGAGCACCTGACGTCCTGCGTCATTATGTTTTCTATTGTTTTCCCATTCATGTCTCTATCGCTTCTAATCCTCATCCCTTATTTAAGCCCATCCGGAAACCAACAGACACGACACAATTTTTCCGCCACACACAATCTTAAATATGCAGGACCTGCTCCGATGAAGCCGACGCATGCGAGATCTCACAGTCGCAGATGCATGCACAAACGAACACCATGTTCTCTCACTCACACCCATTGCATGCTAAAAAAAAAACTGCAGCCATGCGTGCAACGGGGCTGGGCAGCCTGTTTGTGTGTGTGTGGACTCTATCAGATTATATAACCTAGGTTTGGATTTATGCTGGTGTAAAAGATTAATGGGAAGGTGGAGGCTAGAAACAGACAGGACCGAAACAACTACAACCCAACAAATAAGTATATGAGGAAATATAAGGATTTACAGGATTTCTGATTTTCAATTCTAACAATTGAAAGATTATAAACATTTAAAGAGGACGTGAGGTAATTTAGCGACGGACAGGAGGCAGAAGAGGGGTGAAAGTTATGGGCTAAAGGTGGTAAACAACCCAGGGGAGGAATGACCAGGTGATGGGGCTATAAAGAGTAATGGTGAGAGAGAGAGGAGAGGACGCAAGGAAGAGGGGGGATTTGGAGGATTTGAGAGGTCAGGATGAGAAGGAGACAGAGACGGACAGAAAATAGTGAACCGAGCAAAAAGAGAAGAACGGAGGTAATGTGAGAAAAGATGTGGTGATGGGAGCGACCTTAGGAAAGGAAAGAAAAGAGGAAAGTGGTGAAGGGAGGAAAAGCGGCAATGGAACAGAAAATACAAAAAACATAACTATTACTGCTGTAACGTCACAATAAATCACAGAACAATGATGGGGCAATTTTTCCACCGTTGCTATATATGAAGTTTCATTTTTTAATCTGCAAAAATCAATGTTTTTCTCTTATTGAACTTGTTCTCGACAGCAGAATACAGCAGGTCTCAGTGAACCCAGCGTCCCGCGACTGGAGCCGCGTTAAACAGCACGCTGGAAGTCAGCAACAGGCAGGTGAACACATGTAACGGCACAAGAGCCAAAAGCACTACTCAAAATAAATGCTGGTCAGTGTGTGCTGGATGTGTAAATAGGTCACCCGCATTAACCGATAATGTTGTGTTTAAAGCTCGTTCCGCTGCCTCAGTGGCCAACGGAACTGAATCATCCTATTTTTTTTTTCAGCATCTCCTCGTACCAGTTTAAGTATAGGCAAGTAGGTTATATGGTTACTACAGCTTAGAGTGAGCCAGAAAGGAGCACACAGCATAAAGACACGGGAACAGGAGGATTGCTGTTGAATGTTAAGTTGTAACGCAGGTTGTCTGTGCATGTGCTCGATGCTCAACCCTTTTAATGCTGCTCTGCTTCCTGATGTGCCGGCGGAGGCCTGCATGTCTGATTAAGATTTATTCACAGACTTTCCACTCAATTTAGTCTAATAGATATTTTCCCCACACTAAATTATGAAGAGGACGTTACATTATGAAGAAAAATGTTATATATCCATGTAAAACACGCATAGGGTACGACAGTGCCGGCCCGAGCCTCTTGGGGGCCCTAAGCAGAATTTTATTTGGGGGCCCCCCTCCCACCACGCACAGTCACCTGTGCTAGAAGATTATTGGCACAAATGTCACGCTATACTGTTATAGCGAAAATTATAAACAAATACAGTGAGGTTATGATACAAAACTAGGGCTGCTTGCAGCATAAGCCAACTAAGCAGCTGCTTGGGCCCCCAAGCAGCCGCTTAGTTCGCTTATGCCTTGGGCCGGCCCTGGGGTACGATACAGTGCAGATTGAAATGTTGATTTTAATGCCAGCATACACTGAAATACAAAGAGAAAAGGGGAGAGAGAGAAAGAGAGTCAAACTACAGGGAGGGCATAGAGTGAGGCCGACATGGAGACGCGATAGAGAAAATTAAAGAGTAAAAGCTGTAACAACAGGGTGGAGGGGGAAAGAGGAGGTCAAATAACAGGGCAGGAGAAAGAACGGAGAGAAGCAAAAGGAGCAGCAAGAGACACGTACTTCATCTGTATGACAACCAGTAGCCACCAGGGACGTCACGAGTCACGACAGCCAATACTTGGGCACCGGGTCAACGACGAAACACGACAAGCGCAGTCCTGATTGATTAAATAACACAGCTTAAAGCTGCAGTTAGCTGAGGTTGTATTGATTCACGCTATGATGAGTTCGCAAAAAATAAGTAGTGTGCCAATGGTGAAATTTAGCAATATCATGACCGGTTCAAATGTAATCTTCAACAGATTTTGTACAGATTGGAAGGGGAATATTTGCAAAAGCTAGCATTCAAGCGGTAATAAACTTGTGTATGGTGAAGATGTATTGTTTTGTTTATGCGTTTTCCGTTTGAGAATTGGATGATTTCCCTGATAACGCAAAGTAAAATTAAATAAAAATTGAAATAGGACTACATTTCTTGTATTGCGACATCACATGGAGCCACTCGAAAGAGGCTCACACTCCTCAATTCAGGTTGAATATTTACCGCCTTGGGAAAAGAACATTTGTTTCCCCTTTTCAAGCTCGTACATTCAGAAAAGCATGAAAGGTCAATGAATTCTTCATAAGTGGCCATTTTCACAGTTAAATGGATAAGTCTGTGTCCATTTCACACCAGGCATCCCATTGATGAATTGAAAAGAACAGATTGCACTCAATCTGACCTCCGACGGTGTCTGGGAATAAAGGACAAAAGCTATGCTTTAATTTCTCCCCACTTGGCGCTGTCTCATGCTGCCGAGCAGCAGGCCATCCGGGAAAAATAATTCAAATGATAACAGATAACAGAACAGATTACAACATAAAACAACACAGACAGCTACAGACGCAGAGAATAAGGCGGATTCACAGACTCGTATATCGCTCGCACACACTGTCGCCGGTTTAAGGTGTGTGTGTGTGTGTGTGTGTGTGTGTGTGTGTGGCACAGGCAGAGGTTATTCATGAATGGCTCCCCTCTATCTTGGAGCTTTCTATTCTCCACAGCACCGGGGACAGCATCTCCGCAGATCAATGCCCGGCTCACCTGTGAACATCATCTGGTGGGGTGAAACGTGGTGACGGCCCCCTGAGGTGCGTTTGTGTTTTTGGGTGCTCTGTGTGTGAGATTTGGTGCTAACTTGGGAGGACCTTGGAGGATCTCTGGCCTTGTGGGCGTATCGCAACTACATGTTGACACTGACGGGACCAGATGACCACCAATAGTTCCAGGAATTAGAGACTGCGCAACTCTTGAATTTACAATGTACAAGATATAAAACAAACCATGGCTCAACTCATAACATTAAGGGATTGGCTGCTACATCCTTATTGGATCAGATACAAACAATTGTCACAAATTCTCTGTCTTAGTAGTTTTTTCTCCTGCCTGCATGTTTGTCAGCTAACTCATATCACTCATTCCAGATCCGGTCATCAACACGAGATCATCTCTCACTCCCGTCCCCTGGCCCTCGTGCCCCTTCCCACCTGCAGCCCGTTCCCTCATTTGTCCCTGCATCACTACTGCGGTCGCCACACTTGCACTTGCCCTCTGCCAGGTTGTCTTGTGTCTATGCCAGGTTTTTCCAGCGTCTCCCAATTAGCCCCGATAGCCTGTTCTGACCTCGCCTCGATGCCTGATTGCCATCCTGGTTCGAACCCCTGCCTGCCCCTGTTCACGGATTCCCTACCTGCCCCTCTGGATTTGTTTGCCTGTTGGACTGATATCCTGGTGTCGACCTTGACTGAACAATTAAAGAACTTTGATTGGATTTCTGTACCTGTGATCCTTACGGCAATTTGTAGCGCTAAATTGCTGGATAAATGATATTTTAAACCTTCACCGTTTCCTGTAATTGATGCGTCAGAAGCTGCAGTTTACAAAAAACATGGGCTTCGGCTGAGGAATCCATTTTCGTAAGAGCAGACTTTGGTAGTTTGCTTCTTTTTTTTGCTTTCCATCAGAAACAAGCAGTTTGCTTGCCAAAGAAATTTCCCGCAAGACTTTTCTTTTGGTGCACTTAGCTTTTTTCCACCTACACCATGTACTACAGTGAGGGATGACTGCTTCGAAAAAGTCCCTTTAAATCCATGCAGGCCGTGCTGCAGAATTGCATCCTAATCTATTGGGCAGACTGTACCTGGAGGACTCGCCATCTGTCACTGTGATGGATTGTGTCTTGTCTGATTGAGGAACACTGCGAGAAGCCGATGCATCTGAAAACAACGTTATCTACGTTTGCCACTTAAGATTGGATAAGTTAAAAAAAAAATCGAAGAGATGCTTCTGCATGATGCTTCAGATATTTAAGTGGATCGCTCCTTTGCAGCTGTTCCCCCACCAACCACATTCATCCCTGTCCTCTCGTTGTTAAAAGCATTTACATAAGATCTGGAGTGTTGTAATTTATCTAATGAATCCAAAGAGCTAGTAGAAACAAATAGGCTTTATTTCTGGGGATGCACAAAGTAAATAAATTCCCCCACTGTTGAGTATCAATGTGCTTTCAAAGAGGCTGGGAGCATGAGCGTACATGCGGGGTAAATGGAGCGAGTTCAAACGAATAATTCACCACTTTTAAGTGGGGGAAAAAAAAAAGTGGAGTAATTCTGTAAGATTTGCGCTTGGTTTGGTAAATATGACCACTAAGCAGAAACAGCGCACGCTGCAATACGCGCTTCAAGCTCAAAAACGACCCATTTCATCATTTGCAGTTTTTCTTCTGAAGGACTAAATGAGGTACAGAAGTGTGAGGGCCAAACCACTTCGCCATGCAAGTGGGATCACAGTGGGTACATCAGGAACTGCCACTCATCTTGGAAATGACACCATCTGGCAATAAACCTGTCAAATGACTCGCTGAAGTGATGCTGTGGGAGTGATTGGAAACTGAGTGGACTGAATGATGTGGGAGGCCCGGGCCGTCCTGTTTGGCCCCACAAGAGACATCGGGTTGGTATCGGATTGGCACCACTCAACTTTTTTTTTTTTTTTTTTTTTAACTCAGAGGGTGTTGCATTCAGAATAAATCTGAAGCTTTAAATTTCAAATTCAAAATGAACTTATATCGAGTGTTCCCCACTAATGTCAGACGTTGGCAATTTTATTGCTGAACGTTACAAGAAGAGGAAGCAAAACCTGCACAAACCTCCCTCGTTTGAGAGGATGAGCACAACTCTTAGCTTTCATTCAGAGCCGCACTGCAGTCCGGCGGCCGTTGAGGGGCCAACATGTGACGTGGCATTTGGGCAGAGCCGGCAGCATATTGGGCAACTTTCATGAATGTCAACCACTGAACCAGACAAAAAGAGGGAGAGAGAGGAGGCCAACAACTTTGTGCCATCGCCAGAGAAGAGATGAAAACCGTGATGAATAACTGTCGCCACATGAATGTGTTGCTGCCGCTTAATTAATTACGTTGCAGTGAGTCCAGTCATTGTCAACATCATCTTCCTCCTGACACTATTCAGAACAAAAGAAATCCATCTCAACCCCCCCACGGGCATCACTAACAGCGTAACACACACACACACAGAGAGACACACACAGGAGCAAAGAGGATTATGACCGCGGGGACTTTCCTGTCCCCCCCTCTCCCTCCCCAGGCAGACGCGCTAGGCTGACAGTCCTGGGATCCCAGAGGCCGGTACTGGGAACGACCCAAGTGACCAGAGAGCAGTGCCAGTGATACGCATAAGCAGATCAGCAGGGACGAGAATAGAGGCCAAGATGCGGCCAAGTCCGAGTGTTGACAAGTCATTAATGGATTAGTTGAGGATGCAGGCACATGACGAAGGAAGTGACAGATATAAAGAGAGTAAATCCGGGGGTATTTGTGTGGCAGGTACGGAGGTAGCGAAGCACATACACATGTACCAGTTGTAAACCACCAGTGCGACATCCTGACCAAATCACTGCTGACGTTTCTAGGATTAAAAGAATGAATAAATGCATTTGGTTTTTACTGCCAAACACCTGGTTTGTCTGGACCTGCAGTCGTTTACAGAACACAGCTCACCCAGGATAAACAACTGCGGGACGGTTTGAACAAAATCAACAAGGGTGGCAGGAACACCCGACACATAAAGCCGCTGTGTCTCGGTTCCAAATCTGCTGGTGATGGAAATGTACTCAGAATATCTGAGACAGCGTCGTCTTGTCTCGAGAAGTTGTTTCTGTGTCGCGACATAGAAACGGAGACTTAACTCAAGAAAACGGACCTTTAGTCATTAAATCACACGGTTTGGCTGCCAGAACACACGGAAATAAATGGTTTACCGCCGGCTGGCACCGCACAACTACGCTAGTCTGCATTGTCCAAGGAGTCCTATCACCACCCTGCAGACATGACCCACACAAAGACAGCTGGACGGCATCGTAACTGCTTAACACAGAGACTCATCGTCACTAATGGAAGCTGCAAAGGGTTTCGTGATCTGCAAACACTTTCTTTGACAGCTTGGGTGTTTTGAATTATTGAGAGGGCGACATATCTTAATGTTAATTATTCATCCGTGGTGGAAAAAGTCTTGATCACCGGCATCGTGTTGCCATAAGTAAAACTACAGCTGTCATCTTCATCATCAAAGCTTCCACCATGTAACACCATTGTGAATCGTTACTGGTACCGTCTTCTTTGTCGTCATTGTACTGCCCCTCATCTCAGTCATGACGATCATCATCATCAGCAGAACTCCCATCACACCCATTTAAATTATCATCACCGGCGCCGTCATCATTGCACTGCTCCTCCTCTCCCTCATCATTGATTCATGTAGTGATCATGATCATCAAACCTCCGTCACAGCCATTTTCATCATCTTCACCAGTATCCACACCATCGACAATACATCGCACCAGACAATCGCACAAGTTAACGCTACACGTTCAGAGCGCTTTATGGATATATAAATGCACTCTATGGAAATGTAGTGATTGAAACCATTAAAATAGACAATAACACTCCCATCATTACCACCAGTCCCACAAACCTCATCATCATCATCACCACCAACAACCATCGCCACAAATGCATTTCTTCAAAAACATAATGATCCCTAACTCTAATCTGTATGAAATGTATATTAAAATGAATTGCAATCGTGCATTTCAATGTAGTCAATGCCCTCATTGTCGTTAATCTCATAATACATGTGGTGCCTATCCATTCCTCTCGGGCACCCTGACCCGGACCGCAGCTCCTCCAGTGTCGGCTCGGCTGCGTTCACTAACGCTGACCTTAATCTGCCTCCCCGGCCACGGACATCACCGCGTACTCGGTCCACAAACCACGCCGCTCGTGAGGGTACAAAGCCCCTGCAGCTTTGGGGATAATGTCAGTCCCCGATCTCTGATGGAGACTGTACGCACGGCAGATGCCCAATTGGAGCGGTACTCAATGCGTTTCCCTGGACAGTCCGGGCTCTTGTCAGCGTCGCATGAGAACACCGCCCCCCGCCCCCCCCCCCAAACCACCCTCTCCGCCACCACGTCCGGTCGATTCCTCCGCGACCTCTCTCCCCCTGGGACCTGCGCGGACACCCGTCGCCCGATCTCTCCCCGAGCTTCCGCGCACCCGCGTGCACCCGCGTGCACCGATCCGCTGCGATTACCTGGACTGTCAAAGCGTCTGTACCCCGATCTTCACGTGTGCACGTAGTACGCACGCGATCCGCCTGCGCGCATTTCCCTTTACGCACGGATCACACACACACACCAATACGAGGGACACAGCAAAATACATTTCTGAAAGCAACAGCAAATACACACGTCGATCTGTTTCCTCTCACCGATTCTCTAGTGTGGAAGAAGCCCGGGTCGGTTTGCGTTCATTCATTCACTCCCCCTTGTATCTGCTCATTGTTCCCTCCGCTGCGTCCCTCATCCAGCAGCTGAATAAGCGCCTTCTCTCCTGAAGCGGCAGCGACGGAGAGAGCAAGCGCATCACACCCGCCCCAATTCTCTCTCTCTCTCTCTCTCTCTCTCTCTCTCTCTCTCTCTCTCTCTCTCTCTCTCTCTCTCTCTCTCTCTCTCTCTCTCTCTCTCTCTCTCTCTCTCTCTCTCTCTCTCTCTCTCTCTCTCTCTCTCTCTCTCTGCGTGCGTGCGTGCGTGCGTGCGTGCGTGCGTGCGCGTTGGTGAGTGTCGCCTAGAAGAGTCGCCCCTTCACTCACCAACCCAGTATTAACGTGATCAATAAGTTGAGATGCGGCCGTGACATACAACAGTCCGTTGAGTACGGCCAGCTGTCTGTATATAGTTGTGAATCAAAAAAAAAACAATCAAATTTCATTTGATTTGAAGTATCATTTTAGTTATTGTATAGTGAGGGATTATAATGGATTTGAGAGGAGGAAAGAAAAAAAAGAAAGAATTGAAGGCCGCAGAGCAGAAGAAGAATGGAAGCAGGGCGACTGGAAGGCGGGAAAGCGAGGAGGCGGGAGAGGGTGGGAGGGACGGGAGAAGATGGTAAGCGTAGCGGGAGGTGGGGAGGAGCGCCGGGGCCGATGTAAATAATGTAATGTAAATAATGTAGATAATGACAGAGGGAAGATGAGTACGCATTATCCCTCGTTTCAACACAGTTGATCAGAGTTCCGCGTCAGCGTGGAGCGTGGCCTCTACACCTCCAGCTAATTCACACCCCTCAAGGGGACATATTACTCACACACACACAACCACACACACACACACACTGAACAATTCTAGCTCAACTCTCACGTTCCCGAGAGAACGCACAACGCACACACAACAATCCACGTCCAAACGCATTCCAGCAAGATGCATTTGAAATTCAAAGCTGGACAAACGAGCACATTGGCCCAGAGAAACAGCCGCAGTGCACAATATGCATGAAAGAACAATACACAGACGCACACTTGCAGACATGCAAATGCCAACACAACCAATGCGCCGCACACACAGATTTTTTATTAAACCACAGAAATAATGAATGAGGAATTTCTGATTTTCGGGAAACATCTTCATCATTATAATGAGTGGAAAGGCGGAAATGCATTTCCTTTTCCTCTTTTTCTATTTCATTTCTTTTTGTTGTCAAGAACAGACGGAAATAACGACAATTTGAGAAAGGTTGCTCTCAAACTGGTTGTCGATGGAGAAAACTTCGAGCAACTTATTTCTGAAAATTACATATGGAATTAAGTTGCGGTTTGAACAGCGCTTTTTGACGCAGGCGAAACAAATAGGAGGAAAACAGAACTCTCAGGGGTCAAGATTTCCTTTCAACATTAAATTCTGCACGTCATTGAAGGACTGCTCCAAAATTAAACATCAAGACAACTTCTTTCACCAAACTGGAGATGCCGACGTCTTTGCTGCACAGTCTCAATTGACAGTGAAGATGCATCACTAAAAACAAGCGTCCAATTCTCACAATACATGAAGACCGTATGAACCGCTGTGTGTGAAATGCTATTAATTTAATAAATCCCTCATAATCCAAATACTTTCAAAGTAAAATTGATAGGACAGCTACGATACTCTCCACCGTTCCTCACATCTCACCACAGCATCACATCATTGCCGATTCACAGCCTCTACACCCTCCCCCACTGCCTCGTAGCGAGCATCTGCCTGCATCTTTGCCCCGCCGCCAAACAAACCACAATAATATCGTCGGAGAAAGCAACATTTTTACCGAGTTTCTATGGCAATGAGAGCTTAAGCAAAGCCTCCTGTGTTACCGCTGTAATATATCTGAAAACGACGACTACCAGAGTGTTTCGAAAAGCGGCAGTGAGAATATTTCTGCCTGGAGGATAATTGCTGTGTTCCATGAAATATTAAGCTCGAGACTCATGAAAATGGAGACCCCATCTGTCGTATCACGGAATGTTTCGGGTTTAGGTTCCATGTAATCTCATTATGGTTTATTAGTATGAGACGGGTCCAAAAAACACGTGAATGGGTTTGGTCCTGCAAACAGCCACACACTATTCACGGAATTTTCTAACTTCCGAGAGACCGTATTTTATTACCAGCTTTGTCACGCTATGCCAGCAAACGAGCTCCAATTAGAGATGCATTCAGCGTGAACGATGTCACACTCACACTTTTGCCCTTTATGTCTTCTTGCAGTTCCGGCTCCCAGCTCAGCTTTGCATCCCAACGCGACCTGACGGTGCGTTACATAACACACTGCAGATGCAATTGGTTAGTAACAAAACGTGTTCAGCTGTCTTGATCAATTGCTATCGCTATTGCTATTTTCTCATGTACAATACATGCATTTCCTCATGACTGCCCCACCGGGTGGGTGAAAGTTAATAAAAGTGTGAAATGAAGGTTTTCCTGTTGTACCAAAGCTACAGGTGGAGCTTCTGTAGAAACACTTCTTACAGATCCGTATGTTTTTCAGCTGCACTCGCAAATGTCTAAATAAAATAGAATATAGATAGAACATTTTCCAAAAGTTCTTCCTTCAAAAGCCAAGATGAATGCAAGGTTGAGCGAGACGCCTCACCCCCTAATGGCTCCCCAGGCTAAAATGTAAAGACCGTGGGTTAAAAATGCAACCCAAGTGGTTTTGGATAAAAGCGTCAGCTAAAGGACATGTAATGTAATGTAACATTGTCCGTTTTATCTTTTTTACCTTGTTTTTTCACCACCCATTTCACAACAAGTAGAAACAAAGCACGAACTTCAAATGTATTTTATTGCAATCGCATCACTTTCACTTCTTGGAATGGCTTAATTTTAGTACTTTTCTAAGACTTTCGCAATATGCAACTCAACAGCTAATATCAGCAAAAGGTGACGTGATCAGAGGGACTAACCTTCAGCAAATGAAGGCTAACAAGAGGCCAAGATCCCCATTTGAGAATCCTCTCACGAACGTCTGACAACAGCTCATTATTACGCGGCAGCCAGCTAATCAAGCCATCCCGCTATCTTATAAAGCCTTGTTGCCCCCAGATTATTCACCGCGCGGCCTCAGAATCACCGCGTCGGGCCACTGGAGCAATTGTAAGTCACGCCGAGTACGTTCCATAAGGGACCTCTGAAACGCAGCTAAAATGGCGACGACGAGCAGCATTCCCACAGAATGAGCCTTGATCATTTTCTGGGCGCGCTTCACCGTTTCTCTCTCTTTCGCCAGCTAAAATATCCAGGATAATACGTCCTCGCATGCTCTCACACACACACGCACAGCCGCGTGAGTCGATGAAACACACACACATGCTCCCACACCCACGGCTTCATCGCTTGGGTCATTACGGCGCCGACGGTCGCACTTGAGCGTCCCAGCGTGTGTTCTCTGTAGGCGTCCTGCCGTCGGGCTCATCGTTAATCACGGAAAAAGTCAGCCGCTAAGTGCTTATATGGTTCCGGGGGTCGATTGTTAAATGCAAAAAAGCCTCACGCACTCGGCGAACCGAAGCTGCATCCGTCTGCTGAGACAAAGCCTAATATGTTAGCAGATGCATGGACATTCGAACCGGCCGGGCCCCGATGCTCCAACACGCAGGCTGATGTTTGTGTACTTTGGGTTTCCACTAACGTGTTAGGCATTCTCCAACGTAAAATAAAAAAAGGGTATTGCATACTTTCAGTTTCAATATATTTGTTTTCACCCTGTCGGAATCAAACTGTTCTAGCACCTAATCGCTTAGAGCCCCACTCCTGAAAAATGCCGGACCGCACTGATTGGCCCGAGAACATTTGATGAACCGGCCATGAGATGGTGACAGAGGAAGATTGACTGACTTGTTTTCTGATTTAAGGAGCCCACAGCAAATGTACTGGGTTGTCTTATTTCACAGTTTGTGGGTTAGTAGGTATGGAGGACCAAAAATGACTTAAGTATAAATAAATGAAGAAATGTGCAAATAAATGAATAAATGTATAAATAAATACATCAATAAATGTGTAAATAAATGAATAAATAAATACATGAATAAATGTGTAAATAAATAAATCTATCAATAAATAAATAAATACATTAATGTATTAATATAAGTTGAGATCTAAACAGAACATAATTAAATAAATCAATTTCTACATTTCTGTATTTCTGCATTTATTTATTTATTTATACATTTCTGTATTTATTTATTTATTTATACTCAAGTCATTTTCGGTCCTCCATAAGTAGGAACCACAGTTTAAGAAAAAGAGAGTTTTCTTCCCCCTTTGAGTACAAATGCACACAGGTGTTAAATATCTTATTCCCATTCAAAAAACACATGCGCACCTGGGCTCTTTCGCTCCGTGTGTGAAACAGACGCATTCTGGCGGTTCAGTATAGCCTGGGCGGTGGCAGGGAAAGTGGTCCCAAAGTGCAATTCATCACTTCTGTCTTCGCTGCCTTTTCCCCCCTGAAGCAATACTGACCTTTACCAGTGATTCATAGGACTCCGCACGAGCGAGCTCACACACCGACAAGCGCACAAATACACACATTTAGCATTTTTATATATATATATATATATATATATGAACCTCTCTTATTAACGGCGTAGTTTTTGGGTCTGCACTTTGTGATTTAGTAAAGCTGAGCTGCACCTCTACGAGATTATGGAAATGTCCAACAGCCTGCAGCACAAAGATATGGTTGAGTAATATAATGGCCTTTACGGAGCAGAAGATGGATGAAATATACCCTGGACTGTTAGCAAATGTGTTCCACTTCCTTTACCTGACACGGTGGTCGTCCATTATCGCATTCATTTCATTATTTCTACGCAGATTTGTATTGCTAAGTTTACAGTTACTTAACCCAACGCTGTTTAGGCGGATGGGGAGCCAGCAGCCAGAGTAAATTCTCTGTATCGTTCCTTGGTTTGAAAATGGAACTGTTTTCAACCCAACTTTTAAAGAAAAGAGAAATCAGACCAGTGAATCAAACTACTCTCATGTCTTAACCACTCATGTGATTTTAAGCTTTTACCTCCAGAGAAAAAGCTGAAAGGACAATCACCCCCGAAAAGATTACAGTTGATTTTACGTTTATTGTTGGTTGTGCTGAGGCTCCTGGGGTTCTGTTAGCACCTGAGTCCAACGAGCAGCTTTTCTCTATCAAAACACATCAATTAAACAGGGGCAACGACGCCATCAGCTAGCAAGCTCCACGTGAACTAGTTCCATCCGCAACCCAGTTACACAAGGGGCGAGGAAAGGATTGGTGGGGTGGGGGGGGGGAGGGGGGATAAAAGGGAGCTATGGCAGTGAAGACGCAAGTAAGGGGGGGTTGCAAAGAGCGGCGGGGACTTTTGAGAGAACGGGGAGATGAAGCAGGCAGCGACGGGCAGAGAAGTGGAGGAAACACAATGCGAAGTGAAAATGCTGTGGGTGTAATGAGAAAGAAGGGCGAGAGGAAGGCAACGAGGGAGACAGATCCACTAATGCAGATACCGCGTGTTCGCATACGGGCTGACGATGCCTCTTGTTGCGCCCTGCCCACCCAATTTCCTTCCTCTCAACACTGTCATAGCAAAACAAATCAGATCTCTGATGAGGATGGATTGTCTGCTCTCCTTGGGAAGCATGGGGAGTAAAAAAAAAGAGGAGGACTTGGAGCACAGCCTGGAAGTGTCACCTGACCTAACAATTGATTTGATACGACGCCGGTGATTAGCAGGTTGATTGAAAGGCAGTTTGATTACGGTCCAAATAATATGCAAGAAGAAAAAAACAGAAATAATCTCTCTGCCGGCTAAAAAAGGCCGAAATTGGGCATTTGTAGGTTACGCCGCTACTCATTCTGAAAGTGCATTTTCGTTAAACTATGCTGTAGTGGAGCTCACAGAATGAGTGTTCAGATGATGAATCTGCTACATTTAATTGAAAAATGCTCCAAATCAAGGATCCCCAACAATGAAAAGTAAACATTTATATTCATCATTAAGGTATGAGTCCGGGGAAAACAGTTTTACAATGTATTTTTCATTTAATCTAAAAGGGTAATCGATGTCTATTCACTATTATTTGACATTATACAATGGTGAAGGAGGATTTTGTTGATACCCTAAATCACTGTATGGAGGCTCCATGATGATTAAGTGAAACACAACAATATGATTTCTCCGCAGGCGGAGCTTTAAGTGGTATCATCTAAATCTAAAAGCTAAATTAACTGCAGACAGTTAAAGCACCACTGTGAACATGACTTACAATAACAAATGCTCACCTAATGATCTATTATTGAATCACCGCAAACAGACGATTATTAACGACCAGAATTTGTACCGAGCTTTTTTCCAGCTCGCGTTGGATTGGAACAGGAAATCGCATCCAGATCTTTTTTTTTCCACAGCCTGAGCCAGTCAAAGACCTGAACTATCATCAGACTACGTAATAGCAGGCATGTGCCGTGGGTGCACCTCAGAGTTCACATATGGAGTACATATATGTGCACTGGGAGCGCACGTTCCCCTCGGACCACATGAAAACAGCCCAGGCATTAATTGATGATGTTAGAGGGTTGAAAGGAGGGCGGCCGGACAAGCGTGTGTGTGTGTGTGTGTGTGTGTGTGTGTGTGTGTGTGTGTGTGTGTGGGGCTTGTGAGTTGACAGGATAGAGAACTGGCGTGTGTGTTTGTGTGCGCTAATGTCAAGGCAGATCTTAATTACAGCTTTAACCTTTACCCAAACCTGGACTTGGAGAACAGACTATTTCCAATATGGGCCTGCAGATGGTAGTTTCCACTTTATAATGTTACATTAGTTTGTGAACTAATGTAACATACTAATGTGAACGGATTTCAACACCAGCCCCCAGATGAAATGTCTTGTTGAGAGCATTCCTGTCTTTTTATATCCACTGGAAACAGAGTCAGCCACCCATGTTTTTCCCAAAAAGCCGGGTTGCACGGCGGCGAGCTGCACGAGGGTGGAGACGGATGGAATTAGAAAGCGGCCCATATGTCAGCCCTGTGATCACAGAGCGACTTGACTTGGTTGTACGGCGAGGGAGCGGCCGTAGATAATGAGCACGTTCTGAGGGAATGGACTGAAAGCGCTCCAGCTGTACGAGCGGGCCGGAGGAGAGCGTCCCCTCTGATGCTCTTTCCCTGTTCCTGTCTGTCACACCGCTGCCATTCCTTTGATTCGTGTCTCTGAGACTTCTTTATTCTAGCAGCCCCCCTCCCCCGAAACTCTTACATTACCTAGCACCTCTCCTGCTCCTCTATTACCTTAATTCCCTCTCTCCCCAGGGAGACACTTCTCTAAGGCCTTGGTCTGTCTTTGCTTTTGATTATGGTGCTCTTTCAGTTACTTTACTCCCACCACAAGCTGTCTGAATTTTGGCTCTGCTTCTCATCTTTTTTGGGGGGGGATTGGGAAATACACGTTTTCACGCCACCTTTTTCCTCTTTTTTTTCTCTCCAAGCTCTCCCACTTCAAATAATTCAAAACATGCTCTACATCTCGCTCAGCTGCAGCGTAGACTGAACTGGGGTCTGCAGAGAGGAGAGAAGGCTTGAAAGGACGGTGATTGAAGCAGCCGCGGCGTCCTCGCATTAAATGTGCAGGCACATTTTGGAAGTCTCTCTCTCTCTCTCTCTCTCTCTCTCTCTCTCTCTCTCTCTCTCTCTCACACACACACACAAACACACACACACACACTCATGCACTGAGTGGTGGTTTAGAGACTGTGTGGGAGTGCGTACGCCTCCGTTTCTCAAAATAACCAGCAGATGAGGGGCAGGGAGGCAGGGCGAGGTTGGTACAAGAAGATATAAATGGATGCTAATTGTATGGCTCCTCCAGATTACACTGAAACCCAGCAGACTTAAATACAAACACACCCTCTCTCCCTCTCTCTCTCTCTCTCTCTCTGGTAGAGTGTGTGAGATCATCCCTTCTCACTCACACACTCTTATGGGTGGCAGCTTTATGGCGTTAAAATGATACAAACGAGTCCAGCCAAAGGGAGAACTCCCACGTATTATTTCTATAATCCGTCCCAAAATAGAGTTCAAGAGGCGAGTCTCGTTTTCTAGAGCTGCTCTGTCCTCGCCTGTTCGGACTCAGCTCAGAAACTCACATTAGCTCTCTTTGGATAGACTGAATCAGAAGAAGATGCGTCCCATCGCAGGCTCCACTGAGGCAGTTTGCTGCTCCTACTCGAGTGTCCCTTCATGACTTAATGACCAAAAAGGCTCATTTTTTTGTCTTTTAATCTGACAAGAGGCTATTTCGTGCAAGGAAGGAGAGTGAGGAGAACGATGAGGAGGAAGAGAGGAGGAAGAGAGGAGGAATGGACAAAGCAGATATGAATGGTGGATGGTTGCATGGTCGCCTCCACTGCCTTGTCGTGAGGAAAGTGCAAGAGGGCAAATTGGAGCGACAGGGGGTGGAGGACGCGCGGCGCTTGCATGTTTACAACAGAGCATATCGTAAATGGTTTGGTTCAGACAACGTGAGAAAGAAGAAGTGTTTTGACCTCAGCAGCACTTTCGAAAGAATCACTTCTCCTGTGCCAGTTTTTCAGGAAATGAGAAACGCCAGTGATTTTCCAAATGACGTACAAAATATAACGAAAATTGTGGCGGGCAGTCCCGATCCTGACATCATGTAATATTCCCCCATACTGCAAAATGTGTTTTTTACACCAATAAAGCGGAAATGTGTTTATTGTCTTTGTCTATCTCGACGGTAAAGCACACAAGCTGCGTGTGACAGGAGATTAAGCAGACGTTTACGGGCTTTCAGCACCATCTGCTGCTCATGTCGAGGTGCTACACACCAACCGATCAGGGTCGGTCCTCGCCTCCTCTTAAATTCTTTGCTTTTAGTTTAGTGGATGCCTGACACATTTCACCATGAATTTAAATCGGTTGCAGTGACTTTAGAGGACGGTTATTTTCGTCACGTTCAGCGGTGTGTAATCGGTGCTCTTGCCTCACACTCTCCTTATCAGCCTCATCATGCGACAAAATGCCACATAACTGTTGTGTAATATATGGGTCCTTCCCCAGCTTCCTTCTTCAATTTTTTATGGTACGTGCCGCCCTGTCAGAAAGAGAGCAAGGAAGAGGAAGGCAACCTAACATAGCGCAACGCCTAACCTCAAATGCGTATTGGTTCAAAAGGCCATTCGATTTTCAAGAATTCAAGAACGGGAGAGGAAATTAACATTTACAAGCCAACACGAACAACACGTTTTTATGCTCAATCTGTGGAGGGAAACTGCACAATACGGAACAACTACAGTACGACTACAACTTTACTCACATACATTATTTCCACGCTTATTTCAACTTCTAATCAACTACATTTATGTGGCAAATGTTGTCATTTTTAATCAACTAGATGTATCTGACTTTCAAGATAGTTAGAGGTAGATAACCAGGTGGTTCAGTCTGGCCCGCGGGATAAATCTGCAATATTGAAAAAAAAAAGAATACACTACATTTTCTATAGAATCTGCAGTTCCTATATTGTCCGCTAGTAGCGCTGTTTCGCGTCTATCGCTTTACCCGCTTTTGCTGTTGACCCTGGCACCCTCTTCAGTGAAATGTCTTTGTCAAAAAAGAGAAAAGTGGACAAAGAGTGTCGGATTTTTCAAGAAAAAAAGTATTTCTTCCTACATGTTCATGGAGGTGAATCACAATCACTATGATCAGTTTTTATGCATAATGCACTTAAATAAATGTTAAACTGGGTGAAAATGTTGTTGAAATTGCACATACTTTTCTTAAAAACTCTTAGGTTGTTGATTATAAATATAAATATATTTATTAAAAAGGACAATTCATTACATATAAAGATTTTTATAATTTACTTATTTGCACTAATACAAAGAAGAAAGTGGACTTATTGTTAGTTCTATGTAATTTTGGAATGAGTTTACTGGTCAGGCCCACTTGAGATGCGATTAAGTTGTATGCGGCCCCCAGACCAGAATGAGTTTGACATCCCCGTTTCATAACATCTGATATACTATATTATAATAATCCAAAAAAAAAAGATTGAACCGCTACAAAATCAAAATGTTGTTTATGCAATACATCAGTAATAATGTTCCAAGAACACCATAGCATCTTTCTTAAAGCGACCATTCTGTTACGTAATCAGCCCAAGTAATGACTTTAACTTGGAATATAGTAGCCTATTATACAACTACGGCATCACTGATTTAAGTAGAAGACCAGACTCCCAACACCGTCCGATATGAAAACAGGTGGATAGAAATACTGATGTCCGTATGTGTTCCTTATAAAACCCTGCTGCGCCTCTACACTGCGCGCTACGGTAAACCGGAACAAACAAATAAAGCCCCTGCCCAGTCCTAGCTTGCAACAGTGACGTCAGCGCGCAGCGGCGACGCTCTACCGTGCGGCGATTGGGCGAGCCGCGAGCTAACCCGTACGTTACACAAAAAAAAGACGCCAACAACAAAAAAAACAGCTGCGTCCACATGAGGCCGACTAAAAAGACACTCGCACGTTTGAGACTCAAGCTATAAAGACTTCGGTAAGAAAACGTATTCGTACTTTTTATTGTACACTCCGTTAACGTTAGCCGTCCTAGCCGCTCGGCAGCTTCCGCCCTGTGGGAAGTTTTCTTTTGTCCTCTTCGGTCAACAACAACAAAACAAGCGACTGCGCGTCGACCAGAGAACGAGGCGTAACGGCTTGTTTTATTTCTTAGTAAAGGTGTAATAACGAGTCGTTTAAAGGTGTCGAATAGGGCGTCGTGTGGTCGTAAGGAGTCGGTTATCTGCGCGGTGGATACCTTTGGACCGGCTAACCCGGGGGACAAACACACTGGCTGCCGGGTGCGAGATACCACTCGTACAATGGATGATGCCATTTTATGATGCTTGCATAATTAGCCAACGTGCTGCAGGGCAGGGAAATTGTATTTACAGTTGTCCTGTTGAATGTCCTGTTGAATTGTCCGCTCTCTGTAATCGTAACAATATAGTTCGGGGGCGGCTGTTGCTTTGGTCGTTTTGTTTGAATGGAAATCACACGTATCTGTTTCCAGTTCTTTCTATGATGTAAAGTTCAAGGCAACACTCACATTAGCCAGCTGTGGTCTTAATGAAATGTAGGACGTATTGACGTTATCCAGCATGAAGTAAAGCAGAAAATATATACTGATCTGCTAAATAAATGGAACAAACTAACACATTAGTTGATTTATTGTCAAATAGGTGTGCCTCTCTTATCCCTGTTTTTAATTCCCTCTGCAGATGTCACGATGGCTGCACATTTCACCATTTCCGACAGCGAGTCAGAGCCCTCGGAGGAGGTTGAGGAAAGCAAAAATGAACAGTTGTCATCTGTGCAAGAGCAGCAGCGTCTGCAACGGCACGCTCTCACCTTGCCTGAGCTCAGATTGCCAGGTAGGAAATCTCAAGAATTGTGGGAAAGGGGGAACGTGAGAAAGGTCAAGCTTTTGAAAACTGAAAACAACAAAAAACACAGGAGCAGGACGGATGCAAAGCTACGGTGTATTGTGTACTACGGTGTATTCTTCCTTATGTCCAAATTTAGTGTTTCTCCTACTTTGTACTGCCATCTATTGGTTGGTCACTTAGGCCTAATTTGGGAGAAATTAAATCGGCTATTTCTCACATTGTTAGTTGAAATGTAAGAAAACGCATTCTGCACGTAGAAACCGGCACTGCTGTTATATTTTCTTAGCGCTACCTTGTCTGTGGATCTACTCCTGTGGGGCAATACAAACTCCTCCTCACCTTTGCCTCCCTTAGCGTCCGGTCGAATCAGGCAGAGCTCAGAGTCCCACGCTTCCACTGCCTCCAGAGACGAGGACCTCTGGACGGACGAGACCGGGACGCCCACTGATGGGGCTCCGTTCAGGGTGCGTTCCAAGTCGGCTCCCCCGGCTCTGTGGGCAGCCAAGAAATACGGCCGGCAGCTCCGCAGGATGAGCGACGAGTTCGACAGCCTGCTGGACAAAGGGGTGAGAACGGCGGCGTCGCGGGATGAGAGGGACGTCCGAGGTGCTGTCTTGGTAAAGCAAATGAGTTTTGTTTATAACTTAAATCCGTGCCTCTGTTTGCCGCAGGAAATGAGGAGGGTGAAGAGCGCCGGGACGACCAAACAGATGTCGCACTCCAAAAGCTGGTGGAGCTACCTCTTTAGTCACCAGGAGATGGAGGGAGAGAACAACCACCACGAAAGCCACACTCACCGCACTGAATAGGCACCGGGGGGATGAAGTAAGAGTTGACGCCGGGTTCGAGGAATCGATGGAAGGAGCGGAAAGCAGTGGGGGGACCCAAGAGAACAAAAAAGACCTGCTCTGGGAAAGGTTTGGTTAGAACAAACACAAAGGCAAGGCTAGGTGTCACGTCACTTTTCGAAGTTTCGAAATACTTTTTTTTTTTTTTTGTATTTGTGTTGGTTGTGATGTGATGTGCACTGCGAAATGTTAACGGCCAGCCGGGCGCGACGATCGACTGCTGGCTATCTGACACCTTGTAGAATGGATGCCTCGGTGGGGCTAAGAGAGGAGAGAGGATCTCTCGATCACACGGAGAAAGACATGAGTGGATTCAAGCAGTGACCACTCACCACTTCTGTTATCTCTCCCATCAGCACTATGCAATATACTGTAGATGGGGGGGGGGATACATGCACTGAAATCAGAAACCCAGACTTTTAGAGGCCCGTCCCCCCCTTGAATGCTGTTAGAATTTCCTTCCCGGTTGTCTCGAGAAAATGTCAGCAATGACAAAGTGGTAGTGATGCTTGTTAGGCGTTGCTCCCCTTGTTTGTGCTTGAGTACAAGCTAGCCGAGGCCACTGCGTTAGCGTGCCAAAAGGACCAGCAGACGACAGAGGAGAGAGCATAAAAGGGAATGATTTTTTAAAAGTATACAACTTTGGGGCCACTATCCCGCTTCCTGTTCCACTACCTGCAAGCCAGCACCATTTACTCGGATATACTTGACTATCATTAACTGCTTTATATCTCAAATTTATCAAAAGAAGAACAATCTCGTACAAGGACAATCTCCGATGATGCAGAAATACTATCTTTTGTATAACTTAAGGGCTAGATTATATCTAGATAAAATGACATTAAGCATACGTATAAAAAGCACAAACCAATATGAATCTTTTTAAAGCCTTGGATGAGCCTGAAAAAGAGACGTGGCACGTTTAATAGGCTTGGTAAACCTAGCAATAGGCAGTGTACAATCCATGGCTGTGATGATAAATGTTATGTGCATATTTTACGTTGTGGGTGGGGAAGAGTTAACTGCCTAACCAATCGCCAACATGTCCACCTTTGGTCCAATTTATTCAGTACCCGGTGCATATAGAAGATGGATTTAGAGAGTGGACGCCACATTGAAACGCAGGCGGACGGGATGTGAACTTTTTGTGGAGTTTGATGAATCAGTTGCCTGTCTGGTTTTATGAAGGAATTGACTACAAGTTGATGCATCTGATCTGCGCTGGGATGAGAACAAAATGGGATCTCAGTCTAACCGGAGTGCTGATCTCAGGTAACATTTGTTTTTAAATGGATGATATTCAGGCTTTTAAGGCACATACCACAAACAAAATGACATTTTCCTGTGTTATTACTCCTATTAATGATTATAAACAGCGGTCAGCACCTCTACCCGGCGTGGTAAATACAATGACGCGATTTGTGACTTGTCTATCAATATGTGATTAATGAACATGGTAATAGGTGTGTCTTACTCTCTTGAGTTGTGTAGTGCTCGGGTGTACTGCATTTGATTTGTAGTCAAAACTTTTCGGCACCATTTAAAAAAAAAAAAAAAAACACTTCGTTAAGCGCCATATATTTTAACCAGAGAATTCTAGGCAATCCAAATGACAACTCCTTTCTTCTAAGATTCACCCGAGTCTAACAACATTTTTATGAGTATCCGTAAAAGTTCAACTGTGCTGTTACTTTGAAGAAAAGTGCGAAAAACAAATGAAATAAGAAATAATAAAGTGTAATTGTGGCGTCATAAGTAATAATGTTCTACACTAAGATCTGTGACACAAGCAGTACAGTTTAATCCGCTGGGCGAGAGTTCGTACCTGGTGTCGAGGCGCTGGGGCCGAATATGAATAGGATATTTTAAGAGTTTAATATTGTTTTGAACTGCCTTGAACATGCTGTAACTTGTGATGTGAAGCCGCATAACCGGCCATGTCCGTTTTCCAAATTACCGCCTTAAACGTCACAGCTCGCTGTCACCTACTGTGCTCGAAAATAAAATAAAAAAAGGCAAAGTAATGTGCATTCTGTGGGGAAACGTTATGATGGCGAGCGCTGGAAAAGCCATTTCCGAAGAAGGCATGTTGTCATTTCGGCGTTGAAAACATTTGTGGCAGTGAACACACCCCAGAGGGACAACCTGCCGGGGCACCTGGAGTCCTGCAACCATCCTTGGTATTACTTGAATCTACAGATGTGTGAGGAGAAATTTGCATTGTAATGTTTCTTACTTTTTTGGGGGGGGATTCCTTACATCCATACATTTTTTTTAATGACCTTTTGTAAATTGTATCTACAGCTTTTAAACTTCTGGTATATACTGTCCTGAATAAATCATTTTAAGAGTGTTTTAAAGGGAGTCTCTTGTTCAATTCTTTGGAAATGATATTGCAAATTGGTATAAATGAACGGACAATTCAACAGGAAACCAAAAGCTTATAGTCATAATATTTCTTTACGGGATTCATACTAAAAGGTGCTACACAATAAAGTTTTCCCTAGACGTCTCTTAAACCACCAGTGCTGCATCGCGACAGTATTTGCGGCCGCAGTCCAAAGCCGTCAGTCGGTCCATGTCCACGTCGCTCAGCGTAAAGTCGAAAAGCCTGGCGTTGTCCTTTATTCGCTCTGCATTTGACGACTTTGGGATCACCGGGACGCCCTGCTGCACAGCCCAGCGCAAGAGCACCTTAGGGGGCGAACAAAGAAGGGAATCGTTATAGGCTGCCCCCCCAAAAAATCCAGATGTTTGTGTTGGGAGTTTACCTGTCCAGGGGTGCGTTCACAGTTCTTTGCCACCTCCAAGACCACAGGGTGAGTGATCAGCTGTCCTTTCCCCAAGGAGGAGTACGCCTGGAAACACACTCCATGCTCCTTGCACACTTTCCTCAGCTCGGTCTGGATATACTCGGGGTGAAACTCTACCTGAGGACAAATACATAACATATATTTAACAGGCGTACATTATGGTATTAACCATTCTCCTTTCCCTCTATTGTATTCTACCTGCAGCACCGCAGGAGGGACTTTGCAGGTCTGCATCAGTTCTCTCATGTGTGCTGCTGTGTAGTTTGACACTCCGATGGCCTTCAGCTTCCCCTGTGAATGCAGCTCCTCCAGTGTGGCCCAACTCTTGGCTCGGTTGCCTGGAATCAAATATTAATTAGGATGATCAGCATCCGAATATGAATATGCCCCGTTTTCATGTTTCCAGTAATTGTAGACCGTTTACCCGCGTTGCGTTGATCAGTCACATCCAGGCCATCTGTGCCAGGCCAGTGGATCAGGTAGAGGTCAATGTAACCCAGGTCCAGCTGAGACAGGCTGCACAGGGCTCCATCCATGGCTTTCTCGCCCTGATCTTTCTCGCCCAGCTTACTGCAGGGAAAAAGAGGCCTTTTCATTACTTTACCTCTGAGTCAAACTTCCCAGAGCTTTAGTTCCTTCATACGAGTTCCTCATCTTGCTCAGGGTCAATAGTTAATATTCAAGATAACAGGCTTATTCCCGAAAGCTTTAGGCATTAAAATGTATTTCATTTAAAAAAACGACTGGGAATGCTTGTTAGGAACAATACGAGCATATGCACCTGGTTATGAATACATCCTCTCTGGTTAAGCCGTGTTTGGGCAGGAGCTCCCTCAAGGCTCGGCCAAAGGCGGCTTCATTCCGGTAGACGGCTGCACTGTCAAACGCCCGATAACCAGCGAGCAGCGCCGCGTCCACGGCCCTGTGCATGTCTTCAGGAACCACCAACTTGTAGGTCCCCAAACCCAGGAGGGGCATCCGAACCCCTGTGTTTAGGAGGACAGAAGGGACGCTGGAGACGAGGGAAGACATCTGAATCTGTTGTTTGGCCAAGGGGACACTGCAGAAGAGGAAGAGAGAGAGAGAGCGAGAGAGAGGGTCGAGGGAGGAATAAATGAATCAGCAGGTTTGTTAGAGAAAGAGCATGGCATTTTAATTCAGTGTATGAAACACTACAAAATTACAACAACAGTGATGCAATAAAAACAAAAGGTTTCACACACAGGCAATTCAAAGCCTGCCAACTAAAGTAAGCGTTAAACCCAGTTTGAAAAAAAAAAGAAAAAGAACATTAGAAAATTCAGCAAATTTATACGATAAAAATGAACTAAAAGAAATACAATATAATATTTGTTGATCAAAAATAAGGCAAAAGTGACAACTTTAAATGGGTGCTAGGAAGGGATATAAAAGGTGACCACTGCATCTGAGCCTTACTTATCTCGTCAGACATTTTGTTCAGTCTGTACTTTGGAACAGCAACAAGGGGCCAGGTGTTACTGTTTAACAGGTGACGTGTTAACTGAGGACTTTCACCAAAGGCGTCTGTTGTCATAGTTACGGCAGCTGTTGAAAGTATGGGAACACGTAGCTGTCGTTTCTTTTGAAATAAAGTTTGTATAAAAAGGAAACATAAACGCCTTTGGAGTCGGTTTTTTGCAAACATGTGTCACATAGAAAAATTCTGTATCCCAGTAAAATATATACACACACACACACACACACATATTTGCATGTGTGTAAAGAAATGTGGTAACTTTACGTCGGTGGAACGTCCGGATGTCGCTCTATGCTGCAGTCGTACAAATCAAGCTACTCTCCAACGTGTAAACCTTATATTTTTAGACCATTAGAAGTTATATTGAACATCTTAAACAATAATACATTGACGAGGACAGCTACTGTTTTCAACAGCTGCCCTAACTACGGCAACAACAGACGCCTTCAGCTCAAGCGGTCGCTAATTAACAGGGTCGCCTTTTAAACCGTAACACCGCTGATTCCTCTATTTCGGGGCCAGACCCAAGCGTGCTTTCAAAGTGATCAGTACATTGTTAAATTAAATTCTAAAACGACTTGGACGCCCCCGTTACAATGAACCAACAATTTTGCTGCTTTGGCCGACTTGAACAAAGCTATTATGTTAGCATTGTGGTGTCAACATTGTTATTTTGTATTTAAATCTCACCTTGTGTGCACTTTTAGCTCAATTCCTTTGATGAAGAGGCGCGTAAACTGGTGACAGCTGTGAATGAATGAAAATGTGACCGTTCTTCTAACGTGACAAGAGGAAAGGGGGGGGGGGGGCGGTTTACGACTAGATGTCTTCTTTCCGGCAACACGTGGTAAACTGATTGTCATGTGACAGCAATACATTGGGAGACAGAGAGAGAGCTTTCCCACCGTTTTAAATATGTAAATGCTAACGGTCTCAACTGTTGTGAGATAGTTAGCAATATAGCCTTCAAGAATTTGTCCCGAATGGGTTAATTTATAAAATAATACAATTATTTTCAGATTTTGTTGCCCTAACATTACGTAAGCCTTATCCTGCAGGCCTTACCTCCCCTTTCAATTAACTCCATTTATGGAAGCTTTTATTTTTTTAGATTAAGATGGATTTTCTCTAAAGCTGTTAAACATTATATTCAGGCTTTTAAGGCAAATTGGTAGAAATGAATGGACAATTCAAGAGGACACCAAAAGTTGATAGTCATAATATTTCTTTACGGGATTCATACTAAAAAGAGGTCACATTGACAGAAAACAAATGGGAGGAAGGGGTGAGGTCGGAAAGCAATGCATCTACTGTCTAAAAAGGAATCAGGGCTTCATGGCATTGGGATCAAAACAAACTGGTAAATATTGTCTAAAGAAAGCTACTCGAACCGTTAGATATCTCAGAGTCCGCCAAATCCTCAAAACACCCATCTGCCTACTGTGCTTTCTATGAAACTTGGCCTGTGACCTGATGATTAAGCCTTGGAAATGATCTGAAGTATTGTGGAACGTTTTAAAAAAAATTCCTGGTGAGAATGCGTGGGAGTCCCGGTAGAGGAATTATGGCCAGTGTTGGTCATCTTACTTAAAAAAAGTAATTAGTTACAGGTATAGATTACTTCTCCCAAAAAGTAATTGAGTTAGTAACTCAGTTACCACATTGTAAAAGTAATTTGTAACTCAGCAAAGTAACTGTAATATTTTGTTTATGTTCTTCACGCTATTACGTTCTATAACATTTAAGGTGCTTCATTAGGTTTGAGTGGCTTGAGGCAGACGTGGATAACGTCTATTTCCTGGGCGTAGCTGCATGTAACATAAACATTCTTGCCATTGACTTCAATGAGCGAGAAGTAGTGCCGGTACTTACAGTTTGACAACGCTAGTTTTGAACTTCCCCGGTCTATGAGGCTCTGGCCAACAACAGCCAAACCTGTAAGAAATCGAAAGGACATAAGTACTCATTTATTCGACTAATTTATATTGAACTTGCGGAATCAAAAATAAAATCTATGTTGATTCAACGACAAGCAGGAGAAAGAGCTACATTTAGCTGTCTAGCGCCATAGACTCCCACTCAATCTGCACTCGCCTGCGATCGCCTCCAATGGAATTCTAATGGAACTGCAACCAAGATCGATACAATGAGGCGAATAGGAAGTGCCTAGGCTCTCCGTAGGCGGGCTCTGGTGGTAGTCGGAGTGTGTGCAGCAAGACAATGTGAGCAAGGCACCGCCCACCCAGCCAATCATCATCACATTTGCAACGCCGTCATCATCCCCACCGCAGCACTCTCCGGGCAGCTGTTGTGTAGCCAAAGCATGACACCTTCATTCAAACAAATAGTAACGCGACACTTTCAATCTCAGTAAAGATAACGGCGTTGTAACGAGGGCAACAGTAATTAATTCGATTACTTTGTTACTGAAAAAGTAACGCCGTTAGAAACGCCGTTATACTTAAACGCCGTTACTCCCAACTCTGATTATGGCATCTTCAAAGTTGTTTGCACAGTTTTCCATGTTGATCTATGTCCATCCTCCTTCACTGTGAAGCACTTTGACCCACATTTCTTGTACAAAAGGTGCTACACAATAAAGTTTTCCCTAGACGTCTCTTAAACCACCAGTGCTGCATCTGGATCGTATTTGCGGCCGCAGTCCAAAGCCGTCAGTCGGTCCATGTCCACGTCGCTCAGCGTAAAGTCGAAAAGCCTGGCGTTGTCCTTTATTCGCTCTGCATTTGACGACTTTGGGATCACCGGGACGCCCTGCTGCACAGCCCAGCGCAAGAGCACCTTAGGGGGCGAACAAAGAAGGGAATCGTTATAGGCTGCGCCCCCCAAAAAATCCAGATGTTTGTGTTGGGAGTTTACCTGTCCAGGGGTGCGTTCACAGTTCTTTGCCACCTCCAAGACCACAGGGTGAGTGATCAGCTGTCCTTGCCCTAAGGAGGAGTACGCCTGGAAACACACTCCATGCTCCTTGCACAATTTCCTCAGCTCGGTCTGGATATACTCGGGGTGAAACTCTACCTGAGGACAAATACATAACATATATTTAACAGGCGTACATTATGGTATTAACCATTCTCCTTTCCCTCTATTGTATTCTACCTGCAGCACCGCAGGAGGGACTTTGCAGGTCTGCATCAGTTCTCTCATGTGTGCTGCTGTGTAGTTTGACACTCCGATGGCCTTCAGCTTCCCCTGTGAATGCAGCTCCTCCAGTGTGGCCCAACTCTTGGCTCGGTTTCCTGGAATCAAATATTAATTAGGATGATCAGCATCCGAATATGAATATGCCCCGTTTTCATGTTTCCAGTAATTGTAGACCGTTTACCCGCGTTGCGTTGATCAGTCACATCCAGGCCATCTGTGCCAGGCCAGTGGATCAGGTAGAGGTCAATGTAACCCAGGTCCAGCTGAGACAGGCTGCACAGGGCTCCATCCATGGCTTTCTCGCCCTGATCTTTCTCGCCCAGCTTACTGCAGGGAAAAAGAGGCCTTTTCATTACTTTACCTCTGAGTCAAACTTCCCAGAGCTTTAGTTCCTTCATACGAGTTCCTCATCTTGCTCAGGGTCAATACATAGTTAATATTCAAGATAACAGGCTTATTCCCGAAAGCTTTGGGCATTAAAATGTATTTGGTTTAAAAAAAAACGACTGGGAATGCTTGTTAGGAACAATACGAGCATATGCACCTGGTTATGAATACATCCTCTCTGGTTAAGCCGTGTTTGGGCAGGAGCTCCCTCAAGGCTCGGCCAAAGGCGGCTTCATTCCGGTAGACGGCTGCACTGTCAAACGCCCGATAACCAGCGAGCAGCGCCGCGTCCACGGCCCTGTGCACGTCTTCAGGAACCACCAACTTGTAGGTCCCCAAACCCAGGAGGGGCATCCGAACCCCTGTGTTTAGGAGGACAGAAGGGACGCTGGAGACGAGGGAAGACATCTGAATCTGTTGTTTGGCCAAGGGGACACTGCAGAAGAGGAAGAGAGAGAGCGAGAGAGAGAGAGAGAGAGAGAGAGAGGGTCGAGGGTCGAGGGAGGAATAAAGGGGAGATTTTACCAAGTAGCAAACCTCAGCGTGGTGATGGGAGAACAGTAATGCAATAAAAACAAAAGGTTTTACACACAGGCAATACAAAGCCTGCCAACTAAAGTAAGAGTTAAACCCGGTTTGAAAAAAAGAAAAGAAAAGAACATTAGATAAAACAGCATATTGATAGGATGAAAATGAACTAAGAAAGAAATACAATATAATAATATCTGTTGATCAAAAATAAGGCAAAAGTGACAACTTTAAATGGGTGCTAGGAAGGGATATAAAAGGTGACCACTGCATCTGAGCCTTACTTATCTCGTCAGACATTTTGTTCAGTCTGTACTTTGGAACAGCAACAAGGGACCAGGTGTTACTGTTTAACAGGTGACGTGTTAACTGAGGACTTTCACCAAAGGCGTCTGTTGTCATAGTTACGGCAGCTGTTGAAAGTATGGGAACACGTAGCTGTCGTTTCTTTTGAAATAAAGTTTGTATAAAAAGGAAACATAAACGCCTTTGGAGTTGGTTTTGTTCAAACATGTGTCACATAGAAAAATTCTGTATCCCAGTAAAATATACACACACACACACACACATTTGCATGTGTGTAAAGAAATGTGGTAACTTCAGGTCGGTGGAACGTCCGGATGTCGCTCTATGCTGCAGTCGTACAAATCAAGCTACTCTCCAACGTGTAAACCTCATATTTTTAGACCATTAGAAGTTATATTGAACATCTTAAACAATAATACATTGACGCCGATAGCTACTATTTTATTTTCAACAGCTGCCGTAACTACGGCAACAGACGCCTTCAGCTCAAGCGGTCGCTAATTACATTGTTAAATTAAATTCTAAAACGACTAGGAGGCCACCGTTACAACCAACAATTGTGCTGCTTTAGCCAACTTGAACAAAGCTATTATGTTAGCATTGTGGTGTCAACAATGTTATTTTGTATTTAAATCTCACCTTGTGTGCACTTTTAGCTCAATTCCTTTGATGAAGAGGCGCGTAAACTGGTGACAGCTGTAAATGAAAAGTGATATTTATATGACAAGAGGAAGGGGGGCGGTTTACGACTTGACGTCCCCTTTCTGGCAACACGTGGTAAACTGAGTGTCATGTGACAAAAATGCATTGGGAGCCAGAGAGATTTTCCAGTTTTAAATATGTAAATGCTAACGGTCTCAACTGATATGAGATAGTTAGCAAGCCTTCAGGAATTGGTTCCGAATAGGTTAATTTATAAAATAATACAATTATTTTCAGATTTTGTTGCCCTAACATTACGTAAGCCTTATCCTGCAGGCCTTACCATCCCCTTTCAATGAACTCCATTTATGAAAGCTCTTATTTTTTTCGATTAAGATGTATTTTCTCTACAGCTGTTAGACATCTGCCCTGACATCCTCAGTGATTGATAAGAGGGATTTCAAAGTTAGTCTTTTTATTGTGTGATTCTTCTTTAACCTCACAGTAAAAAGGACACCTTGAAAACTGCCTTTTCATCTCAAACATGTGTAATACAGTGTCAACTCAAATGTGAACAATTGAGACACGAAAGCCACATTATTGTTTTCAAGAGTAAAGAACAGCATGAGGCAACAAAGAATATGCGAGTAGTCTTGAAATGTTGGCACATTAAATAATCTTTTGGTAAGTATAAATCTACTGTCTGGAAAGAGTCAGTGTTTAAATAACTCATTCTCCCACTGTATTTAAGGAACTGAGCGTTTACTGGTACTGGTAGTCCAGTTTCCCAATCATTCTGATTGCATTACTGGCAGCGAGCTAAAGCACTACACCATTTAAGAAGCATCCTGGAAGGCAACATGTGTTCAAATCAAGGTCCATCAAGCAACTTGTGAGGAATCCCAGCAATACTTTTGCCCACAGTCCAAAGCTGACAGCCTGTCCATGTCCGTGTCACTCAGTGTGAAGTCAAATATCCTGCTGTTGTCCTTTATTCGCTCTGGATTTGATGACTTTGGAAGCACTGGAACGCCCTGCTGCACAGCCCAGCGCAAGAGGACCTGAATGGGAACAAGAGACTTTATGTTGTTAAAGTGTTTTGAAGACAAAAGAAGGTAATTGTAATAGGCTGGCCATGTGTTAGGAGTTTACCTGTCCAGGGGGGCGTTCACAGTTCTTTGCCACCTCCAAGACCACAGGGTCAGTGATCAGCTCTCCTTTCCCTAAGGATGAGTACGCCTGGAAACACACTCCATGCTCCTTGCACACTTTCCTCAGCTCTGTCTGGAATAGCTTGGGGTGAAATTCGACCTGCGGAAACAACACAAAACAACGTCTGCATTAGCCGTTTCAAAAACAAAGGTCCTAACACATCCTAATTTAGCTTTTGTTTTAAATTATGTATTATGATATTAACGATTCTCCTTTCCCTCTAATGTATTCTACCTGCAGCACCGCAGGAGGGACTTTGCAGCTCTGCATCAGTTCTCTCATGTGTGCTGCTGTGTAGTTTGACACTCCGATGGCGTTCAGCTTCCCCTGTGCATGCAGCTCCTCCAGTGTGGCCCAACTCTTGGCTCGGTTGCCTGGAATCACATCAGCATTACTCAAGTACAACGAAATTTCAGAGGGAGGAAGGTGAAAAAACAGCTTAAATTGTATGTCTTCCTGAGTGGAGCATATCTTCATAAAACATTTGTGATACACTTAGCCAAAGCAAATAAGTGCTTTCAAACTGCTGTAACATTGCTGTAACAGTGCTGTAACATCATTTGTTTAAATAATTGTACATTGTTGTTTATGTACAAGTTCAGGAAACAAATGTTTATGTACAAGTGACATTTTACTACATAAAGGAGGCATTGCCCGTTTACCTGGGTTGCGTTTGTCAGCCACATCCAAACCCTGTGTGCCAGGCCAGTGGATCAGGTAGAGGTCAATGTAATCCAGGTCCAGCTGAGACAGGCTGCACAGGGCTCCATCCATGGCTTTCTCGCCCTGATCCTTGGGCCCCAGCTTACTGCAGGGAAAAAAAGAGAGGGGTTTGTTCAGGATTCAAACTAGACTGACACAAACTGTCCCTGAATGGTCTCTGAGTAGTAAATGATCTGATATGTGTATCAGAAAGAAAACGGTCTATTAACAACTGTGTTACACATTGGGTAACACAGTTAAGTGATGTTGGGCTAAGTGATGTTGCGTGACAATAAATATACTAATCACAGTAATGAACATGTGTGTGATACCAAAGCCAGAGGCATGCCTTTTTTTCAGTTTAGCCAGTGTCACAACCCCGTTACATCACCTGGTTATGAATACATCCTCTCTGGTTAAGCCATATTTAGGCAAGAGCTCCTTCAAGGCTCGGCTCAGGTCAGCTTCATTCCGGTAGACGGCTGCGGTGTCAAAGGACCGATAACCAGCAACCAGCGCTGCGTCCACAGCCTGGTACACCTCTTCACGGCCCACCAACTTGTAGGTCCCTAAACCCAGGAGGGGTATCTGAACCCCTGTGTCCAGGAGGACAGTAGGTGTAGAGGACATCTGATCTGAGAAGCACCACCCAACACGCTAAAAGGCCAAGAGAAAGTGGACTGAGAAATAAAGGGGAGATTGTTTCCGTTACAAGGGCGTAGCATTGCGATGTGGCAAATGAGTATCAATAACGCTACATTTCTGGTGTCAGTAGATGTTAACACAATGAAGACATTGAAACCTCACAATGTGTGGGACAGCGAGTGGGCTACACACGTAGTATGATAGTTGATAACTTATAATGCCATGTTACGGAGAAGGAACGCCATAATGCAATATAAAAACATATTTTTATCTCACCTTTTAGGCCTTTTTTGGCTGAGGGAGCAATGCAAAAACGGGTGACGACGTTTGATTATTCCCAAAGTATTAATCGAGAAAAGTCCCAAGTTTGAAAAAACATCTAACCTCACGCTCCGTGAATATATACAACTCCTTTTTCCGGCTACACCTGGTCAGCTGACAGTCATGTGACATTATGAGCGGGGTTTCTCCGTCACCATAGTGACACCTGCTCTGACGCCGTTGATTGGGAGAAGATCTAGCTAATCATTGAAGCCGAAGCAACTGAAAGGCGGGAAGCAGGCCGTGTCCAGCCAATCGCAGGGCGAGTCAAGAGTTTGATTGACGGTCACGGTGTTAACCGTTAATGTCCTGTTGGAGGCTGAAGTTAGCTCGCTGGATACCCACCAAACCCATGCTCGCCATTGACTCTTGGTATTACGGTAATTTTAGGAGCGCGACAGAATATTTCTAAGCTTCACATTGGTTAAGACAGTTATAGCATACTGGTGCTAGCTAAGTTGGTCAATCATTTCAACATGTATGACGTGTAGTCTGTGTTTTGGTTTCCCTCCATCAATTAATGTATTATTCTGATTATGTCTTATTGTGTTGCCCAAACCATATGCGGTCAGTCATGCCCCTGCAGGCCTTCTCCTTCCCATCTCCTGAAACTCGATTCTTCAAAGCTGATGGTCTTATCTACAAGTTCAAGATCAGCCGAGGCAGCAGCTTCAGGCAAGACCTTGTTCTTAACATCCTCACAACATTCTCTTCATACGTAATATCTGTTTTGGTGAGAGCCAGAAGAATAATACCAGACCAAGGCTAGGCCGCTGACAAATCCCAAAACAGCAAAGTCTAACTGGGTAACTGAGGCTCGCCTTTACGCTAAAGCAGCTCTAGTTGCACATCTGTCATTTGTCTCCGAATTGAGATGAACATTAAGCGCATCACTGGAAATTAGTTTAGAACCAGAGATGAAATAATTCTATTTTGGCCGAGCCCAAGCGCAAATCCATCCAGAGCTAAAATAGCTCCAGAAAATACTTTGAGCTTGTAACAAAGGCTGTGGATCAGAATAACAACAGACCTGAGTAGTTTTCTTTTGACAGCAGAGCAAACCAACACAAGCCCAGAATCCATATATCCCACGTATACCTGCAAGAGAAGGACTATTGATCAATGTTAAACCCAGGCCTGGCAAATCCCATGCTTCCCTCTCCCCTTTCTCCTCCAGATTAAATTCTGCAGAGTATTGCACAAAGTGCTTTAATCATTAAAGCTGGCGATGACTGAGCTTGAGGCGAGAGGGAAGGCATTGATGTTTTTTTCTCCAAAACCCTTGGCTTTTATTCAGGGATAACGTAGAAGAATAAGAGACCCAACTGATCTAGGAATTTGTTAAAGCCGAAGAAGACAGTTTTCTTTTAATTGTTATAGTTTTGACACTCACGGATTTGTGCACAACAGTCACAACGGAGCCTTAATGCGTGTGCTGCTAAATCAGCAAAAGGCATTTGCGGAGTATGAAAGGCCTTATACGGTCATTAGCTTTAAACTTACCGCAACTCAAACTGCTAAAATATACAATATGTGTATGAACCTATTTTAATGTGAATATTTTATACTTCATCAGAGGAGAGGAGGGTGTTGGAGAAAACTTCCATAAAGAACTGGAGGTAAGTATAAATACTGTTTGTGTGTTTAGTCGGCATTCACAATCATTGCATTGACTCACCGTATTAAATTCTCTTTAACTTTTTTTCTCTTATTTTTTCCTTTCGGTTGTCAGGAAATCATCAGGACCGTTCTTGGCAACCTGGACGGTCTCCAACCTTTCTCTAGTGCCCACTTCAATGTCTTCCCTTGTATCCTCCAACACAGCTACCGGTCCTCCACATGCACCCCATTAAGATGCCCATTCACTAGCAGTTTGCCGTATTTTCTTAACTATAACTACCAGATAAGAAGCCTTGGGAGGGAGCGTCTACGGTGACGTGCACACGCGGTGAGAGGAGGGTGGCAGCTTACCCGTTTAGTCTTGTCCTCTACCTGGAGAAAAACCCACAGCATGGTAAGGATCAACCAATGTGGGCATAAAGCTTACAGCTTACTGAGTTGTATTGGCACAACCCATGCTCAGAACATCACATGTTATCATTACAAACGCTCAGAGCTTCATAGGCCGCACGGCTTTTGAGGTACCGGACTTGCACAAGCACAAAGACATATTAATAAATAGCACCAACAGCTTATTTAAATCTAAAAGGCACAAATCAAGGAAGGTGGTCACAGAGGTTTTGCCTTGACCTCATATCTGAGGCCAGTGCTGCTGAGTGTCCACATGCAGATTTTCAATTTGTTGTTTGCACAAAAACAGATAAACAAGATGCTTATCACACATGTCAATGTCTCAAATGTAATTGTCTTGCAGAAGGAGCAAAGCAAGCGGCAGAGAATTTAAGCCCAGTGAGTGGTTTTCTTTCTGTTTATTCTAACAGAACAAAGTGAGAAAAGAAGCACAGGCCAGATTTCAATAAAAATCAGGTTTTATATGACACATTAATTATCAGACATTACCATGTAGTTAAATCAACAATAAAAACTGAACATCACCAAACTTCACTCAGGTACATGGCTCTATTGGATTGTTTTAAAGGACATTATCTAGAGTCCGACCCCGGTCACTCATCATGAACAGTGCACCACTGCTCGTGTTCTAGCAGAAAGACGTCCCAAAGTCTTTCCCCTGCGTGTCTGAGCCCCCGTCAAAGCGCCGTAAGAGGGATTCACCACTAGAGGACGCCATTCTAAAGGAGTTACACGGTGACATGGAGGCTCAAAGCAAGGTTTCTGTGCTTGGGTGAGTGCTGGAATGGATTTATGAGATAAAAATACGTTTTCTTATTCCTGCTATCACTGACATATCCATCCTGACTTCTGCCCTGTTTGCGCTGACACACACACACACACACACACTCCAGTGATTCTTGCAGTTACGAAACAGACAGAAGGCTGACAGGCGCCACCTCAACCTCACTGATTGTCAAGTCAGTGGTGTGGAAATTATGATTTAAAATGCTCACACACACCAACTAATGTAAACAGAATTGTGTCATCGTTTCAAAGTGGAGCATCACACACTCTAATGCACAAACTGTGTAAACAACCTGCAAGCATTACGGCCTCGGGCATCAGTTCACAGGAAATCAAGTTCCATTAAATCATTCTCATTGAATTATTGAATTATATCCAGCACATTGGCCTTTACGCGGCCACAGAAGGGTGCAAAACGAGTAGAGTACACATTTCTGCTGTCAGACATTTCTGAGATGCTGCTTCATCACTGCCTCTTTATGATGCCCGAAGTGACAGGTGGTTTGTTTTTGTGTTAAACCCGCTTGAAACGGGAACAGAAAATAAAAGAATACTTTCAATAGGTTGATGAGCACACACACAGGGTCACCTAACAGACATTGTAGATTGTTCTGATAACGTAAGAATAAACTAGGTTGTGTCCCAACTTTTAGCAGGCTGCCTCTGCATCGCCCACATGCACAGAAACGGGTCGCAGAGGGTCCAGGACATGCTGACAAGGTGATTTATTTTCAGTTATTGCTATCACTTCAGTCTTTTACCCATCACACAGAACTGCTTAAATGATTTGTCACAAATGAATCCGCCCACAGTTTTGAATGAAGTGATTCCAACAGTTCTTCCAGCTTCCGTCTCATAATCCCCGTTTCGTTTCCTCTCCACCGCCTATATAAACACACTCACCGGTAGCATCTCTGTCTGCGCCGTAGCCCCAGGCTAACGTTAGCGCAGACAGGTAGGATAACAAGTGTGATTAAGGTTATTATTAACATTACATCAGCCACAGTGTACGTGAGTTATTGGGCGTGTGAGAGGGCTTTTTTATTTTCTTCTGCTGATGTGCTTGAGATTGACCAGCACCAAAGTCCCCAAATTGCCCTTTCATCTTGTCTAATCCTGTTTCATTTTCACCGCTGTCGACTCTTTTTCCCCTCTTCTTTGTTTCAAGTGGAAACAATGATTTAAACGAATTGTGTCTGCCTAAAATGAGTTGTTTTAAAAAAAAATGAAGTGCCGAGCTGGCAGGTTTTAAAACAATTAAGTGCTAAAAATGAATGATTACCAAGTTCTGATTGCACAAACAAATTCTAGAGGAGAGATCAAGATAAATATTGGGTTATTAACTGTGCTTTTTGATATATTCATTCGATTGAACCTTTGAACCTCAGGCAAATTTAAACATTTACAAGCCAGCGAACAAACTTAACATCATCACAAATCCGTTTTTAAATGATTTTGATTCGTATGAATATAACATAGCAACTTGCAAATGAGTCTTAGGTTATCGCTTGGATGACGACATACATATAATACAATAATCAGGTATCACTAGATAACTAGGGAATGCTAATGTTAGCGGCTTAAATTACAGCAGATTGTACATTGTTGCTCAAGACCAGTAACCATAAAGTCTTTTTATATAGATTATTGCTTTTACCACAGCCCCGTGCAAACCCCCTCAGCACGTGGAGAAATCCACAGGCCCGGTAGTTACACTTGCAAAGCCGTAACGGATCACTATTCAGTGCGAGGTGGCAGCGAATGGTCAATCCAAGAGTCTTATGTCCATTTCTGTGAAAAACACACATATCCTTTCAGTTCATTCTAACCCTCTGCCACAGAAGGCTTTCACAGCGTTTGACGAAGACCGGCAGAAAGCAGATGTGAAAGCACTCGGAGGACGAAGGACTCCAGATGAAGTGCCCTGTGGGTCGATGCAGCGCGTGGGAGAGGAGGAGCGCGATGAGGAGCTCGATGAGGAGCTCGACTCGGTGGCCGGGACGCCTGTGAGGCCGGGGATGTTGAGTCGACTGGTCAGGTCGGTGTGCCACGTCACGTTGAGCCCGAGCAGCTATCATGCTACAAGCAGAAGCTAATAGATACACCCCATTGTATCGCTCGGTGCCGGCCCGAGCCTCTTGGGGGCCCTAAGCAGAATTATATTTGGGGGCCCACCACGCACAGTCACCTGTGCTAGAAGATTATTCGCACAAATGTCACGCTATACTGTTATAGCGAAAATTATAAACGAATACAGTGAGGTTATAATACAGAACTAGGGCTGCTTGCGGCATAAGCGAACTAAGCGGCTGCTTGGGGCCCCCTAGACAGGGGCCCCAAGCAGCCGCTTAGTTCGCTTATGCCTTGGGCCGGCCCTGGTATCGCTAGACGGTGGTGATGTCGCTGTAGGTTTGACTTTTGCACCCACAGGAAGAACCGCGCGCTAATTGCTACCGTTCATTTGAAAGAATGAAGTTGACAGAGATTCAAATGGATTGGGGGAAATCCAGCTATTATAAGCACGGAAATTACAATATCCTTGTGAAATGTCTGTCGAGACAAGCCGAAACGCCAGAGGCGCATAAGAGACTGACAAGAGTGTTTCCGCACTGACAGGCACGGCAAGAAACCTGTGGTCTCCTTATGGTGATAACGATGTGCAGGAGCAGGCTTATGGCATGAGCCCTGCGTTGCATTAACACAAGGATAGTTTGGGTTTGAATACTCACTCTTTCTCTCTGCAGAGGTATCTTCCCCTTCTCCTTGCTCTTCAGAGAACCCTGAGGGGCCGGAGGTGTTACGGGTGGAAACGTACCGGGGTTCGTTCGGACAAAGTTCTGCAACAAATAAGTTTGTTTGCGTAGATCCTGATGTTTTGGCTGAGATTTCCTCTGTTGTTCACGTATTATTGGAAGTTCTGTTTTACATCAGCTTTTTGTTGTAGCTCTTTATTGATACCATAAGAAATAAATACAGTTAACTCTCCCATTGGTTGTTTTTTGTGATTTCACGTGTCTGTTCCATCATGGATTTGCAGCTTTTAGCTGCTATGAATGACTTCTCTTCTTTTTACCACAAAATCAGTGACCTCATAGTGGAAATGATTTCCTCTTGATCTCCTTTCACGAGCGTTTTTTCCCCCTATTTTCTTGATTTTCCGTCTTAAACTCTGCTACATTTAACTTTACTTTCATTTGATTTATTCTTCAGCGAGTACCACCTTGTGGAAACTCCACTTTCCTCCTGTCAATCACAAACAGAAAAGTGGTCTATCTTTGTGTGTGTGTGTGTGTGTGTGTGTGTGTGTGTGTGTGTGTGTGTGTGTGTGTATGTGGGGGTAAATGGGTCAACTGGACTGAAACATTGTCTTAGAAACAGGAAAAGTTTGCCTAATCCTCTCCTTACATTGTCATAGAGCCCAAATAACACACACACACATCATCTTAAACTCACATCTACTTACGCCCTTTGACCACACGCACAATATCCTGTCAGACATAATCATGTGCACACATGTAGCACTTGAAATAACAGACACACACACACATACATCATATACTTTCATTCACACACACACACACACACACACACACACACAACCACACACACACACACACACACACACACTGAGATTAAAATAACAGAGCAGAAGTGGAAGCGGACACATTAATGATATTATAGTTATTCAAGACGCCACGGTTTCCACGGCAGCCGAGGGCGACGGGGCACAGAGCGATACAAACATCGGTCACCCCACTGAGTCACACTGGAGCAATGTGTGTGTGTGTGTGTGTGTGTGTGTGTGTTCATTTTGACTACAAGAGGGTCTCCAGTTTAACAAACTTCATTCACATCTCATTCTCTCCTGATGAGGCCAATCAGATTTATAGTCTCTCTCTCTCTCTCTCTCTCTCTCTCTCTCTCTCTCTCTGGTTGGCATGGAATCAGAAGGAACAGACTGCAACAGTCAACACACTACACAACAGTTTTGTGTGTAGGTGAGGGGTTCAGGTGATGATGTCACACATTCCGTTTTCCATTGACATAACTAGATTGCCAATGTTCGGGGTAGAGGGGCCATAAGATGATCATTGTGTTTTCCTTAGAAGGAGTGTTTGTGTGAGTGTGTGAGCGTGAGAAAGGGACTGCGCAGCGCTGGAAGTCGCGGCATCTCTCCTGAATCAGTAATTAAATGAGCACTGAAATAATAATAATAAATACAAATGTATAAAAAACTGTCTTTTTCTTGTGGGTTTGGGTTTGTTTTTCTTAAAACAACATTGAAATAAGTTCCCAGCACAGAAAATCCATTTAAATTAAGTTGACTTTTACCGCGACGACATACCTTATTCTCATTATTCTCACTCATTTCTAGAAGTAAAGTGTATTTCTTCCTTTTCTTTTCATATTACTTGTTTGAAGAATATTAGATTTACGGACTCTACTTTTTGTTGGAGTGGAGGAATAATTTGAAAGGCATCAAAAGCTATCGTTTCCTGGATGAATTACTCATAACATTGCTTTTCTTGCGGGGAATGTTTTGTGGGTTCAGCTTTTGTCATTTTGTCATTTCAGTTAATCGAAAGTCGTAACGAGCATCTGCAGTTTGTATTTCTGGAGGAATAAGCCTCGAGCTGTGATGACTTGCTGAAACTGATTCGGGATAAAACACAGATGTGGGGCTGCTACTGAAGCTGGAGACGTACAATAAAAACAGTGACAATTACGGCCGGGACCCAACCAAAGCACAGCGACTTATAACACACATACGCTCATGTTCACCTCCTACTGCTGATGCGCGACTCTTTGACTTCCTAAATCAGTTATCCTGAAGGTTTATCGAACTTTTTGAGACAAGAGTAGTCTTTCGAAATCAAGTCGTATATTTTTATGGCCAAACTCAGCCCAAATCCTCCGGGGACGAAAGGCAAAACTCAATGAAAGTGAGAGTCGTCTGTGGTGTTTGTGACCTTTGTGACCTTTGTGACGCGTCACGGCTGCACACGTCCACCAAGTCGCATTAAAAGGATGACTTTACCCGCTGCAGTTTCGACGAGGCGGTTTCTAAGCTGGCTTCCTCAGCGCAAGACAAGAAGAACAGGACGCCGAGCCAGGCATTCCCCGCAATATGCCCATCATGTGCACACCCACACACACACACACACACACACACACACACACACACAGAGTTGACCCAAACCAGCAATATCTTCTGACCCGACCGTGTCCTTCCTCCTGTGCCCACAAATGGAAAACCCAGGCACACTTTCTGTGTGTGTGAGGTCTCCCATTCAGTGTATTTATTAGATCCCTGTATCATCTGGCAACTGGGGCCCCAAAATGTGATTTTCTTTGTGTGATTTTGCACGCGTACACACAAGCCCCCCCTTTTTTTTTTGTTCGTATCTCACGCGTTGGGTCTTTATGCATGCGTGCGTGCGCGGTAAAGCTGTGTGAGTTCTTACTATTGTGGCGGTGCGCTGATGGAAAACCTATCTACTTTTCCTCTGTGTCACAGCAGCGTTCCGCCTAAAGGTTGAAAAACAGAGAGCGGGGAGGGGGAGGCTGCGGAAGGGGACGGGGGGAGACGGTGACACACTGCAGGAGGAAGACGTTAAAGAGGGGCAGTGAGGCTATTTTGGTCCTAATTATTTAGTTGATTCCACCTTTTTTTGTGCAGAGGGATCTGTTGAAAAGGGGGAAAAAAGCAAAAGATGCACACGCTCTATGCTCTGTAATTGTGGGTGTGTCCAGAGCTATAAGTGCCGTGGCTCTTACCTGTGTTACTTGTATCCCTGCATGAGACTCAGAGCAGACACACACTCACACACACACACACACACACACACCTGTCGGTCGCCACGCGTGCCCTGCGATCCAGAAGCTGCTCTCTCTCCGCTTCACGTCTCCAGGTAAGACTCTGCTGCTCTTCACACCTGCAACCATGAAGGTCACCGCGATGGAAATACACCTTTAAATGCTGGTTCTGTGCTCTTCAAGGTTATTTCTTGTTGAATTTAGCAGTTTAGTTGTTTGTTTTTTATATATATATGAGCAAAACTATGTTCCTGTTCCTAAAATTCACCTTTAACAGCTTTTATTTGTCTTTATTTATTATTTACATTCTCGTTCTGTACTTCGGACTTATACAATGTGACTATTTATCAATGATTATAGTAATACATTTAGAATTAGAATGGTCCATTTGCTTCTTGTTAAAATATGCACACATTTTACAGTGACAGATTTACAGTGACTCCTTTGGGTCTGTCGTTTTTCTTGGTATTTCTGACTCGCCGAAGAAAATGCACAAAAAGCTTTGATACTCATTTGGAAAAACATAGTATTACATTGCAGTTCAGTATTGAGTAACACAAAAAATGTACATTACATCCGTATCATGTACTGAGGCAGATGGTCTAAATTACATCAGCACCGCAGCAATTCCATCATGTCAATTCAACCATCTTCTACTGCAACCTGTTGGTCAGCACGGTCTCTGGAGTAAATCATTCAAACAATTTACGCTTCATTTGACAGAATACAACAAAAACATTGAAGATTAAATTCTACACAATTCTACACAATTCTACCTCACAATGTTCAGACCGAGTTACTTTTGGCAGTAATCAGATTCTTCAGTTCTGAAGGTTGTTCAGAAGGTCACATTGTTACTTTTAGCAAGCTTTAGCTATTCTGGTGGTATTGAACAGGGGCCCTCCAGCACAGCAGGGTGCAATGTGCCACAACCCACTTTCCTCAAAGACAACCCCAAAACCTTTAGGCGTGGAGACCTCACATGAGAGGTATTTAAATGCTGGGCATTCCCCCCCACCCGGCCCCATCAGCTGACACGGGGTTAATTCTCTTACATACACACACGTGCACATTCCTGACCGGTTCGTTCGTGCCAGCAGCCGTTAATGGCGTCCCCAGGGTCGTTCCACCATCGCCACACAGGCCCAAAGCTGCAGTCACAGGGGGAAGCCGCCAATTTAGAGGGCAAAGGTCGCGATCACCAAATTCCCAGGAAAACATGACTTTATTGTTTACGCACGTGGTGGTGTCTGTGCGTGTGACATGTGTGTGTGTGTGTGTGTGTGTGTGTGTGTGTGTGAGGGGGGGGTAATGACCACATGCGTGCATGGACATCGACTCAAGAGCACGCATGCACATACGTGCATACGCGCATGTGAGGGGGGGGAACACAAACACACAAAGGGATCCCTCGTCTTTTTCTGTCTCTTAAAGAGTTTCTTCATGACTGGCGTGTGACGATGTTGCTGTGCAGCCACGGGGACGTGTGACTGGCTCGGTGTGTGTGGGAGACGCGTGTACGCACGCGTGTGTCGGCAGGTAGCTGGTCAACGGGGCGTGTTGAAATTGTAAAGACTTCATTGTTTTTTCATTCACATCAGCTGTTACTCAAGCGAGTGACAACCAGGCAGACGCGCAGGGTGGGGAATCCCCTCGGTAGATGAGTGAGGGGGCTCCGGGCGGCGCTTTCATTTAAGGTTTCATTCAGGAGCTCAGAGGGGGAGGGGGGGGGGGTGATGGGGGATCACGAAAAAGTTGAAACCTAAGCAGCGCTTTCTTCAGCTCCCATATCACGTTGAATAAATGATAAGTAGCTTGAATTCTTTCATGACCGAACAATGCGTCCTCACAGCCTCCTCACAAGTTAAAGGTGTTTTCAAATGTCTACCAAGGTTCAAATGTGTACTTTCTCACCGGACCAAAAGCAAAAAGGTGCAGAGTTGAAATCATTTCTCTGGTCTCGAGTCACAGTAACGTCCTAAACACTCTGCCTGCTCCGTTTGGTTCCTCCAGGCTGCCATCCAGATGTTGCTGTGCATGACCTCACAATTCTGCCTGCTGGTCCTACCGGTGATGTCACTCATTCTGCTCTTCTCTCCTATTGGTCGGAGCTACGACAGCCTCACCCCGGGGTGCCACCTTCACCGTGAGGAACACGCAGTTCTTTAAATGTTTCTCCAGGGAAAAAAAAACGCAGTGTCCTTCTAACTTGATTACACGTCTTGAGTTTCGGCAGTTTATTTTCAGCTTATCACAACGGATTTGGAAAATGTCTCTTCCCCACTGCAGCCTTTAACCTGACCATCCGCAGCGACCGTCGTGGCACATGCAAAGGCACCCACCTTGTCTACGCCTGCGTGGGCTACTGCGAGTCCAGCGCCTTCCCGTCCAGGTACTCGGTGCTGGTGGCCTCCAACTTCACCCACAACATCACCTCGGCCTCCCGATGCTGCACCATCAGCAAGGACGTTAAGGTGAGAGTTGAGTTGTTGAGAAGGGGTTAACTGCAGTGTTTTAACCGGTTGTTCGTGACTTCTTGCTCCACTTCCCCTCAGGTCAAAGTCCGCCTGGACTGCCCTCGAGGTCGTCACCACGACGAGATAGAGATCCTGTCGGCGAAGGTGTGCCGCTGCGACATGTGCCGCAAGTCCCGCTACTGACCCAACAAGACAGTGTAATGCATCCCTAATGTACACCAGGATGAGAGCCACATTCAGTTAAACGCTACCAACTCTGGTAAATAATTGAAATACAATCCTTCTGTTATCTATTTCGACTTGTTTTGAACGTTGAAGAAAATCCCGTTATTGAACTGAATATGTCAAAACCGGCGTTCCCTCCCTTTACAGTTGACAATTGATGGACTAATCTCTGCAGATTAACCATGTGACTCTGAAATGCTCTGCTGACATTAAGTGAAAATCATTCAGGCAGAGTAACACCCGCTCAGGATCAGTCAGATATCGGTCATCAATCAGCCAGTGACTTACAAATAAGATACAAACAGGAAATTCACAACTTTATTTGTAAAGATTTCTGTGGGTGTGTTTTTGTAAAACTTGGTTGACGCACATGTGCTAGAGGCTATTAATGAGATAAAGAGCAGTCACACCATCGTTTGTACCTGCAGTGATGGCACAGGATAAGTGCACAGGTACACAATCGTGTACGTCACACTGACTACCACCAAAAATAAATGAGTCGATTCACATTTTCAATTATGGCGAAATGAATGGAAACATCACTTTGCATCGCACTGACCCAAAGGAAACGGTAAATACACAGCCAACCTCTGAAATCAACGTCAACACCATGCATTCAGTTTCATTCTTTGCAACAACCACTGCACATACGAGAGACCAAAGAATGTACACCGTTTATTTATATTTATGAATTTGAACTAAAGGACATTTTGTAAATAGTATCTATTGATGAAACCAAATAATATTGGAAATGAAAAGAGACAGAATGCACTGTATCATTTGTGATCTATTTCAATAAATGCCAATTCTGCAACGGTGAAGTCTTTTTTTTCTTCTCACTTTTCTCCATTGAGAGGACAGTTTACCGACTTACCTTAAACCTTAATCATTGCTACTATGTACTGAGTACTGAGTACTGGCAACTAGCTTGACACAAAAAGAGTATTCAGAGGCAGTAACTCCATTTAAAATGTTTACATAACAAAAACATGTAGTTACACGACTTATTCTGTGCTAAAAAAAACTTTTCATTACTTTTTCCTACTGAATCACAGAAAACGTCTAATTAATTGGCTCGTACAACACGTCCCCCCCAACACTCGTAGTAACGGCTAACAAGGGGAGTTATGATTGGCCAGGCTGATGCATGTAGAAGTGTATGAATATACTAATGAAGGTAAACACGCTGGCTTCATATGCTGCAGGGATTTCACCACCTGAAGGAGTAGCTTCTCATAAAACATAAACCAGATATGGACAGCAGATAATGTAAGAAGCATTCATTCATATGCAGACAGATTTACTGACTTTTGACCTGTGCTATAATATAATATAACATAGTCATAGAACAAGTAATGGATAATAAAGCTCATTATACTTGCCTGTCATCGAGGGACTAATCACATCCATCTAGTAAGACTTTCACCAGGTTTTTGTGGCTAAATATGACGTGCAGGCAACAAGTTTGTCATTGGTCTCTGTAGAATGTGTACGTATCATGTCACCTTCATTAAAACAAAGTACACGGGTTAATATAAATGTATATAAAACTGTACCGCGAGAGTATAAAATCAACTCCAGCAAAGAGGATATTAAGTTATTATTGTAACACCTTTTTCACCTCAAGATCTAAGCATTGACACTTTAAAATAAAAACGCTTTTTCAACTACACCTCCTTTCTCACACGTGTTCAGTGCTCACATTTCTACGTCCCCCACAGTGTCAAGTACCACACTCACTCAAATGTCTTGATTTCATCAATTTATTCAGGGCCTCTCTGTATCAGCAAAACGGTTGACAGCACTGTTTTGACCATCAGAAGGTCTCACACTCGGTGTCCTGTGTGGAGCAGCCGGCACAGTGGCAGTGCACGGCCATGGGGTAGTGGTAGAGCGGGGAGACGCTGGGCTGGCAGCCCGGCAGGCGGGCGGTCATGTGGCGGGTGCGGCTGTAGGTGCACACGCGATGGTGTCGATGGATGTACGGGGGATCCGGCACAGGTTTCTGCAAGGTTCACACACACATGAACACACAGTTGGAATTTGTGGCTTGACAAAGGACGACTTCCCAGTTCTGCCCTGAGCTTTCAATTACATCTACTTGTCTTTTTTGGAGGTGAAGGGTGAAGATGCAGTTAAAAGTCCACTTACGGAGGAGCAGCAGTTTAGATTTGTATTAACAATGATCAAGCGCTTTCTTGCCGATTCAGAAATTTGTCTCTTCTCGAGGCTTTGAATCTGAATCTGAAGTGTTTTATTTTCATGGAGGGATTCAAGCACATCCTCACACAGTTACATACGAGTCTGAGCCGATAATTGAGAACTAGCAATAACCATGAGTGTGACTCCCACGTTGGCTACACGGGACTGATGCTCTGTCACTCTGCTGTGTGTACGTGTGTATGTGTGTGTGTGTGTGTGTGTGTGTGTGTGTGTGTGTGTGTGTGTGTTTGTGAGACAAACGTCACCTCCCAGGTGTGACAGCGTCCCCAACAAGCCTCCGTGCTGATGCGCAGCGCCTTGCAGCCCGGCTTCTGGGCCACGAAGGAGAACTCTCGCACGGCGCAGCCTCGGAAGCCGTGGAGCGTGGTCGTCAAGCCGAGGCACACCTCCGTTGCCCCGGCAACTAGGAGGAGGAGGAGCAGGAAGGAAGGGAACAGGGGTTGGAGATGCATGCTGGCAGTGGAAAAATGATGTAAGTATATTTGATGGAGGAAATACTATTTTTTTTTAAATATTTACATCCATTATATCCCATGGCTTTGGCAACAAGTGACCATCTCTACCTGAAGGGAAAAACTCTTCTCTTTAAAATAAAAGATTCAATTTTTTTGGTCATGTTTACTTTGACTATTGCTAACTCGCTAAAGGTATTGCTGGCAATACTTCACATATACAGGGGGAGATGATGAAAAGTAAAAGGAAAAAACTTTCAGAGCAATACACTGTGACATTTATTGTGACTCACAGCTTCCTCTAGTGTTTATTTTGGCTATTGCAGCCAATAAAGTAATCTATTCACTGAAACAACGACACAATAAGTAATTATTGCAATGGGGAGTTACGACTTTAATTAAAGGTTTCCGATTAAGAAAAGACAACAACAAAAACCTCTAAATTCTCTTTTAAAATGAGAAATGTGACGGTTCGATAATTTCACTAACTTGCTCAAAACGTCGGTTTTCGTTTCTTGTTTCAATCAAAATCGACCGCCATTTATTTAATGTTACTGGAGACATCTGCTTAATTACTCTTATGGCAAACCACTTTAATTGCACTAAAACCAGTAGAATCACCTCAATTCAGCCAGACTGTAGAATGCTTAATAGGAAATAAAACACTGGCATAAAAATACTTTCTGCATGAAGAGATGAAGAGAGTCATGAGTACGATAACTTCCAATAAGCCAAGGAACTACACTGTGGGGTAAAATAGCCTGCTAACATAATTACGTATAACTTATGTCCCTAAAGCAGTTAAAAGCATCTTTAAAATGAGTATTAGTCAAAATGAATGTTACATACCTGCCCAACACTTAATGGATGTTAGAAAGGAGAAGAAAAAAAACACGTTCCACCTTTTCAGCTGAAGATCCTGCAGGGATTTGAGCAGCTGGACTCCTGCGTCTCTCTCTGCCCGCACAACAACCGGTGAATGGAACCAATCTGTCCTTGTTGTTGTTTTTAGAAGGCCATCAGGGCGAACGGACACTCTGACATCATAGCAATTACAACGAAATACCATTAGAGACCCCAAGCCAGAAGTAATGGAGACTCCCTGGAAAAAAACGATGCTTGTCTATGTTTTCTTAACCTCAGCCTGTATCTCTCTGTGTGAGTGCATGAGTGCTTGAGCCATGAGTGCACGTGTGTGTGTGTGTGTGTGTGTGTGTGTGTGTGTGTGCAGTTCTTTATCCAACTTTTGTCTCCACTCAATGTTGTGAGGATTGTCAGTACTAAGGATATTGGTGACATTAAAAAAACAAAGGACGGAACTTTTAAACTCTGACATAGATGTTCATTTGAACGCATAATGCAGTGATTGTTGTGGATTATGCTGAATTACTCTTCTAAAGCCAATTTTGAAAGGTAGTTTGAATTCCAATACTTTACCACAATATGGAAATGAATGTAAATCAATGGTTGCCTGAAAGAGTTGGAAAATAAACATGGTAAAACATGTTTGGAGGCAAAATTACATTAACAGTATCACCCAAAAAGACTCATTTTAGTTTTTCATTTCTTTTTTAGCTCCGCTAGCTGGGGATAGCTCGCTTGTGGTTTGATGCTGGGCCGGCAGTGTACACTGGGTTTATATGTGCGTGGGTCTGTATGCTAGAACACATTATCTGCATGAGAATAAGAAACGGTTAAGATTTAAGAAACATGAATTGTGCCTGTTGTTAAAAGAATCGTCGAAAGTAAGTGTAATTAACAGAGAAGAAGCGACACAAAAACAGCAGACTCCCAGGATGTTTTCTCAAAGTGAAGTTTCATTTTTAGCACATAGTTTTTTTCCTCCGTTCTACACCCCTCTGTCATGTTACGTACAGCAGTAAGCTTCTCTACATTCAAACCCCCACCCACCCACCCTCCCCGCCACTGTGTTGGTCCCCAAAATATACATCTTTTTCTTCCCCCTGCTTCAACTTAATCGTCATCTCTACGTTTTTTTTCTTCAACACAACAAACACAGACCATTAGGCAGACAGTGCAAATCTAGAAATTCAGTGAAATTGCTACGTAATGCAGTTGTAGGTTTCGGTAACATTATATTCTCACTCCGTTACTGTTGCTCTGACTTATTGCCATTCTATCGTGTCTAACTCTACGACTTTTCCTTTCCTTTTCTTTCTCCTCCTCTGTTTTGTGTACCTCCACTGCCACCCCTCTGATTTAAAGCGTTTGTTTCCGTTTGGCCAACAGAGAGGAACTTGTGACGGCGAACGACGCCGGTCCGTGAGGCGATACCCGAGCTCCCTACGAGAAACACTCTCTCGTCTCTTCCTCCCCTAGAGCGGCCCTAGGGATTAAGCGGCACGATTCTCGAAAGAAGAATATCACTAATTGATCACGCGAGAACTCAAGAGCAGTGGGAGCTGGGGGGTCTGTTTTCCCAGAGTGACTGACACCAACAATCACGAGGGGTTTTGTGGGAAAAGCCACCAAAAACCAAAAATCATACGGTGAGCGGAGTGTAATGAAAGCACGGCCAATTTTTGTCTCTTTACGGGTTGTGTTGTTGGAGGGTTATTTGCCTGAGTCGAAGCAATGTTTGTAATCCAACTAAAATGTGCATTTTTTTTCTTCTTCGTCCACAGTGCGAACCAGTTGTCGTCTGTATGAGCTGCTCACTGGCATCGGCCCCTTTAACCTGCGCGGGAAAGCGCTGAAATGGCTTGGTATTATTGCAAAATGATTCATTTAATTATTTTGTTCAAAACGTCAAAGCTGAGTGCGTCTATGCTGGATGAGTGGTGGTTGTTTTTGTTGTGTATCTGGCAAGGTTTCAAATGACAATCCGAGAACTGTCGGTCAAATGGGTTTCAAGACATTGTTGACTCAGGCGTGATTGGAAGTGAGCTGCTGGTCCGAGTTTTTTTTTTTTTATGTTGAAGAAGCAGAAGCAGCCTACAGGTAGCTTTGCGTCTCGAGCGTGAAAAAGAATAATCAATCGATTTAGATTTACGATACATTCGGATTCAAAGAGAAGGAGAGAGAGAGAGAAAAAGAAACCGTTTTTCTCTCGTTCTCTGTCGCTCTGTCTGCGCACATCTCCCGCTCACTGACTCGCTCACCAGATACACACCGACGCGCACGTGGGCACGCACACAGCCACGCAAACACACACACACACACTCACACAACCTGACCGTCATCATCAAATAGAAAATAAATAGCATCAGTGTCCGTTTTCCACAAATGAACAAGATCATACAAAAACCAAGAAGAAAAAACAACAAAAATACAAAACAATTTTTCGTCAAATAAATTTTCACAAAAAGTACCTTAAGACAATGTGAATATCAAGGACGCGACAGGAGTCAAAACAAGACTGGGGGCTAAACTTTTGAGTGTAACACCCACTTCCTGTTTTTTGACCCCCATAAAAACACACATATTATCCTGAAAGAATGAAAATATTGCTAAAATAATTTTTTTACGTTTCCCCTCCCTCCTCTCGTCCTCCCATCACTCTGTCAGAGGATCAGAGGAGAATAAACACATCTTTCTTGGTTCACACGGAACAAATGTTACCAACGTCATGGTCGCCATCGAGCAGCGTCGGGTCTGCTGATCCTAAAAGGAACAGAAATCCAACCGGATCACTGTGTTTTTCTTTTGGTCTGAAACACTTGTGGAGCGCTTTATTTGTCCTCCAGTAACCTCTGCGATGGGTGGGGTTTACAAGCCAGCATGGTTACATTTTTGGTTAAAAATTCAGGGGGTTCCGGAGTGAACCTTTGTCAAACGTAACCTGGGCAAATCAGTACATTTGTAAATAGTTTTAACCCCCCAAAAAATAATCGCAGCGTGTTAAATAAAGGTAACCTGTGGAGATTTTGACGGATTTGAGCACTATAGGGTAATATTTTTATGAGCGGGTCCCCATCATGTTTGTATTGCATCGGCAGTTGGTGGCAGAAATGTGCAACGAAACTCGGCAATGTGCCAACGGAGACAGCAGGTAAACATGTATGTAAACATCGCACGAGTTACAATTTGTCTGTTTTTTTACGGTGACTTCACGACGAAGGAAATGCATTCGATTCGATTTGTCAAGCCTCAAAGATACACACAGTGCGTTTTGTCGAGTAAAACTGAATGCAAACATGACTCCGCAGGGCACCTTTAAACAAAAAGGAATATGAAACATGGAATGTTTGGGGATTCTGTTACGAAATACCCCTTTAAAATATACCTATCGCACCACAAACATCCCAATTTCAAAAAGAAAATAAAAACAGCCACCGCCAACCCAGTTCATTCCTCCCCTCTTTAAGGTCTGTTAAAGGGGAATTCTGCTGAATTTTAGGACTCACAATATGGCCTCATACAGGCAACACGTGACGTGAGTTCAAAATTGAAGCCAGCCTTCCCCTTATGGTATCTGCTACACTAGTGTTTCTCCCATAATACACTACAGAAATATCCAGAGACATATGTGTATATATATATATATATAAAAACATTATCATCCTCATCATCCTCATCATCGTCATCAGTAGTACTTAGAGTAGAGTAGAGTAGTAGTAGTAGAGTAACAAGTAAGAAGGAACAGTATTGTACTTTATATCATTATCATCATCCTCATCAGTGGTTATTTAACCTTGAGAGACTTTAGACTCGTCCTTTGGTGGGAGAGAACCAGAACCAGCTCTGTGTGTGTGTGTGTGTGTGTGTGTGTGTGTGTCTTTGGGCCTGTAAACCTGTATGAAACGTTTTGCTGTATCAATTGCGTGTTTGTGTGAGAGATTTGTTTGACCTGGATACACTTTCTCTCTTAACTCTGTCTTTTCATATTTACAGTGACTATGTACCTGCCGCTGTGTGTGTTTCTGTGTCTTTCTGTGTGTGTGTGTGTGTGTGTGTGTGTCTGGTATGTTCAACAGTTAGGGGACATTTGTGTGAAATTGCTTCTTTTGTTTATTAATGCATTGTGCTATCCACGCATGATATAAGTATCTCTGACCAAAAGATAAATACATGGCCACAGTACAGACTCGGACTCGGTCGGTTGAATATCAAGTTAGACCCGTGTTCAACTTGGTTAGTGTTGCACCAAAAGAGAAATTTCCTCTCTTATTTTAAGGCTGATTTGAAGCAGGCCAGCTACAAATTTTGGATACTGACCTGCAGTTTGATAAACCAGACGCTTATTGTGACTACCGTCTGCACTCTCGGACAATATTCATCCTCTCATCTGCAACGTAATGTGTGTACAGCAAAAAGGGGAACCAGTTTCACACAAGTCGGTCAGAAATAAAAAGGTGCAGTGTTTACCCTCGGATCACCAAGTTTGTGCGCTTTTCCCCAAAAAGCGACGCTCTCAATGATCCAGGATAAAAAGAACAGTGGATTTGTTTCGTACCTTTTCTCTCCCAACACTTTCACCTCATCCCCCTCATGCCTTCCCCCTGTCCCCTAACCCCTGTGCTATCCAATCTTTGCCGAGCAGCACCTAGGTGGTGCCCTCCCCGCCTCCGGAGGAGGAAGAAGAGGAGGCTCCGCCGGCCTTGGGCTCGTTCTGGTCGGAGATGGACGTCTGCGGGGACGAAGGGGTCGGCGGGTCCCCTCTCTCGCCTCGCTCCTGGAGGTTGCGCTGGTTCCTGGCCGCCTCGGTGAGCATCTGCATCCGGCGGTCCTGGTGCTCCTCCAGGCCTCGCCAGAGATCGGCGCGCTCCCTGTCTCGCTTCAACTCCCTGGTTGGGGGGCGGGTTGAAGGCGGGGGGAGAGAAAAAAAAAAGAAAGAAACAGGTGAAGGAGGATGGGGAAGAAATGAGCATTTGGAAAAAACAATTAGACATGAAAAAACTAGGCCAACTAGGGCAAATGTTGACAGTAAGGTGCTCAGAGCTCAAGTTTGAACATGTCCTTTGTTGCCACTGTACGGCATAAACCACCAACTCCAAAGCAAATGACTGACTTGATGTCATTCAACAGGTTAAAGTAAATTTTGAATGAAGATGTAAATCTGTAAAAGCTTTACAGCTGCGTCTCCTGTCTGCCTGAAATTAACCTCCAACTCCTGAACTCATGATCCTTCCATTCGTGAAAGTATCCAGTTTAAAAAAAAAGGCATTACACTGAGTGTCATCATGACCCGCGTAGAAAAGATGACTGAAGCGACACATACTTACAGTACTGCGTGAAATCTGATGTGATGGATAATGAAACACATGGCGACTCAAAGAGACTTCTAGTTCCTCCTCTCGTAGTCGCTGTTGTCTCCAGTGACACAAATCCACACACACACACACACACACACAAGCGCTCGTACACGCACAAAGAGAGTGAGTCATGCTCACTTCTGTTTCTCCACTTTGTAGGAGGCAGTGAGGTCATCAAACAACTTGCTGTTCATCTCCATGAAGGTCTTCAGCACGTTGTAGATCAGAGACACGATGGTCCTGTAGAAATGACGCAAGAGGATAATGAACCTGGGTTAAAGGGTTAAGAACTCAGAAACGCCTTGGTTTTGGGGAGCCATGAACACACTAGCAACCATACTAGCATGTGTTGCCTGGGTCGCAGCATGTGAGACATTCATGTGTCTCTGGTAGATTAATAGCTTTTGAGCTAGCGCGTCTCGTTCAGAGTTATCAGGAGCTGTGAAGCTTTGCTGCCAAATTATCTTCTTATGTGGTGGTGGAACCTTTTTCTAAATGCAAATTAAGAATTCAATATTTCTAGGTTTGGCACTCAAGTGATGATGATGATGATGATGATGATGGTATTATTCACAAAAATACTTCTTCCACCATTAAAACAGCAGCTGGCAGAGCGAGAGGTTTCATCCGTATTGACTCCTATCTATAATCAAAAGTTAATTTGTGTGTGTCTGGGTGAGCCACTGACTGGTTCCAGTGCTCCTTGGAGACTCTGTAGAGGGTGGCGAACACCAGCGGCAGGATGACTTGACAGTTCTCCTCAATCAGACTGAGGATGTATTCGTTGTTCCAGAAGTAAAGAGCCCGCTCCGCTACCTGCAACACAGGGGACAGAGGAGTCGACTTTCATTCAGCTAAAAGTTGTAGCAGACTTTATCGGAAGTTATCAAAAAGAACTGACGTTCAGAGGTTTGTTTAGCTGGAGGTATGTAATACATCTGCAGGCAAATAAGGACCTGCTATAAGCCTTCTTGCTCCCCAAAAACGGTTGCAACAAAAGACATTCCAGCAGGGTCTGAAGGAGCGGTCGCGGCTACCTGGAAGTGAGGGCTGGAGATGCAGGCTGCGATCTGCTTGAAGAGCGGCTCCTGCACCCGGATGAACTGAGACGGCTCGATCACATCCAGGATCTCCTCAATCTCCCCCAGGAACATCACCTGAATACGCAGACGCCCCCCGACAAAACACGTTCAAAGGACAGACCCGACGTTCACGTGACTCCCACGAGGCGAAATAAAGTGCGAGTTTAAGGAATACCTGTTGATACATACGGTGAGTATGAAACAAGAAACATGCAGCAAATCTATTGTCTCACCTCTTTCTGCGTGCAGGTTTTTGGCCAGTACTTCAGCAGCCCTCTGATGATCTGCAGACAAAGAGTCAAGCATGTTAATATGAACAATGTTTCATTATGTTCTCTTTATAGATCTGTGCAAGGACGGCACAGCAAAATACGAATTTGTTAAATGTACACATAAAAATAAATATCTTGGATCTTGAATTTAATGTTTGATGGTCATATGATTGGTAACTTCAGCCCATTGATACTTGTAGTTTTATCAGTTATGATAACATTGCCTACACTGAAGTAAATACTGGAAACTAAGAATCATGCTGTTGGTCCTTTGCGTTCCATGTGGTTTCCTTCCAAAACCACTCCGGCTGACCTTTATGTTCCTTATGCTCATTAAAAGCACTGATCATAGACACATTGAAAAATTGTCCCCCCTTGTTTTCTTGCTTTTAACATCTTGCAGACACAGAGAAATCTACTTTTGTCTCCACCAGATGTGGCTGTTTAGTTGCTAAATTAGATGTTCTTTCAGCATCTGATTTATTTCGAGCGATGTCACCACGGTCTAATGTCATAGCAATTAACAACAACAACAAAAAAAAACTCTGAATCCCGTTATCCTTGGACTTAAATCCATTTGCAAGTGCGTTGTGATAAGTACAACAATGTATTGAAACAAGGTCTTACATATTCGGTCACTGTAGCATCTTTCTCCATAAATTGCACCACACAGTAGGCCAGCTGTAAGGACAGAAGGAGATGTGCTTAGAACACACGCAAAACACACACACACACACACACACATTCCCTGAAGCTCTCAAGGAGACAAGGGGGATCTTAGCACTTATCCCACAGGATTACAGCCTGCTAAAGATCGGAAAGACAAGTTTTCCAGGGGGAGTTATAAGTGTGTGTGTGTGTGTGTGTGTGTGTGTGTGTGTGTGTGTGTCTCCACTCTACATCACCTCTTGTCTCCTACTATATGATCTGCAATCATGTCCTATTATTCAGTGGGTGGGTATAAGTGTGTGTGTGTGTGTGTGTGTGTGTGTACGTGCATGATTGTGTTTTGTGGTTGCCCCCTCCAACCCGGGCTGGTTGCCGTGGCGAGTGGGCACCGTGGCGACGGAGACTGTGTGTGCGTGTGTTTACTTCGGAAGGAGTGATGTCACACACGCAAAGTCCCCTAAGGGCAATGTGAGATAGAGTTTAGACCTCTTGTCTCTGCCGCCGTCTGTCCTCTTCTGTTCCATTTATACCTCTGCTCTGTTCAAAAGATTACTGCACTGCTCATTTATTCTTACTTTTCGTTCAAGAGGCATTAATATGAAAGCATACACAACCTTTAGTGTGTGTCTTGTTACACTTACAGACAGTAGACGTTGTGCACTCTATCTTTCTTTGGAAGAATCACATTTTACTCTTGCTCATTTCTTCTTTTCATTGTAGTTTCTGTTTTTGTCTCTTTCCTGACCAGTAGCTCCATTGCCTGCTCTGCCTGTCTGACTTTCACATCATCCACATCTTTCATCTTCTAATCCCTTTTCCTTCTTACTGTGCACCTTCCCTTGTTTGCCTTCACTTCTCGCTCCATCCCTGACTTTCCTGTCCCTCGCCCTCGCACTGCAGCGTGTGGTGAAGCAGAAAGAGGGAGTGCCGCCTAAGAAAAGGGGGCTGGTGAAAGCGGGTGATGTCACGTGTGAAATGAAAAGAAAAGCAGGAAAAAGAGGAGGATTAAAATGAAGGTGCTGGTCGGGGAGAGTAGTTTAAAGTATTAGTGAGACATTAGAGATGCTGCTCGAGGTAAATACGAGATTGGATTCTGATGTCAGGCCGGGATAAGTGGGAAATAGAGGCCGCTGTTGGGCTAAAGATTATTGAGATTGTTGTCTTTTTAGGCTGAGACTATATTAATATTGATCTGTCAATGTTACAGTTCAAATTTTTGTCTATTTTATGAGATAAAGTCACTGGGAAACTCTATCGTTGTTTTTCTTGCGTGCAAATTCGTTGAGACTGCATTTACTACTTCAAATTACAGTGTTGAATATAAACATAAACCAGCTTGACCTGAATCGCGTCTATTCATTCACTTAGTTTGAAGTGGCGTAAGTAGCAGAAGTGACGCAGTGAATAACTGTTTACCCGTCAATGTTTCTGTAATATCACAAACCATTTTTTATTCTGTCCATACTGATATGTCACCAGCTACTTAGAGTGGGCAATATTTTACAAATCACTACAGTAAAGTTAGGGACCAAGAAGGTACATAACACAAAACTAACATTTAGTATACTGGTTTCAAAGCTAAAGTAGGTTTTAATTGTATATGTGGAGCGTGATTTGAGCTTAAAAAGGGAAAATGTTATTTATAAGAAACAACCTCCTCATAAGCTGCTGTAAAGGATCATTTAAATATATTTTACAGTGCTGAGAAAACATCTAAAATTACTCAATTCTGCCGTAATTTCATAATTTAATATTTTGATCCAAATCTGGGTCACTCACTTTTACGCAGTCACACCTACTGAGAACCAAACTTCTGTTTGCTTGCACGTGTCCCCTGTGACCCTGTCAACCTGAGTGTGTGTTTGAGTGGTGAATAATGCATGTGTGTGAACCGCAGGGGGGATGACAGGGAGGAGAAATGTAGGGCATGGTGATGATGAATCCTGGAATACACACCTCTCTGCACCTGCTGCATATCTAAATAACGTGCGGCACAAACAAAACGGACACACACACACACAAAGAATAGACCGGCCACCATCTGTGCCGTTCAATATTACGATCACACACATACACACACACTGAGTGTATTTCAACAGTGAGCGCATCCTCTGCGGTATCATCTGTGGCCCGACTCTGCCTCTTAGTGGTACATTTCACACATTGCAGGGATAACTATAACTATTTCAGAGATATTTATCTGTCACTGATTTGTCACGGTGAGGCGAAGACGTGGATCTCTCCTTGGTAGAGAGAAGCCAGACGCGTCGCTACAGGCCTGATTTATTCTGTGATGCTCAGAGGAGAAGGGTCTCCGAAAAGCTACAGCCAAGGACGCCTCAGTCAAGGAGAAGAAATGCAAAACCACCACATATTCTAAATATGAATAAGTTATGCTGTGTTTTTTTTGTTGCTTGGCAATAGTGAAGATTATATCTAGAAAACTGGCACAAAATATCAGCAAACACAGTGATGGCTTTCAGAAATCATACATCTTTCTCTGCCTGTGGAACTCAACACGGGCGGCTGATGGTCAAGTACAGTATTGTTAATGGAATTGGTGGCGCTACATAGAGCACGTTGGTGTCAAAGGTTTTATTAAAAAAAAAAAACGGATATGCGTGGGAAGTGTCACTGACCTGTGCGTGGAAGATGGAAAGGGACTTTGCCGTGTGTAACGGGATGAGGACCCGGACCAGGAACTGCTTGTGTTCGGCCTTCAGGGGCAGAGCGAAGCCGTTGATGATGCTGCAGGGAGGGACGGCGGCAGTTAAACACGCAAACTCTGCATCCACGCTCTTCATTTTCACAGGGATGGTTTTTTTTGTGGTGTGTTTTAACCCCATGAACAGAAAGTCATCCCATGTAACTCCTGAGTATTCACATAAGTGTTGCTGGAGTGTATTTTTGTTCCGTCTGTGTCCATTTCTACTGCTACGCTGACTGACATCGAGGCGGCTCGGCCGTCCCAGGAGGAAGAGCACCGGGCAGCGGAGGAGTGGAAACTGATTTTTGGCAAGTATGAGTCTTCGCTCCGCAGTTTATCCGTTTGTCTCAGTCTCTCTGTGTCAGCTGGTCTACCTGTGAGACAGTCTGCCAAGCAGCGTCTCGGTTTAATGGGACATTTCTTCAATTCTTCTTCATTCTCCCCCCTCTCCCTTTCTGCACAAGGAATCCTCTCGCCCGTCTCTCTCTCTCTCTCTCTCTCTCCCCCTTCTATGTGTGGGAGGAGCTATAAATACCTCTGTTACCACCAACATGAATACAAACCTCTCTCTCTTCTGCTATCCTCCCCCCCCCCCCCATCTGACTCACGGTTCACTCACTCATCCGCTCTCCATCCCTCCTCTCTCTGTCTTTTCTCACCTCAAATGCCGCCTTTCTTTTTACTCTCTCTACCTTCTCTACATAAACTCCTCAAACATCATCAACCGTCTTATAATTCACTTGTTCAATCAGGTAGTCATGGGATGGAAGAAATGTTTCAGCTTGTGTCTGAACCTCTTTATCCTTTATGTTGGGAAAAAATTTTGCTCAAAAACCTAAGACTAAATAAATCAACATTTCATAACATTTGGTTCCTATTCGTATCTAAAAATAAAAAACAAGGATAGAAGGCATAAGCCCAAGAGAGGTTCACTCCATTTGTTTGTTTGCTTACTGATTTCTCCATTTTAAATCTGACTTCAATAAGAAATATTTATGTTGAAGGATAGAGGACAAAACATGCAGTAACCCATCATGTATTTAGTTTAAAGGGGCCTAAGCCGGTAACTTTGTTTACATATACTGGTGAGTATCTCTATATATAGAGAGACAGATATAACATCGTTCTGCATTAGGAGGTCAGTGAGACTGAAAGCCGACTAGATATGATATAACAGATCGTGTCCATCCACCATTCTCACTCTCCCTTCATTTGTCTTTATTAGCGTTATCTCTCCGTTCTTGATACAATTTATTTATCGGAGCACGAGGACCGGCAGAGAGAAAGACATGTTTGTTTATCAGGTCGGCTCGCTCCCTTCGCTCTCCCGTTCCTACTTCTTCATGTGTCTCTTACCGGCCTCAGAGACTAAGCAGGCAGCTATACAAACCTGTGAGTCATTTGTCATTCATGTATTTATACTCGCTGTTGTTTTTCCGTCCCTCCTTCCTGCCGTCGCACAGCTTTACTCTTAGCCCCCCTTTTGCTGCCTTTTAACTGATTTCTTACTGCGTCATCCTTTGCACACACACACACACACACACACACACAAACACACACACACACACACACCGTTGTTTGCCCGATAGGGAACGATGGGACGACAATGCATCTAAAATATATGCCTAATAAATAGTTTTTTGTGCCCAACCGATGCAGAAGTGTCCCCATTTCCCGTAGTCGCTTCAATCCGTCGGTGACCAGCTGTCTGGTGAATAGGAGCAGCTGGCCAAGTACGGTGTACGCTGTCTGCGAGTTCACACTCGAAACGCATTCATTGTGACATGAGATATAGAACGAAGCATCCTTTCCTCCGGAGCAGCCCGGTTTTTCTGTGTGATTGGACACCAACCTGCCAAGGATTTCCAGAAGCTCCGCTACGCCGTTGAAGTGCTCAGTTTCGTATATGAACCTGAAGATCGGGCACAACATGCACACATAGAGTGACGTGTAAGGATGCGTCAGCAAAACCAGCGGCCATTCTACTTAAACTGAAGTGAAAGGGACTAAAAGAAGGACTGCAATTCTATAAATAGTTTAAAAAAAAAAAGAATCTGTTCACATTCATTACAAATTATTGTAATTCCTGAAATTTGATGAAAGAAATGCATAACTAACACGATTTCGGGAGCACAACTCTGATGCCTTTGTGATCGTGTGATAGAAAAATGGATTAGAATCTCAGTGAACCACGTTTAGGCACCTTTTGAACTGTCAAAACGTACAAACGACGATGCTGAAACCAGTTAGCTGAGACAGAAATAGAGAGCGTCGCAGCATCGTCGCTTGAACTTCATGGCAAAGCACAACACCACAGCCACACTTGGTGAAGGGCTGCGACGACACATGATTGCACATCACGGCACTCGTGTTATTCGAGGAAGGATTTAACCATGGCTGCAGGACGAGGCCGCGCGCAGTCGTGCCGTGGGAGCCTGTTTGTGTGCATCTTTAACAACGTTCATAAGGGGCGACCTCATAACATGTGAAGGCTTTTTACACACAGTCACTTTAAAATCGTGACGCACCAGGCGGAAGCGTTGCATCACAGAGGTGACAAACACGGCTTTTCTCCCCACTGATGGACTTCGTGGGCGGATGTTTGATTCATTAATGTCCAAACGGCTATAAATAGCAGGCACCGTTAAATACGCTGCAACAGACGGGTGGGGAGGGGGGCGGCAGAACGTACCTGAGGAAGATGTTGTTGATCTGTTTGCGGATGTAGGCCCGGAGGCCCAGTAGTTTTCCATAGACACGGTGCAGGATGGTCTTCAGGTACTCCCTCTCTCTGGGGTCCTCGCTGTCAAACAGCTCTAGCAGCTACACACACATAAGACAATTACACACACAAATGTATTTTATGGCTCCTTCGGGGACATTTCCCAAGCGCGTTCGTTCTCTAACCTCCTCGCTCCTGCACCTAAACTGAAAAATATAGATATTGCGCAACAAGAATTGTCAATTTATTGTTTTATATATGTGCCCCAACTTGGATCATATACCGAAAGACCGTCGCTGCTTCAAGGATGGGATTCATTTATTTATGGCTTTCCATTTATCGTGATTTTAGGAACATCTTAAAAGCTTTTTCATTTCACAAAGAGCGAGGAGATAGAGGATTTACCTGCAGGACAAACTTCTGGTCGACGTAGCGTTTCGCCATGGAGGGCTGGAAGTCCGGGCTCTCCAGGAAACGCAGAAAGAACTCGTACACCAGCTAACGGAGGCACAGAGCAAGCGGTGAGTAGCAGCCCAGTGGCCGTGCACTACTGCCAGCCTTAGCGTGGCAAAGTGATAAAATTGAATCCGTAAAACAGAACCAAGCTCGCGTTTTGCACCGATTCTGCAGGGAGTGTTTTTTTTCCAAAATAGCAAATAGTAGTTTTCTCTATTAGAGCAGCTCTATGTGACATGGCATAGTCATTTTCTATATTACTGGGCAAACACCACCAGTATAGAAGAAGTACATTTGTGCACAAAACAGAACAGCAGATTTAACTGAAGTAAAGGAAGTAGGTGTATGTGCAGATAAGTGCTGAACGTTGCATTAAAAGAAACACCTGGAGGGAGCAATGTGCATTATGACGTTGTCCACCCTCCTACGTATAGCATGAAATATGAATCTGGGACAGAAATGTATTGTGTTCGAGCAAAAAAGCAAAAGCTCCGCAACACATCTGTTTAAAGCACGAAAAAAGCCAAAGTAAAAACCGTTTGCTGAGCATATCCGTTGCTGGAGAAGTGGGAAATGCATGTAACGATGTACCTGCAGATGCGGCCAGGAGGCTTCGAGTGTTGGCTCGTCTTCCTCGGGGTCAAACTCTGGATTCTCGCTCGGTGGGAGAGTGCGGAAGATATTTACGGAGATCTGGAGAACCGCAAAAAGAGCAGCAAAGTGGAGAAATAAAGTAACCAGTGGAAGAATGTGAAAGGGAATGGGAAGAGAAAAAGATGACAAAGAGAGTGTGATGAGAGGTACGGAGGATAGGGATGAAGGGAGAGGCCAGAAGAGCAGATCAGAGGGAAAAGTAAAGTGAAAATATAGGTGGAGAGATAAAAAGAAATTAGATAGAGACCAATTACAGTACATTAATGTTATAATTTTACGTACTTGATGGATCTGCCTATTAAATAGTATTAGAACATGTTTGATGCTTTCCACTGGTAAGATATGCAACTTCGCCGCTCGCACAGTCATGATTTATTCAACACGAGCATTTCCACAGCCCATTTAGTGAATAAACTGCACTGTAAAAAGCAGATGTGGTGAACCTCAACTCCCAAATGATGCTGTATTTTCTTATGGTTCTTGGCCTCTCAGCACTGCTGTTTGCGTGAGCAACGCTCCTTAATGCGGAAGAATACAGGCCTGTTTTACATGAGCATGTAAACCTCAGACAATTAGACTACGGTTTGATAACAATCTGTTTGGAGAAACATGATTTGGGTCATCTGGTGTCTTTTTGAAGTCTAATCCTGTTACATTTATTCATTCGCGTTGCGCTTGAAGAAAGTTTCCCGGGAATATATAAGCTTTTTTCACATTTTAAACCTTTGCCCACCTTCACATTACATCCTGTCCTGCATTTTCACATCCTCTGGCTTCAGTGAATCTAACATAAGCTATATCCTCTGCTCACTTTACCTTCTTTCCCCAATCCCCTTTGCCTTCCTTCCTTCCTAATACCATCGGGGACCCCAACCCCGGGGATCTCTGCGTTGGATTCCACACTCTTTACTCTCCGTCTATCACTTGCTCTCCTTCTGTGCAGCCTATTGCTCTCATCTCTCCTTCCCTTCCCTCCCTTTAAAACCGTGTACCTCTCAATTCCTTAATACTTTCTTTGCCTGTTTCATTTGCTCGTCTGCAGTGATGATTGTTTGTCACTTCGTCGTTCTTTCGTCCATCCCACCCCTCTACGGTCCAGCGGGTTTATAAACCTAACCTCCCCCCCCCCTCCCGTCCTCCGCTCCTACCATCTTTATGGCCTCCGGGTACAGAGGCTCTATGAGGACTCCTCTGCTCGTGGCCACGCTCTCCACCAGCTCATTGAGGGCCGCGCGTTTGATCTCCTTCCCCTTCAGGTCGGCCACGCAGTCCAGGAAATCAAACAGGACGCAGCACTGCTGCAGCTTCTTGCAGAACAGGTCGTGTAGCTCTGCCACCGGGGCATCTGCGCGATGGACAGGTGGGACGGAGGGGGGAAGCGACAGAGAGGAAGAGACATGTTAGACAAATGGGTTCAAGGGAAATAATGATTTAAAAAAAAAAAGGCTCACCCATGACCAACGGCGTTAGCGAAATGCGCTTCGGGTTCGGGAGTGAATCATTTGAGAATGTGAATTAAGTGTTGAGGTACACAGAGATATATCCTGCAGGCTAGATCTTCTCTCCAAAGTAATGAGGGGGGGGGAGGCAGACTGTTACTCTACAAACACACACACACGTTCCTCCAGAGGGCGGCGTGTTGCATCTCGGTCCTATTTACCTGTCAGGTTGGTTCTCCAGACCTGTTCGTCACAATGAAACAACCTGCTGCCGGGCCGCCGGATTAAAAGCACGCCCGTCCAGGAGAGAGAAAAGAAACACCACTTTCCTCAGACGTAGAGGAAGTGGCGGACACCGATGGATTACTGAGCACACGCAGGGAGTTATAAATTGATTGGTCCGGCCTGAGGGGGTGTGAGAACTTTAGCATCGTGCTAAAATAAAAAGAAGCAATGTAGAGCGTTGGCGGCTTGGACAGCAACCGAATGGATGATTGACGACTCAAGTGTAGCAGTTGAGTATATATATATATATATATTAAATATAAATAATATTTTAGGAGCATAATATATAAATATACAGGATATTAAACACTCGTTCCTAGAAGTGACTGTAGATTAGAAACTCAACTGGTGCATTGGATGTGCTGGATACTCAGTACACAAATAATCCCCCTGTCATAGGAAAAGAATTAAGCATTAAGATGACTGGGAAGCAGTCTAGACTATCTGAGGACAGAACCCTCTCACACACACACACACACACACACAGCAGGAGCAGATTAGATTTAACCCTTCTTAACCCCCACGGGGGGAGACTCAGAGTCAGGGTAAGGGGTGGGGGTGGGGGGGCATACTGGAGCTTTTCCAGCCCCGGACCCCCTCACCACTTGTGGGCACATCGAGGCCATCTGCTCCCTTTGGCACGAAGCTGCACAGCGATAGACGGGACCTGCCCTCGGCTCGACGTGTCCAGGCACAGGACGCACACTCTTTGAAAGGGGTCTTTGTTTTGTAAGTTAGGACCCAATGTGTGTGTCCATCATTTAGGTGGCGATGGGACAGAGGACATGTAATTCAACGGGATTTATTTCAAATTGAATGCATGACAAAACTATGAAGTTACTGTTTGTAATGTCTGAGGTGGGCGATATGGAAACATTACATGTCCTTTAGCGGACGCTTTTATCCAAAGCGACTTACAATAAGTGCATTTCGACAGGCAAAAAAAACAACATTATAATCAGATTTTCTTGCAAGGGTTGAATTACGTTTAAATGTATCACACAACAACAAAACTTAAGTAGGTAAGTAAGTTTTAGGAAATTTTCTTTGTCATATATGAAAGTTCTCTTTTTTTGTCATCGTTATATATGTAGACGGCGTGTGTTGTTTGTGTATAGCGAGACTGGCGCGCTTCTCTTTTTTGTCCACTTAACATTCATGAAGTGGCTGGAATACTGATTCTTTGTGACTTTTTTTTTTTCCATGAGACGGCTTATTAAGCAGAACGGATCGACCAACTTGTTCTTGACTTACAGCCATTTCACAGTGACTCGACCGGCGTGTGACAGACAACTTTACACAATGTTCTGACTATTGTTCACGAAAAAAAAAAAAGAGAAGTGCGAAAAATGTCAGAGGAAGAGCTTTTTATTCTGACTCTGCTTCGAGAACTAACATCAGTGTAAATCTACAAGACGACCACCTCTGTATCTGTCGCCTGGATTGAGGCAGCTGCTTCATTGTTTTTTTTTCCTCCTCCTTCATCTTTCCTCCACCTCCCTCAGTTTCTCTACTGCTCGTTTTCCTTTTAACCTTCTCTCCGGGTTTATCATGTCCCACATGTGCGCCGTCCTCTCCCTCCCCGTTCTCTCCCTTCAGACAGACTGTGAAGGTGAAATCAAATCCATTTTTAATGGAGAGTAATTGTATCAAGATGCGCCTGGCTGGGACCGAGAAAAAAAAAAAAAAAAGAGTACAGAGAGCAAAGTGAAAAGATGGGAGAGAAAGAAAAGGCATGAATGTGGGTTTGGGACACAGACAGTGAGATGTGAGGTGAGAAGAACAGAGGGAAAGGGAGAAAACGAGGAGCACGTGTGGAAGAGAGACAAATAGCAGTAGAAATTTTAAAGCACGGCGAACCAAATGAGACAAAAACCATACTGGAGTTTTCTTAACTCGCCACCGGTATCATCACCACGGTGTCTGTTATCATGTTCGGTACAGGTAGAAACACACAAACTAAGCGCACGGTGAGGAATGCTGAGCGAGGTGGATTTTAGTTTTCCCCCTTCGTTGTGGTGTTATTAGGTCAACGCGAGCGGCTCCAGACGCATTCATTGAAGACGGCTTTTGATACGTGTCAGGGAAGTGGTTGGAGGTCTCACAATAAGATCTTAATCACAGCGTGTGAGTCATTTCTGAACTACGTTCATGTTTCAGAGGATCCAAAATGTTTTGGTTGAATGGCTAACAGGATTTGCAGTTTATGAACTCAAGAAAAGCCTTGAGATTAAAACCCTTATTATCAACGTGACACACCGTTATTAACATGATTTAAATTTCCATAATTATAAAAACATATTGAGAAAAGCAATTACTCTTGTATTCTCCTTTTCTTTCTAGAGTAGGCTTTCAGGAATATTACAAAGTGCATCAAGCTCTGCATTACTCTTTTTTTCATTTCTATGTTATTTTTCATTAAAAAGCACATTTTCATAGTCCTCATGCACAAAGAATAATTAATTAGGTTTTTTTGGGGGGGGGGGTAAAGAATGATTCGGGGCACGAGGAAGTGCCAAACCCTCTGGAGAGGAAACTCAATGAGAGATTCCCTCTCCACGGACAAACAAAAACAAACACAAATACAGACCCTGTAACAGTCCAAGTCACACATACTATCATACATCAGACAAAGCACAAAGTCCTGTCGCAGTTGCCATCCAAAGTGAGACATGTAGTCAGATGTATTGCAGTATGAGCTAATTAAACATTAAATTGCCGGACGTTCAGTGGTCTAATGAGAAAGGCTCTCCACTTTTCGAAACATCTAGTTATTTTTGCCCATTCTGCCTCTCTGCCGTACCTTTCAGCCACGTTCCCACCTCCCACGTGCCTGTGAATCTCTATTAGCTTCCTGTACAAGATAAAATATCTCTGATAAATTGTACTTCTAAGACCCATAAGGCCCTGAAGACATAAAGTGGTTTCGTAAGGTGTAATTAATATCCAAAAATAGCCATTGGCACCGTCGGTTGGTAGGGAACAAGAGCAACAAGGGCACTATTTTCAGTGGCGGATGAATACACATTTGGTGCACAAGCATCTGCGACGGTTTTGTTTGGAAAGTCTTTGGCCACACGTGCCGTACTTGCATGCAGCATTAATTAGTTGCTGTTTTTTGGTCTTTTCATGGGACCTGACAACAACCACAAAATAAAGGCATGTCCCCAGATTTTCACAAAGGAGGAAGATGCTGATAAAAAATGTAAGCGAGAAGACAAAGAATGACAATGTGACGTAGAAAAGCAGAGCAGAGGGGAGCACATATGTAAGAATGAGCAGCGCCAAGCCCCATGCAACTGCATCAAAAAACACACACATTCACAGCAGCACCAATCTAAATATAGTCCTGCTGGAGAGAGAGAGAGAGAGAGAGAGAGAGAGAGAGAGAGAGAGAGAGAGAGAGAGAGAGAGAGAGAGAGAGAGAGAGAGAGAGAGAGAGAGAGAGAGAGAGAGGAGGGAAAATCTGGGGAGGAAACGGGAGGGAGGAGAAGGGAGCTGTACAGGGTTAAAAGATGACATCATCCCCCTCCTGCCTCCTCTCTCCTCTTTCCATCACCGGGGTGCCTCCCATCTTTTCCTCTCTTTACTTCCTCCATCTTTTCCCTTCGTCTGCTCCACCCATCAATCTCCCCATGGCCCCCTTTTTTTTTTCCTGAAATGAGCAAGTACAGCTCTGGTCTTTAAATAACAGTTATTCTGTTTTGGGGCTGAGCGTCTGTGTCAGACAGAGAAAAAGAGGACAGCTTCTGTTTTAGCCACTATCCAAGCCGCCTCTGCACCGCTGTCCAATTCTCAATGCACAGATACAGTGACGCAGAGAGGACGGGAAGGGAAGGGGGGAGAAAGCAATGGAAGAGGACAGAGGCGGATAAAGAGCCAGAGCCAGAGAGAGAGAGAGAGAGACACAGGGACAGTAGATGGGAGCTACAGCAGCTATATGTAGAAGTCAGGGCAGTATAAATATCACCTTAAGGGGTTTAAGTGACGCTTAAAGTCCCTCGCTAAAGATCTAATCCTCCTTGTAACGCAGCCACTTCATCACAAACTGTCCAGGTAGCATGTAGCACTCGCCGTCCTGCTTATAAAAATGGCTGATTAGAAAAGGAAAAAAATACGAAGCGGGATGTTATCACGTTTGATTGACTACACCCCCCACTCTTGTCGCACCGCTTTATACATTTTCAAGAACACTACACAACTATTTAACTGGCCAGAAAAAGAACAGGAAGAAACCATCCTGCTGCTTTAAATAAGAGCAGGAGATGCTGGGAAGTCGTCACTAGGTGATGGTTCTGGGAACGGGTAATGAGACTGGCCGGGCATTAGCATATACGGTGTAAATAAAGTTGCCCAAGCCGGAACCCGGGGACAGAAATAGGAAAAGAATGAGAACATTTCTTGACTTGTTTGTGGTCTTTGCAGGAGATTTTTTTATTCCTCTGCAAATTATGAAGAGATTCTCATGAATTTGGCTGATGCATTTTTAACTTTATCCAGATCTGGAATTTTTCCTGCTGTGTTTTTTAATACCGTCAGTAGTGTCTCACTGGCTTAGTTAAAGTTAGTTTATAGTTGGACTGATCAAACTATGAGCTGAACTGACTCCAATTTGCTAATAAAACGGTGGGATGCAGTCGAGAGCAGACAAACGTTTTTACTATTATTTATTTTTTGAAGAAGATGAAGGCGGACTGCTGAAAGCTTTTTGAAGCTTGAAAGGTCAAAATAGATTTTAGCTCCAATTACAATAATGATGTCCTGGGATTCAGTGATGATGGAGGTTTTGTGTTGTTGTTTATTCTATTCTACGCTTAAACCCTATACAACATTTTAAATATAAAATAATCCATTATCATAATGACCGTAATCCTTCCTACGAGTAGCTTCACAAATGCAGTTCAATTCCAAATGACGTTCCGAAAAAGATGAATGATCGAGGTAAAACTCACTGCTGATTAACAGGAAACTTTTGCTACCGTGTCTGGAGACTTTTGCTCAGCCAAAGCACGTTATTTCAATGCCGTGGATCACATAATAGGTTCTTCACACAGAGCACGTGAACAGTCCCATTCTCTCTTTAACGAAAGGCACTAAGTCACGAGACATCAAGTCATGTCAAGCCATCTTTAAATAATCCAATGAAACTAAAAATACACGTTCGCACCACACTGCATAACAAAGTGGGGCCCGCTGTGTGTCACGCACTGTGGTGCTTGTGTGTGCGCTCTTTTGTCTGTAGTGGTCTCTACACGTGAACGAACCACTGTCAGGAGAAACATTTCACTCTGCATTATCTAAAGCAAATGTTGCACTAATGCTTGACGTAGTTTATCCAAAAGTCCAACATTTCCTTGATTGGAGAGTGACTTTGAGACATTGGAAGTAATATTTGCTGTGCAAAATGTAAACGCAAATCGGAGACAGTTAGAAACAAATACGGGAGACGGTCGTCCCGGCATGAGGCTTCTTCGACATTTGATTAGCCGCTTTTGCAGCCTTCACGCGTTGAATAATAATGTGTTGGTTTACAGCACACACATAAGCAACAGTGCATTTCACACCGCTGCGATGAAAAAATAAATCTCACCTTATCTCGCCCTCGAACTCGAAGTCCGAGTGTGATTTCTTTTTAAAGCTGCCTGTGATTCATGGCTAATCCTCCTCAATCATTTCCTTTAATACTGATTTATGTTCTTTTACGGTGACGTGGCTTCAAACCACGACAGCATGTTTAATAGTTAACGCCCACCGAGGTGAAACACGTGGATATTCGCTCAGCGCCGATTTGCCCCGAGCATCGGCGTATTCCTTCAGGAATTGACTTATTCTTCGGCGACACAGCAGCTGTTGTGGTTGTTTCATCGCTAGCCGCTTCCTTACATCCTCCCCCCCTCCCCCTGCAACATCCTACGCCTTTCTTTTATTTTTGATCTCGCCGTCTCTTCTCCTCCCACTGCTCCTTCTCCACCTGTCAAGTTAATGTTCAGTCATTTCCTCTTCGCTCATCCTCTCCACTTCTTTCATCTCCCCCGCCACCCTCACTTTCTCCCTCGCTCTCCCTCTTAATTGATCTCAGACCGTCAAAGAGCACTACAACCCCGTGCCTTCTGTAACCCAACACCAGGCCCATCCAGCTGGCCTTACACACACACACACACACACACACACACACACACACACACACACACACACACACACAGAGTCATTCAATCTCCCACCGTTTTACAGTAAACGGCACACTTAAAACAGAACCTGCGATACAGTCATTATTAAAATGTGGACAAATACACAGATGCCGGTCAAGCAAAAAGGAAAGCACACATTGACATATCATTTACATTTGACCTAAATCATGTGAGGTCAGGTGGCAGGTTGCGTGGGCAGTATGTGCTATTTTACAAGTACTGTATCACATTACGGCCCGATAAAAAAAAAAAACAACCGCGACGACATCTAAGCAGAAAGAAAGAGACGGGGATGTTTATCAGCTACCTGTGGCCCTTCTGGGACGCGTTACGCCCGTAGTATAATTCTGCTGTAACTTTCTCCTTCGACCTCGTCACGCGTTGTTTCTAGTGAGGAAGTTCCATACTTTATTTGGTCCAGCGTGCTAATAGTGGCACCTGTTAGGGACTGTAGATGTTACACTTCCTTTTTAACATTCAACACCATCCTGTAACTGTCTCTCACGGGATTGTGTTCCGTTACTGTAACAGAGCACAGTTCACACTGTGGACATTTCTCACTGAAACAAACAGAAGGTATTTGTTTTTTTTTTCCTAAAACAGATACTTTCGTGCACGTACCATGACGTGGTGCAGCGAAATTCATCCGGCCACCTTGTGAGACGTGTGTCTACAAGCTTGAGGACATGACTACTGGTATAGCCAACGCTAACCGGGTCAGACCAGAGCTTAAAATATGTCTTTTCAAAACCTCAACATGAAACGACACTCTTCCCTGCTACATTTCATGAGACATTCGCGAAGATTTTATAACCGCATCTGTGACGTTTTCCTCCTAATCCCCTCATTGTTAGCGCTGAAGATGGCTCATTTTCGAGTCGATTATGAAACACGAGCCGCGGTTTATTTCTTTTCTTTTTTTCGCCGCAGACATTTAGTGGGAGCATTTGAAAAATGCATTTCCCCTCCATTCCGTAGAAACCGAACGCTCGCAACAGCATCAAGAGGGCTTCATCCAAAGACTGACTGGTCATCGATGGTGATGTAGGAACTCGAAAATGTCACGAGAACCATCGCCATCTGTTACCCGTTGCAACAAAAGCCCGATTCAATCAATCGCATCGTCTGCGCGCCGCGTCTCGTATCTGCAGGGCGCTACGCAGCTTTTACAGGCGCTTCAGTACTCGCAGCGACCAACAGGATGGGTTTTGTGCAGGTACGGCAGATTTAACACTTTGCAAGCTCGCATAACGTCCCTTAAGGCCTCACGTGGTCGTATGAAGCCACTCAGCGGCCGTCTGAAAAGCCAATTCTGCTGTTTGCCTCTAATGGGAACCTCGAGGACAGAAACCATCATGCGTGGCTGTTTTTCCTTTATGGACGCTTCTCTTTGCACGGTTGAAATAGCAATTAGAAATGCTGCTGTCAGTTTGCATGTCGAAGGGTGTCTGCAACGAAGCATCCATCTGTGTATCAACTACTCGATGTGTGAGTGCTTTCCTATTAATGATATTTTTTTTCTACAGAGCGTTTTTTTGAGGGTTCAGCACCCGGATGAATGCGTCGGAGCTTCGCATGTGGATTCTTTTTCAAAACATCGATTAGGCCCCGCTGCTCCCCTGCTTTCACGTCGCCATGGGAGACGATAATAAAACAACTAGGTTTCCATTTTTGATGGGAAGAACTCTAACAGAAGGTTGACTGCAGGAATCTTCCGCTGGTTGCAAGATCAGAAGATGCGCCTGAGAATTTTTTGTTCTTTTTTTAAACTAGGTAGAAAAAAAACTGGAGCCTCTTGTGACAGTTTATAGCTTTAGTCTGGTTACCTTGTGACTTCTGTGTTGTGTTTTTCTCTCCGATCCCCTGCTGGGTTCGTCGCGGCAACGCGAGCAGAAAGTGTCCCGTGATCGCCCTGCGTACGCCTCATACAGCTTTGCCACACAGTCAGGCCTTAACAAATACTTTGTGAGATTTCATCCCGGCCAGGGTCAGATTAGAAACACTGAACCTACTGCAAACACAAGCGCTAAACCTTCTCCTGGCTGACCTGCATCCGTAATCAGGGCAATTTGCTGTGCGGATCCCATTTCTGTGATTTTAAAGTGAAATTTCTTCTCTTTATCTGTTTACCTGCGTGAATGGGTTTTTACTCCCAGCGCTGACATTTCTATTTGCAGTGACATCCATCCATTTCTACTTGCGATGCTTCTACGATGACGTTTCTACCTGTAAACATGCCTCTGTCCTTGCTGATGGGTTTTTTTTTCCTCTATTGAATACTTTTTTTCACAGATCCAGTCACACTGCGCAGAGTGTATTTTTACCCAGATGACTCACACTGTATGGCAAATCAAAATGCAAGCCCAGTGGTCGAGCAAAGATCCCTTTCCGATTATGGCCCACATGTAACTTCTTATGGTGCGAATGTTCATTACACAGATGGGACTAACATGCTTTTGGTCATTTGAACCCCCGTGGTGTGGAGAGAGGGAGAGGTCGAATAAGTCTCCAAATTCACCAGGATTTGAAACCAAGCGTGAAGTAACTCAAGGTCAAAAGCAGGGAGTGCAGCCGATAACTCGCTGCTTCCACGATGCTTTGCTACCGACGGAGAAAGAACGCTGGATTAATATCTGTGAAAAATGACTTCCAACATGTTTGTGTGCAAATTGTTCTCAGGTGCACTCGCAAGACGGCCATCTTAACCACGAGTTTGTTCGTCTGATGGGGCAGATGTTGGGTAGCGGTGACCTTTGTCTGGTGAGCCTGCCAGCAACAGCACACAACACCCGTGACCGGGAGGCCTGACAGTGTGACGGCGTCTGCGCCCCCCCCCCCCCCCCCGCCCCCCCCTACGGGGAGGAGCGGCGAGCTAACAGCCTGTTAGACGAAAGGCTGCAATGCAAACTGGGAGACGCGAGGTTATTGGTTGAAATTCGTTGGTGCTACTTTTGGGGTCCTAGTTTGTTTTACGGAAAGAATAGAGGATGAATAAAAAGATAAAAATACGTATTTGCATTTGTCATTTTGTCTTAACTTTAATGCGACAATTGGTATCAGGAGATGGAGGCATGTTATCTGAACGTGTGCTAGCAGATATCACATGTGCATTTTCCCAAGTCCCAGAGAAACACCAAGTTAGGCAAGTACTGCTGCCTGTGTGTGACTTAATCACCGTCTCATGTGGGACCCTGTGTGAAAAATGTTCAGCAGTACTCACATTAAAGCCGCATTTAGACAGCGGGTAAAATAATTCCAACAGAGCGACTCCCGGTTGCGGTAAAAGGAAGTGATCAACTTCGTGAGAATAAACAAACGAAGTGATTACTGAAAAGACGAGGAGGCAAAGGGGTTGGCTTTCACCAGAAGGGCGCTGCGCTTTAATAAAACCCACATTCATATAAAAACTCTGAAACTCATGTTTCAAACAAGTTTATACTGCAGGCGTGTGGATAAACATGAGCCACCCGGTCTCCTTCCTCCATCATCTGTGCTTCTAATGGCTGCGTTGACCGCGCTGCTCTTTTATTGGTTGCTTCAGAGGTCCAACTGCATTTAGCTGGGAAATCTAGACCCATAAATCAACTTGTGTTTGTCGCTCCAAACTTTCCACAAAACTGACCTATGTGCTCGTCCTACCAAAATGTCGACTGCGCCTCGTCTTGCTGTTACGAGACGTTATTTGAAAAAAGGCTGAGCTGGTTTTCAGGGACTACGGACAACAGGTCTGCAAAGACGCAAGCTGTGAGCGAGCGCATTGCACTCTGCTCAATTGAGAATTAATCGGTTACATCAGGCAACAGCTAGATTAACTTTAACTCAAGTATTAGATGATGGCACGTACATAACTCCCTGCTTTTCCCATGAGAGATCGCAAGAGATCGCAAGCTGTGACTGCATTGTGTGCAGTATGTCTGCCTCTTCTTGCTGGATTGGGTCGTGTTTTTGCTTAAATATTGAGGTTCTTGCTCTTTCTGAGACTATGATTTAAAATGTGATGTTTACTGTTGATCCATTTCAGTGTTCCCTGCAGTCAAACCATTGTAGCTGTGCAGAAAAGTTTACTTATTTTTGATGAAACATCTAAAATAATCCAGGGAAAGGACCGATTTTTTCGAGCTTTTTCTTTTGTCGCATCTTCATTGCTACACACCTATTTTCTGTCTTTCTATGTCTACGTTAACAGCAGAAGTAGTTCAAATGAACAACGGCAAAGTGATTCCCTCGACGGCCAAACACACACAAGTCTTTCTACACTTTTAGCCTACATAGCGGCCGTCCACAGACTTCCCCACACCCGGCTTCTTATCTCGCGCCGGCGACGCAGGGTCTTACTATCGGTTCCCCCCCGGGGATCCAGAAACAATGCCGCAGCAGCAGTGCAGCAGCCATGTGCAAAAATATGGCTTTCATTTGTCTGATATAAGTATTGTTCAAAGGTTGAAGCACCTGTGCAGTAAATGCTAAGACTAGAAGAGGAAGAGCGTTGCTCATGAATAGCAGACCTGTTTGACACACAACATGAGGTTTGCAAAAAGATATGTGTTATTTCTCCAGTCAGAAATCAAATGATCTGTTTTTACCGTGTGAATCTAGGTAATTCTGTCAGCAATGAGCCCCATTTCACCGCTATGGTTTATTTGAAAATGAAAGCAAACGGGATCCGCGTGTTTGCGGCCTGCTGCCTTCATTCATTGTGAGTGGTTATTGAACAAGCCCCCATAGATCAGAGCTCTGGGATCAGAGCTACAGCAACAACAGGCCTTCAAATGGTGCACCTTTCGACGCCTTCGTGAGGGATGTCAAGATCCAAACATAAGCCGCAAAGCATGTCAGTGTGTCCTCTGTGCGATTTAGTTCGAGGTCCATCTAATGAGGCGATTAGGGCGGGCAAATGGCCTCGTCATGGTAAGATGCTGATTTTTGATTTTTTGGTTTCAGTGTGTAAGTGGTCTACATTAAACAGTGACTTTACCTATTGAACGAGAGTATACGCCAGAATATTTGGACGAACTTTAGCCAGATTTTACAACCTATTTTCTTCAAAAAAAACATTGTCAACCCACGAAGAATCATATTTTGTGTATATTTCTTCATCCACTTCAGCAAAAATCAAATCTAAATATTACCTAAATATGAGAGAGTGCATAATATATGATTTGATTATGGATTAGTTGAGTTAAAGAAAAAGTAGGCCGAAACTATTTTCTGATTTCTGTGTTTTAAATTAATTTTGGGTTAGGCCTGTTGATGGGGGAACACAAAAAGACAGATAAAGTCCCCTTGGACAAATTTTTTCACTTTTCTATAATTCTATTGTTAATTGGTTAATCGTTCAGGAAAGTGAAATTTGCAACCCTAAAAAAAGATTATTCCAGCAATTAAAAAAGCCTCAACTGGCTCCAATCAGGCCGTAAACCAAAGCCACTGCTATCACCTCTGTCAGTTAGGAAGGACACGGGCAACATGCTGGACGCCTAGCAATGAAAAATATCCTTCCCCAAAACACTGATCGACTGGCGTCTCATCAGAAGACGGCCTTCACTTTCCTCTCGAGGTGTTTAAAACGATGGAAGCGAGCGCATCGACCTGACGGCGGCCTCCTGGGACCCCCGGTGACGTGGCGACCCACTGGGCTACGGTGCCTCACCTTTGAGCAGGGGCAGTGGAGTGAGCTCCACCTGGGAGCTCTGGTAGCGGAACTGGGACGAGCTGTGGGACCTCCTCTGCCGGGCCCTGCGCATCGACCTCCGGGGGAAGCCGTCCACCTTCTCCGCGGACGGCACCGAGAAGCTGGTCGTCGGCGAGGACGGGCTGGTCGGAGGCAGCTTGGTCGTCTCCATGATGCCTGGAGGTGGTGGTGATGCGGCGGTGGTGCCTTTGCGCGTGTGAGTGCGTAGAGGGGGGGCCGGGGGGGGGGGGGGGGGGGTATATGGGTGTATGGATGAGAGGACGGTGGAACGGATGAAGGAGTGGGTGGTTTTTTCTGAATCACAGGCTGATTGTCAAATTATCAGAATGAATCAAAACTCCGGAGTTGTGGAGGAAAATCAGGATGCGGTGGGAAAAGGGAGAGGGGGGTAAGGTAAGGGGAGGGAGGGGGGTGGAGGGGGTGGGAGTAGAAGGTGCAGAGGCGGAGGAGAGGTGAGGAGAGAGATTTTTCAGGATGTCCGGTCCCGTGCTGTGTCGCCTCGCTGTCTCTATCAGAGCCGGACAGGAAATGGCAGCGGCAGCATCAGCATCATCGTCCCCGACTCTTCTGTTTATTTCACGCACAGACAAAAATATTGCGTGTGTACCATCCCCGTGGAGGAGTAGCCTGTGCAGCTACGAGATGATGCTGAGACAGGCGCGTCTCCCCCTTTTCCTCTCTCACACAAACACACACTCACACGCCTCTCTGCTGCTGTATTGGCGTCACACACACACACACACACGGACTAAGTCATCGGCCTAAATTTGGAGATGTGTTGCTAGAAATTGTGCTCCTCCTGTTTATCCACGCTAAAATAAAACCGGCACCCAGGTCAGTTTATAGCGTATGTCTTCTCCCAAATGTTCCTTGTCAATAGGATCAGTGGTCGGTCCTGGCGGTGGATGATGATATCATAAAAGCATCAATCTGGGCCCACCTCGGCTGCCGCATCACTGTTGTCCTTCTCGCTTCTTTTTTTTTTTTGTTGTTAAACGGACCCGTCCCTCGACCGCACCTGCTTCTTTCTTCTTTTTTCGTCTATTTCTCTCAGAGGTGCAAAACCTTGAGGGGGTGTTGGGGGGCGGTTATCGTCGCGGTTTGAACCCCTCCAAGCAACCTCCTCCTGCCGTCTTCCGAGTCAGCCGCGTCAGGGCGGGGGAAACAAACGCTCCCTCACCGCGCAGACATGTGCGGGTCCTCCGCCGCCGCACCGAGCCCCGCCGCCGCGCTGCGTCTCCACCTCCGCGGCGAGACAGACGAGAAGAAGAAGCAGGGTAGATTTAAAAAAAAAAAAAAAAACAACCCAGAGTGAGAGACTGAAGACTGTAGGCCCCGCGTTATACAATAGCACCCCGTCAACGTCTGTCGGACTGACGCGTTTTTGCTCCTGTTCCCCCTTCTCGGTGCCCGTTATCCGGTTGTCCTACAGCGCGTGAGCGAGCTGCGTCAAGGTGCGCGTGTTGAGTCACGGATACACCGGAAGTCAGGCATCGGTGCTCACAAAATAAAACCAGAGCGAGAAGGAGCGTCACTTGACAGTCAGTTGACAGTTAAAAGACTAAGTTGTTGTTCCCTTCTTTCCACCAAGAGTGAAGAAAAATGTATCAATTTTTGCCGAGTATTATATTATTATATTATACGAATATGAGTATTCTCATAGTTGTATTCAATCCTTCAATAGCCTCAATCTGTAAGTCTATATCTGAAAAGTCAAGTAAGAGAGATGTTATGCTTGGTTACTTGAGAGAGATTTAAACCCTAAAAAAAATGTGCCCCTTGAAAGTGAAGGAGTCGCGTTCATCTGTTAAAAACCACTGGATCTTAAAAAAAATGGACAAAGAAAGTAACTGTCTGAAAAGGCATGTTGTCATGTTGTTGAAAACCAAATAAAATGTAAGTTTAAGAAAATAAATTAAAACTGCCCCTAGATGTGCAAAGTCTTTGTTTAAGAAAATCCAAAATGTGAATTATGGCTATTTCCTCCTCAGAACTGATTTAATCACATTAGCGTACCCTTGCAATAACTCCACCAGGATCTTCACTGATCTTCAATGCCTATATATCACAGCGGAGTTAAAATCAGTGCCTCACTTTTCCATCCCTGTGTCGGGTTCAGAAAAGCTCCTTCATGTTTTAGTTTGGAACCAGTGACCGGATGCTTAACGCTCTTACTGCGACAGCCTTGCCGCTGGTTCCTCAGCCTAAACGGTGGTGCAAGGAGGGAGAGGAATGAGGCTCCTTTATGCGGATGACGCTATAAGGATGGACTTATTTATTTATTTATTCGCCTTTATTCAAGTGGCCTGTAGCAACTTAAACCCAGTAGCCTACAACATGAATATATGCATTATTAAAACGCCTTCAGAGCGTATAGCCTCTGGACTGCGGTCTCATCCGGTTATGAAACATCACCTTTCATCTCCCCGGCAGCGCATCGCTCATCAGAGTTTCTGCCCCCAACACCCCCATTCCTCCCCTCCCTTTCACCCATTTTCCTCGCTTCCTATTTGGGGGCTCTCAGAACAAACACATCCCATCCCAGGCTTATCATTTTATATTCAGCACAAGGGCGTGCGTAATGCCGCGCGCCTGCGCCCCACATCCCTCCTCCTCCGTGTTGTGTCGCAGATGAGCTCAGCCGGTTGCCTCATGGGAAAAAGACACCGGGGGGGGGACCGGCAGTCCGGTAAGTGTCTGAGAGCGCTTCTAGACTGTTCGTCACATCACCACCAGAGGCTGTTAATGCTGCTCCGACATTTAGACTCACTCTGGTTAACACCAAACAAATTATTCCATCGTAGACTACTTCATAACCACTGGGAAATAAACCATCTTCTGGAGGTCATTCCATCATCAACAAAGTTAACAGGATTTCTTCCGGCGGGGAACATGAATGTCTGCACCAAATGTCTCGGTAAGTGACGGTGCAGTAGTTGAGGAGACATTTAAGTGCAAAGCCCTCCCCAACCTGGCGGTGGCACTGAACACGTGCATCCGGTGGGTGTTGGCACATTTCAATCGGAATAGTCTGCAAATGCGGTGTCTATTAAAGAAAGTTTGCCGACATAAGAAATCGTACCAGTGTAGGCAGTAGCACCATTGATCAATAGTGTGTGGTAATTAATTCAACAATTTCAGTGTCGGCTGGTGGATTTTTTTTTTTTTGGTAGGGCCAGCATACAGTTTCAGTACACATCCCAGTAGGATTCAATGCAAAAAAAGTTATCAAACTCGCATTATTACTTGGCAGTTAAATATTTAACATTAATTCCAACAGTTTCACATATTAAGGACATCTTATTAAAACCATATTCAGAATATAACTACCATATCGTAATTATAAATATCCAATATAAATATCATTAACATAATACATACATGATTTATTAGTGGTGGGCCGTTATCGGCATTAGCGTGCTGCATTATGGTGAGACTCTTATCGGTGATAAAAACAAATGTCGCCGATAATCTATTCTCAAAGTTGGGTTGGGAGCTGGGTCTATACTACGCAAGCTATGATGACTTTCACCTTGACATTCTAGCGCGGATGTATACTTAGCCAAATTGCACTGTAAGGGGCGAGAACGAGTCTTCGAACCTGTGCCTACTGTGAAATTACCACAACAAACGTGACGTGCCAACATGGATGCAGCTACGAAGCCTCCGGGTTTGCTTCAGCTGCGCATTGTGCGGCGCAACGGTGTTGCTTTAGCGTCGAGCGTGGTTGGTTGGGCGGTGATGCTGGTTCGCGTCGGGACGTAACACTCTGCGTTGTTTATAGCTGTCAGAGTAAAGCGGTGTGGGAGCGACGAGCACACGCTAAGCAGGCTTACCGGGAGAGCGCTACACCCGGACGTGATCTCCACCAGCTACTGCGGGCCATCGAGGACGGTACACCTTCATCTCCAACGCCGGGAAACGCGGCGTCATCCCGTGTAAAGCAGTAGCCCCTCAAGCGGCTAACACTCGGCATGGCAAGCCGACCCTCCACATCCACGCATATCGAAGCAGCTCGGCCTACCCGCTAACTAGCCAGTGAAACCTCCCGGTGCCATGAATAAGAATAGTCCTTTTTGTTCTTTGAAATGTTACCAAAGCTTCACATTAATTGAGCGTCAGCGTCAGTTCTGGCAGGCCAGGTAGTCAAGACGTTGCTAACGCTATTGGCCATCAACACAGTCTCATCAGCTGATCTGCTCCAGCTGAGCCGCATCAGCTGATCTGGATCAGCGCACCAGCTGGTCAACACCCCCCTCGCTAATGGCTACACTCAAACAGGGCGCCCTATTTAAAGCAGATTCAGCTTTGCTCCTACCTGCTTGCGGCTCGCTTCTCTGCCGCCCGCCGCCTTCCCAGCTCCTCCTCGTCATGCATAACGTGGCATTTGCTTCCATGTCATCGTTGCCGCTCTGTTCACGTAGCTCAGCTCACACGGTCCTAAAACGGTGTGAGCGTTCCCTAATGCCGCTGCTGTCCTCTCACTCCCTGCTATTTCATGGTGCTCATGAAAGGTCGGAGGACTCCCTGAACAGAGCCACACCGCCAAAGATTTAATTGTGAACTCAAATACTGGATGCAAGCTATCTAATAAAAATGTTTCCTAAATCCTTTTTATTGTCATGCGTGTTTTTGACTTAATGGACCTGACAGAATTATAGTTATATATTATATTATATTAAAATGGCCTAGAACAGCATTATAAACAGAACAAAAGTAGAGTGTTTCAATGTGTTTTATTTGTAATTAACATTTCTATTGAAAACAGTAGTACAACATAAATATAAAAATTGAATTCTTATTAGATACAAAACAGTAAAAATTCCAAAATTCATACACTCACAGCGTCACATAGGAAAATAAAAAAATGTCTGTGTGGAGCAGCCACTCCTAGTGTAAATAAAGCTAAATAAGACACAAAAATCATCTAAATCTTTATGTGAATATAATTAAAGCGCATAAGGCTAGATATAAATTATATTTAGAAAAAACGATAAAATTCACTCTTCGTTTCCTTGCAACTGTACTTCCTGTGTAAGGAGTGAAGAGTTGAGCAGCCCATTGTTCTCTTATTGTCAGTTACAGGGAGAGGAAATCACACTATTTCTCTCACTTGAACTTAACACATGGGAATTATTAATTACATAACTCCCTTGTATTTGTGGATAAACCATTATCGGGTCACCATTGAAGAAAAATGAGCCGTGAGCACTTTTTTCCATTGTTTAGTACTCATATGTTTGTGAATATTGATTTTGATGTAGACACATAATTAACATGGATAGCCAATTCATCAAATCCACAAACCGGAGCCGGCCTTCGGCAGTTGACCGTTGGTTGAGGATCCACCCTTTAAGCAAAGCGTTTTAAAATACCCCAAACAACCTAATAATCATGAAAATAATGCAATTAGAAGTGAAGATAGATTAAATAATTGTAGCTTTACAAAAACAAAAATAACAATCAGAAAGTTGACTTCAGTTGTCAGTAGCAGCAAAGTAGGTTATAGATTGTGAAGACAGTTTCTTGCCCTTGAATTATAATTGCTAATCTTTTCGCTCACTTCACATTTACTTTATGTGTTCACAGTTCACACATACGTATACTACATTGTGCAGTTCCAGTGACGGCTGAAACATTTCTTAATGGCATTTCCTTGAAGTTGCAAGGAAGTGAGCACTCCATCTGCTCTAAAAATGTAAGCCTAACTTTAAAACATGTTTGGCTCACAGATTAAGGAACGAATAGTGCTAACTGATCTCAAACTGAAAGATTGCATGATGATGGATTTTATAGCACAGTTGGTGTGTCATCTTCAAGGGAAACATCAAATGCTCAGTTCTTGCACGGATTGTGGTGGATCCTCCTTTTCTCACCAAAAGGAAACGCGAGGCGTCTAATTTAGAACAGGAAACTTGTGTTACAAACTGGCGCCTGGAGGCCACGGCCACGCACGAGCGTCTAACTGAGAGATCCAGGGTTTTTGGAACTTCTCCCCTAAACGTTGTGATATCTCCGCCTGAGCTGGCGGTATTGCCTTTGACCAGTAACTCTTTAACATGGTAATTACACATCCCAACATAAATATAAATCCATCAGGTTGAATCTTTCAGCGGCTTCTTTTGTTCTTTAAGTTTGATTATTTAGATGTAGAAATACATAAATTAACAACTGGCTCTTCCTTTGTCGCATTGACATGTAGTGCTATTGGTGAATGGACCCGCTCAGTATCCAATCGTTGACCTCCAGGAGCTCAGAAAGGGAGAGGTCTCTCGAGGTGTCCCCCAGCAGTGACAGTGGGGGCGGGGTCTGCGGGCCTGGTTCACGGAAGCTGCCGGAGGTAGTGTGAGACACGTTAAGGCGGCTCGGAACAGTGAGCATGGAAAGCAGAGGCCCACAACTCAGCGTGGCCGGTTGTCCATAACTGGGGGCCCTTGAGAGAGACTGAGGAGAAGAGTCTCGGAGAGTCGGCGGCAAAAGAGAACACGGCGCGCTCGAGGTCCCCGAGACGTCGCCGAACGGACCGGGACATAGCTGGGACGCGATCAGCGGACGGTGGGGATCTGCAGGGAGGAAAGGAGCTTGAGTCGATAGAAATTCATCCAGCGCCCCCGGGTGAAGAGCGCTGAAGTGAGCGTTAGCTGGCGTCAAAGGGCTCGCGTGGACGCCGTCCAACCCCGAGGGGGGAGCGAGGCCCGTGCGGACAGGCGGAACGTCCGGCGGCCTCGGCGAGACGACAGGCGGGGGATCTCCAGTAAACAGGGAGCGAGGGGTGGAGCCTTCAGAGAAAGGGGCGGGGCTGGGAGCCGTCACAGAGCAGGAGGGGGTGGAGGGTTTCGCGGACGTGCCATGACGCAAGTCCAAAGTTGTATTTCTCGGGGGCGGGGGATGTACACAGGAGAGATGTGCGCTTTCGACGCAGTCCCGGGTTTGAAGACCCGGGCAGGAGGTCAAGGAGTGAGGGAGCGAAGGGCCCCCGAGGGGGCAGGAGGGGGAGACCGCGGGGCAACCGGTCTGATCGGATGCCGAATCTCTGAGGCGGCAGAAAGGCTTGTGGCGCTCCAGAGCTGTGGTGTAGAGGTGGAGGTATTTTTTCAATGCTGCGATCTCCTTTTTGAGGGCCGAATTGGCTCGCTCCTCGCACTGGAGCTCCTGTCGCAAGAGAGAGTGTTGGGGGACAGGGATAAAAAAAGGCACGATAGGAAAAGGAGGGAGAAAAAGGATTCATGTTATTTGTGCAACGTCTATCTTTATTATCCCAAAGAACGGAACTCCTGAGCCATAAAAAAAGTGATAACAGATCAGAGGACATCCCACACACTACAGCCAAGCAATACTCATGAAGACTGTGAGAGAAAGAAAAACTGTGAGAGAACCTCAAGGGAGAACTGAAATATTGCTCTAATGTGACGGTACTGCAAGTTCAGCACAACAGGGGAGAGCAGCTGGTGAAGGGAGCTTGAAAAAAAATAAAGGTGGTTCCCTGCAGAGTATAGTTATGTTTAATCTGAAAAATCAAATTGATTTAAATAAAGAAATGAAACTCCTGGTTTATCAATATAATCTCTCACATTCATGGCCGCTTTAAGCCTCAGTGCGGCCCGGGTTTCTCCATCGAGCCCCAGCGACTGCCGGTCCGGACATGAACGACGCTCAGAAGACCAGCGCTTCCCTTCCGAGAGAGATTACATTTCTGCAAATTTCCCTCAAGGTCATAAAAGGTCACAGCCAAAGACGCGGCGCCACGGAGCTGTGAGTAATGCACGCTGACCCTTTAAACCAGGGGTGTCAAACTAATTTTAGGTAATGGGTTCACATTCTGCACCCTTTGATCTCAAGTGGGCCAGACCAGACCGGGGGGGGGGGGGTTGTCTTGCCGACGCGAAGGAGCAGAACTGAAAGGAGAGAGAGGGAGGGAGGGAGGGAGAGAGAGAGAAAGCGAAAGTCTGTAATCCTTCCAAACGGGGAGACACGCACCGACTCATGCATAGACAGGAGAAACAATCCTTACCTCTTACGCTCAGCAAGGAGGCAAATAAGAGCAGTCTGCTAAGTGTTAAACTAATCCTATAAAGCCGAGGTTTCATTAGTCTTCAAGAGTCATTTCATTTGATAATTGTTAAAATGTTAGTATTTACGAATAGTCATGTTTGTTTGATTTGGTTCTAACATACTCTTATCAGCTTCTCAACATAACCACTTTGATGTAATTTAAATATAAATGTAAAAAAACTGCGACACAAATTTTAACACAAACCCTTATACGACCTCATATTTGTGTGTGTGTTTGCTAACTAGGAAGGGAGGGTGAATGGGAGGGGAGGGTGAATGGGAGGGAGGGAGGCATACCACAGGGAGTGGAAGCGCTTCTCCTCAAGCAGAGTGTTTACAAGAAACGGCTGCGGGCGTATTGCCAGATTACACATAAGTCCCGGGGGAGGGGGAGGGGGAGAGGGACGGAAAAAAAAAACGGCTGATGGCGTAAGAAGGGTGAGGCGAGGGGGACCGGAAGGAGGGACTTTCTCTGACCTCGTGAAGTTGGTCGGCTCTCTCCGTTTGTTTCCTGCGGCTTTTCCTCGCCGCAGCCCTGTTGTTCTCTTGTCTCATCCTCCCTGTGCTGCCCACCCGTCGACCCCCTTCTTCTCTCTCCTGTAGGACGAACGCAGGGGACACATCTAGGATTTATTGGTGTGTGTGTGGGGGCGGGGGGGGAATTTAAGTGCCTATACTTTTCTGGTGGCATCCCCTACTGCCTTTTAAGGAATCTCTTTTCACAGAGGAAACTTTAAATGTTTTCATATTGCATGATCTTTTTTTATAGAGGCCATAGTCCATAAGGTCACGAGATAAACCAATCACATGAAATTGCATGTGATCTCTTGATTAAAGAAGTAAGTGGTTGCGTTGCAGTATATGGATGTTGAAATCAAAAAGGGAGGATCAAAGAGTCTCTAGAACTAAATTAAATTTTTATCCAAAATTGCTCATCACCTGCGCTGAAAACAGGAATACTTTGAATTCCTCTGATTCCTTCCTTCCTTCCTTCCTTCCTTCCTTCAGAGCGCTGCACAGTGATTGCATGGAAACTCAACAGGAGCTTGGCGTCAAATGGAGGTGCATCCAACTCAGCGAAACAACTAAAACTATATTAATTGATTCAAATAAATAATTACTTAAGTAATAAGAATCAGAGGAAAACTTAATCTCTACTGTAAGCGAAGGGCTGCAGAGAAGCCAGACAGTTCTTTCTTTTTCTAGCTGAAGCTAAGTGACAATCATTGTCAGCCCAGCTGTTAACTATTCAAAGGGGAGGTAAAGGGGAGACAGGGCGGGATGAGATGACATGTATATCATGATCCAGAGGGATTGATATTCTGATAATAAAAAAGAAATCCTCCAATATTGCTAAATGCTCTTATGTTCATCTAAGCCAGGTTCTGATTGTAATAACCTCAATTAGCTTGATTTTTAGAACAGTTTTCAAACATATGGTACACATAGGTTTAAAAAAAGACCCCAAAAAAAGTAATACTTAAAACTAAGCTACAGCCATTGGGACAATATACTTCGAATAATAAATAAAGTGATTATTGTCTGTTATTGAACAAGGCGAACGAGGAGTTTACTCACCGATCCAGCGGTGCAGCTGGCACCTGACACCGAGCCGGGGCTGTTGAGCTCCAACTCCATGAATAACGGGGGCATCTCTTGCCCCCCTTCTGCCTGAGTGTCAACCGGCAGGATGCCCTTACTCCGAGATCGGGTCATCGGTGTTGCGCGATCACATGCGAGCTACCGCAGCCACTCAACCCCTTTAAGGCGATGCATAACCAGCGCTCCTCTGCAGCTCCGCGTCAGACGTGGCGGTTCCGTTGGTGCGTTGACATCCGGAGAGTCCGGTGTCTTATGAGGGCATGGCCTTTGGTGTCACATACCCAATGATGCAACATGATGCTGCGACTGCTTTCAGTTTCTCTTTATTTTAAACTGACCCGTTGCAAAGCAATTGGACTGTGCTGCCTTCACGGGTAGTGGGTTAGTTTGGGTGTCAACGTCTTTAGCGGTAAAGGAAGCGCCTATGAGGAGAATGATTGATCCCGATAAAGTGCAGCTTTGTCAAATGGCTTATGTTTGGTTTTCTTAAGAAAAACAGAACATAAAGCAAGGATAATCAATCTTATCAAAATCATGCATTAAACTTAAAAGTAACCGTTTTTAATGTTTCCGTCTAATCTTCTCTGCTGATGTTGGTTTGGATTGAATAACTTGGATACCGAGTCAAATCTCCGCATACTAGTGCGGTACCACTTTTCCATTAGTATCAGAGTTCAAAATCATCATATTTCCGATGGCACATGAAGGCATCATGACAAATGAAAAGGAAAAGATGCTACAGGAAGAAGTTTTTTTGGTTGGGCCCATGTGCGGGGGATTTTTCAAACGCTTTTGCCAGGAAATTATTGGTCAAGCCCCCAGTTAGCAGTCTACAGGTCACTTTCTCTGCAGGATATGATGTAACTTGCATGGCTTTCTCTTCTCGACCACTCTAAAAGGATTTACGTATTCGTGTAATGTTTTTAACCAGTTTGATGAAACCAGTTAGTTACATTATTATCCTTAAATGTGTCTGTGGCAAGAAATACCAAGATGGCTTAATCAAACATGTAATTCCCTCAACAGACACACGGGGACACTAAACTCAAACAAACAGCACCGTCACACTTTAAACAATGACCAATGAAACCGCGCAAACGTCTCCAACAACCAATCAGCGTTCGCTCCTTGACAAAAAGTCCAATTGTTGGCTGCGTGGGGCGGGATTAGCATTGCAACCTCTTCCGGATACGACATGCTCTTTGTGGATGCTAAACATCATTCATAACAACGTCTATTAGAACTGCAGTTAAGAGCCATACTGTGACCATGGGTTTGCTGACAATTTTAAAGAAGATGAAGCAGAAGGAGCGCGAGATGAGGCTGCTGATGTTGTATCCTGTTTTAAGTTCACTAGCTTAACGCTAGCTGCAAACAAATTAACGTTAGCTTTCGTCACGTAACGTTGTTTTAACTGCATCTGCGTCAGTAACGTGAGATGCACGTCGCGGATTTGACAACGACAGTTTGGTGCTCGTGAGCTGGTTGGTGGTGAACTGAATCTGGGTAGATTTTAGAGAGAGTAAGAGTCTTAATCAGATCAGGACATTTTAAAAGTGATGTGTGTGTGTGTGCGCGCTTGTATTTTCTTTAACCCGATTCTCGCAGAGGTCTGGACAACGCGGGGAAGACGACCATCCTGAAGAAGTTCAACGGAGAAGACGTCAGCACCATCTCCCCGACGCTGGGCTTCAACATCAAAACGCTGGAGCACAAGGGGTAAGGGCGGGGACCCGCTAACGTGTAAATACCACGTGACTAACGTGCAGAATACAACGCTTCAGTTCAGCCACGCAACATTTTCTGCAGTTTTTCTTCATGGTCAAATTTCAATCATGACGGTCAGCTAATGACGTGTGACGTCTTTATTGGACACCTGAAGAGGAGAGAGCCATTGTCAAAGTGGCTTTGTGGCCTCTTTTTTCCCCCACATCAAGCCATTTGTGTCCTCATTAGGATGTCGTTTCCGTGGCTTCTTGCACATTGATGTTGTTCGCTCTTGTTTTTCAGGTTTAAATTGAATATTTGGGACGTTGGGGGTCAGAAGTCACTGCGCTCCTACTGGAGGAACTACTTTGAGAGCACAGACGGGCTGGTGTGGGTGGTGGACAGCGCAGACAGACTCCGGGTGGAGGACTGCCGACAGGAGCTCAGTGCACTGCTGCTGGAGGAGGTACACACTCTCTCTCACACACACACACACGTTGGAAGACACTGCTAGGGATCACAGGTGGTTCATCCTACATTCTTAACATCGCTTGAAGCAGATCTGTGATACCATGTGGTTTGATCTTTACATAAATCTAAAGTTGTGTGTCCTCTCCTCCATGCAGAGGTTAGCCGGAGCGACGCTGCTGGTGTTTGCTAACAAACAGGATTTACCAGGAGCCCTGTCGAAAGAGGCCATACGAGAGGTAAAGTTTAACCCCGTGCTGCAGATTTAGATGAATTACAATTGCTGCGAGACAGTCCTGAATTATGCAGAAGCTGCACATCACTGTGTTGTCGTCGGGTTCCTTGCAGGCACTGGCCCTGGATGGGATCAAAAGTCATCACTGGTGCATCATCGGTTGCAGCGCCGTCACAGGAGAGAATTTGTTAGCTGGGGTGGACTGGCTGTTGGACGACATCGCTGCAAGGATCTTCACCACTGACTGAATGATTGAGCAGACGCGACTCCCGGCTCTGTGGACTTTTCTGATTCAGAGCGCAAATGTATTTATTCCATCAGCTGGTCCAAGTCAAACATGAATGTTCTGGTTCGTACTTTTAATATTGCCACTTCATTAAGATGCTCAACTGAACGGGAAGAAAATTTGCAAGATGTATCATTTTCACAATAAATGTTGGGTTCTATAACTACCTTTATTGAAATGGATTACAGAACCCATGGGAATTATTTGAATATACCGTATACTTTATAACAGATCAAGGTTTTACTGAACCTAGTGTTAATTGTTACCCCATATCTGGAACATTTTGGGTTTTAATGAAAATTTACATCCTCAAAAAGCTGAACTGAAGTATTTTCTAAACCTGCAGCTATAGCTGCTTATAATTGCTTTTGATCATTTAAGTGCCGTTTCAGGTTTAATCACTTTGAAGTGCCCCAAACAAAGATTGAGGAAGATCCTTAGAATACCACTATATATTCTATACACTAATGCATTAAAGATAAATGTTTAACATACAAGTCAATAAAGAGATCAATCAGCACTATGGCACAAAAAAAGTCAAACACCGCAGCCTCTGCAAGACACTTTATTAATCTTAATGCATAAAGAAGGAAAAGACATGTCGCACTGGACTATACGGCGCATTTTGCGGGAAATTTATTCGATAAAATCCAACACCAAGAACAGACATGTCATCTTGAAAGGCAATTTAAAATAAAGGGCAACAGGCTGAATAATTGTACGTTACATGACACGTAAACAACGAACAGAACGCGCCTGGTATGTTCACATTAGTTTAAGAGTTGTTTAGATAACTATAGCATAAATAACATGCTAACAAGTTCACCAAACCAACCGTGTCACTCCATATCACTAAATCCAATGAAATCTTCATCCTCCGTGTCACTTTTAATCAACTCCGCAGGTAGAAGATGCGTCCCTTACGTCCGACTCATCGTCAGTTGCAGTTCCAATTATTCCAGCCTTTCTGAATCCTGACAGAATGTTTCGGTTGGCACTGAAGCCCATGCTTTGTCGATCCATCCAGGCGCCTACAGCGCCCTCTTGCGGTTTAGTGTGAAGATAACACGTGAAATTATATTATAATGTGTGAATAATTTCACACATAAGTCACTCCAGAGCATACGTCGCACCCACAGCAAAACTACGTAAAAAACTGCGACTTATAGTCTGGAAAATACGGTATACGGATTGAGATTTTCAGTCATGAATCATCAGACTGGGGCAGTAATAAATAACTCATCACGTCTGCTAGAGACTTCACTTCATACATTTCAGTTCTAAATTCTTACCTTCAACCCAAAGCAGATGCAGCCACATTCCTTTCTCCTCCACTATCGTGAGTATGAATCACCATCCCTGCAAAGAGAACCGTGATTTAAACAATGCAGATGATGAAGGGGTGAAAATAAGTCCCACTTGTAGTTTGATCAGAGTGAACCAATCAGTCATGAATTATCAGACTGGGGCGGTAATAAGAAACTCATCACTTCAAGAAGAGCAGTGTGTACAATCCTTTTCCCGTCATTATTAAAACTGCTATGAAGTTGAAATATCAGGCCACTCTAAAATGAACTCTTGACAAAAAACAAAATCAAGTAATAACTTACAAGTCATGGCAATCCTGATGACTCTCACTCAGTTCAGCATAGAAGTTGACATCTAGAAAACAAGGAATCGTGTTTAATATCAACATCCACATTCAGAGCCTTACACCCTCGTCACAGTGCATGTTTTTAAGTTTCCATTCAGACTGTTGGCGACACCAACTTTCCTTCCCCTTGTTGCCAAGGCAACACCAGTGGGTCCACCTTTACAGGTTCTGGCGTTGAACAGAGGCGTAAGACGTGTGCGGATGTCATCACAAAGGAAACTGGCAAACAACTCTAACGCTCATAATGCATTCTGAGGAGTCACTTTCTGATCACTCACCGGGACAAGGGTCAAGAAGAATGGCACCAGCTTTCACCAGTCAGGCACCTGCAACGGACTACAGTCAGATCCGAGCACAAAAAAAACATCCACTATTGTCGGTTGAAGTTTACCGATGTCAGTTATTTGTTTCTCAACAGCAGTTCAGACGAACGAGATTCCAAATATATCTCATCATTTTCAGCAAAACGAAAAGGACATTGGAGGCATTCCCTTATAAATGTAACTCACCGTTTCCTAGACAACCAGCATGGCGAGGAGTCCATCATCTGTAGGCGAAACAAATAAATTTACTGCACATTAAAAGAGAAGTGACTTTATTGACTAACCAGTTTAGAAAACAGACTACAGTGCAGTCGCTCAGAAGTTCATGTCGTTTCACGTTGTATCAAAGTGAGCTAGGGTTATCATCATTGAAACTGCATTACGACAACATTTTACATTAAGAAATCCACCTTTCAGATTCTTGTTGGACTGAACTCAAAACCAAAATCTTTACTTACGCGATTGCATTTAGGTGACATCCTTTTTAAAACACTGGTTGACACCAAACTACAAGAAAAAACAGTTCTATAAATCCCATGAATTTAAATGACAACTGCATCAATTAAACTACGGGTAATCAGATCGAAGGCTGACATCACAGAAATCAGGCATATGCTTGTCTTTAATTGTATTCATCATGTTTAAACCCAAACCATTATGTGACTGAAAGAAAGAGGGTTTACTCACCATTGTGTTCTTTGGAACCATTTAATACGGGAACAGTGCAGGACCACCTGAAGAGACACATCCCAGTTAGCCATCAAGTGAGGGATACAGCCCATATTGACCATTTCCAAGGACTGATCAGATTAGAACTTGGCATCACTGATATCAGCTATATGCTTGTCTTCTAGAAACATCAGTTGTGTCCCTTGGTGAATGTGACAGTTCATTCTAGTGTCAGTCGAGCTCACCTGCCGACATCTTTCATTCTGGCTCCTCCTGTGATCAGCCATCAACATCTGCAGGAGAAGAGATCAGGTTTAGGGGGGGTGGTTGATTTTGCAGATGCCACATGGTCTTTATGCCAAGGAGAATTAAATAAACTTAGTGTAAAAATGACTACATGGGAATACGTCGGTGCTACTCAGAAATTGATTAGGTATCCTCAAAAGATGATCAGTGGGAGAGTTCAGCTTGAACACATCATTGTAGCCCAAAGCCAACAGGAAGTCGAGTCCAAATGTTTTTTTATTTTTATTTTTCCAGCGACACGTGGTGAACAAAGAAAACACGATTCTGGATGTTTGTTACCTGTTGACTGAAGAAGACCCAGCGTTAGCATGGTCAAACATTAGCTGTTGCAATTGAATACAGAATTTTGAAGAAATATTTGTTACTTTTCTTCTGCCGAGGTCATTTGAAGGCTTATAATAATCAGATTTTCCTGCATGTGCATAATAGGATATGACATTGTTATATGCGATATTATAATGTTATGAGCAGTTTACTACACAAATTAGCATAGATCTGGCTTTCCATATCCAGATCTAGATTCCAGTTATTGTGAAATGACACACACATCAGCCATAAGCATATTTTAATCTATGAGAACCACCTCAACTTGCTCCTTTCAAAGGCCCATCTCTAAGGGAGACGCCAGCCACCCTCCAGAGGAAGCCCATTTCGGCCGCTTGTAGCCGTGACCTAGTTCTTCCGGTTGTGACCCATCCTTCGTGACCTCAGATGAGGGTCGGACCGGTGGGCCGAGAGCTTTCACTTCTGGCTCAGCTCTCTTTTCGTTGGTGCAGGTACAGCGAGTGCAACACCGCCCCCCCGCCGCGGCTCCGTCTCCAACAGACTTTCCAAAATCCAAATTGTTTTTGATTTAGGCTAATGTATTAAAAAAAAGGAAATGAGCTCACCCCACATTTAAGATGTTTTAAATCTACTCCCTTAAAAGTATATCAAAGGAATCTTTGATGATGGAAATAGCTGCTGATTATTTAAGATCACAAAATGTATTTCTCTCCTGTACTTAGAAATGTATACGAGAGTAATCAAATTACACAAACTGTAAAACAAGACAGCAGCTATTTATAGTTATTATGGTTCAACAGCTCTAAATGAGTCATACTTATGGATGTATGTTTTTCATTGCCACATTGTCTTTCAGGTTGATGGATGAAATGATAATGGACTAATGTCCCACCAAATATAACACTAAACATCTAACCTAAGCAGTAAAAATTGGTGCCAGTTTACCGTGTACTGTAGTACAAATGCTAAATCGAGTCAGAATATATCACAGAAACTACTGGGCATACAGTTATGAGGAATACAGAAAAAAATAACTAAAAGCTAAAACTAAACACTAAAATCAATAAACTACAAACATTAAAGCTTTAAAAAATTCTATGACATCATCGATGGAGCGGGCTTCGATCGACACTGTGACATCATCTACAGATGAGCTTTGATGTTCAACTATCAACCAATCATTCTATTAGGCCACGCCCCTTTAGCTTTGATATTCAAGTATCAACCAATCATATTAGACCACGCCCCTTTCGATAAGCTTTGATGTTCAACAGTCTACCCAACATTCTATTAGGCCACGCCCTCTTAGCTTTTATATAAATTCCTAACCAAAACAGTTTATTTGTCAGTACTCAAGTTCAGCGAGAACCACGCACACACAGTAATGGCACAGAATAACTATCAGAGTAACGGTCACGAGGGCGGCATGGAGGGTAACCAAGATCAAATAAATGAGCTCACTTTGCTCAGGGAGAACTTCAAACGGGTGTCCGAACTGCAGAAGTTCCAGGAATCTGACGGTCAACAATTGAATTTAAGGCAGAAGAACAAGGAAGCCTTGCAAAGAATCATTGAGCTTGAGAAAGTTGTAGCAGACGTAAATAACCAGATCACCAAGCACAGCGAGGAGAAGCAAGCATGGCAGGAAGAACGAAAACTCCTTCAGGAAACCAGCAAGACTCAAGGTGCCTGTGGGAATAGGAGGGACTGCGAGTTTAAGCAAGGGAGAATGGAGCGAAAGGCAAAACAGTGTAGGGAGACAGACAAAGAATTTCAAACTACAATGGATTTTTGGAAGGAGCATTTATTTAACATGGCGAACGGGATTTCAGCTCCTTCTAAGTCGTCCTGTCCTCGATCTCCCCCAAACCTTCAAGAGAAGGAGATTGACTGGGCTCGGCAGACCATCGAGACACAAAGGCAAGAAAATGCCCGTCTGAAAGAGAGTCTTCAAGATTTCCATAACATTTTCCGAGATTATGAGGTCAAAATAACTGAGGCTCAACAGACCATCCAGACACAAAGGCAAGAAAATGCCCGTCTGAAAGAGAGTCTTCAAGATTTCCAGAACAGGTTCCGAGATTATGAGGCAGAAATAACTGAGGCTCAACAGACCATCCAGACACAAAGGCTAGAAATCTCCAGTATGACGCAGTGTCTCCCAGCTCTCTTCGAGAAGTCCAAAGATCATGGGACAGAAATGGCCCAGGCTGATCAGACCATCGAGAGACAAGGGCAGGAAATCTCCTCTCTGAAGGCAGAAATTCGGAAGCTCTCTGACGAAAAACTTCTGGTCAGTAGGGAGGCAGAGCTCCTGAAGTCCACTAACGTCGACCTCGAGAAGCGCCTCACAGACAACTGCGCCCAGCTCCTGACGGATTGTTTGAATGAGAAGAGGATTCTCAGGATCGAGTACGAGACTCTGATGGGAGAAAGCAAGATTCTGGAGAGAGCCTTCCGTGCTGAGCAGGTGAAAAACGAGCGACTGGAGGATGACCAGCTACTCCTGGAGGACATCTGCCTTCGGATGAAGAAAAGGACCCTAGGGTGGTGTGGGAGGAGAATGCAAGACAGAGCAACCGAGATGGCAAAAATGAGGACGAAGATGCTACAGAGGGACACTGAGACTGGATATATCAGGAGGATGAGGCACAATAACACAGAAAGGGCAGAGGAGGCCGGCGTTGCGGCACAGAGTATAGCGGGTCCATCGGGCACTGCAGGGTTGGCGGTTTGAACCCCGGCTGCTTCATGTTCAGTGTCGAAGTGTCCCTGAGCAAGACACCCAAAGCCTAACTGCTACCCTTCAAAGGGGCTGTGACAGTCCATCTGCAAGCTCTAAGCTATGAATTAGCAAGTGAAAAATGGAATTTCCCTTGATTTTGTCTGGGCAGAAATCAGCATGGAGATCTGATTGAAATAGAAAGAAGTTTATGAAAGACAGTCTGTGAGACAGTCTGTTGGACAGTGAATGCTTGGCTGTGGCGTGTGGTGTTCACGTAACGTTACAGCTCCAAAATGTCTTGTCAATAAGTGATTCCTTGACAGTGTGTGAGACTGTGTGACACAGTCTGTCAATAAATGATTCCTTGACAGTGTGTGAGACTGTGTGAGACAGTCTGTCAATAAATGATTCCTTGACAGTGTGTGAGACTGTGTGAGACAGTCTGTCAATAAGTGATTCCTTGACAGTGTGTGAGACTGTGTGAGACAGTCTGTTAATAAGTGATTCCTTGACAGTGTGAGACTGTGTGACACAGTCTGTTAATAAGTGATTCCTTGACAGTGTGAGACTGTGTGACACAGTCTGTCAATAAGTGATTACTTGACAGTGTGTGAGACTGTGTGAGACAGTCTGTCAATAAATGATTCCTTGACAGTGTGTGAGACTGTGTGAGGCAGTCTGTCAATAAGTGATTCCTTGACAGTGTGAGACTGTGTGAGACAGTCTTTCAATAAATGATTCCTTGACAGTGTGTGAGACTGTGTGAGACAGTCTGTCAATAAGTGATTCCTTGACAGTGTGTGAGACTGTGTGAGACAGTCTGTTAATAAGTGATTCCTTGACAGTGTGAGACTGTGTGACACAGTCTGTCAATAAGTGATTACTTGACAGTGTGTGAGACTGTGTGAGACAGTCTGTCAATAAATGATTCCTTGACAGTGTGTGAGACTGTGTGAGGCAGTCTGTCAATAAGTGATTCCTTGACAGTGTGAGACTGTGTGAGACAGTCTTTTAATAAATGATTCCTTGACAGTGTGTGAGACTGTGTGAGACAGTCTGTCAATAAGTGATTCCTTGACAGTGTTTGAGACTGTGTGACACAGTCTGTTAATAAGTGATTCCTTGACAGTGTGAGACTGTGTGACACAGTCTGTTAATAAGTGATTCCTTGACAGTGTGAGACTGTGTGACACAGTCTGTTAATAAGTGATTCCTTGACAGTGTGAGACTGTGTGACACAGTCTGTCAATAAGTGATTACTTGACAGTGTGTGAGACTGTGTGAGACAGTCTGTCAATAAATGATTCCTTGACAGTGTGTGAGACTGTGTGAGGCAGTCTGTCAATAAGTGATTCCTTGACAGTGTTTGAGACTGTGTGACACAGTCTGTTAATAAGTGATTCCTTGACAGTGTGAGACTGTGTGACACAGTCTGTTAATAAGTGATTCCTTGACAGTGTGAGACTGTGTGACACAGTCTGTCAATAAGTGATTACTTGACAGTGTGTGAGACTGTGTGAGACAGTCTGTCAATAAATGATTCCTTGACAGTGTGTGAGACTGTGTGAGGAAGTCTGTCAATAAGTGATTCCTTGACAGTGTGAGACTGTGTGACACAGTCTGTCAATAAGTGATTCCCTGACAGTGTGAGACTGTGTGAGACAGTCTGTCAATAAATGATTCCTTGACAGTGTGTGAGACTGTGTGAGACAGTCTGTCAATAAGTGATTCCTTGACAGTGTGTGAGACTGTGTGAGACAGTCTGTCAATAAGTGATTCCTTGACAATGTGTGAGACTGTGAGACACAGTCTGTCAATAAATGATTCCTTGACAGTGTGTGAGACTGTGTGAGACAGTCTGTCAATAAATGATTCCTTGACAGTGCGTGAGACTGTGTGAGACAGTCTGTCAATAAATGATTCCTTTATTTGTTGTCTAAGCATAATGAATGTGGCCTTATCTTTATTCTCCATTTTCTGAAGCATCGTGAATTAGGTGAAAACAGCTCTCATACATTTGAATGGCTTCTTCAAGTTTAATTTTCATAATAACATATATTGTTCAGTTACAATATAGACGATTTAATTTAGAGAAATGTGTAAAAAATATGTATTTGATAATGTGGAAAATTAAATGCAAATTAGATTCTGACATTATAGAGAACAATTAAATAAATAGTAACGCAACCATTGTTTTATCGTGAAAATACATCTGTACAGCAGCCACCTCCATTATCAGCTGACAAATCTTGCTGATTTGACATCAAACTGTTTAATAAACACAGATGAATCTTCGTGGACACTCGATCTGTTACGCGTTGCTTCCTGCGTCTGTTTGCTCCCACATTGGTTTCTTCCTTCTTGAAACGGTTCTTTTTGTCTGATTTAAGAAGCCGCAACAAGTCACGTAAACAAGTTTAAAGTTTTAAAATGCCAAGAGGGCAATTAAAGCATTTAAATTGTGTCAAATAAGCCAAACGAGTCCAATTTAGTAAAGAAGTGGAACTTTTGCCGTCCTGCACACATGAAGCGACGAGCATGTCTCCTCTAATGGAAGGAAAAGAAACACCACATGAATGAATAAACTCTGTGCCCGTTGTGATTTGTATCTGAAACGCACAGAAAGTGAATAATGGTGTCGGCCGTGGCGTGAAATAATTACAATATTTCACATTTTCCTTTTCAGTTTGGTCCCGAGTTTGAGAAGGCCTTCAGCCAATCAGACGCACAGCAGGAGAGGATTGTAAACAACATTGTGACACTCACGAGCCTCTGCAGTTATCAGCAAAACAAAGAAATAAGAATAAAAAATGTGTGTGAGGATTTTCAAATGCTGTCTTGACGTAATAAGCAGAGAAAGACTCACCAATAAACCACAAACATAACGAGATTTCATTAAGGAGACATAATGAGTGTGTGATGGGACTCAAGCGGACACACATTCATTATCTTGTCTGACACTAAATGAACTTCTCCATGTTGGATTAATTTCACATTCACATGTTTAATTAATCAAATCTGTTGGTGGTGATCAACGGTATGCCTGTTTACTCCAAATATATATATATAAATTGAATACAGAATTTTGAAGAAATATTTGTTACTTTTCTTCTGCCGAGGTCATTTGAAGGCTTATAATAATCAGATTTTCCTGCATGTGCATAATAGGATATGACATTGTTATATGCGATATTATAATGTTATGAGCAGTTTACTACACAAATTAGCATAGATCTGGCTTTCTATATCCAGATCTAGATTCCAGTTATTGTGAAATGATAATGGACTAATGTCCCACCAAATATAACACTAAACATCTAACCTAAGCAGTAAAAATTGGTGCCAGTTTACCGTGTACTGTAGTACAAATGCTAAATCGAGTCAGAATATATCACAGAAACTACTGGGCATACAGTTATGAGGAATACAGAAAAAAATAACTAAAAGCTAAAACTAAACACTAAAATCAATAAACTACAAACATTAAAGCTTTAAAAAATTCTATGACATCATCGATGGAGCGGGCTTCGATCGACACTGTGACATCATCTACAGATGAGCTTTGATGTTCAACTATCAACCAATCATTCTATTAGGCCACGCCCCTTTAGCTTTGATGTTCAAGTATCAACCAATCATATTAGACCACGCCCCTTTCGATACGCTTTGATGTTCAACAGTCTACCCAACATTCCATTAGGCCACGCCCTCTTAGCTTTTATATAAATTCCTAACCAAAACAGTTTATTTGTCAGTACTCAAGTTCAGCGAGAACCACACACACACAGTAATGGCACAGAATAACTATCAGAGTAACGGTCACGAGGGCGGCATGGAGGGTAACCAAGATCAAATAAATGAGCTCACTTTGCTCAGGGAGAACTTCAAACGGGTGTCCTGAACTGCAGAAGTTCCAGGAATCTGACGGTCAACAATTGAATTTAAGGCAGAAGAACAAGGAAGCCTTGCAAAGAATCATTGAGCTTGAGAAAGTTGTAGCAGACGTAAATAACCAGATCACCAAGCACAGCGAGGAGAAGCAAGCATGGCAGGAAGAACGAAAACTCCTTCAGGAAACCAGCAAGACTCAAGGTGCCTGTGGGAATAGGAGGGACTGCGAGTTTAAGCAAGGGAGAATGGAGCGAAAGGCAAAACAGTGTAGGGAGACAGACAAAGAATTTCAAACTACAATGGATTTTTGGAAGGAGCATTTATTTAACATGGCGAACGGGATTTCAGCTCCTTCTAAGTCGTCCTGTCCTCGATCTCCCCCAAACCTTCAAGAGAAGGAGATTGACTGGGCTCGGCAGACCATCGAGACACAAAGGCAAGAAAATGCCCGTCTGAAAGAGAGTCTTCAAGATTTCCATAACATTTTCCGAGATTATGAGGTCAAAATAACTGAGGCTCAACAGACCATCCAGACACAAAGGCAAGAAAATGCCCGTCTGAAAGAGAGTCTTCAAGATTTCCAGAACAGGTTCCGAGATTATGAGGCAGAAATAACTGAGGCTCAACAGACCATCCAGACACAAAGGCTAGAAATCTCCAGTATGACGCAGTGTCTCCCAGCTCTCTTCGAGAAGTCCAAAGATCATGGGACAGAAATGGCCCAGGCTGATCAGACCATCGAGAGACAAGGGCAGGAAATCTCCTCTCTGAAGGCAGAAATTCGGAAGCTCTCTGACGAAAAACTTCTGGTCAGTAGGGAGGCAGAGCTCCTGAAGTCCACTAACGTCGACCTCGAGAAGCGCCTCACAGACAACTGCGCCCAGCTCCTGACGGATTGTTTGAATGAGAAGAGGATTCTTAGGATCGAGTACGAGACTCTGATGGGAGAAAGCAAGATTCTGGAGAGAGCCTTCCGTGCTGAGCAGGTGAAAAACGAGCGACTGGAGGATGACCAGCTACTCCTGGAGGACATCTGCCTTCGGATGAAGAAAAGGACCCTAGGGTGGTGTGGGAGGAGAATGCAAGACAGAGCAACCGAGATGGCAAAAATGAGGACGAAGATGCTACAGAGGGACACTGAGACTGGATATATCAGGAGGATGAGGCACAATAACACAGAAAGGGCAGAGGAGGCCGGCGTTGCGGCACAGAGTATAGCGGGTCCATCGGGCACTGCAGGGTTGGCGGTTTGAACCCCGGCTGCTTCATGTTCAGTGTCGAAGTGTCCCTGAGCAAGACACCCAAAGCCTAACTGCTACCCTTCAAAGGGGCTGTGACAGTCCATCTGCAAGCTCTAAGCTATGAATTAGCAAGTGAAAAATGGAATTTCCCTTGATTTTGTCTGGGCAGAAATCAGCATGGAGATCTGATTGAAATAGAAAGAAGTTTATGAAAGACAGTCTGTGAGACAGTCTGTTGGACAGTGAATGCTTCGGCTGTGGCGTGTGGTGTTCACGTAACGTTACAGCTCCAAAATGTCTTGTCAATAAGTGATTCCTTGACAGTGTGTGAGACTGTGTGACACAGTCTGTCAATAAATGATTCCTTGACAGTGTGTGAGACTGTGTGAGACAGTCTGTCAATAAATGATTCCTTGACAGTGTGTGAGACTGTGTGAGACAGTCTGTCAATAAGTGATTCCTTGACAGTGTGTGAGACTGTGTGAGACAGTCTGTTAATAAGTGATTCCTTGACAGTGTGAGACTGTGTGACACAGTCTGTTAATAAGTGATTCCTTGACAGTGTGAGACTGTGTGACACAGTCTGTCAATAAGTGATTACTTGACAGTGTGTGAGACTGTGTGAGACAGTCTGTCAATAAATGATTCCTTGACAGTGTGTGAGACTGTGTGAGGCAGTCTGTCAATAAGTGATTCCTTGACAGTGTGAGACTGTGTGAGACAGTCTTTCAATAAATGATTCCTTGACAGTGTGTGAGACTGTGTGAGACAGTCTGTCAATAAGTGATTCCTTGACAGTGTTTGAGACTAGTGTGAGACAGTCTGTCAATAAGTGATTCCTTGACAGTGTGAGACTGTGTGAGCACAGTCTGTTAATAAGTGATTCCTTGACAGTGTGAGACTGTGTGAGCACAGTCTGTTAATAAGTGATTCCTTGACAGTGTGAGACTGTGTGACACAGTCTGTCAATAAGTGATTACTTGACAGTGTTTGAGACTGTGTGAGACAGTCTGTCAATAAGTGATTCCTTGACAGTGTGAGACTGTGTGACACAGTCTGTCAATAAGTGATTACTTGACAGTGTGTGAGACTGTGTGACACAGTCTGTCAATAAGTGATTACTTGACAGTGTGTGAGACTGTGTGAGACAGTCTGTCAATAAATGATTCCTTGACAGTGTGAGACTGTGTGAGACAGTCTTTCAATAAATGATTCCTTGACAGTGTGTGAGACTGTGTGAGACAGTCTGTCAATAAGTGATTCCTTGACAGTGTTTGAGACTATGTGACACAGTCTGTCAATAAGTGATTCCTTGACAGTGTTAGAGACTGTGTGACAGTCTGTTAACAAGTGATTCCTTGACAGTGTGTGAGACTGTGTGAGACAGTATGTTAATAAGTGATTCCTTGACGGTGTGAGACTGTGTGACACAGTCTGTTAATAAGTGATTCCTTGACAGTGTGAGACTGTGTGAGTCTGTTAATAAGTGATTCCTTGACAGTGTGAGACTGTGTGACACAGTCTGTCAATAAGTGATTACTTGAATCACTTTGAAGTGCCCCAAACAAAGATTGCGGAAGAAAGTATCCTTAGAATACCACTATATATTCTATACACTAATGCATTAAAGATAAATGTTTAACATACAAGTCAATAAGGAGATCAATCAGCACTATGGCACAAAAAAAAGTCAAACACCGCAGCCTCTGCAAGACACTTTTTTCCTTCTTTATGCATTAAGATTAATAGACATGTCGCACTGGAGTATACGGCGCATTTTGCGGGAAATTTATTCGATAAAATCCAACACCATGAACAGACATGTCATCTTGAAAGCCAATTTAAAATAAAGGGCAACAGGCTGAATAATTGTACGTTACATGACACGTAAACAACGAACAGAACGCGCCTGGTATGTTCACATTAGTTTAAGAGTTGTTTAGATAACTATAGCATAAATAACATGCTAACAAGTTCACCAAACCAACCGTGTCACTCCATATCACTAAATCCAATGAAATCTTCATCCTCCGTGTCACTTTTAATCAACTCCGCAGGTAGAAGATGCGTCGCTTACGTCCGACTCATCGTCAGTTGCAGTTCCAATTATTCCAGCCTTTCTGAATCCTGACAGAATGTTTCGGTTGGCACTGAAGCCCATGCTTTGTCGATCCATCCAGGCGCCTACAGCGCCCTCTTGCGGTTTAGTGTGAAGATAACACGTGAAATTATATTATAATGTGTGAATAATTTCACACATAAGTCACTCCAGAGCATACGTCGCACCCACAGCAAAACTACGTAAAAAAACTGCGACTTATAGTCCGGAAAATACGGTATATGGATTGAGATTTATTTTGTTAATCTTCAACATCACACAGCTCTTGAGTCCAAGATCTGACCCAACCTGCAAAACACATTATAGAAACAATGAACATAAACAATTCTTAAACCATAGTTTAACAAGACACACTTGTAGTTTGATCAGAGTGAACCAATCAGTCATGAATTATCAGACTGGGGCGGTAATAAGAAACTCATCACTTCAAGAAGAGCAGTGTGTACAATCCTTTTCCCGTCATTATTAAAACTGCTATGAAGTTGAAATATCAGGCCACTCTAAAATGAACTCTTGAAAAAAAACAAAATCAAGTAATAACTTACAAGTCATGGCAATCCTGATGACTCACTCAGTTCAGCATAGAAGTTGACATCTAGAAAACAAGGAATCGTGTTTAATATCAACATCCACATTCAGAGCCTTACACCCTCGTCACATGCATGTTTTTAAGTTTCCATTCAGACTGTTGGCGACACCAACTTTCCTTCCCCTTGTTGCCAAGGCAACACCAGTGGGTCCACCTTTACAGGTTCTGGCGTTGAACAGAGGCGTAAGACGTGTGCGGATGTCATCACAAAGGAAACTGGCAAACAACCCAAACTCATTCTGAGGAGTCACTTTCTGATCACTCACCGGGACAAGGGTCAAGAAGAAGGCACCATCTTTCACCAGTCAGGCACCTGCAACGGACTACAGTCAGATCCGAGCACAAAAGAACGCCCACTATTGTCGGTTGAAGTTTACCGATGTCAGGCATTTGTTTCTCAGCAGCAGTTCAGACGAACGAGATTCCAAATATATCTCATCATTTTCAGCAAAACAAAAAGGACATTGGAGGCATTCCCTTATAAATGTAACTCACCGTTTCCTAGACAACCAGCATGGCGAGGAGTCCATCATCTGTAGGCAAAACAAATACACTTACTGCACATTGAAAGAAGTGACTTTATTGACTAACCAGTTTAGAAAACAGACTACAGTGCAGTCGCTCAGAAGTTCATGTCGTTTCACGTTGTATCAAAGTGAGCTAGGGTTATCATCATTGAAACTGCATTACGACAACATTTTACATTAAGAAATCCACGTTTCAGATTCGGGTTTGACTAAACCCAAATCTTTACTTACACAATTGCTTTTAGGTGACATCCTTTTTCAAACACTGGTTGACAGCAACCTACAAAAAGAAAAAAGTTCTATAAATCCCATGAATTTAAATGACAACTGCATCAATTAAACTACGGGCAATCAGATCGAAGGCTGACATCACAGAAATCAGGCATATGCTTGTCTTTAATTGTATTCATCATGTTTAAACCCAAACCATTATGTGACTGAAAGAAAGAGGGTTTACTCACCATTGTGTTCTTTGGAACCATTTAATACGGGAACAGTGCAGGACCACCTGAAGAGACACATCCCAGTTAGCCATCAAGTGAGGGATACAGCCCATATTGACCATTTCCAAGGACTGATCAGATTACAACTTGGCATCACTGATATCAGCTATATGCTTGTCTTCTAGAATCATCAGTTGTGTCCCTTGGTGAATGTGACAGTTCATTCTAGTGTCAGTCGAGCTCACCTGCCGACATCTTTCATTCTGGCTCCTCCTGTGATCAGCCATCAACATCTGCAGGAGAAGGGATCAGGTTTAGGGGGGGTGGTTGATTTTGCAGATGCCGCATGGTCTTTATGCCAAGGAGAATTAAATAAACTTGGTGTCAAAATGACTACATCGGAATACGTCGGTGCTACTCAGAAATTGATTAGGTGTCCTTAAAAGATGATCAGTGGGAGAGTTCAACTAGAACACATCATTGTAGCCCAAAGCCAACAGGAAGTCGAGTCCTAAATGTTTTTTTATTTTTATTTTTCCAGCGACACGTGGTGAACAAAGAAAACACGATTCTGGATGTTTGTTACCTGTTGACTAAAGAAGACCCAGCTTTAGCATGGTCAAAAATTAGCTGGAAGGCCAATTCCTAACACGTGGTCGCTCCTTTAGACTTTAGCACGAGGAAGCCAATTAGACACTCGATCTTATATACTTAATAAGATGAGTTGATCCAATGCAGTCACTATGGTTTTGCTGACAATTTTAAAATGCGGCGAAGCTGAAGGCGCGAGAGATAAAACCGGAAAAAACATCCGCAGTTAAGTTTGCTAGCTGGAACGTTATTTTATCTTTATAAGCCTCAACAGCACGAGAGCCGTACGGCGCAAGTCGCGTGGGCTCGCGGGTTCGATCGCGACAGTTCGACGCACGTGAGTTTTTGTTTTCCACACCGCGTGCTGCTTCATGCTAACGCTGCGCTGCTAGCGCTTAACCCCCGACGGTTAACGGAATTTAAAGCAGTAAGTGCTCAATTAAATGAATCAGGACATTTGTGAACGTGCGTTCGCGTTTCTCCTTTTAACCTGAGTCGTGCAGAGGCGGGGAAGACGAACCATCCTGAAGCGGTTCAACGGAGACGACGCCAGCAGAAGTAGCAGCACCTCCCCAACGCTGGGCTTCAACTTCTTCTTCTTCTTCTTTTGCAAACTTTACTGGTGGCTGGCAAACCCTTGATTTGCGCATTACCGCCACCAACTGGTATGGAGTGTGCATCACGATGTCTAGTACTTAATGCCAACTACCAATAAAAAGAACACACACATTAAAAAAAACACAATCATATCTTCTTAATAGTAATGAATCTAGGATATTGAAATGATAGCTACCACTGACTTTGTTATTTTGCATAATCTCCACTATGTCCAACCTTCATCTTGCTGAGGTTTTAAATCAGCTGCCGTCTTTCCTGCTCATATTTCTGACATTGGAAAATGACATGTTCTATTGTTTCCTGTTGCCCCCACTAGTCACATTTCACTTTCATCTTTAACTATTTAAGGATACTGTTAAGGCCAGTGTTCCAAATCTAATCTTGGATATGAACTTTTCCTCTCCCGTTTATTCATGCATCTCATTTCTCCCACTTTCCTCTTTACTTGGTAAAACCATCCTTTTCATTTTTCTTTCAATTTCTACTGCCACATTTCCCTCAACCTGTTTAAGGAAACTCCGTTTCAGATTAAGTGAATCTAATTTTTCTACAGCTAATTGTTACTATATAAGCAGAGTAATGATTAACTTAAATCTGAACAAATTATTGGGTTCCTTGTATGCACTGGCGCCAGATGGGATCAAAGTCAAACATGAATGCCCTGGTTCATACTTTTAATAGTGCCACTTCATTAAGACTCAACTGAATGGGGAGATAATTTGCAAGATGTAACATTCACAATAAATGTAATCCATTTCAATAAAGGTTATAGAACCCATGGGAATTATTTGAATATACCGTGTTAATTAGCTAGACCCTGCCACCCCATTAGTTTTAACTCCAAATTCTTGAGTCACTATCGACAGCCATCTGAAGTGTACTGCCTTAACTTTATAACAGATCAAGGTTTTACTCAACACTAATGAATGTCACTATAAAAAAAAAAACTGCCTCAGTTGAAGCAAACACATATGTACCAAGTTATTACCTACACTGGTAATTGTTACCCAATATATGAAACGCTTTGAGTTTTAATAAAAATTACATCCTCAAAAAGTTGAACCGTAGTATTTTACAAACCTGCAGCTATAACTTTAGCATTTACCCTCATTCTGCAGTTTTTGTATTTCTATGCAATCAGTATTTCACACCCGTTTGCCAGGGTACCATTTGCTATAAATTCAGGTTTAATCACTTTGAAGTGCCCCACACAAAGAAATTGTATCTTTAGAATACTAATATATATATAATGTATAAATTATATATACAATTTATACATACACAAAATATACTATATTCTAGACACAAAAATGCATTTGAGATTAATGTTCAACATACAATTCAATAAAGAGATCGACCACCACTATAGTACAAAAGACAGACAGCAAGTCAAACAGCAGCCTCTGCAAGACACTTTATTAATCTTAATGCATACATTAACTTCTGGTATATGGATTAAAATTTAAAAAGATCTTCCACTGCATCCCACAGCTGTTGCGTCCAAGATCTGACCCAACCTGCAAAACACATTATAGAAACGAGAATGAACATACACTAATCTTAAACCATAGTGAAACAATACACACTTGTAGTTTGATCAGAGTGAACCAATAAGTCATGAATTATCAGACTGGGGCGGTAATAAATAACTCATCACGTCTGCTAGAGACTTCACTTCATACATTTCACATACAATTCTTACCTTCAACCCAAAGCAGATGCAGCCACATTCCTTTCTCCTCCACCATCGTGAGTATGAATCACAATCCCTGCAAAGAGAACCGTGATTTAAACAATGCAGTTGATGAAGGGGTGAAAATAAGTCCCACTTGTAGTTTGATCAGAGTGAACCAATCAGTCATGAATTATCAGACTGGGGCGGTAATAAGAAACTCATCACGTGAGAACCAATGTCGCATTTAGTTTGTGGGAGGTGGTCAGTGGTCTCCTTCAGTCAGCGCTCTACCTCCATTGGATTCAAGGTCACTTACATCAGTATAAAAGGGCATTTACCTGCTGCAGTGGGAAGAGTCTGCCGGTCGTCACAGCCAAGCAGTCAGAACCAAACCTGTAACCAGAGAGGTCGGCATGTCAACAGTTTGATGGAGACTACTGTGGCATTTCTCTTGCTTGTGGCCTACATCATTTTTTCATTTGATCAGAGTAAACCAATCAGTCATGGATTCTCAGACTGGGGCGGTAATTAGAAACTCATCACTTCAAGACGAGCAGTGTGTACAATTGCATGTCCAAGAGGAGGGTGCTATGCTGAGGAAATCAGTTTCCCTCAGTCATTAAAACTGCTATAAAGTTAAAATGGCAGGTCATTCTAAAATTAACTCTTGACAAAAAATAAAATCAATAACTTACAAGTCATGGCAATCCTGATGACTCAGTTCAGCATAGAACTTGACATCTAGAAAACAAGGAATAGTGTTTAATATCAATGCTCTTGTTGGAGACTTTTATGGGACGTGGTCAGCATATTTTTTTCAGTCACTACATCCAAGTACACTATCCACATTCAGAGCCTTGCATCCTCGTCACGTGCACGTTTTTAAGTTTCCATTCAGACTGTTGGCGACACCAACTTTCCTTCCCCTTGTTGCCAAGGCAACACCAGTGGGTCCACCTTTACAGGTTCTGGCGTTGAACAGAGGCGTAAGACGTGTGCGGATGTCATCACAAAGGAAACTGGCAGACAACCCAAACTCATTTTGAGGAGTCACTTTCTGATCACTCACCGGGACAAGGGTCAAGAAGAAGGCACCATCTTTCACCAGTCAGGCACCTGCAACGGACTACAGTCAGATCCGAGCACAAAAAAACATCCACTATTGTCGGTTGAAGTTTACCGATGTCAGTAATTTGTTTCTCAACAGCAGTTCAGACGAACGAGATTCCAAATATATCTCATCATTTTCAGCAAAACAAAAAGGACATTGGAGGCATTCCCTTATAAATGTAACTCACCGTTTCCTAGACAACCAGCATGGCGAGGAGTCCATCATCTGTAGGCGAAACAAATAAATTTACTGCACATTGAAAGAGAAGTGACTTTATTGACTAACCAGTTTAGAAAACAGACTACAGTGCAGTCGCTCAGAAGTTCATGTCGTTTCACGTTGTATCAAAGTGAGCTAGGGTTATCATCATTGAAACTGCATTACGACAACATTTTACATTAAGAAATCCACCTTTCAGATTCTGGTTGGACTGAACTCAAAACCAAAATCTTTACTTACGTGATTGCATTTAGGTGACATCCTTTTTCAAACACTGGTTGACACCAACCTACAAGAAAAAACAGTTCTATAAATCCCATGAATTTAAATGACAACTGCATCAATTAAACTACGGGCAATCAGATAAAAAGGTTGACATCACAGAAATCAGGCATATGCTTGTCTTTAATTGTATTCATCATGTTTAAACCCAAACCATTATGTGAATGAAAGAAAGAGGGTTTACTTACCATTGTGTTCTTTGGAAGAATTTAATACAGGAATACTGACAGCTTTCATTCTGGCTCCTCAGATGGGATCAGCCATCAACATCTGCAAGAGAAGAGCTCTGGTTTAGGGGATGTCCATTGAATTTTGCATTTTCCTTTAATACACGATTCGAGAGCTTCTCAGAATCTGGTAAAGTAGTATCTTCAAAGACTGATTCGGTAAGAGAGAATTCAAAAAAATCATCATTGAAGCTTCAATCGAGTTGGACCGCCAAAAAGATCTAAACGTACCTCAAGTACAGCCACATTGTCTGCAAGCCTGAGAATTAAAAAAATAACGTTAATGCAAGACTGCGTCACATGGGCAGTTCTCAGAATAGGTTGATGCTACTCAGAAAGTTTATTATTATCCTCATTGAATATCAGTGAGAGAGTTCAAGTAGAACACATCATTGCAGCACGAAGTTCCCAAGGAACAGCGTTTAAAAAAAAAAACAATTACATGACGTGTTTGAATAAAACTCACCTCAAAAATGTCTCTGGGCAGTTTGTTCGCCATCTGTCGACCAAAGAAGACACATCGTTGGCATGGGGCTACGTTAGCTCGCAGGCTAACTGCCAAAACACGTGGCCGCCGCTTCAGCACGAGGTCGCGGCGACGTTACATCAGTAATAACGATGATGGGCAACAGTGTCTCGCATCAGAATAATTAAGTGACAGTCACAGTCATTCAGTACAGGTCTGTAATTATCATCATTGAGAGACACTGCTGGTGGCCATAACGAGCCTGCAGGGGCCGTAGCCTGCACCCAAGTGTGTTGAAACGAGCTAAAACGTGAAATACCACCAACTATAACAAGTAAACACGTTCGGGTTTATGTTTATGAAAGTCCTCAGGTGAAACCAACACGTTTTAGTGCCAGATGGTTCCGGATTGTGAGGAACTCGTCGAGTCGTTGAAGCGCTGCGCAGAGGCAGCAAAGCGTCAACGAAACGGGTTGTCATTAATTGAGAAACATCAGTAAGTGACGCCGTGGATCGTCATTAACTTCAAGTTTTCTATTTAAAATACAAATCAGGCTGTCTCAGCATTAGGCCATAGTGTGCAGTCTTACCTTGGCCAGGGGAGAGAAGGAAGTGACCGATCGTGCAGGTCCGCCGCTTTTTATCTCCCCCCGGGAAAGACTCCTCCCACCCGGGGACCTTTGACAGGGAGACCCCTCTCTGGCTTTTACACCAGCTTTGCATTGGGAAAAAAAAACAAAAAAATATGATATATAATTAATAATATAATTTTTGTGAACTGAAAGTCACTGTTTGGAAGAAAAGTTCGGAAGATGTTCGAAAGAAAAGCAGCAGTTTGTTTGATTGCGTCATTTCCGTTAAGAAAAAAAAAGAAGTAATATTGCTTTACATCCACATGGTGTCGGCAAAGAAACCGAAAAAGCAGCATTTTCTTCCTAATTCATCGACTTCACTGGAAATGTATATCAAGACAAAAAAGCGGGCAGTTTATTTTTCATAATGACATTATTATAAAGTATAGGGGGAATGTTGTTTTTATTTTTTACAGATTTTTGTGCTTTTTCTTTGGAATATTTATTTTAAAAAATAATTGCATGAACATAACATACCTATATGTTTATAAAACCAATACAAGAAAATACAACCGGTACAATAAATTAAGTCTTTATTCATTCACAAAAGTGCTTCTTTGAATGTCTCATGACAGATGATGCTTTGATTAGGATTAGGATTTTTATTTTAAAAAATGAGATTTTTAGATAATCTACACACATGAATGCATAAACTCTGCTGGCCTGTCCCTTCAGGTCAAATAACCTTCACCGGAACACAGTGTGCGCTCGTGTGTGTGTTCCTGTGCATAAAACAGATGGCAAACTTCTATTTAAATCTCTTAACATTGGTAAAAAAAAAATATTTCCCCAAAAAATATTACCATAAGAAAATTAGATGGGTATGTTTTTTACTCTTATTACTGATAAGCTCTCAGGCAGCAATAAATAGCAAAAATGTTCATTCTTTTCAGTTGCACATCAACTCCATTGAAGTTTCACAGCACTAAACCAAAGGTGCAAAGATTATTTGAAGCTGAACTCAGTCACACACATGACTTCACCGTAGCAGCAACAGTGAATCCCCACAGTTTAAACTAAAGTGCACCACGATGAGACAAGGCAGTAAAACGTCATGATGACATGTAATGATGAAGAGTTATGACGACTCAGTATCTTGTAACACAACACATTGAGGTTTCTGAGGTCTCGCATGCTCATTGAAAAACCTCACCATCAGAAAAAAGGGTGCATTTTATCGTCCATGAAGTCCGCAGGATCTACTGAAACTCAGCCAACACGGCGTTGTGTTGCACTTTCTTCTTAAGCGACGGCGTGGAAGACGGCGGTGGTGATGATGTCACAGGTGCGAGCGTGACGCTGTAGAGGTTGGTGATGAAGGCCTCCCACCCCCGACGGAAGGCTCTGTCCAAGGCCTGACGGAGACGGGAGGGTACAGGTTAGCCACATGTTATCACATGTTTATGTTTAAAATCCTAGGTTAGTTTTAGTTTGCATTTTATAGTTCTGTATTTTCCAACGCATTTCCGAAGGGTATTTATGAGAAAATTTTGGGTCAGTACTAATTTGTACTCTCACTACGACCTAATACTACAGACCAGTGATCCAGTATCATAAGCAAAAAGCCAATATGAAAAACATCCATATTTTGAATGAGAACCACAAAGGTTACATCCGTAGTGACTCATTGAACAAACAGGAATTTTCCTTTTCGCTCAGCAGACGGCAGAGGTCACCCCGGGAGGCTCGAGGGTGGAGCTGATTGGCTAACAGCAGTGGAATGCGTTTCATGGTGTGGCCTCAGCCGGCGGGTAAACAGCGCAATACCACTGATCGAAGCACACGATAACGGGAGGCCCAGGAATGTCCCCATGTGTGCGCGCGTCTCCGTGGTAGCTGAAAAGGACTTTAGTTGGGGGTTGGACATGGACGCGTACCCGATGGCGGGTACGACTTAAGCCTTGGTGGGCGGCTCAACCTCGGTTTCCACGTCGCCCGATGTGACGTCGAAGAAAAAAAGTCAGTATCAGAGGAAGTGACCTAATGAGTCGGTAACATGCGCCGTTGTGCTGCTGTACCTTGACCCTGTTGGCAGACTGTCATTAGCTGATAGTTTCCATGGTGATTAATAGCCCAGTGTGCAGTATGTGGATGCTGAAGGAGAACTTTGCCCCCTCTGTTCCACTAACTCTGAGGACTCGCGGTTACGCAAGTTCAACGCAGTTCAACTCTGTGATGTGAAGCAGAGGATGGAATTTGTTGCAAAATGACAGAATAAAAACAAGAGGGAAACAACAATAAGCTGCGTGTGGATTTTCTCTCACCTTGCGGTAATTCTTCCTCTTCACCACCTTCATTCCCTCCTCTTGTTCCCTCTTCATCCTCCTCTCCTCCTCTCCTTCCTCTTCTCGCCCCCTCTTCTTGTCTCTGATTAGGACCTGGTCATCGGCATCCACGTGAACAACCTCGGGCTCCTTCCTCCCGCCCGCCTTCTCCTCCTCTTCCTCCGTCTCCTTCACTTCCCGCATCTCATCCGGGATAGTCCCCCTGGTGTCCTCCGGGGCGGGGGGGTCGACTGGGCTCTCGCCCTCCTCGCCTCTCCCCACCTTCTGCTTCCTCCTGGAGCTCCTTCTCCACCTGCTGCTGCGGCGGCTGGGTTTCCTCTGGAGGAGAGTCTCCCCGTCGTCTTCCAGCGTCCCTGCGTCGAGGTCAAACGCCTCGTCCTCCTCCCTCCCACCTGCCCCGCGGACGTGCGCCACGCCATCCCCCGTCCCGTCGCCCACCTCCTCCGCTTCTCCTCTCCTCGCCTCCTCTCTTTGCCCGGCGGCCTCGGGCTCGTCGAGGCGACCGTAGAGGCCGCCGGATTTGTCGAGGAACTTTGGCGCCCGGACGGAGCTTCTCCCGGAGTTCTTGCCAATCGTCATCTTTTCTCGCTTTCTCTTTTATTTGCTTCTCGTGCTTCAGCAGCTGTAAGGGAAAGGAAGTTTGGGTGGGAGGGGGGTGCGGGGGGGCGGGGGGGGGGCAGAGGGATCAGGCATTAGCGTTGTTACATAACCCTCACTCAGGAAAGGAGACCATAGATGGCAGATAGTGTCATTGTTATGGGTACGTGTGGCCGTCTGCAGGTTTTATCTGTGTAAAATACCACTGTGGAACAGAGTACGGTGAAGAACCGGTCTCCTTGTTTATGAAACCAAATGACAGAAAGTACACTTGGTGGTTTTGCACTAGTAGTACTGTTGTGGACTTATCTGTGTGTGTGTGTGTGTCTGTTCTCATGGCTGTGATGATCAACTGGATGTCAAAGATAAAGAAAACAATGTTAGAACACAGACTCAGACTTTGACACCAAATTGACACCACTTTTCAGCAGCCAATGGTTTAATGTTGACTGTGTCCAGTTCAGAAAAAAATGTCCAAAAAAGGAGAAGGATCAAATTGACGGACTTTGACGCGTACACGAGAGATGTTTTTCATGCAGGTTACTTTCCATCAGCGGTCAGAGGCTAAGTACCTTCTGTCCCATCAGATCTTAAAAGGGAAAAAACCCACAGAAAAAAATTGTCGATTTTCAGAAAAAGGATTGTCATTTAATCCAGACGTACATCCTTAACAAGTCTGCACAAATAACACACCATCCAAGCGCACTTTTAATCTTTTACTAGACATTTTAAATTATCGCTTGGCCTTACATTCCTTTATTTCAGGAGAAATCCATCCCACAATGTCAGAGAGCGGCATGAATCTACTTTGCAGTGACCTTTGTAGGTATTGTGTACTAAGTGTCTACAGATACGTCAGGTAACATTTCCCACTCACAATAAAGGATAAATACAACAACTACATCAAAAAATGTAGTAACTAAGAATGTAAACCCAGCAGTCAATAAGATCGATAATAATAATTAGTCCTGTTTATTGTCATTGGGGGGAAAAAAAAGCTGTGAGTTGTTTACTCTACTTTACTTTATTTTATTCAATCTCAACTGATGTCCTGGAGTTGCAATGAGCAAAACACAGAAACTTTTAGATAAGAAGGAGGTGGCAGTCTTACCTGATCTCTCGCCGTTGTCTCCTCTCTCCCCCTGGTGCGTGTTTGTGTGTGTGTGTGTGTGTGTTTGGACCTCTTGAGTGTGTGATGAATGACTTGGAGCTCGGAGCTAAAGAACCTCCCCTCACACACACACACACACACGCAGCGTCACCCACCCACCCTGCCAGAACCTGCACTTCTGTCGTCAGTAGAGCAAATACACAAATGACACACACAGCAGAGCACTCTGCCTCTAAAGGACTCTTTGTCTCGCTTCCCCTAACTAGCTATTGAACGACACACAACCCCTCCATACACCTTAATAAAAAAATAATTGAGTTGAAGATAAACTAGACAGAACACGCGTGTTCCTACACGCACACACACACACACACACACGCACGCACAAGAAACTTCCCACCACAAGCAGCAAACATCCTACTCTGATACCAGTGGCTATCAATCATTAACCTGAAGGTAAACGTGCAGAGCGCACAGATATTAAGTTCAATCTTCTGTACCTGGAGGCCACATGTGGGGAAGTTTCCCACCAGTAGCTGTGGGATTAGCTTCTCTTTATTCAACGTCAAACCCTCTGAAGGGATTCCTATGAATGGGAGCCGGACCAACATCTGCTAATGTACAATTACTGTTTCACTGATAACCGCTCAAACATGTGTTGCTAAAAATGTACAACATTTCAACTTTATTCAATGTGATAGGTTTGCATGGTAAACACCACGTCTGGGTGGGAGCCGCTCAGCTCCCACCCAGACGGGTGGGTGACCCTGCGTGGGTGAGTAATTATCCACATGGGTTTGTTTCTTCAGAGTCAACGGGAGTCTATGAGTTTTAGCTTTTCTTTCTCCACTCCCAATTCACCTTCCTCTTCTGAACCCTGTGTGTGTTTGTGTGTGTGTGTGTGTGTGTGTGTTGAAGTGGACTCACGCCTACAGACCACTCCATATATGGGCCACAAGCGGGCAACTCCGCTGCCCATTCAGCCGTCAATCACGCAGGGATGAAAGAACCCGAGCTCTGAGGTCAGAGAATCCCCGCCCAACGTGAGTAATCTTCGCTGAGGGGCATCGGAAGCTGGAAGCGGGTTGCCATGGTGACCTTCAAGCAGTAACATGTTAGGGGTTTCGCTGCTAAAATATAAAAAGGAATTACAGATGTTGGTGGGCACATTGTGAGGCCCAGAAAAACCACAGGGCACATGGTGCGGCAGGGCGGTAAAGTATGACTATGATTAAGCGTCACCTGACTCACTCAGAACAGATGTGCTGCTCGCTGAGCTTCAAGTCACGAGACGACACGGAACTTTGTCATGTCAGCGTTCGTCTGGGTCATGTGAAAATTGTGCTGTGTTAGGACTTTAAGCAAACATATTAGACCTACCATTCCCGAGGAAGGGGAAAAAATGCATAAATGACAAGAACAAATGATTTCCATTTTCTAGGTTTATTTTCAAGACAAAGGACAGACATTATGTTGTTTAATGTGGAGGAGAATTTTACAGTAATAAATAGATAATACACCAGTAGAGAATAACTTACAGGCACTAATTACACTCAAGCAGACACTAGCTGTTTTTACAGTATCATACAACAGTAGCCGGGGGAACACCAGTGAGCGTTAAACGGTATTTTGCTCTTTATTTATCCAACGTCTGAGGATGTCATGGAAAATAATCAAGCACAGCTCAAGTGCTCAAGCTTTTTTTTGTTTTCTGAAATGTGCTATTGAACGCCTGCTGCTGTAAAGACCAGCGATGCCCTAGTAAGAATATTTCAAGTCTTGTTCTTGTCATTTAAAGGGATCATGATTTGTATTTGTTTATTGCATAACTGAATGACGTGAGCTTCAGTAGTGTGGTTCCTTTACTACGGGCGTCCAAATTGATTCCACAAGCCGTTACGGCTTTTAGAAAGCGTCACTAAAAATATCCATATTTAACGGCTCTCTCGTTACAAAACGACAGAAAACCGGCCTTTGCGCTCTGAGCTGTCACGCTGAGACGCTGCACTGGGCGTGGAACCATTGCGTTGTAATATTTGTTGTTGTCGGTGTTGTGGCAGTATCGGCACATTGCACCACAGACGTGTGAGAGCGTAACAAACACAAGGCGACCACTATGACGCTTTGCTCTAAATTAATTTGTGAGATTTGTGAGCCTGTAGGTTGTTGTGTATGTTTTGAATATTGTTGTGGAAATAAAAATGCACCCATGCTCCACAATAGTGTTACGTTGATAGCGAATGCACACATTTTGAATTGACAGGTTGTATAAAACGTATTATCATGCAATGACGGTGACCTTGTTTGGACATGTGATTCAAATCGCTTCTTTATGGATGATGCCGGACACTTATCGGGCTCAATAAATATATCCAAGGGTCACAAAGTAAGAGCCTCAGGATTTAAATTGAGCGCAAGTAAACATGTGGAACACTACGAATGATGCAACAATGGACTATGTACTAAGATACATTATTCCTTACAGCTTGAGGAACACTGTACCGGTGGTGTAACTGCATGCCGATACTAAATGTAAAACTGGCGCCCCGTCAGGCAAACGCTGGACTCACTAAAACCAAAGAAAACCTGCATACACACACTGGATATATACAACATACCCCGTTGCATATATATATATATATATATATATATATATATATATATACACACACACACACACACACACACACACACACGTACATCCAGATCAATTCAAATGCGACCGTAAACAGATATACCTGTTTTACACTATTTACAACAAGAGTTACATGTACAGCATTAGACGGCAGAGTACGCTTTACAATTTGTGTGTGTGTGTGTGTGTGTGTGTGTGTGTGTATTTGTTAGTGTGTTCTTCAGACCTCAACCGCACGGTCTGAGCCAAGTCCCTGAGCCTGCAGGGCCTCCTCCCTCTTCATCTTGGGTTTCTCTGTCCGTGTGTGCCACACGAGAACCTACAAAAATAAAACAACAAAATGTTGCCTTCAAATAAAGTGCGAACATGGATTTATTTCTATTGCTGCTACATTTTAAATAATTAGTTGTCTAAACTAGGACATATGAAATCATCTCTATCACGCAGATACCAGAAAGACGTCTTTAATTCAAGTTCATGCTCGTACTTTAGAGCAGTTGTCTGCTTTGGGCTCCAGTTCGTCCATGGTGACCAATCCCTGCAGCAAGCTGCTCTCCAGGAAGCCCATTGGTGCATTTCCGTCAAAACAGGCCTCTTGATTGGCAAGGAGCAGTTTGAGGGAGACAGCAAAGCCGGCCATGTCCATCGGGAAAGGACGACTGGGACGCCAGCCGGTATGGAAGCGAACCACCTGAGAAAAAAAAAGAAAAGCCACCTTAAATTTTTGTGTGAAATTTGACCCAACTCTTTTTGATTAAAACAAGCAAAACACAGACTCGGCAGCATTACGCATCTTACACTTGTTTTCCCGGTGCCACAGTTGTCCAACTGTAATATGAAAAAGCACATACCTTGCCTCCTTCGACCACGGGCCTCTCGTATTTCATCCCTCCAACCAAACCCACCGGCCACACTGACACCCGCTGGGTGCCCCTCATCTGAGGCAAGACAAGGGCAACGTTGCGTTTAAATCATTCATCCGCACACTGGTGGACTTCAGTGACATAAACAAAGCCCGTCGCTGCAATTAAAAACACGTCTCCAAACCCCCAACACCCACCTCCTCAAATATCTGCAGGCTGTATGTGTTGTCGTCGTCGGCGAAGTAAACTACTCCCTGCTGGTTGTCTCCTCCCGGCTGAGCCCTTCGGTCCTCTCTGAGCCACCGGAGACCCTCATTTCGCTGCTCAACTCCGCGAGGCTTCAGCCAGCTCGGGTCCCCCTGAGGTGGAGCGTTTGGCATTCAGACAACAAGTCTAAAAAAAAAAATAAAAAAAAACGCCCTTTTCTACATTCTTTAATGAGGACGCATTTGGTGCCCAACGGCGGCCATGTCTCTACCCACCTCCTGCAGTTTGCGGTCCTTGGCGGTGGGCATGTGGAGGTGCGTGTAGGCCAGGCCACTCTTCGCCAGGAGGTCGGTTACCAGCGGCGTCTTGTGCGGCGAGTCTTCCACGACGATCCAGTGGAGCTGAGGAACGTTAAGGAAGGTCTGCGACAGGCGAGTCAGCTCGGCCTTTTGCACCAGCCTGGATAAAGGACATGAAGAAATCAGAGCAACGGCGTGTGTTTGTGTGTGTGTAGGAGAAAAACGGCCCGTAAGAGAAGCAGGCCAAATGGCAGGAAAGGAAGTAAGGAAGCGAGCCTGTATGGGCTACCTTGCATATGTTGGGGTGATGACAAAGATGGTGGCCTTAGCTGGCTGTCTCTGTGGTTGCTTTGTAGCCTCCGATTTCCTTATCTGCTCCTGAAAGCGATGCAGCTCCCCCCGCAGGCGAGATATGGTACGGTCTTTAGGCATGTTGTGCTCTGTGCAGTCGCAGCGCTGACCTGCAAGGGGTCAGGAGACACCAGACAGGTATAGACCCGGTATATTGAGATCTACAATATACTGGGTCTTTAAGAAGAAAAAGAAAATGTCTGTGGAAGCTAAGCATCAACATAACCAGCATAACTAATTAGGACATTATAGACTCTCATGCTAACAGCTAGAAAAACATCTAAATGCTTATTTTAAACAAAATTGTAAATTATATCTTAGAGATAAACATAAGAATGAAGCAAATAACGGTGATTAACATCAGTGGACAAACGGTACGAGACATTTCCACTTACATACATGTTATTACACTTTAGGGAAATTAATATAGGACTTGTAAGGTATCGTTCAGTGCTGTGGAGTTTTTTTCAAAGTAATTCATTGTAAACATTTTTTGAATATTTACTCCAACAAACAGAAAAAAGGACTGTGTGAGAGTATCGATATACAGGTACATCAGTAAAAAAAAGGGGGGAGGATCTAAAGCTTTTTCAACTTAAATATTGAAATTTCTATGGACAGTTTTATCTTTTTGTCTCAGTATTTTGACATGTAATAAAAGGATAAGCAATGGCCATTGGGAATGAAAAATGGCCATTGGGATTGTGTCGTGACCACTCACCGAGCTGCATCAGTGCATAGACGAGACCCATGAGGGAGACCATGAAGTAGAGCACGAACACGGTCTTCAGCTTCAGCTTCATCCTCGTTGCCATGGTACCCTGACCAGCTGAGAGGACGACATGAAGATACAGGACAAGCGTTACTATTCACAAAGAGGTATTTTTTTTCTCCCTTTTTTTCCTCCTCCCGTGTGGCTTTAACGAAAATGGGCCACAACTTCACATTTAGCGAACTAGCTATGAGGGATAGCATCTATGTTGATTTATTTATTTTAGGCCTACTTTACTGCAGGCTCACTGTAAAACAACGAAGCCGAAAATGTGTTCGTGTACGCTGTTCCAGAGAAGGTCGGCTGGTGCTCATGGTTGATGACAACTCAGTGTCAGCTAACATGTTAAGCTGCGTTAGCTGCGTTATTTGTTTTATACAGAAAAATAGCTCACGTATCATTATCACGCGCTCACCACGGGCGGGAAATCGTGGAAGAGAGACGCGGTGCGGCTGATTTACGAGCTGAAAGGGTCACGTCATCTTTGACCAAAGTGAGCAACGGTACCTCAGTGCATCACAACGTCCATTCATTCGTCCCCAGCCTTTTACCAACAACTTCCGGTTACAGTGTAACACAGTAAGGAGCCCCCCACAGAACGTGGACAATCGCGTAATTCAAACAGTTCCACGTGATCACGCGCAACTGTCAGTTTAAAAAGAGTATTTCTATAATATTCACGCCTTGTAAAGGGTGCAAGGCAGTTAGTAAATTCCATCGCATAAAGCCTGAAAGTTATTGATAGTCCATTTATTTTTTAAAGTTGGCCATGATATAAAATGAAAGGCGTGACCAAAGATTCAATAATGTATAACTAGATATCAAGACATTCAGGACACATATTCAATACAGAATTGGTCCTCTATATAGTTTCAGTTTAGTACCTTGGAAAAAAAAGATCACAAATGACATCTCTTGAAAAGTCAATACTTTCCTTTATTTGTAACATACAAATAAACACTGACAAGGCAGAATGACTTAGATTTCCCTTTCATTGTCGTTGTGTGAACGGGACGATGACACTCTCAAACATGGAGTTTTACTGTTTAATAAGTGTTTTACCTGTAAAAGGCCAAGAAATGAAGACGGATCCACAACAGCTTATATATATTTACACAGAGAAAAGACCAAGAGGAGGTTCAGTGATTTTGACGGTATGTGACCATTTTGCAAACTAAAAAGTACTCACTAACTGAAACTAGATGAGATTAGGCTCACTTTCAAATTTAGGATATTTTCACAAACTGATTTTTACTTCTAAATGAACCTTTTTTTTTTTTTTTTTTTTAAAAGACAGCCAACCAATCGGGATTGAATGCAACAATTTTGCACTGATCTAGAGACAGTTCCAACATTGCGTCATTCTCACGTTCATGCAACTTCACATTTCCAAGGCATAGAGGAGCTTTTACTTTCGTTGTAACATTACTTCAAAATACTATGGCGTGACACACACAGAAAAAAAAAAAAAAAAAACTGAATCTAGGGCAGCGCTGTGGCCAATCTAATGGCAAATCACGGCTGTTAAATTAAACAGATGAGATTTGATTATCCTGAGAGAAAGAGAAAGACTGTCAGTCGGTTGATTAACTGCCACTATGTACAACATCCCCTTTGTTATTGTAGCTTATGCAGTACAACAAAAAAGACTTACTGTACTCATCAGAAGGTAGTCTACTACTAAAACAAGCAAGATTTTGTCTTATGGTTTTTGATCAAACAAGCATAAGACATTAATATGCGATTTTGAGGTGTTGAGTATTTTAGAGTCTCTACACAGTCTAGAAGCAACCCAAAACTTCATTCCAGCATCTGGATTTAGTCACCCAAAAAGGTTATCCGTTTTTTTTGGTAATCCAGAAAAACATTATTTCAGTATCCAGGCGCAACAAAGTCTTTTATATTCACATTGTAGTCTGCCCTGCTTCACATACTTTGACCAGGCATAAATCTGTGAGAAATCTCAAGCTGAGGCTTGATATGACAGTTAAAAAAAAAAAAAAAAAACATTTAAAAACAAACCAATTAAAGCCCTTTCCAGCCACGATCGAGGAAACTTTACATCCACAGCAGAAAAGTAAAATTGAATCTCCAGCCCGCGATCTGTACAAACCAACCCCACTTTCAGTGCTTTGCAAACCATCTATCCAAACCGTTTGTGACTTCAACCGACCCTCATCCATGTTAAATAAATATGATTTGCTCATGCCAACAAACTACATAAGAGAAGGGGTGGTTTTTGTATTTTGTCTTTTCCCAAACACAACTTAAAAAAAAGGTAAAGTCAACATCAACTTGTTTATCATTAGTACCTCTTGGAAACGTAAAAGCAAACAAAGAGGCAAGCAGGAGTGGGGCGATTGTACTCTGGGACATGGAGGCAGAAAGCAACCGACTGAGAGGATGCAACTTGTGATGAGAATCATGGGCCCAATCTGTGAGGATGAAAAAAAAAAAGAGATGGAGGGAATAAAAAAAAGGGTGTAAAACTGCAAAAACAAGGGCCGCACTGGGATTTTGTTCTGGTTGGTCGCTGATTGACAGCAGCAGATCTTTACTCACCGGCGAAGAACACAAAGCGTAGTCTAGAGAAGGGAACATTCTTTCTCATAAGTTATTTAAATTGCCTGCTAGATTTAAGCAAATTGAGAAGATGAGGAGCTAATAGAGGGCTGCAGTATAAAGGGGCGCAAGTGGATTTGCTGCTAACCACTTACAAGCCATATTTAGATACAACAGGTGGTAAACTACTGCAGGGTTTCTCGGACGGTTTTCCTGGGACCCATTTGGGACTACTTTAAGCCTAATCCTGGATCAGTGAAAGGCGTCTCAGTCGTCTCGGTGTGAAGGCCTAAGGAAATCCGGGGCTGTAAAAGAGAAACTTGACTAAATCTACTTACGGTTATTTAGAAAAATGGACTGTGACACCTTGTCTTGAGGTAGTAAGTTTCCACAATACAGCCTCCGGCTCGGGAGCCGGCCTTTGTGTAAGAAGCGCTGCAGAATGATTGTATACAGGTGTGGCACTATGAGAGACGAGGCACATTGCCGTGGTGGAGAATGTCAGCAACGCTCGGCGGGGAAACTACCAATTGTCAACGTTAGCCGGGATAAGAGAATGAGGAAAAGAAGGCTTGGTGGTTAAACTGATAAAAAGGAAGAAAGAATGAACAGGAGCCATGTGTGAAAGCTCACACTACACACACACACACACACACACACAAAAATAACCCACATCAATCTCAATTCATAATGCGACACAAATATCTGTAGCCAGGTATGCCCGCGGGGGGGTTCATTTTTAACGGCATCCCTACAGCCGGGCAAACTAAAAACGCTTGCGGAGTTGCAGGCAGCTCAAGCTTTCACACACAGCCATGAGAGTTGCCGGCTTTTAACCAAATCACAAAAAAAAAAAAAAAAAAAAAAAAAAAAAAGGAGGTGGAACCCAGAGCGGATCAGTGGCAGCAGCCCCCGCAGTGCCCACCCCCATGGGTGTGTCCCGCTGAGGCCTCGCCGTGTTTGGTCCGCCGGCTGAGGATCTCGTAAGAGCAGTCGTCGCCGCAGCAACCGGACATGCTTGGCGAAGTCTCATCGATCTCAAACCTAAGAGAAGAGGGAGGGAAAGGGGCTCAAGAGGGGGATCTCTGGATGTGTGGAGGCACTGATATTTGTTTTGCAGTCCTAACTTTAACAAGAGCAAAGGTCCCAGAGTTCATTTTCAAATGAAAAAAAAAAGGAAGCCTATAGTGAAATGGGCCCCTCAGACTAATATTAGTAAAATTCCAGGTCTTTCTTTTCTAAAATAAAAAAAACATGTCATGCCAGTATACTTACTGTAAAGCTTCTCTGAAGAACTGGTATGCCCCGTGGTTGTGTTTGAAAACCGTCAACATCACTTTCTTCATCTGCGTACTGGACAGAGAGAGTGAAAATGTCCGAAAGAAAAAACAGGTTCACATGAGTGTGGGGGGTGATGGGCCTACATCCCATCACGGTGCACAGGAAACAAGGTGTATTCAGTGTTTCCCCATTCTAAATAAATATTTAGTATCCTTAAGATCCGACAGGTTAACACACGTTTCCCTCCTCAGGAAAATTAGCACAGAATAAAAACAATTCATCCAGTGCACATCATGATCACCACGACAACAGACGTTTTTCTTACCTGTTAGCAATGAGCTGTAGAATCTGGATGAGGAACTTTCCGAGTCCTTTCCTCCTCACTCTGCTCTCTAACTGTACCTCATAGCTATAAAGTCAAGTCAGAGTCAGAACATAGTCACAAAAAAAACATTTTTTTTAGCAATAAAAGCCACCAATCGAGCTCCCAAACTTACCAATATAAAACCTCCTCCCCACACTCCACGTCGAACCGGAAGTGAGAGAAGGCCACGGGGGCGGAGTCGCTGTCGCGGGCCAGTAGGTACCAAGCCCTCTCGTCATTCATTTCCTCCCTCTTTTCCCTCTCCTTCCACCCCCACTCGCTCTGCTCATACCTACAGAACGGAAGAAAACGGGTCACCTCAAACCCGGCACGCTAATTTTACCCACTCATTCCCATCCGTTGTTAGGCTGCCCCGAAAGGACACCTTTTTTCTGAATGGAAACTAATTCAGTTTGACTGACTGGATGCCATTGACTAAATGCAATTCAAATTTTGGCTCAATAGGAAGTTAAATCATTGTAATTTCTCTGGCTATCTCTGAAATACGTCTTCATTACCTCTGCTCTCCTTTCCACTGGCGCCAAGCTGTGGGTGACTACATTCATACCAATTTCTAGGTTTGATGCCACTCTCCAAACCTCTCGCACACAAAAAGAGAAACCTGGCTTGTCTGGACTTCTTTCATCTATTTGCAGCAGGCTGTTCATCCCTGTTAAATATGGGTGACTTTGTGGCTTAACTACACCGTGACCTACAAGAAGAGACGTCTTACAGTGCTTGCATGTTGGCTCTGGTGAGTTCGAAGGCCCACTCCACAGACAGCGGGTTAAGGGAGGTCACTCTCTTACACTCTATCTGCAAGTTCAGCCTGGATGGAAGGACAAGTAAACATGGGGAATCATTACACCAGGTGTGAGTCTTTGCCGACGACAGAGGAACCAAAATAAAACAAGTGTGTATTTCATGAGATATACTCAATAGGTCCTTTGTAAAGCATTGCGTACCCATTTCTGTCGTACTTTTTGAAGGCTGGGAAGGCCGCCAGGGGGTCGTCGAGCTGTGATGAGAAGAGTCAAAATTAGCTGAAACACTGAACAGAACAGTGTTTTAAAAACAGTTGTGCGTTTCAGTTTAAAAGGAGAGCCGTTTTTAGCTTCCAAGTCTAATAATCAGCCGTGTGTATTAAATACTGGTGGTGACCGAAGTGCCTTTGGGTGTGTTGGATGGACGAATCCAGATATTTCAGGAAGTCACCATGTGGTCTAGGACATTATGTGAACAAAACAAAATGCACATTATTATTGATTTTAAATGACCCCCAATTGACTGAAAAAGACAATAATCCCAGCATCCCATAGAGCCTAAAGAGACCAAACGGGGTCCACACACACAGGCCTACTATTATTTCATTATTCACCAATAACAAGCGCCCAAAGTCTTCCATTCCTTCGACCTGATCGACGATTACATACCAGATTAAGAAAACACCTTCTTTGACAGATTAGGAGAAATTTGATTCCCTGTCACAGACGAGTGACCCATTTTATCTTTCTAATGATGAATGGTTACACCAGCCGTGACACCCTGGGCCTGTTCAGTAATCCAGCCAGACACATTCTCCATGAAAAAAGGCCCAAGGAGAAACTTGCTAAATCTACCACAATCTAAGCAGTGAACACAACATTTCTTTCTTAAAAAGCGATTTTTCGCTGTTGACCAGAGCACAAACAAAGCATAAAAGTTACTTTGGGGGAATGCCTTGGCACATCAACAGTGGAACGAGGCGGGAGAGAGTGGCACATGAAAGTATTAAGTGCAGGCGGGCCTGTTGAGAGCTGGTTAAGGACGTAACTAAGGTTCTGGGCTTTGTTCTGCTCAGGGCTTCAATGACACCCTCAACCTCGAGGCGACTGCCGAGCTACAGTATCTTTCAGCCGAGTCTTCTTCTACATGGCTAGGATTTAGTAATGCTGATTAATTATGCATAGAGAAACATATGGCACTGTGTTTGGCTTTTCCTGGAATATCAATTACAGATTCATTCAGGGTAAAGATAAGAAGGGCATCCACATCTTCTGGTGTCATTACATTGAAATAATGTCTATTACCCCTAGTTAACGAATTAGACAAATAACAGCTCACGGGGGAGTTACAGGGAATTTTAGATTGCTTGACGCAACCTAAAACAAAGCCTGAATAAGCACGAAAAAGGGCCAAGCGGTGGATGCTTTTGTACTAAGCACTTAGTTGAAAGAGTGCATCGATTTTTAACATGAACGCAATGCTATTATAACTGTCAAGGAGGTACACAAATGCAAATGTTGCACTTGCTTTGCAGTTAAAAAGCAGCAAACCTGTGTTTCTATTCCATCTCCTCAAAGATTCCCTTAGAAGCCCTCCATAAGGCCATCTCCCCAGGCAGACAAGAACTACCTCTCTGGTTAATCTGCAACTCAAAGACCATCACCTTGTTGGCTGCTTCCACCTTGGCACAGACGGCATCCATGGCCGCCCTCTCTTCCTGACGCCGGGCCTTCTTCTCCTTTGCTCGGTTGGACTTTCTCTGGGTAGAGGAAACAAGGAAAGGAGGTAAACAGGAGGGATGTGTTTTGAGGGTGGCAAGCGTACAGAAAAAGGGCAGTAGGGATAAACAAAGAGATTACAAACGTATTCAACCACTTTCTCATCGGGCCCACAATTCAGACATTGGGTTTCGGTTTAATAATAATAATTTAAAAAAGTAAAATCCCCAAAAAAGATGGGCAGCCATGTAGAATAAACATTCAGGTCAAAAAAAGCAAGTTTATAGTAGAAAGTTTAATATGTTGCATAGCGGTCTGGTCGCAGGAATATGGAATTGGGAGATTTCAGCCTGCCATTGGCCGGACGCCTGATGCTCGTATCAGCAATGGTGCAACCATAACTCACACACATCATTACCAACTACACGGATGCCAGGCCAACAACACATACAGGCTGCTCTAAAAATGGTGCGTAGTTGGGCCACTTCCGTAAATGCCAATCATTAGCCTCTCTGCTTATTGGCACCTGGAATGTAGACTGAAAAGTCACACGTAGCAGAAGCAGCATGACACTTTTAATGGGTTCTGGACAGTGAGTCACGAAAAGGTGTCTGAAGACATTAACATGGACGCAGTAAATAGTGATGGCGATTTTTGATACAATGAACCATCTTGGAAAAATAATCCCCTCCGAGGTGAATATTTTGTCTAAAATCCCGCCAGCCTGATTGGGAAGGGCCCGTATAATCAACGTTACACATCATCCACCAGCAGACGTGGTGCGTCGATGCTTCACGACCAAACAAAGGGGGTGACGGAACAAAACAAGTGGGAATTAAGTGCATTAGATCCAGACCCGAAATAAAGATATGACCACTATGGGTAGGAATGCGTTGCATTGCCAACTATCGCTCAGAGCATTAACTCTGTACCAAGAACCGAGGGGCTGCAGACTGAGCTGCCACAGTAGGAACACGTGGATCGATTTACCGGGAAGGAAAGTGGAGGATAAACCCAAAGTCTGCTTAAAAGGAGACTGGTGTTGGATCACGTTAGGGAAACTAAACTCAGCTGTAAAGCGCGAAAGCAAACAATTCCCTACCAAACAAGTCTAAAATGTAGTATTATTATTAGACAGACTGAGGCGCGACTGGCTTGTTCGTTTTAAAAGAAATCCCATATTACATAACATTACGTGCACACACCTCCCTACACACACACACACACACACACACGAGTGATTCGCAGAAACCAGTAGCGAAGCACGCGTCATATGTGGCATTCCTAAGTGGCTAACACAGCTAGCAGGCTAACAATGGCACAGCACACATCGGGAGAAGTTAACTGTGCACAGCGGCGGTAATATTACTGAACGTGTAGAGCTGTGGGTGCTCTTGGGCTAACATTGTGATGCTAACCAAGCTAACGTAGTCTGCAGTTAGCTGACGTTAACGGCAGCCCAACATGCGCGGTGCCCACCAACACCTTCGACTGCAAACATCCACCATGGTCTCTCTCTTCCGTTCCCGTCCTCCGTCCTTCTTCTTCTTCTTTCCCCTCACCATCATGCGTTACGAGCTCAAAACATTCGCCGTATAACAACGTATCGGGACGTTAAGCGAAACACATACAAACTCACCCCCATTTCTGTGCCTCGTCGATCCCCCGGTGAGAGAAAAACACCTATTGTCCCCGTGCGTTACTGTTATCGATATTAGTATCGTCACAACGGGCAGAGACAAGGGGCCAGGCTAATGTGCTAATGATAGATAGTATGCTAACGAGGCTAGCTGGCGGTAGCACCGACTGATGCCTGGTGCAAATCCAGCAGTTAAGCGCAAATTTGGTTAAAATGTAAAGGAATTTTTCGCTGTTTTTTTCTCTTTCAATAGGATTGGCGCCAAGAGTGCGAGGCTGAATTGATCACAGGTCCCTTCCCTGCCCCTTTCTTTCCTCTCCTCTCCGACGCGACGCGTCCAACTGTGCTACGTTCAAGGGCTCTTCAATAGGTCCGACTTCTGAGTGTTCGGTGAGTCGACAGTGGACCATACGGAACACTTGAAATTGTGTTATTGGGAAATTTACACTTTTAAGTTATGGTTAAGATAGGTTTCATAAATGTTTCCTAAAGCGGTTCAAGGGGTATCCATATAAATGTATGTATTATTTATATCTGAAATTAGTTAGATATATCACAACGTGCAAGTCTATTCTATTCTTAGACTTGGATTAAAAAGGTTACATAGTCTAATCATTTAGGCTTTAACGTCCATGGATGTAGAGTTTTATATATTTCTTGTCACACTACTTATGAGTGCAATTTACTTCACAACTTCTGACTTCAGATCAGTCAGTAGTGTTATTTAACTATAGATACTGGTGAACAACACAATAATACGGTGGGATTTGAACCCACGACTCCTGAGAGACTGGAGCCTTAATCCAGTGCCTTAGACCGCTCGGCCAAGCTACCGGATGATAAACTCTGCACTTCATTATTCCCACAGGACTTGAAAGCAGCATCACTTTAGCGCGAATATGGTTTCCCTGTTTAGAAAGTGACGACAGACGGGTGAGAAGCGCATCATGCTGCGTGTTTCCACTTCGGCCATAACTGTCATTTCCATTCTATAACAGAATATTAGGTATAACACTATAAGGAAAACGAACGTATTATAATAACTAACACCAATTAAAGGAATTCAGAAAAATATTCTATGCTCTATAAAATTAATCTATGCTTTCTTATATCAAAACCAGTACATACATAATTAAACAAAGGATGTTTGGATGGTATATATAATTTCTTTAAATGTATAGTTACATTCAAAAGTGTATTTGTGTATTCTCTCTATTGGCCTTGCTGTGTTGCATTGATTTGCCCAAATCCTGACTTCCCTGATTCTCTGAAACTATTTATGCATATACAGTACAGTAATACAATTTTACAAAACACAGAAAGAATAAGAGAAGTGAAATGCATTTTCAAATTAATATTGTAAAAGTATGTTGGTTGGAGAGTCTGCCTCAATGATGTCTGAAGAAAGTTACATTAATCAATGAATGAAATAAACGCAATTATCTTGTTATCAGAGAAACAGTTCATCTCATTGACCACTAGGTGGTAACGTGGAGTCCAAAATTAGTCAATTCACGTGGTAGCAGCCCTTGACTTCTTCCAAACATGGCTCCAGACAACATAAACAGAAGCAGGCTTAGAAACAGGATAGAAAGAGCTATTATAAAACCTTTGCGGCCTCTTCTTGCTCTTTGAAGGCACTTCTACCCTTGAAACCAACTCATATAAACCAACTCAAAGTGTCTTGTGAAACATAAAAACAGACTTAGCTACCAAATGCATCATTTGTCAGAAAGCAACTGCAAACATGTAAAGGAATATTGAGTCAAACTATCAGTCCCCTAAGAGAACATGGTAGGAACATGACAGAGTGATTCAATTCAGTGAACTTCAGCCTAAACTCACTACTGGGAGCAGAAACGCTGTTGACCGTGAAGGAACGTTAGCATCCTGTTGTAATGTTTCTGAAGGATGTTGATAACATCACAACCACCACATCTTTACCATGCACACCCAGTAACGTTCCTACGCTACCATGTGCACGTCTTCTTCTCTAGAGTTGCAACTAGAGTGTAAAATGTTACTGACTGGGATAGTTTGAAATATTTGGATGTTGGATGTTCTCTCTTTTTTTCAATAGCTTAGAAATATATGCTTAACTTTTTTGAATCACTTTTATACTGTTAGATTTTTTAATGAATATTGTGAATGGTCTTTTGTCTAACAAAATAATTATCACTATGGGGCATTGTTATGGAGTAACAATTTGTCATGTCTTTATGCCACCCCTAATCCAAGCCCAGTTGGGACATAAAAAGTATTATTTCAAAAGTGTTGAATTTCACTGTAATTAGGTCAAAAAGGATTTATTTTGTATTTAGTATTACACAATGGTGTTTGTTGAGCCCAAGCTAAATGGTTAAATAAACCCCATGATCTCTGACTGAGGCTTGGTAGCATATGAGATGCCACTCTCACAAGACCCACTTTTTCATAATGCAAATAAAGGCCTTGTATGGGGGGTTCTTTCTCCCTCACACGCACACACACACACACACACACACACGCACGCACACGCACACACACTGCAGCCCTCCCCGGCACGCAGATGGTCCCGTCTCTAAACCCCGCCTACAGCCTTTTGTCTTCAGGGAGTCTGTCTCTCTGAAACTATTTATTTCCTGCGCCAGTAGGGGGCGAGAGGAGCTCCGAGAGTCCGCGCAGAGGCCTGACGGCTCGGCCATACAAATTACACATACTGACGGACACAAACTCATTTTGCAAGACTTTCTGTACATTCTATATCTGGTGTGTGTTTGCTCTCATGACTGTATAGTAATATTCAAGCCCAACCACCAAGACACACACCTCCACTCACACATACATACACACACACACACACAGACGCACAATGCCAGTTTAGATCCCTCTCTTCCTTCATCCAGGCTGCGTGTGGTATTCTCTCCCAGACTATAGATAGATGGATACAGACGGATAGAAATGAGAATGGGGAAGAGAGACAAGCGATAGGAAGGGGGAGGAGGATGACAGAGGGAATCAACAGATGCGGTGTGGAAAGGCCCAGAGGAGGATGGTGGATGAGGATGAGGCCTCTCTCCACACAGCGAGCCCTGCAGCACAGAATTACAGCACCTAGACTGGGCATCCATCCTGCATGTTTATTCGATTGAGAAGAGATGGTTGCACAGTGTCACCACGTGGTATCTCTCTCTTGCACACAGTACTATAGCGGTACTAACAGATGCAGTAATTTGAAGTGATTTAAAGGCTGGATTATCATGACATTTTCAGGCATAGATTATTTTTTTATTATTATTTACACTGTGCATTTTCCGTCAATTATAACCCTTTTAAACTTATGACTAAATACCTAACATAATATAAGATAACTGGCAGACTCCACATAGTGGATCACGTGGAATCCATGCACATTGTTGCACAGCTGCAGCGAGAGCAGCTCCTAGCCGACACCTCCTAACCTCAGCATGCTACAAACGGAATGGGTCGAGCTTCGGGAAGTACAATCCACATGGTTGCAGGATGTTTTCAGGCTGTGCACTGCACACGGCCACGGGCTACAGAAGCACATTTGGATCCAGTGACGCATTATCCTCACGTGCTACGTCATTTAATCGGTTTAATCGCCGCCCTCTGATCCACATACGTCATAACGGTTTGACTCAGCCGGATGCGTCATGGCGGCCGACATCATTAGCAACCGGGAGCACACAAAATCACACAATAATGAGTCGGCTTCGGAAGAGGGCCTCCTTCGCTGTGTGTGTGTTGCGTTATTTGGACACACGTGACGGTCCGCTGGGACAGAAAATCTGCTCAACGAACACAGCGGGACAAGTTGGTTCTGTCACGTGCGATTCTAGATCACGCACCTTCCGACATAACGCAGAAAGTGGGAAGGAACACAAGGGAAGTGCCAACAGATAGACATGGCAAGGAGGAGGATGGAGACAGGTGGAGAGAGATGGGGAGGAGGTGGGCGACGGTGGGTGGGGGAGGGAGGGAAGAATTGGAGACAAGAGTGAGCTAGAGGGAGAGTGGGTGGGACACTCAGTTCGAAGAGAAACCGCGCGGGGGGGGGGGGGCCAGAGGGGGGGAGAGACAAAGTGAGGTGTGGAGGACGGAGGAGGACAGAGAAAAGGAGGAGGATGAAGGGAGAGAAATCGCAGTTGTTCATTAGTGAGGATGAGTTCGGCACTGGAGGACTGAGCGAGAGACGAGAGATAGCAGAATGGTGAATTTCATGGACACTGACTAATGAGAGGAGAGGAAGGAAGGAAGGAGGCGAGAGGAGGGGAGGGGAGGGAAGGAGGTGGCAGGGGTGAAAATGGGACTGTGCAGGGAGGAAGAGTAGAGGGGTGGAGGTGAGGGAAGCGAAACTGCTTTAGCCTACTGTAACACCGTAGGGGGAGAATGGGGGGAGGGAAAGAATTTGCACGTACGCACACACACACTGTTGAAACGGAAAACGACATTAGAGAGGGAGGAGGAAGAGGAGAACGAGGAAGGGTGAGGAAGCAGATGAAGAGGAGGAATAAGACAAGAGGCAGGAAGAAAATATAGTCATTGGGGGGAGAATTAGGGCAGATATTAATTTTGAAGGGCTGAGGGGGGGAGGATGCTGGAGAAAGTAGGAGAAGATAGAGGAGCAGACAAGGGGGGGAGATAAAAAAAAGAAGTAGAGGGAGCAAACACCAAGGGGAGGAGCAAAGAGAATCAGGGAGCTGGACTGTAAGTAATGAGTGATTAATTCACAGAGGAGAGGGAGATGAGGCAAATGAAGAGAGCTGGGGATGTCGAGGAGGAGTTGGTGAAAAAGAAAAGGAGAAGCCAAAGAGAGACAGCTGGATGAGCTTGAACAGGCTGCTCCATGTCAGCAGCAGTCTCTCTCTCTCTCTCTCTATTATTGTGTTTATTGCCGGCATCAGGTGTGAGAAACCCAGCCACAGCCATCACTGAAACAATCCCTATCCTACTCTCACACACACCTGTGCACCATCACGTGAACAGGCCGCCAACGCCCCCCTCCCCCACACATATGGTGTCAAAAGGCAGAGCTCTTTTGAATTGCTCGACATTTTAAACCCTCCCGAAAATGAGGGAAGCACATTGAAGCTGTTCATCTGAGTCATTGTTCGTTCGCTTTCTCACGCGCACACTATATATCCAGTTGTGCCCCACTCTGCTGCCCTTCTCTCTAACGTGCACACACACCATAGCAAGTCTGGACAGCCTGCCTCAGTACAGAGATGCACAGTTGACGAATCCCTCCGCCGACACACTGGCAAGTAGTCCCTAATTTATGGGATTTTGATAGATGTCAGATTAAGTCTATTGCAGCGATTGTTTCCAAAAAACACAACTGCCCCATGTTTCTCCTTCTATTCTAACGAGATTAACCCAGGATGATAGTCTAAATGGGGAAATAGTAGACTATGCAGTTTCAGAAACTGTTATTTCCCGCGCCCCTCATAGCCTTTAAGTACGATATGCTGCTAAATAAGACACACTAGCGCGTCAAAGTACGTGTTTTGTAATACATTCCAAAATTAGCAGTAGGCTACCTTTAATAGTTTTACAGGACTACTTTTTGTCAATCCAAACGGCTGGTTGGTTGGGAGAGGCGAACGCATCGGGGCGGATGCCCACCTCACTTTTCGCCGGGTGTTGTCCGCCCCCCCCCACCCCCCTCCTCTCCCCGGCACACACACATTCACGGCTGCTTCCATCTATCCACGCTGTGTTCACTTCATTGTACTGACCGAGCGCATCAATTAGGCGAGAATTAGGCTGTTTTAGATGCGATATCTCTCCTCCCGCACTCCGAAGAGGATTACAAACCGCGGACTGAGGCGCAGAGAAGTTTTGAGTGCGGCAAAGCGGAGGGAAACGAAGCACAGGTACAGTGGGACTGTTATCGCGACTTTCAACTAATGCCGTTACTAATGTAACGCGAGGGTACTAGCGGCAAGCTAGCCGGCTAACGTTAGCATCCCAACGTCTGACTCCGGGTTGCACTTTGGAAGGAGGGGTGGGGGGAATGTCGCCTGATTTTTGAGGCTTTCAGCCTCCAGAAATCACTCCTCAAACCCCGCTGCCGTTTGCAGGTAAACGGGCGCAAAGAAGCCGCCAAGTTAAGTCCCATGCTAGAAAGCGAGTTTTGTTGTACTTGGTGGCAGCAAGCAGCGCGAGTAGAAGTAACAGCGAGGTGAGCGTGGAGGAAAACAAAAGGACTCCAAAGTGTGACACACAGCACGTACTGCCTCTCTGCGAAGGATGAGGGGCAAAACAAGGTTATCGGTCGTTTTAAAACGAAAAAGAAAGTCCCAGATGCGAATCCACCACATTTGTGTTTTTATTATTCATAATTTAATTATAATATATACGTTACTTAAAAAATAAACACTACACGGTCACTTAAAATGTACTCTTGTGATTCATGGGCTCACGAGTACTCGTCACTTTAGGATTACTATCGCCAATGTTGTCATTATGAGTCAAAATCATGCTTCAAGGAGGACCAGACTACAAATTAATGATTTATAGAATAGAACATGTTCAATATATAGTTTAGAGATTTTTCTCTAGGTATGGATTGATTTTATGTAACGCATTATTTTAAAATCTGGCACGATTATTGTTGTAAGTTCCGGAGCAGAGCCCGGAGTTCCCCGTGGTGGTGAGACGTTGTGAATCCAATTACTGAACACGCGCTGGAGGTTGAGAAATCAAACTACCACAACTACACCCCGGTTTAACGTTGCCCCTTTATGCATTAGTGGCAACACAGAGTTCGAGGCTATCGCGGCAGTGTCCGAGGCTACACCCCCCACACCCCCCTCTCTGAAAGTGAACCGGGGGGCGGTTAAGAGGCTTCAGCGACTTCCCCCGAAACTTAAATCCACGTAGATGCACGTAATGCAGTTCCGTGAAGTTCGGAGGAGACAGCTGTCGTGTGCTCTGGGATCGAGGGGGGGAGGGAGGAGGGAGGAGGGAGGGGGGACCACCGGGCCCCGCGACAAACAAAGACCCCCAAGAGCCTCAGACACTTTGTATTGTCTACCGGAGTTTGGTAGATGCGAGTGAATCTCTCCGGGTGTGTAAACGATCGTCCCTCGAACTTCACACGGAGGAAGCACCACGGCTCGATCCGGGAGGGGAAGAGGGGGAGGAAAGGGGACGGGGACGGGGGGGGGGCGAGGCGACCCTCGACGTGCAGGCTTTGTTCCAGTGAGGAAACCACAGATTGAGCATTTCGGCGGTGCTTTTTAGGCCGTGACCCGTGGGTTACTTTCTGCACGCCGCGTCCTGAGCTGACCGTCTAGTCCTTTTGTGCTGCCTGGCCCGGAGATGCACGCGCAAATGGACCACAGGGCTTGGCCACGTCATGCTATTTCACGGGGAGACCGCGGATGGCACTCAAAATAAGAGTCCCACTTCATGCAGGAGGGCCCTCCTGTTCTCCATGGCTCGTTTTCAGATGCCGCCACTTATCAGCCTGCTGGTGTGATGAAGATGCCTGCGGGTTTATGCTAGATTCTGATTTTTACAGACTTGAAAATGATGTCAGGCTAAAAATAGGACCTCAAATTTGAGAGTTCTTAATCGAAAACTGTGATTATGCATGGGTAGACTACAGAAAAAGCCTCTTTGATCTTTAGGCTTTTCATGTACTCACAAAAGTTCAGGGCTGCAGCTTAATTTGGTCTTGCCAGAATGTCAGAATGTCAGAAAAGGGTGAAAACAGCCCATCATTAATACAGTTAGCTAATTGCAAGTACATAAACTACGGAAATGATTATAATCAGCAATGCTTTTCCCTATGCTGATGTCTTAGTATCCAATTTGATTACTTCGTTCTCAATTAATCATTTGACCACTTGGTTTGTTAAGTGTCAGCAAATAAGCCTGAATCTAAGGTGCCGCATCAAGTGATGCTCCCGACGGATCAATATCACTGATACTGGCCGTAGGCGATCAGTTCACAAGGATTAAATAAGAAGCCCTTGTCAGTCGGCATTTACATTCACTCGGTTACGGCTGGCCGCCAGCTCAGCTTTTAAACCCTTACATCCTGTTACCTGCACAGAAATGATTGCACGGAGTTCCACGCAGTGAAGTATACAGATTTAAACAGGGGAAAATCTGGCAGGATCCACGTCTTCGCCACAACAAATCAAACGTGACCTCTCGGACATGTCAGTAAACTGGTGTTTGGAAAATAAAAACCCAGCTTTAAGGGAAAGTAATGGGACTGGTTCAGTTAGTAGCATAAGGTGGCGCCTTACTTTACGAGAGGGAATTGGGGTTTATGGGATTTCAAGGTAAACCAAACAGCTGCCGATTCACTAATTAATAGAGACTTCAGGGATGTGAGCTTAATCCCAGATAAGACAGGAACTGCATTTCATCCATCAATGGTGGCGTGTACGTGGGGACCTTTTTTACATGTGTGGGGTGCTCATGTGTGTTGCAGCCATGCCCTCGGTGATGGAGCGCTCAGGGTCCGGGGTCCTGTCCAGGAGCCGAGCGAAGACCGTTTCCAACGGCAACAGCCAACCCCACTCTGAAGAGGAGAGCAGCGACGAGGAGCATGCTCATGGTAAACGTTGCATCCGCTGTAGTGCTTCTTAAGTACATTCACACTCCTCCCCTCTGCCCCCCCCCCCACCCCCCCTCCCCAAACCAAACCCTCCACACAATTATCCATCTTAATTATCCTCTGCCCACATACAGCTTTGCATGCTCCGTTTTCTTCTTCACATACTGTCTTTTGATCTCTTATTTTAAGTCATCTCACAAGGCACATGGGCTGAAGGTATCTCAGTCGATCAGACCGTTGAACTGGAATGGTTCGCGAGGGTTCAAAAAGACTCCACCCCTAACGTTATCGCAACCCCCACTTTGGTCCCGGCCCGCACTATCCCTTTTCAGTTGACCAGTAACTTGAATCTTATTCAGCAGTCTTTAATATTTCCCCCTCATTTCATGCCCCTTCCGATCTTCTTTGTTCGCTCACTCCTCCCATATTCACCCATTTCTTACCAGCTACTCCAGTTTCTATCATCCCGTCTCCTCCCTTCACATCGGGTCTCCCACAGGAAATTGTAATCTGGCTCTTCCCACTGCCGGCCTGCTTCCCTGCCTCTCTCCCACAGTGTCTCGTCACTCCCCGCCTTCGACTCTTCATACCACTGCACTAATTACTTAATCTACCATCCCCTGCCATACTTCCCTCCCATCTGTCCTGTCTGCATAATTTTCAAATTGTGGTGAACGTGCTGCAAATGTTATCACCCTTAAGAACACTTAAAGTTGCTATTTGTTTGATTAGAATTCTTCTGTAAACAGGGCAACGCACGATTTGAGTAAATGGAATAAGTAAAGACTGACACACTCAGCAGTTGCTTTTTTAGAGGCAGTAGAATTTCAATAGCCAACTAAAAGCAGGCTCACTTGAGTGTTTTTCATGGGCTGAAAACTTGAGGAGGCCTGAAGGAAGAGCGCCCCCACCAAAGAACATTTAAAAAACAATGTAACGGTCATTGAGCGTCAGGGAAAATGAGCAACGGCGCTACTTTACACAACAAAGGCAAAGCGTTTAGAAGCAGAGGTCATTGTTTTAAGCATCATCTTGACATAAGATTAATGGTGAGATAAGAAATGAGGATATGTTTAACATCGTTGACTGTTTACGTTGTGTTTGGTGAGCTGTGATCAATCGACCAGCACATTGCGCTGACTTTTTAAAAGGTTTAAACAAACCGCCAATTCAGTGAAACCATTTCTAATCTAAGGAAGTCACACTTTGCTGGGCAGTGCTTATTAAAAGCAGCTAATACACCTTTTAGAAAGAGGGCACAACTTATCAAATGATCGTTGTTGTCGCTCCGTCAAGCTTTGGATGACTCTCGGCCTGTCTCGGGTGATCCAGTTTATCCAGCTCTGCAACTTATTGGGAGAATCTGACTATGTGTCTCTCTCTCTTTACAGACAGTATGATCAGAGTCGGAGGAGACTACCAGGCTCAGATACCGGAGTTCAAACCAGGTAAGCTGAAAGATGACAGAGATTAGAAAAGGGAAGGTTAATAGATAGAGGAAGGAAAACATGTTGGAGAAGGAGACGTAGAGGTGAGGAAGAATTGGGAGGACATTGAAAAGGAGGCAGAAGGGGAATGCAGATGAGTCTCTTAAAGGGCCTTTAATCAATCCCTTTTAAATGTCAGGACTGCAACAAAGGCCGATGCGATGGCTGTTTTATTCAAACCTCAAATCTGCTCAAGTAATAAAATAGTTTTGACCTAGATTTATTTTACATTGTCTTTTTAAAAAAAAGTGTTTTTTCGTTACAAGACAGTCCAACACGCTATAACGAGAAGGACCAGAGGAGCATGTTGGTCTGGTGTCCCAACAGCCAACTCTCTGATGCAATGTGTAAGCTTCTCACACACACACACACACATACACACACACACATTCTAACCTACCTACCTCACCATACCCATGTTGGTGCATGCTTAACAATGTGACCGTAGGTCAACATCTTTCTTTCTGACTATCTCTTATCTGCTTATTTTACTAGTATTTCTTCACTTAGTAACGCCCTTTTTTCCTCTCACTTGTCCCAGTGGACGAGTACATCCTGATGGCTAAAGAGAAACATGGATACAACATGGAGCAGGTACGGCAGGCTGGATCATTTGATTTTTCTAAACAATCAAAATGTATTCATAGAAATGCATAAATGATCATTCTCTTTTCACTGCTTGTCTGTGTCTCAGTCTTCTTATTTCTTCCTGTCCCTGCTTGTCCGCCCACTCAGGCTCTGGGCATGTTATTATGGCACAAACACGACGTGGAGCGCTCCCTTGCCGACCTGGCGAACTTCACCCCCTTCCCAGACGAGTGGACTGTGGAGGACAAAGTGTTGTTTGAGCAGGCCTTCAGCTTCCACGGCAAGAGCTTCCACCGCATCCAGCAGATGGTGAGAGACCAGGAGAACACACACACACAGGATATGTTTTTAGAAAACACTTTAAATATGTAATGCTACATGTCCTGTTGTGTAGCTTCCTGACAAGCTGATCTCCAGCCTTGTGAAGTACTACTACAGCTGGAAGAAGACCAGGACTAGGACCTCGGTCATGGACCGACAGGCGAGGAGGCTGATCAGCAAGCGAGAGAAAGAAGATAGGTATGAGTCACCCAAAGGGAGCAAGACTTGTGGGGGCACAACATGAGGGACGAGTGAATATTAGGATGGAAACCAAAGTGACATTTAGAAAAATCCATGGCTGAATGACGTGTGTCACATTGTCCTCATGAATCCAAATGAGACACTTGGATATCACTTATGTCATTGAGACATTCAAGCATTGTGGGAATATGTTTGATGGAATTTAGATGGTTGGCAGGGTGACGATACTTATCATGGGTTTGTTTTATTTAATTCCTTTTCACTCTTTCTAGTAATGATGAGGTGGAGGAAGCAGATCCTGGCAGCGACAGTGACTTTGAGATTGACACCAAGAAAGAGGTGAGCAATATAAAATTTAGTGTTTTTTGGAGTGTATGCAGGCTTATGTAAACGGTTTCTTGCGTATTATATTAGCCATGACTTGCCTGAGGAAATTATCCTAAACAAATCACTGCCTTCTCCATCCTTCAATTCTAACTTCATTTATTATACATAAATAGAAGGCTGCCTCATTTGAATTGTTTTTCTTAGAAAAAGGCCTCTTCTGATAGAACCTGATTTCTTACGTTTGTGCCTCTTCTCTGCACACAGGCAGTGAAACCAAACCCTAACAACGCCAACTCGGACAAGGCGCCCCTAAGTCGCTCCGGGCCTGTGAAGAAGGAGAACCTCGGGGCTCAGTACCGGCACCACCCGCTCAGAGCCCGCCGCCGGCCCCCCAAAGGCATGTACCTGCAGCAGGGAGACATCATGTCGGTCTCAGCCTCTCACGATGCCGGGGTGGTGACGATACGACAGCTGGACACACAGTTGGTGTCGCTCAAGAGACAGGTGTGTACCTTTTTTCCCTTCTTTTTCTTCGTTTGAACTGAAGGTTTGATTACACGTAGAACTATAAAGAATAACGTCGGTAGAGTGCAGATGTCTGCCAGGTGTGTCGACCACGGCTGTAATATTTGGTCAAATTAACACAAACCAAGGACTAACGGCCAACCAGCTCTATTCCTGATTGCATTAGAGGGTCAGTTTGTCCTTTACAAAGCTGTTACAGCGCCGCACACACACACACACACACACACAGCTTGTTGTCCTACCCCAAACAAACCAAAACCTTCTAAAGATGGTTGCAACAAACCCCAACACCTATTCCTAAGCCTTGTAGTGCAACAATTGTTCAGTAAATTGTCGCCTCTAATTCACTCGTACTCATTGAGAGATTTCTTTTTCTTTTACAACTTGTATCTTCTTTTAGAAGCCGCTTCCATAAAATACCTGTTGATAATTTGACGCTGTAACTGCATGTTACTGTAACAGAAGGGTCTCTGGAAAACTAACCAATGAACTTCCTGCGCTGTCTCTCTGCTCTCAGGTCCAGTCTATTAAACAGAACAACAGTAGTTTAAAGCAGAGTTTAACTGAAGGTGTTGACACTTTAAAACCTGCTGAGGTAAATCTGTGTTTTATCTTAATTTTTACTACTACAAACTCCCATGTCTTAATTTCCTGATCTGTCCCTGTCCTTTTGCATGTTTCCTCTACACCTCCCCAGCTCCCACAAGATATTATTTCCCGCCTTGCGGCGCTGGGATTAGTGTTAATCGACCGGCTCTTGCTGTCACTTTCACACCTCTCGCCTCTCCTTTTTACTTCTTCCCTTCCTCCCTCACATTCTAATCTCTGCCCCTCAGCCTGTCCCTAAAATGAACTCTCGTTGGACCACAGAAGAGCAGCTACTGGCTGTGCAGGGTGAGTAAAGGCTGCACCGTCATCCTCCTCCCCTCGTGTTGCCAGTGCTTCTCTTCCTGACATATTCACATTTTCCACACACAGAAGAAGTCTTCTTTCTATTGTACTGCCCTTTTTGTAGTTTGATGCATTGGCGATGAGAGTGATTGAGATTTAATTGAATTTAAGTTGTGGGAGAAGCAAAGCAGCTGTTCTCACTCGGCATCTACAGCACTTGATTTGTTACAGAGGCGCCGTCATTCAGTTATTCATCTTATGGCTGAGGTTATTTATTGTCTGTCGGTACGGACACAGCTCTGCATGCCACGGAGCCCAACTGCATAAAGGAGAGGGTGTGGTGTTTGTTCTGAATGAGGCTTTTAGTAGAAGCAAGGCATCAGCTGCGTCGTGCCAACGGAATAAGCTGAGGCTGAACGACGCGAGTGTGTCTGCGGTATGAGACACGAGGCCTGGAAGGGAGCAGGTGACCTCGGATGAAGCCTCTCAGAACACGCACGCGTCATCAAGCCCGTCCGCCTCACTCTCCCCTTTCAACACACACTGACAGAGGCAGGAAGAAGAACATTGGCCTGATGCCTTTCTCTCTCTCCTCCAGCTATCCGTCGCTACGGCAAAGACTTTGCTGCCATCGCTGAGGTGATCGGGACCAAGACACCAGCTCAGGTGAGCGTCCTGTGCCTCAAACGTTGGTGAAGGTGACATCACTTAAACTGTATCCACCACGAAGTTTACTGTGATCAGCTTTTCATCACCTCTCCCATTTTTTTTCATACCTGTCTAGAAAATCATTTTCTTCATCATTCTTTCTGCCTTTTTTGTTTCAGGTGAGTTCGTTCTTCGTGAGCTACCGGCGCAGGTTCAACCTGGACGAGGTTCTGAGGGAGTGGGCGGCCGAGCAGGTGGCCACTAGCCGAGACCACAGGGACCCGCGGAGGAGCGGGGAGGACACGGCAGCAGCAACAGAAGGAGCTCCTGTGGAGGACGAGGTGATACACTTGTATGATATAAAAGGACACGTTCAGCTCTTCTCGAGATTTGAAAGTATACCATAAAATGTTGGCCTTTTATGCAGCTCTACTACTAAATTAACTATGAAGCTTCAACCAGATGAAGGAATTTTCTCATAAACCTTTTAAAGGTAAAAGAGTTTTGCAACTATACGGTAGGCTGGTTTTAGTACCATAAGATCCAGTCTCGTGGTGCTTGCACGTCCAACAGCCAATTCTGCCTTTTTTTAAATCTATTGACAGCCCTAATGTATGTATACACGCACAATGTCTTTAAATCCTCTCTACGCCTCCTCAGTCTTCTGACGTCTCCTCCCTCCTCTCAGGTCAAGATGGAGGACTCCCCCTCAGACATCACTGGCGGCTCCTCTTCTCCCTCCTCCACCCAGGTCACTTCCTCCCTCTCCCAGCCTCCGCCACTGCTGCGTCCCGCGCCTCCCTCGGCCCCCCCCAGCCTCCTCCGCCAGCCCCCGCCTCTGCAGACGCGTCCGCTGCAGAACCGAGCGCCACACAACCTCCCTCCGCCTCCGCTCATCCGGCCCGCAGTGACCACCTCGTCGTCCTGCACCGGGAGCTCTGGCCTCAGGGCTTCTCCTCCCAGCTCGTCCTCCGCTGCAGGGCAGATGCCCCCGTCGCTGGTCGGGCTCAAAGTGGAGCAGCCCAACTCTCATTGATATGTGTGTACACGCGCATTACTCTAGGAATACAAATTAGCATGAATAAAAACAAGGCTTTCTCCTCTCTCAAGAGAAAGGTGTCACCCTGTAACTCGGTCACTAGTCAAGGGTCATAAAAACCCATTACACATCACCACATGATCCGTCAGGTCCCCAGAGGGACATCACAACTCTTAAAATGCGAGTGTACGGACCCCGAAGGTCCACTTAGAAAGGCAGTGAGCGGAAGCCCCTTTACTGTACTGACAAACCTACCTCCACATCATGCGCACACACACACACACACATCCCTCAAAACAACACATCAGATTGTCAAGCTGTGGAAGAAAGCCATGACTGCAGAGGGCCAAACCCACCTGCTCGTTCCCACGGCAACATCTGGATTGCGGAGACGCAAACATACACTGTAGGTTCACCTGGGCAGGGATCGAGTCATCCAAACAACCTTCAGGAAACTCCAAGAAAAGACAAGTTCCCACAATAGCCAAGCCTGCTCCTCCCAATGTCCTCCCAATGTCCTCCCATGACTCATCCAAGAGTCTGATGGGCCTTTCCTTTCTTTGCTTTACAACTTGGACCCTTCGTAGGAGTGAAAGGTACTTTTACAAATAAAACCACCGTAGACTTAAAGCTGCGTTTTCCGACGCAGCTTTTAATGGCTATAGCTGTTTGAACAGAAGAGCGTGTCACCCTCTTCTCATGGACACGTATGACTCACTACCTGGAGGAGTGTTCCCCTCCTTGTTTTGACTAGACTTTAAAAGTTAGTTATTGTAAGTAGTTTAGATAGTGCAGACTTTATTATTGACTGAGGAGAATGAGCTGTTCACATTAGCCGCAGCTTGTTGTCCAGTGGCTCGGTGTTGAAGTCCCACCGCTAACATTTCAGTAGTCGACCTCTGTGGAAAATGCAGGGAATTTTTTTCAGCAGGTTCACAAAGGGGATTCCCGACCTTGCAGATAGTCTTGCGTGGAAAAAAAATTAATGTTCTGCCAAAGTATCGCTTTAAAAGATCGTCTATCCACAGAATCATGTTTGACATGCAAGGTTGCGCCCCACGTTACATAAAAATGTGTTCAAAGGAATGATTGCACTTTCTGGGAAACCCATTTGCTTTCTTGCCGAGAAGGTAGACGTGAAGATGCAGTCTCGTAACTTAACACAAACATGGTTTCAATGCGTAGAAAATGTGTACGAAGCGCATCTTGCTGTTGGCAATACGAGTGGTAATCCTTCCTGGACAGGAACGTGATTACGAATGTCAAACCGGCTCAGGCTAGTTAAGAAGTCTGAGTCTAGATGAGGCAGGTTTCAGTGTCGCTTACAGACAATTGTGGTGTAACGGCAGCCAGGTGAATCATTCCGGCTTCTTAAATCACCTGAGCTGGTACCAGGCGTCGTCCTCACGTGACTGAAGGATAATCTCTTGTGGTCACTTCATTGGTTCGTCGCCTTTACAAGCGGATCAGGGTCCACACGTCCTGTGTTTCAACGGTGCTCAGTGCTTCACCATTCTCGGGTCCATTGCTACGTTTGGCTTTAAAAAGTGTTGTTAGTCATAGCTTTGGACTTGTTATCTTAACTGTTCCTTTCTCCAATAACGGTTTGTGTGTACTGTTGTGAGAAGTTGTTTACATTGTGGAAACTGACTTTTTTTTTTTTGAATAAAATGACCAAATAGTCCACGGTTTGAGCGGTTTATCGACACACACCATATTAACAGGAATCTGAAGTCTGATTGCCCACCTCCCTCAATCCTGTGTTAGCCTTCATCTGCTGGTTCAGCATGGACGCCTCTGTGCAGTGCAACCACATTCACTTCGCTCACCTGAATGAGCCAGTTGTAAACTCTACATGGGAGACCATGTTGTTGTTCACTGCAGACAAGACGTATAGAGGTTAAATAAAATGTAACTGCCCATGTGACTCTGAGCTACTAAGTGCAACTTGCGCCCTGCAAGGCGGGAAGACATCACATGTTTTCATTATGGATTTCAGAGGCAGATTATCATATTCTTTTTATTACTATCATTGTAATTTTTCATAATTTTGTCTTTGCACAAAAGAAAAAAAACATTTTGCAGGAGCTCACTCCTCCCAACCCTAAACCCACCACTAGTTACAGTTTGCTCAAAACACATTTTAAATCAATGTAAAACAAAAGTATGTAAATAAAATCAACCCTGAAAGAGATAATATAACAGCGACAGCCAGAATAATTAGAATCCAATACCCAGCACCTTAATACATGATCAACTTTTTGAAGAAAAAATCTGGAGAGAAAAAAAGAAAGTTGGGTACAAGAGTCGGCTGGCGTTATCGCAGCCGACCCTTTGCTCCCCGCCGCACGCGTGTGTCTTCCATCTGCCTCAACAAACGTGACGAAGGGAGGGACGTCTTCTGGTGAACATGTGGTCTGATGCGACAACGCTTTGGCCAACAAGTCTATCCTGCTTTCTGGGCCCATCGGGCCTCTGAAACAACACTTTAGAACGAGCAGTAGTCGTCGCCATTCTTTAAATACAATGATGCCTGCACACGTGTGGGGCGAGGGGGGGGGCGTTTAATCCGATACACTACGGAGGTGTGTGTTGAAAAGGCAGCAATGATATGATCCGACATAACCCCTTCACGCCTCGTTGCTCCCCTCCCGCACCGCCCTGAAAAATCCAAATCTGTACAAACCCCAAATTTCCAACGACACAAAAAAAAATATCAAATCAAAAATAAAAATAATTCACCATTCGCCGTTGATTCTTTTGTTGTAGTTGCTTTCCCCTCCAATGCTCTTTAATAATACACTCACACACTAACTGCTACGTACTCTAAAGACACCTTGTTTTGTGCGTTTGCTCTAAAGAGCGAACGCTTGAGTAGTAAGGAGCGGGGGTGTGTGTGCGTGTGTGAGGGGGGGGACAAGTAGCGTCGGTTCAGGGTTGACATTCTGGATATGAAGGCGTGACGCCAACCAATGTGACACCGACATTAAAGTACAAAGAAATGATTCAAGCATTTATGTGATGACAACAAAAATCAAAAACAAAATTAAATTCTACAATGAAAAGGCAACATAAAATCCATCGACCTCCGTCCGCGGGATGTCCTTCCCGCCCCAGTTTCCCATAGGCCCCTCTTTTTTCCAGTGCACAACTCTTTTTAAAAAGCTATAAAAGGAGACACTTAAAAAAAAAAGTACTGACTCGAAGACAATCAATGACGTCGTCAAGTCTGACTGGAGTCCTCAGACAGGCAAAGTGAGGAGAGGAAGAAAAAGTGAAGAGGCAAAACAAGATGGATGCGTTTGTGCGGAGCTAGAAACTCGAGGGAGACCGCTTGTGTGTGTGAGGAGACGGGGGAGGGAGAAGGTGGATTTTTTAGAAGTTCATTTTTGTGCAGGAGGTGGGATGAGGGGGAGAGGACAGCGTCCTTTAACCAACGGCAGCAAAATTCCATCCAAAGTCAATCTGTAGCGGTGTGTGTGTGTGTGTGTGTGTGTGTGTGTGTGAGAGAGAGAGACAGGGGGCTTCAGCAGTCCCAGCTGTATGAGTCCATCAAGTTTTGGGGGAAGAATCAAATCAAACTAAATTTCCAGCAAAACGAGGCTCCGTACTCTGTCAGTCTTTGCCACGTCTTAGAGATTCAGAGAGAAAGTAGAATCTCTTTTTTTTCCAGCAATTCCTCCCCCCTCCCCACTTTATGTCCTCAATCCATCCATCCACTTTTTTTTACCGCTACCTCTCCACCCCCCAAAAAAAGACTTGGCAGCAGAAAGGTTCAGGGAAACTGAATAAATAGCAGGAAGAAGTGACAGGAGTGGTCGGAGCGATCAAAGTGGGACTACCATGGAACACAGATCAAACATGCAGGACGGGACAAAAAAAATAATAATAAAAGCCTGAAATGAAGCCGCAGGGAAGAGAAGTTTTTCACAACTAATGGCAGAACCTCGAGAACTCAGGAACAGAACTAGAAAAGAAACCAATTCTAGCCTCAGAAGCGATAGCCCTACTTCAGACCCTTGTCCAGACAACAATCGCTTTTATGTTTAAAGTGACCCCCACCCTTTAGCTCACCTCCCTCCCCCTCACACCCCTCCTCCACCTCGCTTACAGCATCACCGCCATCCCCCTCTAATCTCACTCGCTCGTCTGCGGCTCACAGTTTGAGCTCGTTGGCGACCTTCGAGGCAATGTTCTTGAAGGCGATGGACGTGCCCGAGATCCGCTTGAAGCGCACGCCGTTGAGGGAGAGCCGCGGCAGCTTGCACACCTCCATCTCCCACTGGACGAAGTCGTCGCGCGCCGGGTTGCCCGACACGCACAGCAGCATGTAGCGCTCGCGCATCTCGTACTCGCAGCTGTTGGAGTCGAGCACCTTGCGGATCTCGCCCATCATCTCCGTGGGCTCCATGGACGACGTGGTCTTCATGGACCAGGTGAAGCGGAGGGAGCGCGGCTTGGCCGGGTCCTTCTGGCCGCCGATGGCCGGAGGGGTGCCGGTGCCGCCTGAGGTGCGAGAGGGGAAAAAATAAAAAGGAGAAATAAATTGGGTTGAGGAGCAGACGTGGTGAGCAAGGGATTACAAATCATCAACACGGAGGAGAAAAGTGAAAAATGACAGAAAAATAAACCTCAGTAATCATCGATTACTACAAGCTGATGTCTTGAATACACATTTGAAAACTACTGTAACCGACCAACTCAAGAGACAGAAGATCCTTTAGGCCGAGCCTGAAAGGAGAAGTAACTATACCTGTGTTGACAGATCCTGGGGAGGAGTTGTTCTCGTCATTGTTGGGGGAGGAGAGAACGCCGCCCGACGTCTTCTCCGACTTGTCGACCGTGCTGCTCAGCATAGACCTGTGGGAGAGGATGGGAGGGCGGAGGAGGATAGATGGTGAGGTAGAGAGAGCGAGAGAGAAAGTAATAAAGGGAGAGAGAGAGAGAGAAAAAAAAAAAGAGTTAACAGTGTGAGAGTTGAGAGATTAAGCAGAGCCAAAGAGGGGAGGAGAAATGGGGAATGATGAGGTCGTGAAAATCAATGGAGAAAAAAAAAAAAAGAAAGCAAAATTTTTAAGTACCCCGATGTGTGTTTGTGTGTGCATATCTCTGATGCGGTTCAGATTAACATCTGGGTGTGTGGGTCACACTATTTTTGTGCACAAACACACATTTGGGTACTTTGATCAACCCCTCACACACACACACACACACACACACACACACACACACACACGCCACTCCCTGGGATGCTCCCATTCGCTGCTCATCTCCGGTCCCCATGATTGGTTAAAGCAGTTATCACCATCACCAACCAATTACCTCCCAGCTCGACCCCACCTCCCCCTTCTCACAGCCAATCACAACAAGCTCAGAGATCATCTACTGATTGGCTTCCAGTCTACTGATCGGCAGGCGGGTTTTTTTTCTGGGCTGCTCTGTATCTCACCTGCTCCCCTCATCTCGACCCTCTCCCTCATACGGACTCCTCGAGAAAAATCAACACAAGTTTAGTCTTTTTGAGGGCTTCAGGCCAACAACTTGGGACTCCGACACAGAGAGACAAAAATCAGCTGGCTGAACACAAGTCGCGCCGCGTCACCGTGCCGGCCTGAACGTTCCAATCCAACCACATCGAAGCATTCGCGCAAAATGGCTCATTTGCACTCCAACAGCCGCCTGAGGACTCCACACGGCGCACGGAGCGGATCCTAAAGCCGGTTAAACGATCATTCTTTACTCTGTGTTCATATGAAACGTGTTTCTGATAACTAATAGTTTTACAAAAAGCTTGTGTGACCAAGAGCGTGATGGACAACAATGTGATGTTTTCACATGAATAAAATGGAATGTCTGTAATGCAATGGAATGGTTTGTATCGGGATGGAATGGTTTGGAATGGAATGGAATGGGCTCGTGTTAAATGGAACGACTTGGAGCCGGATGGAACGGTTTGGAACAGAGCGGTCGGCACAGCGAGGGCGAGTAGTAGAGGACGAGGTTAGGCTCATTGTTAACCCGAGCACGGCACTGAAGCCTCCATTAGTAACATTGGACCTGTTTAACAATCCTAAACCACACACACACGTAACATGCACTCCCATGAGGAGTCCCTCTCACACCGGCAGACTGACAACATACGAAAAAAACAAACTCAACAGAAACACAAAGACAGAAAACATGTAAACATACGCAGACGATGGGAGGAAAGGAACAACAACCATGGAAAATTCGAAAGTTTATGGTCTTAAATTCATGCCGCTGTGGGAAAAGGTTCATTTTGAGTTTTGACCCATTCAGAAAATAACCAAAAACATCATGTGAAGTACCTTCTGCAAACACAAATATGGTTAAAATATAGCACACAGGAAATGACAGGTCAGGAGTGGCAAACGGTTTTACAATAAATGTAAAAACTTGGCCATTTTGCATGCTGTGTATGATTTAGCTAAACATGAAGGGATGCAGAATGGCCGCCAGAGGAGGGGAACCAAAGGGCTGATGAGATGATTACTTCAGATTCTTTCACGGTTTGCTACAGGATCCATATTCTCATTAACATAACTCCCCTCTCGCATATTCATACAGATATTTAATACGACTCCCTCTCATATTTCACAAGTGGGACTTTATGAGCAAGCAAAACGCTTTGCTAGAGCATGACAACTTGTAACCACCGGGTGGCGCAATGGTCCACATTACGAGGCGCATTGCTCAACCTGCTGGTAACAAAGCAGACAACACACTAGTCTGTGTGTGTGTGTGTGTGTGTGTGTGTGTGTGTGTGTGTGTGTGTGTGTGTGTGTGTGCTCAGCATGTGCATATATTTATGCAAGATATGTCCTAATTTATTCATATGCACACAAGACCACATGTGTGTTCATGTTAACGTCAATATGCCTCAACGCACAAATATGTACATTTGCACAAAGCGTCTTCGATGTGTGCGTGTGCGTGTGTGAGTGTGAGTGTGAGTGTGAGAGAGTGTCCAGAAGCATAAAAGGGCGTTTTCCAGCCAGAGTAGGTCAAAGCCATCCAGCTCTGTTGTTGTTGTTGTTGTTGTTGTTGTTGTTAGAGAGCCAATGCCGGAGTGAGAACAGAGCGATTTAGAAAAGGAAGAAGAGCAGCCTCCAGGAAAGAGTGCAGCCTGAGAAACACTACTGCCCCGTCCCTCCTTCTCCTCCTCCATTACTTCCAACGACCACAGCCACGGACTTCTTATTATAAATCCCTTCCCCATGTGGGATCGTCACAAAGTCGCAGCAGAAACTAGAAACACAGGTCCGGTCTCTACTTGGATACCAGGGACCGAACCAATGAGTGCAAAGGTTAGATGGGTGGTAGTTCGGTACGTGGCGTTAGCTTGGATTATGGTTAGCAACATTAAAACAATCTTGGGTTAAATGACAATTTATGACAGCTTAATGAACCAAATTCTGTGCACTTGTCTTTTCTCTCACGCGCTTACAGACTGGAGCAAATAAGTAGTTTCAGTTTTTAAGATTTGGACTCTTTAATCCTCAAAGACAGCACTCGCAGAGGGAGTAGAGAGTGGAGGGAGTGGTTGGATCTAGTGCAACATCAACATGACCTAAATCTGGTACGCTACAGGGGGATACGAGCTCACACGGACTCTACCTGGTGAAATAGATGGAAGGAGGAGGGATGAGGTAGGCGGGGCGATGTAGACACAAAGAGGAAGATGGGTGTGGTGTTATCGTGCTGCATCATGATGGGTGAGTGAGTTGGTGGCTGGCTGGGCGGGCGGGCGGGTGGATGGGGGCGAAGTTAGTAAATAAATAAATAAATAAATAAAACAATTTAAAAAATGGGCTAAAACAAGGCACGCAAAACCATAAGGCCAAAAAAATAATAAGATGAGGCTCAAGGCACAAAAGGAAGAAAAAGTTGCACGAAAACCCAAAAAGGAGGAAATATATAATATATATGTGTATATATATTATATATGAAATGTATATGAAGAAGAGAATATGCGTATATATATCAAGGGGTTAAATTTAACGTTGGGGGTGTTGCCTACCTTCTTGGAAACCTGAACGAGAGATTTCTACAAAAACAAAAGAGGGATAAAGAAAGAAAGAGAAACAAATGTATATATAAAAACATAGATTTATGACTTATGACTTGTAGAAGACAAGCTGCCCTCTGAGTATCACTTTAAAGCAAGCGGACCAACATGTCTCCGGCTCATACAGGATTGCGGCAGCAAGAACAAATAACATTACATAACAAAAGGATCCAACAGAATCAGTATTCCTGCAGTTTCAATCCCAATGTGTTTGAATCTCAAATCATTGGTGTGAATATGGAGACAGATTATAAAACGCACACCAGGACACTTGAGAGGGATTTATTGAGCTGTGGGGGAGTTGGGGGGGGTTCATTAAGAGAACCCGTTTGAACACATTCACGCCCCCCTCCCAACATGAAATGAAGCGCTCCTCCACACAGAGCAGTCCTGGCTGATCCTGAAAAGAAGTGTGTGTGTGTGTGTTGTGTGTGTGTATGTGAGGAGGGGGGGGGGGCTCAAAAGCATCATGAAAACAACTGCCCATACACGGACAAAGACACATTTCAAATGGGAATGCACAGGTTAAGCAACAACTTTATCTATAACACACAATGAGGACACACACACACACACACACACACACACACAGGAGAACCACCACTGTCCACAGCAAATGGGAAAATGCAGTTGTGAGGTTATGTGACGTGTTAATAAAGCACATTCTTTAGTTTACATATGCGTGTGCGTGAGGTTAAATCGTGCAAACGCAACACAATCTCTGTCTCCACAACTTCTCCACAACCTACCAGCACGCTAAAATGTCCGTGTGGGTCTGTGTGCACGTGTGTGTCAAGGTGTCCCCACTGGCGGTATTTATAGTCAGGGAAAAGTGATATCTCCGGTGTAACCATGGATACTGTCGCCACGGAGCTACAGTATCTCTGAGTGGGAGGCCTAGAGAGTAGCTGTGCCTGTACCTCCTCTCCCTCCCTCCCCTCCCCTCCCTTACACCTTAGATTGAAACTTCAGAGCTGCCTGGTCACACCAGAGCAATTCAAACATATCAACCTCACCTGTTCCCTCAGCTTTACAGTACGTCATGGCTCACTCGGCCCCTCCGCTCTCAGCCTGGCTCTTTTCTGCCACCTTTGGACCCGCAGCTTCCATTCTGATTATAATACGACTATCAGACTCACTGCTCGCGCTTATGTCTTTTCTCTTACTCAGCTGCTTACAGACTTCAGCCTTTGTAGATGAAACGGTCTGAGGTTTTGGTAAATGGACCTAGCAGACAGCGATGGACACTGTACTAGCTTTATACTATGTTATTCAATCACTTCCCTTTTAGTAATCACAATGACATGTTATCACCTTGCTGCATTTACACCGCAGAGCTGATCAAAGCTACAAATTTGATTGCAAATTCCAGAGACAATCTAAAAAAAAAAATTAAAAAAAAACGCAATAAAAAAACGCAAGCATTAATTAGGACCAGTTACCCCGTACAAGTAGTTTTAGTGCTGCAACCCACAGTGGAGACAAAAAGAAGGCCAGATGAGGAACCAAAAACCAAAATTACTCCTTGGTCACCACTGCTCCAAACAAAATTATAGAGAGGACCCAGCTGTTTCCGCCCCCCCCCCCCCCCCCCCCCCCTCCCGTCCTACTCTCAGAGGAGTTACAGATGAGCATGGGTTTAGTATAGGGGTGAGACGAGAGCAGCTCCTTTAAAGAAGTACTGTGAAAACCAGCGAAGACACGGCTGTACGGCAAGTCGTCCCCGAGAGGAACGGAGCGCATGAAGTGACTTGTAACGTAAACCCAGTCATTTTCTCAATAAAGCTCAGACCTCAATACTCAGAAAAGCCTCCCGGCTGAACTCGTGTGCTGCAAAGTAGCGGGTCATAAATAGAGCAGCTGCTACCACGACGACTCTGCATTTACTGAGCTACAAGGTTCTGCCACATATCCCTCCCCGTCCTACAACTACGGCGAGGGTTACGATAATTGAAACCCTCCAATCACACGTCCCGTTTCCGTCGTCCCCTCCCCCCACCCCCCTTATGTCTGCCACCAACCTGCGTACGAACTTGGAAGTGAACTTGCTGAAGATCCCCGTGGCGCCGTGCGTCCTCCGGGCCTGACTGTTGCCATGGGACAGTGACGGGGACGCCGGCCCGCCGGGGTAGGCGGAGCCCTGCTGGTCCCGGGCGCCCCGCTGCTGGCCCGCGTGGAATGTGCTGCGGATGCCCACCCCTCGGGAGAAGTTGGTGCGGTCTGACGCGGCAGCGCTGCTGATGTTGTGCGCAGACGGGGAAGCGCCGGGCGCCCGCTGAGCCGGGGCGCTGCAGAGAACAAAGACAAGGGAGAGTGGAGCCAGGGACAGAGAGGAAAAAAAAAGGTGATACGGAGGATGGGAGAAGGAAGAGGTGCGAAAAGATCCGGAAGGAATTGGGAATAGATTGAATGGTGTTATGACAGAAGAGGAGGTGCAAATGTAGCAAACAAGGAGACGAAGAAAAAAGGATGAAAGAGGAAGAATGGGGAGGAAAGAAAGGGAAGATGAAAGTTATAAAAGAGGGGATGGGAGTGTAGGGTGGGTGGGGGGGGTAGAGGAAGGAAGAGAGTTAGACTAGAGGAAAATCATTTCCCTCTGAAGTGACACTTACCTCAGAGCGAGATCACACATGTATCCATGTCTGCTCAACGTCTGCTCGCCCTCATGTCTCATTTAATCCCTCCAGTCAATATTTAGAGTCACATAAGGTCACTGTCACACAAGCGCTGATACGCACAGTTAATCCGCTTTGCTTTTACTGGAGGGCAAAGCATGAATAATCTCCAGCTAGCCCCTCTTTCTTTCTCTCTCACACACACACACTTTCATCATTGCCGTAATGTATGTAAATGTTTCTGTTTCTTCACTGCAGGACATCATGAATACTTGCGCACAAAAACGGAGTTAAAACCACGGTTTGTTGAAGGCAATGGTGTTTGAAACGTGGCTTTTGAGAGGTAAACAGAAAGCAAAGACTTATGCGCTGAGAAAAAGGGACCTGCTAGTCACTCAGGGTGCCGTCTATGTGTTGAAGCGGTACCTAGCACATACAGCAACAGGTCCACCTTGACATTTGCTTTGCTGCAATGTCAGGCTCGTATGTGTGTGTGTGTGTGTGTGTGTGTGTGTGTGTGTGTGTGTGTGTGTGTGTGGTCGGGGGATTCATAAGAGTCTAGTCTGGTTGTATAGTAACTAGACAACAGGCTCAAAAAAATGCCACTGGAGCTTAAAGTATTTAAGGTGGCAGCAGAACATATTCATGGCCTTCCACAGCATATTGTGACATCTTTTCCTAGGCGATCCCTTAACTGAAATAGGTTTACGTAACACATCGAGGCTGAATGAGAGAGCGCTCTCGCTGGCTGTGGGAACCGTAGAAAGGGTCTAGATCAGGGGTGTCAAACGTACGGCCCGCGGGCCGGAAACGGCCCGCCAGGTGGGTCAGTCTGGCCCGCGGGATAAATCTGTATTACTGAAAAAAAAATAAGAATACACTTCTATAAAATCTGCAGTTCCTATATTGTCCGCTAGTGGCGCTGTTTCACGTCTATCGCTTTACCCGCATTTTCTGTTGACCCTGGCACCCTCTTCAGTGAAATGTCTTTGTCAAAAAAGAGAAAAGTGGACACAGTGTCGGATTTTTCAAGAAAAATGGACCTCTTCCTACATGTTCATGGAGGTGAATCACAATCACTGTGATCAGTTTTTATGCATGATGCACTTAAAAAAATGTTAAACTGGGTGAAAATGTTGTTGAAATTACACATTACTTTTCTTAAAAAGGTTGTTGATTATATATTTATTAAAAGGACAATTCATTGCATATAAAGATTTTTATAATTTACTTCTTCTCTGCACTAATACAAAGAAGAAAGTGGACTTATTGTTAGTTCTATGTCATTTTAGAATGAGTTTACTAGTCTGGCCCACTTGAGATGCGATTAAGTTGTATGTGGCCCCCAGACCAGAATGAGTTTGACACCCCTGCTCTAGAGCATTTCATTTTAAGCATTTGCGCAGCGTAGTGACCGCTAGCAAAGTGACAACAACCAGCTTAGAGCTGAAGAACTTACCTGTAAATGTCAACGTTGGTCTCTTGAGATGCTGAATAATGTACTTTTCCCATAGTAAAATGGAAAACACTACAATGTCTCTTGGCTGGTAAGCTACGGGTAACAAATCGCACTTGTTAACATTGTGCCCCCGATATCCTGGTATATTACAAGCTAAAAGAGGAATTTGAGGTTGTGTAGACTTTAATAACATAAGTTCTCCTCCCTACAAAGAAGGACAATAATGAAGCATTTATAAAGGGGCTGGTCTGCACAGTTGATTTGCTTTTGATACCCCTACATGCATCTGTTTCCTGCTGGTCCATAGATGTCTCTTCTCTGAATGGATCAGTCTCTTCCTACAGTGCAGGTACGGAGCAGTGAGAAAAAAAAGCTCACACGTTCAAGCTTTGATCAGTTATGGGCTACTGGGTGATGGGAGGTTTGAGACCGACTCTCCACACAATCTACTTCCTGTCTGTTGCTAAGTAACTGTTCAATCCATGAAGGCTGGTCTTTCTGTAGGATAAATATATAGAGGAAGATAATAGATAATAGGGCTGCAAGATTTGACTATATTTTGTTTAGACCTTTTGTAAATAATATATGTAAAACAATGACATAATAATCCGTTGCATGCAGTTGAAAGGGGAATTTAAAAAAAACAATGGTAGTCTGTTTAATCTAGCCGCGATGGAAGGTTTCAGACCCAAATCATTTAATCCTTTCTTCATCTCTACTTTTGTTCATCGAGTTCTAGCAGGTGGGGGCGTGGGACGGGGGGGACGGGGGGGTGATCCGAGTAAAGTGGTGCGTGCTGAAAGGGGCTGAGGGAGCTGTGAGCATGTCGGTGTGTGTGTGAGGGAGTGAGTGAGTGAGTGAGTGAGAGAGAGACTTGCCTGGGCCGTGGTGCGTGCAGGTCAGAGGGGCATGGATGATTGGAGGAGGACATGGACTTGTTGTGGCGGGGACGCGAGGATGAGGAGGAGGAGGAGGAGGAGAGGACGGCAGCGGCCGAGGCAGTAGAGGCGCGGGAGCCCGGCATGTTTAGGCTGGGGGGAGGGGGGAGGAGGGGGATGGAACAGGAGGAATGCCCCGCCCGACGCACACGCACACACAAACGCGCACATATATGAAGACAAAACGGCAAAGACGCAACAGACACAGGACAAACACACGTCACCCAACCAGACACACACACACACACACACACGAGCATGACGCATTCATTGACAAACACGGGGCGGGGTTTGTGTGTGGATGGGCGGGGAGGTGAGGTGGAGCATGGTTAGAAGCAGCACTTATAACAACACGGTCAGAGGGGGAGAGGGGAGGGGGGAGGGGCAAGAGGAGGAAGTAAAGACAGAAAGAGACGCAGAAGAGAGCGAAAGTAAGAGGAGAAGCTGCTCTTTTTTTCATGGTGGACAATCACAAACCATGAGGCTTACGGTTTTGTAAGAATTTCTCTCTACAAGTTAGTTTTTCTTTTATATTACGTTTTTTTTCAGGCAGGAAATAAAAGCTGTGGTCACTGTCCTGTTAGATATTCACTCTGACTCAGGGTTTTATGGATTTCACCCTTCCCTTCTACAGCAAACAATCTCAACTATATCTGGAAACAAAGAGAAGCTTATTTAGTTACCTAAGCAAAGAACACTGCCCATTTCCTGAACCCGCTCTTAATCGGCAAGGTTGCCACGGGCTACAAAGCTCTGCACATTACTGACAGCTTGAACTTGACTTTATCCACACACAGAAAGCAACAGAGAGAGACAGGGCGTAGTGGTACCAGAGGGGATGGGGGGGGGAGAGAAAGAGAGAGACAGCGGAGGAACAAGCAACCAGAGAGAGAGCCATCTATAGAGGCACACAACACAAACACACAGCTGAGACAAACGCACCCTGCTTCTGACAGATTAGTACGGCTGGTGATGGAAAGAAAACAGCATTTACTGCACGGCCCGGTGCGCGGTTTGAGTTTCAGCACGTGTGACATGTTTAAGCTTGAGTGCATGTGTGTTTCAAGGAGTTTGTAAGTGTGCAGCCTTAGTGCGTGTGTGTAGATATTTGTTTGTAAGCCTATTAAGAGGCAAGTACAGAGACCATATAGTGCCAGTAAGAGGTAATATTCCATCACAAGTCTTCCTAATCTCCTTAGAGAGTGGGGCGAGAAAGAAAGAAGAAAGATTCATACAAAGACACAAAGGAAAAAATGCAGCTGGGAGAGAAAAAGAAAAAAGGAAGGCGGTGCCGAGAAAATGTGAGTGACTTGAGACCAGAGGACAAGAGCTCAGAAGCAGATAAAACACCAAAGAGCATTAGAAAAAAACAAAAAGGGAAATTGGGGAGTAGGGAGGGGGAGTAACAAGTATACAAGCCCAAAACTTCAAAGCAACAATGATAAAAAAAAAAAAGTTACTTTAAAATCAAAGCAGATGACAACCACTAAGTTAGCAGAGCTAATAGAACCACAGTGCTAAAAAAACAAGGCCCAATGCTGTCTCAAATGACCACATAGTTACAGTGTAGTGCCCAAACTGAAAGATAATGATTAAAAAAAGGGAAAAATGACTTCTCAGACTGACAAGCCAAATTATATTTAATTTTGCAAGTAGTGCACCCTGTTGGAAACAATGGGGCCATTTGAGACTGATTCACAAACAGGTAATGAAGCAGTAATGACAATGAACGCTGCCCCATTATGCCTCTGGATTAATGTTAAACGCTCATGAAGAAGCACATAAAGCATATGGCTGGTTGAGTGTGAGTGATGTCCGCGTGGTTGAAAGAGGGGACGCCCGCGCACGAGGTCATAGTCATAGTAATCTCGAGCATCAAACTCGTGGACACAGGTGTGTTTTTAAGGCCTAAAATGAGGATGGGAGACTCTACAATAAAGCCACTCCAAAATGGGACAAAAAGCCATTGTTGACTAGTTTGGATTTAGATATCACTTCTTGACATTTCCGAATGTTAAGAGTTCCTCTCATTATCTGTATTGTAGGAGATCATTTTTAAAGAGACAATAATGCTTTGATCACCTTTTTTTTTTTACTGGGTCGAGTTTTGCACCTGCTAAATCCGCACACCCTCCCTCCTTGACTTGACTTTGGGCATGAACTGATTAAACCCCACGTTTGTGGGAGTGAGGGTTCATTGAAAATAACATTTTTAAAAGGAAGAGAAAGAACGATAAGAGTGACTGTAACTGTGTCAGCCTGTGTGTGTGTGTGTGTGTGTGTGTGCGTGTGGGGGAGTGGAAACCTGGCTCTGCTCTTTGGCTGGCCAGCCTCCATCCAACCATCGTGAGTAATCTGTAATCTACTGGAGGTTCGGCCTAAATTCTCAAGGGAGCCTGATTTCCTCGTCCAGGAGGGCTCACCCGACCCCGGGGTAAATCTGTGGGCCCTCCTCAGCCAGCTGGCAGAGCTCTGGAGAGTACCAGCCAACGTCTGGGATCCAGTCATTGAGACAGCTGTGGGACGGCTTCATTCACAAATCATAGAGAGTGTGTTTAGATTGTGCATACGTGTGTGTGTGTGTGTGTTAGTGAGGAAGCAAGGTCGCATCACTGCAACTAGTTGCTGGTGACAAGAGAGAATGAGTGTTTGTATGCAACGGTCATTGGCGAACTTTAAAAAAAAAAAAACATCCTTCCCCTCATTGTGTGTGTACGTGTACATATACACATGTATGTCTGTGTACCTGTCTTTTCCGTTCTGGATGCCCAACGTGGCTCTCTCATTCAGAGGAGAGTTCCGACTGCGACCGGTACCGGTGGACAGGATGCTATTCTGAGAGGGAGAAAGGGAGCAAAATGAGAAGAATGTGAGAACAAAGAAATGTTTCAAATCAGTGCAGTGGTCAGAGGATGGGGAAGTTAGAGATGACCCATTTTTACTTTTAACAGCCTCGAGCAAGCTTCCTGATCAGCACAGATAAATGACCTTATTGCCTGACATTGATTGAGTCTTCATTGCACAATCAAGCGATGACAAATCCAATCCATTTTCACACGGAGTATTCATTGTAATTGCCATTTAAAGGCTCTTCCCTTTTCCATCCGCTCAAAGCGAGGTTGGGTGGAGGTATCTAGCAAATATAGAATGTGCGGAAAAGTCACATGCTATATGATAAAAATAATAAATGTCGAAAGATGTCAATCAATAACAGTCCGCACATCGCTGAGAAGAGGCCTTTTGGGGTGAATTAAAGAAATAACAAATAAAACAGTCACGTTGAAGTGGGGGGAAGGAACTGTCAATGTCACAAAGCACAGAGTCTGCTTATAAACACCCCAAAATGTTTTTTTTTTAAGTAATATACTTATACTGACAGCTCCTGGTCACATTTATAAGGTTCATCCACTTACAGAAATTATTCATGTTTCTACATTTATGTTTTATGTGAAAAGTGAAAATAAAACTCAACGTGACAATATTTGAGATGAGTATAATTAATGCACTGCATTGACATCAGTTAATAACGTGGTTATGTGGCAAGAAAAAAAAAATCTTATTTCAAACCAAAATCAGCTGGCATAAACACCATGAAGCACACTACTTCCTTACACTATAAAGACAACAAGAGTTATGTCGGTATATATTTCAATTAGTAACTAGCATTGGTTTTGAAAAAAAAAAACCAAGCTTTTAAAAATGTCTCTCAAATTTCCAAGCAGATTTCTTCCAACCCACATTTGGAAAAAGTTACTAATTTTGGTTCACTCAAATTGCAGTGTGTATTATTATTATTATTATTATCATAGTTTGTGGTTCTGTGGGTCTATGTGTGGTGATGACAGCCATGACGCCCTAATGTACTACTCATGCTGGCTTTTCATCAGGACTGCGAGGGTGTTTGGACTCACGGTGGAGGGCGTGGCGCTCTTCTTGCGGTCAGAGGGCACCAGGGGACTGGCTGACACCTTGGTAGTGGAGCTGCCCGATGAACCTTTCCTTCCGGAATCCTCTCCTGCAGTCCGGTTGTCCGTTCGTTCCCCCCTCTTAGAGTAGGAGGAGCCTAGAAAAAGGGAGAGGGTTAGGGAAGTGTTTTTTAAAAAAAAGAATCAATTCTGTGGGGCATCTTTAGTCCTACTTATTAGTCATGTGTCCATCATCACTCAGTTCTGACAGAAAAAAAATATACATCAGAACTTTTGTTTCAAAATTCTTCAATTATTTACTGTAACTGCTCCAGTGTGGCAGGACCAGAGGACACCATTTCAGCACACACCACGTTTGAAAATATGTAGGGCTGTCTTTTTTCTTCAAAAGACTCAATCTTATAAGTAACACACACAACATTCTCACCGTGGTCGGTGGTTCTGCGGTTGTGAGGCTTCTGATTGGACGACACACTGCGCTGCACCTTAGAGACGCAAAGTGGACATACTGGTCGGTGTAGTATTCCATCGGTCAGAATATTTTCACAATCTCAGCTGCTGTTCATCTATCGAGCGGTTGACACATGACCGTTACACACTTGTACCTGTGAGTGGGTCAACAGTCTAACACAAATGAACTAGATTCCCAAGGTTCCACTCGTGACACTGTCTGGAGCTGGGGACCTCATTTAGAGATAGCAGAAGACATTATGTGTTCTCATTGTACCTTGTGGAGGGAAGGGGCGTTTGAGTTGCTTACATCAGTTCCTGGTCGGGGCTTGATGCCACTTTCATCCAGCTGAGGGACAAAGAGAAACATGATAATCTGAATGAGAGTATCAGGAGGAGACGCAGAGAGGCTTTGCTGTGGATGCAACCAACCGATAAATATTCATAAAATCCAGAGATGACAGCAAATGCCTCATTCTGATAAAAGAGAAGCCCTACATTTGCATGTACATAATAATGAGCTCACAAGAGCGGATTTGTTTGAAGGTGTCCTGTAAAACACCAGAACGACTGCAGAGAAAAGAGCCAATAGTAGCACGATACTATTTAATACAAAGTAGTGTGTGAGAAAGAATCGGTGAACCTCAGAGTTCCTATAGTCCAGTAGCAGGTATGCAGCCATCACATCATTGTACTTCTGGTTCACCAGCGAGTCCTGGATCTCCTCCTGAGAGAATCCCATCGTCAGCATGATGTCTGCACACATAGGAGTTAAGAATTAGAAAAGTGAACTTCCTGCAGGTCCAGATCTCTCCAGCAGATAAATGAGTGAGAGTGGAGGGGAAGAAATGGCGGGGGAGTGTCCTTGTGCTTTGGTGAAGAAGGGAATGGGTGTACCTGTTCCTCCTCGGGTCTTTGTAATCTGGCTGGGGTTCAATGTAGGGTTTGAGTTCTTCGTCCTCGTGGCCGACGTTCATCCACCGGTCCCTCATTATCTGCTGCTGGGAGCAAGCCAACACAGACCAAAGGAACACAGGGCGATATAAGATTTCAAATAGAAAAGAAAAACAACAACAGAGGGGCACAAATCAGATGAGAGAGGGGAAATATTAAGGAAAAAGGAGATTACCCCTAACAATTCACCTCAAGACAAATTGGGGAGCAATGGAAGCCATTTATTATTATTTATCCATTTCCGCCACTAATGGATAACTATTGGGTATAAACTAATCAAGCCAGCAGGGTAAAAAGTGAAGGGGAGGACTGAAGGCTTGGGGTGAATGAAATAGTCACAGGACTAAATTCCAACACTGAAGCTAAAGTCTTCTTTCTATATGTATACAAGGCTGCTGTAACATTTAGTAGCCCAAAGCCAAAAGTAGCGGAAGTAGTGATAGTCGTCTTTAATCCATAATGTCAATAGATATCTGCTGCCCGGCAACAAAGAATTATACACCCAGTCTTCTTTTTTTACTTGCTAGAAACCATTTAAAAACTAGTCCAATTACCTCTCAGTGACACCAAATATTAGTAACTCATATATCACATATTTGCTATGCCTTTAAAAAGCACTTTGCACTTGAGCATCAAAATCACAACTAGATGGAGCGTGTCTGTGTTTGCAGTATGGTTCTGTATGCGTTACGCGCACCACGAGAGAAGCGACTGAAACATCAGCGGAGAGACAGAGTTTTGTCAGAACACGTATATGCGATTGTGTCCGACGAATTGTGATGTGATTATGTCGTGTCTGCGGCGTACCTCCAGGCTGCCTCTTTTGGAAGGGTTCAGAATGAGGAACTTTTTGAGCAAGTTCTCACAGTCGGTGGACATGTAGAAGGGAATCCTGTATTTGCCACGCAGCACGCGCTCTCTCAGTTCCTGGAGACGTACACAGGGAGGAAAGGTCAGCGGCGGCATCTTCAAACAAACACATTCCTGTTTCTCTCCTCCTTCTCAAAAAACCCCCCTCAGATTGATGTGGCAGCAAACGAGACTAATAATCACCAAATGAATTTATTTGTAATATAAGTACTGCTTTCACATTAACATCAGCTGAAGGGCAGCGCAATAAAGTATTGTATCACACTTTGTGTCTGACATTTTCAGAACATACTGTTACCAATTAAAAAACAATCACATTACACACACACATACACACAACATCTTAACTACCATTATGCCTGTGCATCAGAATGACCCTTTTCAAAGAAGTAAAAACCGTTCATGATGGCCAGTAGAATCAAAACAGTGAGGCTCCTTGCTCCTACTACGCAAGCTACATACACAATAATGTGCTGGTAAGTTAAATTCAATAAACCTAAACATCAATACTATCACATTCAAAGCCATGTGGCCCACCTAGAAATGTGTGCTGACTTCCAGAGTGACTCATATCGCTACTTACTGAACGCAGGGGGTGATGGGTGTTATGAGTAATCGTGAAAAACGAAAGCATTAAATTCTCTGTGTCAAAGGAACTGCTTTCGTGTATCAAACCACCAAAACCTCATTCGAAGCAGAAACACGTGTCAGCATTTATTCCCTTTTACACATTAAGCCTCTTATTTTCAGTTTCTGCCTTTTGTAAGGGAAGAAGGAACAGAAACCAGAATAAAAAAATACTACGAACACCCACAGAATATAGACATCCGCTTACATATCACACACACACACGCACAAACTCTCTCTCGCTCGCTCGCTCGCTCTCCTCTTCCTGACCTTGAGGTTCTGTCCATCAAAGGGCAGCGAGCCGCTGACTAGTGTGTAGAGGATCACCCCCAGGCTCCAAACGTCCACCTCGGGCCCGTCGTACTTCTTTCCCTGGAAGAGCTCCGGGGCGGCGTAGGGCGGAGAGCCGCAGAACGTGTCGAGCTTGTTCCCCAGAGTGAACTCGTTACTGAAGCCAAAGTCTGCTATCTTGATGTTCATGTCTGCGTCCAGCAGCAGGTTCTCCGCCTGCATGCAAAGAGAGTGTGGGGGAGAGAGGAAAGAAAACAAAACATTATTAGCAGTGGGATTCAGAAGGAATGTGTGCGTTTTGTGTAATATTTAATATTGTATAAAATAGTTTTGCCTCCACTGAATGTCCTCTGCAGTAAGGTTGGAGCTGTCTGACGGAGGGGTTTGTTGGAGTAATGGCGTGGGGTACCAGTACCACAGTGGGCAAAGCGGCTGGCCAAAATGTATTCCTGTGAGTGCATGTTTCTATCGCCAAGACTAAAAGAGTCAGCGAGCAAGGAGGCTGGGGTTGCCTAGCAACAGGTGTGCTCTCCTATTCACTTGCTCTGAATACTCTGCCGCCTCTCCGAGTTTGTGTGCGTGTGTGTGTGTGTGTAAATACAAGACTGATATTTCTAATCTCTGACCCAATTCAATAAATTAAAATCATCTATAGCTCGTCTACAACACATCCACTGACAAGCCATCAGTACGGTACACAGCCGTATCAACTATGCAGAACAAGACTGCACCCATGTTTGGTTCTTCTTTTTAGTCTCATTGAGCAGCAGGCACATCCAAATTTCCAATGTTGGACCGGCTCAAATTAAGCCATTGCTGGATTTCCACATACAACCCCCCGAATCAGAGCGATTAGGATAATGTGCACGATGGTACGCATTACATTGAGAACTGCCTGCTGTCCAGAAATCTCATTTACCCTGCTTTTCATTTAACAAATTGCCACATTCACTCTATGCTGAAAGCAAATACACAAATAACAGTTACTGTGCAAAAGCTACTTTGAGATGGGACGATCCTGTGGTTACTGTGGCAGTAATCATGGTAATGTCTTATCTACAGGTCTAGCTGAGGGCACAATAAGAGGATTTACAGCTTTACATAATAATACCAACGACTTGGCATAAACCTGTGTGTGTTTTTTTCATTTTTGCCTAAAACTGATCGAAGACAGGTAAGAAACAGACAGAGGAGTATCCGATGGGGAACACAACAGGAGAAGGACATAATGTCATCTGTGTGATTTACCTCTGGGTCATGGGGTCAGGGCTTCATCTCAAAAAGTAAATCCTATGAACATTAATGTGGAGAGCGAGCGAGATGGAGAGCCTGCTCGCTCGGGCTTTGACAGTGTGACTGAATAATGCAAGTGTGTTCTCACCTTGAGGTCTCTGTGTACTATACACTTCTGATGGCAATACTGCACCGCTGACACAATCTGCAGAGTGAGAGAGAGGAGATTTAGAGAAACAATGGACAAATGAAGAGGTTAAAAAGACAGATCTGTCCATTAAGATTTGATCATCAAGCAATCACAAGGAAGTAGTAGGCATGCAAAATGTAAATAATTCCCAGGACTATAAAAATATAAATATTAAATCATGAAAATATAAAAAAATGCAAAATGTATATTTTTATGATATTTCCCAATTTTGTACAAACCTGTCTGAATTTGGCACGGGCTTCTTTCTCCTTCATCCTGCCATGGGCCACCAAGTAATCAAAGACTTCTCCTGGGAGACGAGAGGAAGAAGAGTAGAGCCATTTTAGTGCTGGAGCCTGATACTTTTCTCCTTAAAGTATTGGGTCAGGGTGACAATCAAAGAATTTTTAATTCAAAACAAAAGTAGGCCATTTAAAATTCAATACAAATACTTTTTCAATGCAAAGGGGGAAGGAGATTGTCAAAAAACAAAAACAAAAATAAGATGTTTCCAATATCCATCCTTTGGGAAAATTACCAGCAGAACTGCTGAGGACTGCTTTTTATTTTTGTGAACCATTTGTTTCGAACATAAAGAGTGCCAAGCCTCACGGGGAGCAATTTCACAGTGACACGCACTTACCTCCACTGGCGTACTCCATTACCAGGTACAAGGTCTTCTCTGTCTCTATCACCTCAAAGAGCTTGACTGCCGGTGGAGAGAGTCAGAAAAAGACAGCAGGTTGGAGGGGGCCCGGGAGTAATCAAGATATTTAAAAGGCCAGAAGAGTAAGAGCGAAAGTAAAATCAAAAGAGATACGACAAGGATTATCAGTCCGGTCAATGTATGACGGTGAAAACACAAAGTCAGGTGCTCAGTGAGGGAAGTTTCGGCGTGACTCACCTATGTTGGGGTGATTTAACATCTTCATGATCCTCACCTCCCGGAAGAGCTGGATTAAAGGAAACCAGATTTTAATTTAGGTGGTCATTGGTCTTTAGTGTGAATGCCGGACTTTTTATTTATTTTTTAGATTTTTATGTGCAAACTCCTGTCAACACATTTTTCATGAATGCGCTGTAATCTCATTATGTACTGCTGCAAAAGACTCCAGGAAAAATATTTTTAATTGGGGAAATATTACACTGAAAAAAAAACGAACGGAATGACTTCCTGTTTGGGAGCATGTGGTTCAGTTTACAAAGAAAACAAACAAGTCAAGCGATACCAGTTAAGATCCATGGTCTGGCACAATTGAGGATTTTAGGGATTAACAAACCCAGATCCCCTCAGCTGCTTGTAAACTCTGACATGATAAGCCAAAGCACTGAGTATTAATCTAACCCAACCCAATTAAGTCCAGATCAACGCCACGTCTCGTTCAGTGGGTAAGGCGTGAAAAGGCGCTTTTGTCTCAACAGGTAAAGTCACTACGCTGAAAGGCAAATAACAGCTCAATGCATCATATTTACTCAGTTATAAATGGCTGTTAGGGAGAGGAATTATTCATTCTTATAAAGTCCTTCCTCGGTAATAAACTAATATGTATTTACAATATAGTTCTTGATAAATAAACATGATATTTGAGGTTGAGGCTGGTCGATGAGTGTCTTAAAATCAATTTGATGACTTGTAAAGAAGAAATGTAAAGAGTCACCTCCATTAACATTTTCTTGTTATGTTCTGCCGGCCCACTGCTCATTTGGAAGGAAGTTTACGTTATTGGCGTGCGGGCATACGTGCGTGCGTACGTACGTGCGTGTGTACGGGCATATATGGTTAGAGAGTTTGCGTGTATGTGGACAGACCCCACCCTGCTACGATCAAAAGAAGTAATTGCAGCTTGTTTCCTGTAATTAAAACTCTCTGAAAACTAGACCACTTCAGAGAACGCAAAAGAGATAGAGAGCGAGCGAGCGAAAGGGTGACTATATACTGACGAGAGAAAGAGAAAAGATACGTGGGGCAGAATAGAGAACGACTTGACTGAGATTTGTGTTTCGTGAGAGAGAGAGAAAGACCCACCTTCTGCAAACTCGAGGAGTTGAGCTGTGTCTTATCAATGATCTTTACAGCCACCTAGAAGCACAACAACATTTGTTACTACACTTTTTATTCATTAACCAGAGGCGGTGGCTTTGACGCATCTCGCTCACAGAGTTGCACAGCACACATACGCACCACTATCTTTGACACGCACAAAATTATACAATTGCACAATAAGGCAATATACGCCTAACGCATCGTTGATACCCCGGCCATAAAGAGGTCTGTAGATCATAATCCGACTGTGGGCACCAACAAGGGAAGAGAGAGAGAGAGAGAGAGAGAGAGAGAGAGAGAGAGAAAGAAATGAGAAGGGGGGGAAAAAAACAACAGAACAGACAGATGGGATTCAAATGGAGAAATGTGGAAAGAAGGGGATGAAACAGAAAACAGAAAACAGAAAGGCGAGGGGAACAAAGGATATTGTCTTAACATGGACACAGAAAAGAGGAGGTCTGTTTTTCTCTTCCATGCCGGTCTTTCACTGTGATCTAGGACTCCTCTTTCTGGTTGTGCTTGTCTGTCTGAGTCTTTGCTTCCTTTTGACACTCCCTTGTTTTCTTTGTGTGTGTGTGTGAGAGAGAGAGAGAGCGAACAAGTCACATGTAGTGTTATCAGGGTGTCAGGCACAGAGTTGTCACGCATTGACAGGGCCCGCCCATCCCTCTCCAGCTCTCTCATCCACAGAACAAGAGTGTACTTGACCGGCCTCAGACGGACCTCAGCCTGGGCTCACCGCACACACGGCGTTTCCTCTTAAAGGGACAGGCCGCTGCTTTACGTCACACCTGGAATTCACAATGAGCCGCAGACATTTGAGGCTTCTCTATTCGCGCTGACAATAATCCCCTGCAGCAGATGTTCCAGAATAAGGACCTGCTGTCCGTCACAGCGTGAGCCCCCGCCTCTATCCTCAGTAACCAGGGAGGAAGATTAACATTTAGTCTAAATATCTTCTTTTTTACCATCTTGGCTCATTGGGAATAGATGAATAAATGGCTAACGGTATGTGGTTACCTTTGTCATGTATCCTTGGCAACCACTTCCTAATTTCCTCACCTGCTTCAAAATGATTATTTCTGTCAAGCCGAGTAAAGATTTACTTACTTTTCTAGGAAAAGGATAATGGTTAAGTTCTTCTTCCTTAATAGGCTTTCTCAGAATTACATTTTGTTATTGAACATTTCTAGTCTGTTAGAAAAAGAGTCAATAGTAAGGCAATTCTCCAGAAAGTGACTAAAGTGGCTTTTAATAACCTTCAGTTTAGTGTCAGGACAACTGTGGAGCACGTGGAGCTAAAGGGTAGATGAAATGGCTCTAGTGATTGTGTGTGCGTGCGAGGCCTACCTCTTTTCCGGTGAGGACGTGTCGTGCCAGTTTGACCTTGGCGAAGTTGCCTTTGCCGATGGTTTTTAGCAACCGGTAGTTACCGATGTGCGGCTGGTCATCTGATGTGGTCGTGGGGACGGAGTTCCGACATCGCGGCATGCCTGGCGCGACCAGATGACTTGGTCTCCTAAAAAGAAGGAAGTCAATATGAGTATATGAGTATAAGTGGACATGGTGAAGTGCCATCAGCTGAATACATATCATATCTGCCCTTAGAAGTTGTAAATGTCCCATGATTTAAAGGCTGGATCAACACAGAGCTTTTGATTTCATGTTTCATTACATTTCAGCATTTCAGCATTCATCTTTAAAAAAGGACCGGTAACTGTGAGGCTTATGAATGCTATAGAGCTTAATCAATTATAACGAAAGCCTGTTTATTACCAGGTTCTACTCTTCAGGTGCTGCAGTATGATCACAGAAAGGGCATTATGAGACCTGTATTAGTTTTGCTATGGACAACCCATCAAATCAGGGTTCACATGCATATGAACTCAAACAGCTAAATAACACACTAGTGGGTTGGGCTTGAGAAAGGGAAGTTAAATCATCTTCATTCCGGAAAGTTATTTCGATAATCTCTTTACATGGTAGGAAGGAGTAAAATTGCGTTCAATTAGTCTCACAGCTGAGCTGACAGCTGGTCTTTCGAGTCTAACACACACCCAAAAAAAAAAAAAAAAACGTTTTGCATGTTCACCAACTCCAGGAAAGGGTCACAGCAACCGTGTGTGTGTGTGTGTGTGTGTGTGTGTGTGTGTGATCCAAGCAGACAGGTGAAGGGGATCAGGGTCAGAGGAGAGGACGGCTGGCTCCAGGGTGACGACACACACACACACTAAAACAAACACAAACACACACACAGGTGCGGGAAGACACCAACCAGAGGGCCAGTCGGGGGAAATTCACATCGTCTGTGCGGAGCAACAGGTGTTCGCAGAAATCATATTTCTTTTGTTTTTTTTATTCACCCAATTATCGCCTCCCAGCCGGAACTACTTAGAGAGCCGCATTTTGATCCACATCCTCCTCCCTCCGTCAAGGCAGGACGAAAGGAGACTGTGATTACTTTATTGGGTTTGTGCAGTTCTTGCTCCAGATGGTATGATATAACGGCTGCGTCCTACCCACTTCGCCCCCGCCCCCCCCACCTCACACACACAGAGACAGCGCAGACTTGAACCAAGTGTAATAGGCCAGATTAAGCTTAAAACTGGGATTAAAAACAAATAGCAGTTACATTAAACCCAGAGGAGAGGGGAAGGTCCTTATGAGCATGAGGGGGAAGCCAATCATTTTTATTTTTGGATTATGTGGTAGAGGGGAGAAAGACCGCATGTCCGATGTGGACACTTTAGGACAGAAACCCAATCTGAGTCTTCGGAGGGGAGTTCTAGTTTGGCCCTTCGGATTTTTTTAATTGTTCTGCAAATTTCCCCTTTTCATGTTGCGTTGGTGCATTACATAAATCCCAGGCTGTGATTCAATTAAACAGGAAAAAATTAAGGAGAGTGAATGTTTTTCTATTGCACTGTGCAGTTTTTTGTTGGCTTGTTTCATATTCACATAGATTACAAACACTTAAGTAATAACGAGACAGTCATTTTTTTTAGCGTTGATTTCGGGGCTGGTACAAGTGCAAGACTTGAAACCGGGCAAAGCTGAAAGGAAAGATCATGGACATGGTAGCTACGCGTTCCGGTTTTCAAAAACTTTGAAGCCATTTTCTCACCAAAAAGGTTTCCACTGCTGGATGAATTACACCGGTTGTGACAAATCACTTCCAACTATGCATGTAAACACGCCTGATTTCCTGCATAACCCGATTTCTAAACTGGTGTTGAGTGTGCTGACCTACAGGATAAAGCTGTCAGTGACAACATGTCAAAGCCCTCTGGGACTCTGGTATGTGCTGATATTTGGAGGCAAAGATGACACAATATTGCACAAATTGAGAAAAACACACTGTTTCCGAATCAGAGACGTCCTGTTGAAGAAACAACCACCATCCAGAGGTGGTTTCTAGCGCTTTCGCTTGCCTCTAGCTACTCAACACAAAGAGCTTCCTACTGGGACTTTGCACAACAGTGCAATACTTTAAATACTAAATGCAAACAGATCACGACTAAAAAGAACGTTAAAAAAAAAAATTAAAATCTTATAACACATCAAAAAGGGCATCAACAAAATCTACCCTTTTGTTCCCTTTCAAGCAGCAGCGAAAATAAAAAATAATAAAATATTTAAACAATATCAACACTATCAAGCTGTCTGTTTGCAACTACAGGAATATATATTTTTCTTAAAATATTTCTTATATATAATGTTTTTTTTAAATACAAACCAATGACATGGAGGTGAGAAGACAAGCTTAGCTTTTTAACTGTCGTATTAGTGTACTCGGCCCACAGAAGTAAAGCAAGTAGAGACTCCTCTCCTTCCTCCATAGTCTTCTACTCTTTGGTCCTCCTTCTCTCCTATCCTCTTTCATGTCAGACTATTTCGGTCTTCTGATTCTTACTTCATTTTTGGGCAGCTGCAAGCGAGGCCCACCCCCCCTTCCAACTCACACACTGCACATCCAGCTCGTCGCTTTTCCTCGCGGATATAATTATAGATGTGCGAGAGAACTATAAGTGACATCATTGTTTTATTCTCAAGTTACTCTCTGATGATGCGTGTGAAGACAGACTGGAGGCTGCACGGTGTAGCAAATAATTTACTAACTTTAGCTTCCAGTTCAGTTTAATTCAGAGGGGAGCGCACACTCAGACGTTGTGAATGACATCGACGTCAGATGAAGGGAACTCTTGTGGAAGGAGTGGAGAGTGTATAATGGAAACACAAAGCCCAAAGCGAGTTTTCAACTCCGATATTTTTGAATAAAGATGGCAGATTTGCTTCTACCACAACCCTCATTTTGCAATGCGTGCAGAGACAACATTAGTACAATGTTTATATCCGGCCTAAAAATTCAGACCCCCCCCCCTCTCAACTGACACACACACACACACACACACACACACACACACACACACACACACACACACACACACACACACACACACACACACACACACACACACACACACACACACACACACACACAACTCACTGGCAAGATGTTTACAGCAGAGAGCCATTTACTGCCACACTGCAAACACAAGCATGTGCATATGACAACTCACACACACAAAGCTGTAATGTTAATCCAAGCCACTACTGGTTGTGTTTTCGCTCAAGGCTCATCATCCCTGGTGTTTACTCAGAGTTTGGGGAGGGAGTCACTCTAGAACCGGATGGTAATCGACACTGAGCTCTTTAGAAAGGGACCCCAACCGCCACCAAGAGACACCTCGACCTGAACGCCTGATTGGCAAACGTTGTGGCAAACATGTGGTCAACATAAGGGAGGCAAAGTGTGGGTAATACAACCAGAAGGAAGGTTAAAAACAGACAATTCGGAAAATTGCACAACAAACCAGGCTAAGCTGAAACAACAAACCAACGTGCAGACAGCAAAACGCTCGGTTCCGCTTTGCCGACTGCGGCAAGATCGCGTTGATCCATCATCGACTACAAAGAGACAGACTTTTATACTCCTCGCCCAGTAGGCCGCCTCACCTTGCATCCACCCGTTGTCATTTTCCCAGTCATTTCTAATTACGCAACCTGTGCCGACGCCAGCTGTGTGCAGGTGACTCAGATTACTTTGAGCATCCAGGGGAAGGAATTGTGATTCGTGCCAGATTATGTTTTTGGTAGGGATGGGTATCGTTTGGTTTTCTTCAGATACCGGTGCTAACCTGCTAACTTTTAAAAGGATACCGGTGGCTAAACGGTGCCTAAACCGGTACTTTTGTGACAGCATTAATGTAAGGCCTTTTTCAAAAGGCAAAAAAGGTAACATTTCAACAAACACATATGAAATGATATATTAACTGTTAGAAAAAGAAAAAAAAACTTGGATTTAAAGTTTTTAACTCAAACTATATGAACATTATATGTTTCATAAGATGTTTCATGAGATTTGACGTGTTCCCCCCTTATACACGCCATTGTCGATTGCATTTGTTGCACTTTGCGTTGTCCAAATCTTTTTGTGCGAAATACAGCCACACTTTTGACCGTTTACCTTTCGGCATTTTCTTACGTTAATAGCCTAGCTAGCTACTGTAGCTATAAGCTACGAATGATAAACTATCGTTAACTAACCGAGGTCATTAGAGGTTTGTAAAAAAGGGGGCGGGGGGGCGTTGTAGACGCGCGCGATAGTCTGTTGTTGAAAGCCTTGGTCCATCGGGGCGGTAGTGCCGCGCGCACCGAAAACACTGACTTAAATAAATATAAGGTAGATGGTTAGCTAGCTGCTGTTGCTACACAAACGGTAAGCTGTCATCATTAGCTGCTGCGGGGATAGAGTCATCAGAGTAGTGTAAATAAAGTTTTTCAATCGACTCAGGCACCGACATGAAGCACCGAAATCTGCGTTGTGTTTCGGTACGGTAGGTACCGGTCGTGTAGGAACTGGTGCTACATTGGCACCGGTTCTCGGTACCCAACCCTAGTTTTTGGTTCCTCCAACGCAGGTCATTTGGGACCCGAGTTTGGCTTTTGTGTGCGGTTGCGCTGCCGGAAAAGCCTCCTGTAGGAAATTTATGAATGTGAATAGCAAAATATTCTAAATTTAGGTTAAACTAAACTAGAAGTCTTGCACACTGCCACTTGCACACGGTCAAGAGAACATCTTTAGCCATATAATATTAAATTGTACCATCTAACGTTTCCCCCAAGACGGAGGAGGGCCTTCTGAAGAGATGGTTGAAAGTAAACATGCTGGTTTAAATGAGGTTGTCATATAAATATATGAATAGATGAATTGGATCTCGGCACTGTCTGAAGGGTTTAGAGGACCCTTTTACACCGAAACAGGATCCAAATTGTTAGGACAGCTAAACCCAGAGCTCCCAGTCCAGACTTAAAACTCCTGGCAGCAGCTCTGCGCTTCGCTTCCACTCACAGGTTACTTAAGAGTAGCTCTAACAATTGGTTTAAAATTTAATGGTGAAAATTCCTTATTCATTATTTAGAATTGTCTATAGGGAATGAAACACCATAGTAGGATAACACAAACTGCCTTTTATAGGAGAAATGCCAGCATGACATTATTTGTCCTTCCAGTGAAAATAAATAAAGGACAAAGGGTTGGGAGGATCTATTTAAACATTTCTTTGTATTTAAAATTGTGGAAATCAATTTGATAATCAAATATTTAATATATAAATATTAATTTCCATTTCCAAACAAATTCTATATGTGGAACAAGCAAGAGAACACACAGGGCCTTACAGGATACATAACACACAACCACACACCAAAGCTGCTGCATTACACTGAAATTTCTAGGTGGGAGGACACACACACACACACACACACACACACACACACACACACACACACACACACACAGTGTTACCATGGAGATGTGTCGCGTCGTGCCTCTATGTCGGTGTTTGTATCATTTTCTTTCTACGATGTTTTCTCGCTCCCTTTTTCCTCCCCTCCATTCTCTCCTTCTTGTACCCTGCAATTCATTTTTGTGTTTCTACTTGAACGACTTCCAGTAAAATACAACAAAATAAAGAGGCATGTCTGACAAAAATAGGCTAAATAGTTGCGTTTGCTTTGATTAAGAACAATTGCGTCTAGTAACTGGAAATACGAGCGGATTATAGGGGAAACCCAACGAGGATTAACATAGGGAGGACTCATGTGAAACAAGGTAATGAGGCATTTCAAGAGGTAAAAGCTGCCAAATGCCACCTGATGGAACTCGTTAAAACATGACATGGGTGTATAGCAAACCAGAGTTTAACACAAATATGGACGGAAAGATAATAAATGCGATGCCTTTTACAACGCACACACAAATAGTGTGGAAATGTGATGGTATGGAATCTGGATTTTTTCTTCTTCTGTTAAACCTTTGCCTGGACTATTTAACATTTTTATATTACGCATGAATAGATTCTTTTTTTTTTTTTTTTAATTGTGAGAAATGTATTAGGACTCAGGCTGATGGTTTTCAAAAGGCAGAGGCTCATTGTAAGTCAATGGACTTATTTTTAGCTTTGAAGAGCCGCAAAAAATACTGACTCATATCAGCACAGATATTTTGGTAACAAAGCAGAACATTGTTTGATCAAGACTGTGCTATGAAACGCTAGCACACGAAGATCATGTAACCTCTGCAGAAGGATTTTCTCAGCCAAAGAGACTAACATTTCCTGTTAAACCTGGGGCATAAGAACCTCTTTATCCCCAACGATTGCACCACAGCAGTACCTGCAGACCTCAAACTAAACATCCCGTCAGTTGTAGTGTGCGTTCAGCTCTTCTGCCCCAAGTCTCACTGCAGCAGGAAGCCTTGTTAAAGCTCGCCATCATAGCGATCAGCACAATGCTTTGCTTCCCTGCTCCTTGTTAAACTCTTGCTCGGCCAAATCTAATCTAGAGCCCAGCTAATATATTCATACAAGCTATGGAAACCCTTCACACACACAACTTAGTGCGTTGGTGAGAGGCCCCTTGGCAAGCCAGTGTCACGCTGAGTCTCAGTTTGCTGTGAATGTAGTGATTGTGCGTGTGTGTGTTCTCTTGACCTGTATTACTCTAACCTCCTAGGTATGTGTATATTTGCGTGTGTGTGAGCATGTGTGCGCGAGTCAAATCAATTCAACGCTGTTGTTTGCCCTGTTGGTGTCACATTTGGGATACGCTGCACGGCACTTCCTTGCGTGCCCTTGTTGTGCTGCTATGCAACTGAGCGGGAGTGAGTGAACGAGTGTGTGTGTGTGTGTGTGTGTGTGTGTGGAAGCCACCAGAGCAAACAGGTCTGTGTAGCTTTCAAGGAGGGCCTGATCCGAAGCGTTGATTAATACATGAAGAACTGTAAAACGCACGACCATATAGAGACACCTCTGACACGGACCGCCTTATCCCTTGGAAAATGAGCAGTTAATGCAAGTGTAATCCAAGGTGCAGTGAGTGAACTAACAATGACGGCCTGAACCAGAACCAACACAAAAGCATATAAAATCTACCAACGTATCCAAACACACAGTTGATCGCAGCATTCACGGCAGACTGTCGTCAGATGACTTAACATAGAGAGTCGGAATTGTATTGAGGCAGAAATCCACACGCCCTCAAACCCTTCACATTGCAGGTTTACAGTTAGCTGCCACACCCACTGCTCGACTAGAAAGGCAGGTTTTACCCTGCTCCCAGAGACACTACACACACACACACACACACACACACACACACACACACACACACACACACACACACACACACACACACACAGAGAGAGAGAGAAAAGTGAACTTCACTGCATTGTTGGATAAACACCTAGGTAACACCTGCGTGGCCTAGATTTAAGCGTATTCTGGAAGTCCGGGTGTAAGGACGTAAAGGCTCACAAAACTCACTAAAACAAAACGTAATTCCGATCCAATTACCAACTCGCTGCATGGGTCTGTACGCGCAGATGGGGAAAAAAATGAAAGGCCGCTAAAGTGTGTGCGTGTGTTTGTAGTAGGTTCTCTGTTGCTAGGGCCCTTGCTAGCTTTGTCTTTCTGTTCATCTGCCTAGTGACCGGTCTGGTAAGGAGAGGCATAATTTATGGTTTCCTGGGCGTAACAGCAACGTGTAAGTCTGTGTGCGCTTGCTTGGTATAGATTGCTTAAATGATGATTCATTCAATGAGGAGCAGGAATAACGTCGGAGTAAACGGATCTTCGCCAGCATACCTGTGTCAATTCACACATTCAGCCCCTCTATATTCTATATTAAATGTCGCGCCCAAGAGCTTTCACACTCCCAAGGTGTCAGGTTAAATACATCAAACTGTGCTCAGCTGGACTCATATTTTCAAATAATATGCTTGCTTTGTCTTTGGTTGCCGTGGTGCTCGAACAGTCACCGACCACTCACAGTGCCGGTTACAAAGGTCAAACTGGAATAGACAGGAAACTTTTGCGGAGGAGAAGACAAGATTTCTAAATACGATTTTGAATAATGATATGGATCCCGCCACGGAAATCTCCCTCCAGTCCAAAATATGAGGAAAACGCACCAAAATAATCTAGCCCCAGTACTTTTCATTCAACCCTAGGTGTTGTCACATATAGTGAAGTATCAATACATACCAACATTAGATACTTGAAGCGCTTTCAATACTCATTTTCATCATTAGGAGATAAACGGGTGCTGGCTGTGCTTTTTGTTTTCTCCACGAGTCAACACTCACCGCAATATCCATCGTTGGACAAAAATTGTTATTTATGTGCCCTTATTCAGAGACAATATGCTCCCTTTCAGTTTTCAACTGATTATGGATATACGTTTTTAAAAGTGTGTGTAGACAGGAGACAAGTTTTGTTTTTCTCTATTCAGCTCACTGATAACCTGATTTCACTGATTTCCTGCTTGATAAAAGTACCATTCAAACCTTAAGCAATAGGAAGTGTGGGGAGGATCTAGCTAGCGCGGCTAATGTGCAGCTCCCCAAACAATGAAATGGAGGACAAAGTAACAATTCAAGAGGCAAGCCAGTATTTCTGGCTGCATTTGTCTGTCTTTTCAGAAGACGTGGCTCAATGAAGAGAGAGGTACTATTGTAAAACAGGAAATCAGACAATCAAGTGATGATGTCTGGGGAAGTGGACAAAGAGCACAAAGCTTCAGCAGACGTGTCAGAAGTTACGCAATACCCATTTACTGAACTTTTGGTCAGTTCATGAGACTAAATGCATTCTACCTGGTCATTTTAATAAGCTTACCTTTTAAACTCCTCTATCCTCTTAATGGACACAAATTCACGGCATTCAAAGTTGACCTTTGTGTCACGATGATAATGTGTGTTGCATCCAAATAAGTTCCTCAAACTAAGAGGCGGAACCTAACCGTGTGTAGCAACATGTCAGATCAAAGCCACTCAACATGTCGGACATTTCACACCGTCGGAAAGACGTCAAAAGTCCCTTCACTCCATTCAACAGCTCTCTTATGATAATGGCCCAACGACAGACAGGTCGGCGTAGCAGGTCAGTAACTTTTACAATGCAAACAGCCAACAGACCTTCCTAAACATTAACAGCCTGGGTCCCCGGTCAGGTGCAAAAAGTGCTTGCTAAATGTCCAAGTCAAATAAATCGCCATTCGGCTCATTTTTATGTTAAATATTAAAATGAAACATGGTTTCATTCTGGTCAAGCAGTCTTTTTTCACATGGGTGAGGCGGTTTAGAGAAAATGTGCTTTACCTAGCGTCACACTGACTTATCAGATGAAAATATACTGACGTCAGAGTCACGTCAACCCGTCTTCATGTCTGGTGCCATTCTGTCCAGTATCTTGAGACCGGACACCAAAGGCTTTCTATACATGGCCTTTAGAACAGACTGGATTTGTGTAGGAGGAGCCATCTGTGCCCTTTAGCCTACAAACCCGGTTATGGGCTTGCCATATAAACCCCCCAAACTTTTAGTGTTTGTTTCAAACGCCCCTAAATCCTCACAAGGTGCCGTAAGAGGAGCAGGGGGGCATTGACAACAACAGCACAGCAGCAGAACAACGCAGGAAGCTGTATTGGTATAGACACCTCGGTGGATACTATACAAACAAGGCTTACCAGGAAGTTAAGTTCGAGGGCAATTAATTACAAGACAAAGTGTACAACTGTGAAAAGTATTCACAGCAGCAGCAAATCTCCCTCCCATTAACTAAACAAGGACGTTTTTAAGCTCAACACGTGTACAAGCGGGTGTTATATCTAAATGATCGAAACACACCAAACTTCATCCATGATATCAGCCTTAAAAATGTCCCTGGGTATGAAGAGGATCAGTGTTTATTTGAGGGCCAATACAACCACTGACCTCTGGTCGAGGTCAGGGTGGAGCCATGTGACAACATGTACGTTTTGTTTGCCCACACCTATGAACCTACCTACCAGGCTGGCTGTCAATCTGCCTTCCCGCACAACACAGCAGCAGCCCATCTATCGAGACAGGCCTCAGTGAGATCATGGCACCAACGACTTCTGTCAGCAATTTATTTGGACAAGAAGCTAAGATGGACCCCGTCTTTGAACCGCCGAGTCTCCAGTACCCGGCGGGTTCCCTGTCGGCTGGTACGAGTGGGCCGACACTGTGGTCGGCTGTGCAGTTGGGTTGGGCCTTGAACTTCTCAGGTAGTTAACTGTTTGACAAAGGGTGCAGTTGTTGCAACAGAATGTACAAAGGTACAATTCAACAACGCGTCCCTTATTTATTATGTCACGTTCCTTGAAAACCTGTCAGGTCAAACACATTTTTAACGAACATTCAACCCAAGTGTTGTAGCGTTTGTGAATTTGCTCTATTTATGCTGCTGAAGTCATCAAGGCCACATACCATCAGCTAAAACAATGCATCACATCTAATCCTCACCGCAGCGCCATCATTATACCTACAAACACGAGAGCAACACAAATATAGAAATAGGTTAGCTTCACACACGGTACTCTGACGACATGTGCACTCACAGATGTTTCCATCCAACACACGGAAGACATTTTTCATCACTGGATGCTGTCCAAGTAAAACATGGCATTGTCTGTACCGGACATCCTAAAGGCTTTCATGTCAACAAGATGCCGTCTTTAAAGCAAGGGCTTTAACTCTAGCCATTTACAGAACACATCTAAGTGGTTTCTCTTTATAGCTTTTAAACACGCTAACGGTGGATGTGTGCCTGTGCCTCCATTCAATTGATGAGGAGGATCTCAATGTTAACAATACTTCTCAATTTCGTTCCCATCTGTTCTGAGAGTTCTCTGGGCCCCTTTAATGTCTTAGTTAATGTAATCGATGAATGATCTATCTCGTTTCTTACCCGATGGCATTAGCATCAATACATTTAAAAAGGTTTCCCTTAATCGCCCCGGCCACGAAAGCTTCCCCCTCGCAACAAATACAACTTTTTCTTCTGAGACATCATCCGTCAATGGGGTCGTACTTTCGTCTGTAGTTTCGTCTGTATTGCTACAGGTCAAAGTCCCGAAAAGTCAAGGAGGAGGACATGCCCTAACACACAGACTAAACAGAAACTTAAACGTATTCCTCTATTCTGCAAAGAATGGCAAATCCAGCGCGGAGTGCGTGGGCACGCTGGTGAATCACTGCTGTGTGGCAGAGACAACAGAGACTGAGAAAAGGCAAAAGAGACACACTGCGAAAGGCCAAGCAAAAAATTTCCTTTCCATAGCAAATAAAGCTCGTGTTTGTAAATATGAAATAACGTGATTACATTCATTTGGCACGTCTTACCTGTGCGGTAGAATTCTCAATGACTTGCACCAGTGGGGTCCTTGTTGACATGTTTGATGGACTGGAAGTTGCCACAAAAAAAAAAGGAGAACGGCGAAGCAAAACGATTCGTCAGTGTCTATTGTGCATTTAATAACTCTCCAGCCGATAGTAGAGGAAAACAAATTCCAACAGATGTCCAGTGCTAGCCAGCTAGCAGCACGACAGATAGCCCGTGAATCAACAAGTTGAATCCCTCATCAGCGGCTAGCTGAGTTAGCCAGCTCGAAACTAGCTAGCAGCAACCGCACGTCCCATGTTTGTCAACAAAAAGGGGGGAAAGCAAGGTGACTCCTTTAGGTTCGGATTCGGTGTGACATTCGGTGTTCACTCCGAATTTACCAGCGTCGACGAACAGCCTGGTGTTCTGTCGCCTTGACCAGCTAGCTTATCGGGGCTAGCTTGAAGAAAAGTTGAAGCAACGGTTGTATAGAACCGACAATCAGATGGCTAGTTAGCTAAACCTGCGAGCCTGCGAACTAACGTCCGAGGAAGAAGAGCAAACCGTCGCCGAAATCTACACAGAGTGTTCACCCGGAGTAGTTTTCATAACTAGGTGTCGACTCCAGTTTTTCCTTCGCTTCCTCTCGGGGTTGAAAGTCCGGGGTCCACAAACTATCAGGCCAAAGTTATTCCCGGAGAGGTCTCCAACTCACGCAAAACAACACCCCGAGTAAAATATCCAGGTGTAGTATCCCCCCCAAAACGCACCACCATGTAAAATAGTCACATCGCAGGTGAGAAACACGAATTTAATCTGTTGCGCTCGTTAACGGGCTGGCCAATGTTAGCCCATGTAGCTAGCTTAAATCGCTGTTTCCTTTAAAGCAAAGCTAGTTAGTTAGCTTATCTCTCTGCGGCCGCGGCGGCGGGCACTGCCACAGAGCCAAAGCTCAAAACTCAAAATCCTCGGGAAATCACCGGCGCTCTTCCTGGCGTTGCGTGATCGGAATAAGGTCGTTTCAACAGCGCTGCACTGCAGTGAGGCGACACGCCAGCTCGCCCTGTCTGTACTGCGACTGCTAAGATCACCGGAACCGGCCGACCGAAGGAGGAATCATCAAGTTTGTAAAATCCATTATCGGTCTGCCGGGGTGGTTCTCGTTAAGGCGGTGCGAGTCACGGGCGACAGGGGGAGAGGAGGCGAGAAGCTGCTCCCGATCGCGGTCTATGCGCACGATCCTGTCCTGATACCGGAACAAGCTCGCTGCAACATGGCTGCTTGCACCACGACTGAAAGAGGAGGGGTGGGGAGGCAGCGAGTTTCGCTCCTCGTTCGGCTTTCTTCGGCTGTTTCCGCTGGTGAACTCGTCATCCTCCAGTTTGTTTAACGGTTGCTTCCACGTTCCAAAAACCACAGACCGGACCACCACAGGCCCCGAATGACCTTGTGTGTCAGTTGCTTTTCTGGTCATTCAATTGCTTGCAATTAGGTAGCCTACCTACATATGGATCTAGCCCAAGAGCCTCGAAACAAGTCTATGATAATGCAAAAACAGCTCAAAACATATAATTTTGTTAGCATATGACATAGCGGTTGCTAGTGCAATGGAATGTGCCATTGACCCCCAGGGGCCCACATGCAATCATATATTACCTCACACAGGCTTGAATCCACCACCACTAGTCCTCAGGCACTACTAAGTGCCTGAGGACTGTCAAAATGCATATTGAATTTTCTTCATGGGTTGTATATTGAAGCAGAACACCAATCAGCCTTTTTCACAAGCAAGGTGACCTTTGCTGATACTGGAGATTCTCTTATTGGATCTCCTATATTGGATATATATATATCTCCTTATTGGATAGTACACATCATGAGCCCTGGAGAGACTAGCTAAATACATAAATGTACCAACCATTCGCACAATATAAGGATGTTAGAGAGAAATTAAAGTAGAAATCAGGAAATAAAGGGGTACGACAGGCTTGTTAGTAATGACTGGGAGAGCATCCAACTGGCAGGATTTCCCAGCGAATCAAGGGAGGAAAAAAAATCAAATCCCTGATGAGGAAGGAGTGTTTGTTGGGGGACACACACTGAGAGGGACGCAAACAGTGCACACAAGTGTTTTCACACAGCCTTGTTACTGTACCAGCGGGATAACTGTGCCTTTTTTTATAACCTTATCAATTGGCAAACACTTAGACCGGCCCAACTTGGCACAACACGTCCTCTTTTTCATTAATCAACGTTGAATTGCCACAGGGCCGACATATTTTGTGACAAGCGCTTTGTCACCAAATGCACTGGTGCGCAGATACGTCACGTGCACTCAGTGCACACTTTTCATTTGTTATATTTTATATATATATATATATATATATATATATATATATATATATATATATATATATATATATATATATATATATATATATATTTGTGTGTTGTTTGAGTGAGTGTTTTTTGTTGCTGGGAATAATTTGCTGTATTGTCGCCATCTGCAGGATGCCTGAATATATTACAGTTATTAGCTATTTATATATTTATGGTGTCCCATAAATAAATGAATTCAACTTTTGGCTGGCATTCTTTTGGTCTGGAGAGAAAAAGGACTTTGAGTAGGATGATAAACCGTCAACTGGTAATTGCAGCTGATTTGAGGTTATTTTAAAGTCCTTTTGGATGAACAGAAAAAAATGGTCCTTTCTTTTATCTCCAGTCTCTAAGCCAACTTTGTCTGGCCTAGATCGAGGCTGTGACAGTCATTTTGATATGAAGCCAATCATTTTGTGTGGGGAAGCTGGCATGCTGTACACAGAACCACTACTTTTAACTGCCAGGTCTCTGCAACCTTCATGCATTCCTGACTCACTCATCTTCATTGCTGTGACAGCAAAAGAGCACAAAGTTTGGAAAATCTTCACAGTTCTATCAATCAATTACCTATCAATTATTCAGTGGAATCCGACGTGTGCTTGTGGGTGGCAAGTCTTGAAGAAATGGGAACTTTCTTTTTTTAGGAGACCAGGCCTTCCTTTGTAGGAAGTAGGGGCCTCGGGCTGGGTGGATTTTGCCGGTCAGTATTTTCTGGTTCGGCACACGACAAAGTGTTGAATGATCTCTACCGTGAGCTCGTCATTTGGGGTTTCCTGCATCGGTTTTTCATGAAGCCACAATCACATACATGAAATACGTCTGCACAATGAGGACCATGAGAATTGTCATTTTTATTGTATTATTCCAATTATACAACTTTAACCCCTCACTTTTGTGAGAGTATTAATGTCTCAATACACCATAGGTATGTTTTTACCACGCTACATGTGCCATAGAAGACTGCATTAATGTTAATTTATTGCGCCACTAGTTTGTACTTTTCTTTCTTCAAAACAGCCACATTTGTGACACCATAATCATCTTTTCAGCAGAAAATAGGATAATCCCCCTGGAGCGCCACTAATCTTTTATTAAAATGTCTCCATTTAGCGCTGAATCTTTGAAGATAGCATCAGTGTTACTGGTATGTTATTAATAGGCCTTTCCTGTTAAGTGTCAAAGATAATTTTAATTACATCTGTTTGACACTACTTGGTATAAATGATACCTCAACGTCTTGAGTCTGACTAAAAAGACACTGCATTATTGATGCAACAAACAAATGTTTATTGAGTAAAGACAGAAGCCAAGTGCAAACAACCAGCATGGGAAGATAAATTGGGATTTTGAAAATGACAACAATAACGTGATTCTGAGCAGATCACTCAGTTATGCTCAGCAAATTCAGACATCCGAAGGCAACATAATCAAAATATCAGTTAACTGGGGAATAATTTGAAACGCTTTAAACTATGTACATAAATCAGTAGTGTCCTTGATGACTAAAATAGTCCAAATGTTTGATGTCTTATTGTGGTTATTAACACGCAACCACAGGGAGAGGACGAGGAATAACGTTTCCTTGAAGTTTGCTTAAAAATGACCTCCGGTATTCCTGTCATGCACAACATAGACAAGTAGTCTCATTGTTACATTTATGTAAAAGAAAATCCTCCAAAAACCCACACCTTTATGAAATCATGGTGGAATTAAAAGGGGGCTCACACAAAAAAAAAAAAAAATCAAAAAAGGCACACTGTAGGAATATAAATAATAAAAGATCGGTGGGGGCGCTAAAAAAAAAAAGCTTTGTAATCACTCGGGGAGTGAGGATTCACCTCTGACTCGCTCTCTTTAAATAGCACCGGGCAGATCCTCCACGGCAACGGTCGTCAGGTCGGAGTAGAAGTGGCCCTCGTTGTCTCCGCCCCCGAACACCAGCAGGGTTCTTCCGACGGAGCTCGCGTCCATCGCCGCGTCTTCACCGTCCCCTGAGAAACGGCGGCGATTGGGCGCGTCCATGGTGATGATGGCGTGGCCCGCCCTGGGGACGGACAGCTGAGGGAGAGTCACCTCCGTCCAGCGGTTGGTGTCTGAACCAATGAAACAAAGGACAAAAAGTCATTATTTTGATCATGAACAGCCATCATATTGAAGACCTTTTATATTCATGGTAACATACATCAGTTTTCCTACTTTAAGGACTACAACTAAGTAATACTGGACAATTAATAAAAAAAGAAAACATGAGTGTTAATCAGTACTTCATCCCGGGTTCATGGGAGTGTCACTGTGAGCCGTCTCTCACCGATATCAAAGATGAACGTGTCGCTGAGAGCGTTGCTCCCGTTGTAACCGCCGTGGATCAGGAACTTTGTGTCTGAGAGCACAGCGCTGCCGTGCCAGCTGCAACACACAGATTAAACAATGCAGAGTGATGCAAATTACACCCTTTATTTCTAATTTGTGCAATACCAGTGAATATATACATATACATACACACACACAGATATGTAAAAAGTACTGCGGTACAACATGCTGTTCCAGTTGGGCGGGTTTAATTGCGTACCTTCGAGGAGAGGGGGCGTTCCCAGTTGTTTTCACAGCAGAAAACTCCATCAGACCTAACGAGGAACCCAAAAAGCAGGGTTTTTTTACACCGCAATGCACACATATAATCCTGTAATATTCACTCATTTTCTGTAAGAAGTTTTTTTTGTGCGTGGCTCACCGAGGTCCAGCATGTACATGTCATTGTAGCAGACCGGCGTGTCCCACCCGCCGAACACATAGATCTTCCTCTCCTGCATCACGCACGCAGAGTGGCTGAAAAGACAAAACAAAAAAAGCGAAGGTGAGACGGGAGAGAAAAGGTATCGCCGGTGACGCTGTTCGGATCAGACCGTCTCACCCTGAGCGGGGGGAGGGCGCGTCGCCCGTTACGATGGGCTGGTACCAGATGGAGAGGTTGGGGTCGAAGATGTACAGCGAGCCGCTGCAGCCGTCAGGCTCCGGGTTCGGACGCGGAAACACTCCTCCCAGCACAAACAGCTCGCCCCGGAACATGCTGCAGCTGTGGTAGGCCAGAGCAGGAACCTTCCCCTGAGCCTGGAGGGAGGCGGGGTGGAGGGAGTCAGGAGAAGGACATGAAGGAGGAGGACAAGCAGGAGGAAATGCATGCAGAACAAACACACACCTCCACCATGGTCCACTTCCAGCTCTGTGTGTCCAGGATGTGAACGTCGTTGAACCACTTCTTGTTCTTTGAGCCTCCGAAGACGAAGATCCGCCTCGAGTCCGGGTCGTATACGGCCGTGTGGCCGATCCTGGCCTCCGGAGTCGGCCCCTCCGCCAGAGTCTCCGCCGCGAACCAGGACATGTCCTCTGTAAGACACAAGAACACTCGCTCTGGCACCGAGCAAAAAACTCTCAGTGGAGCCTGTTTATGAGTGTTTTTTAGTGACGGACCTGTGCAGAGCTTCCACATGGGATCTTTGCAGAACTGCATCCGAGATCCCTGACCTCCAATCAGGATGGCTGTCTGAGCATCAATGGGACACAGAGTTGGTCCCCAGCGACCCGACGGGCTGACCAATGGGGCTGCAGGAAAAACCAAACAAGGGATTTGGTACTTCAAGGGTTACCGGCTCACAAAATAAATCTTCAGATGATCGAAACGGTTCCCTCCTGTTTACAGCCTTTATGCTAGGCGCCCCTTGGCTCCAGTTTCATATACAACGGGGATAAAATCAGCACATTTCCGAACTGTCCTACCCAGGTAGCAGTAACCCGGCTTATCCAAGTTTATGTCCACAGAAAAAATGACTGAAATCAGGTGGGTGGTGTGTACAACAAAAAGTCAACATGAACCTACCGGTTTGTGTGGGAGTCTGTCGACTCTTCGTCCTGGCCGCACTCTGAGGCGGCGTTTTCCCCACAATCCCCTGTGCCTCCCCCGCTCCGTTAGCTGTGCAACGGAGAGAGTGGGAGATATTTGACGGAAGAAAATAAAATAAAGAAACGCTTCCCTCCTCCAGGCCGAGCCACGGGAGTGTCTTTAGGCCCGAGAGGCTTTAGCTAAACCCCTGTGGTTCACACACGCACACACACAAAATACACAATATCATCATATTTTAGATCTCCTGAAGCAACACGTTTCTCTCTCACCCATTCTCTTTGGCTTTGTGGGATCCGCCGCAGTGGCGAACAGCTTCTGGCTCCCTTTGGTTTGACCTCTGACCTTTCGCACAGGCGTGGTCTTCTCCGCCGCGCCATTGGGACACACGTTCTCATCTTCTTCCCCGTGACTCGTCTTAATCCCGTCACCGTCTTCCACTGCCGCACGCTCCCTCTTCCTCTTGCCGTTGGGCTCCCGGGCGGCGAGGGGAGCCACGGTGTCCTGCGACGGCCAACAGACGACGACATGCGTCGCTTAGCAAAGAAGTCATGTTTGGAAGTATAACCGAAACAGCGATCGGTATCTAATGTGTCAGTCAACACACAAGTGACACGGGATGCAACGCTGCTACACCGCATGCCTTGAGGGGGATGTTACATTCATTTGTCAACCCTTATTTCAAGTAAACAAGTTTCAATCTGCGCTGGTTTTGTAATAAAAATAAATAAATAAAAACAAGTCATACTAACTAGTGTATAAATTAATTACGGTCTTGAAATATGACTAACAAGTAGCTCTGGATTTGGACTCTAGCTCTTTGAGTGGCTAATTTCCAACACTTGTATGTATAGATTATGTATAAAAAAAGTAAATTATTCAGTTTACCTTTGGTGTGTATTCCTTCACAGACACGTGCTCTGGCTTTGACCAATCTTCTTTTACCTGAGGGGGGGAACGGACGCTTATCCATTTAAATATATATATACTGTGGCAAGGCTTGGCTGTTTGCGGAGACAGCTATATTACCAGTTATCTGTATCTTTGGGTTCGTTGGATATTTACCAGGTTTCCTCCTTCCAGAGTCACGCTCAGTGTGACGTTGTCTGTCCAGCTCTCCTCTTCCCACTGCTCCCACGACAGGCACCTGCAGGACGTTAACAAAGTAAACCTACACGCTTTTAGGAAGTGTTCAAAACGTGTCATGGGGACACAGTCGGTCAACCTACTTGTTGTATGGAGTCAGTTTTCCAATAGTGATGGGGAAGCGGTTTGCATCGTTGAGCTCAGCGTTGACGCAGATCCGCTCCCCCCACGGCCCCCTGCTGAACAGCACCACCTGGCGGACACTCGGGGGAACTGCGACGGACACCCTGCATGAACCTTCAGCACTGACGCAGAAAACAAAATACAGAAATAGTGGGATATTGGTATCTTGCTGTGCATAGAAAGTGCAAGAGGTAAAGTTGTTCGACCGTAACGGAGAAGCGAATCAACGCAACCCATCCTTTCCCGTTAACACGGTTTGTTTGAAGAGGCGCCAAGGGATAGAGGTTTACGACACGGAGAACTGCTTGACGCTACAGTAATCCTAACAATATTGAACTGCGTTTAAGATTAAAGTTCAGAGACAATACACGGTGAGTAGCCCGCTAACTTATGTCAGTTAACGGTTAACGTCAGGGTTAAAAATCATCGTTTGTCGTTGTTACCTCACAAGCCTTTGAGGAGGACCGTGTACTCCAAAAAGCGCATATACTCCGAAATCTTCCATCTTCGCGTTGACGTCCCCAATGAATCGCTTTATTGTCACAACTCTTTCCCCTTTCCACTACTTTAGTTTGACGAACTACACTGCCAAAACAACAATATCCTTTCGAGTTCCATTCGACATCTCCCGCCACCGATATGTGTTCTCGGCAAACGAGTATGGGCGCGTGTTTTGCTGTTACGAGTAGCTGCGCTGGTGGAGTCTGTACTGAAGAGTTTATCGCAGAACTACACCTCCGCCCATGCAGTGTACGCTGAACATAGATCGAGCACACTTCAAGCGTGGCATCACAAACCGTAAGCCAATCAGAAGCCTATCTTCAGTACCGCTGCGAGACCTAAGCAAAGCTGCGTTCAGGAGTCCTTGTCAACAATCTATTATAATTTTTTTTACCATATCCATGTCTCGTTTTTATCAATTGTAACTTAACTAACTGTGCTAACAGTTAGGTAACTGACGTAATCGATTAAAAAAAATACTAAAACATAAACCAGTTTTATTATTATCACTCAGAAGGTTCTGGCACAGGGTCTGCTCATGTCATGCCTTCACTATTGAAACTCCCTCCTAGCAGGTGTACTTGTCAGTGCCTCACGACATCTGCCACCTACATTTTCTCACACCACTCTGCTCCTCCGTTCCCTGGTTACCCGCATTCGTTATAAAGGAAGTCAACAAATTCTTTTAGCTGCATTCCAAATTGTGTTTTGAAATTATATGACTAAATTATTACATTACATGATTGATTCCTGATTCCTAAAGTAGATACAGATTCCATGTAATACCCAGTGAGTAGTACTTGATGGATACTTGAGGATCAAACTCACATATGAAGACTAGGCAGTACACATAGGAAACCTTAGACATCAGATTAATGTAATTTTCATGGCAGGACCTTTTTCAGATGAACCCTGAAGACCGAGCAAACAGCGAACAAACCCAGCTGCCCTCAGAGCGTGACTGGATTGTTTCTTACAGCCACTTTACTGTTATCACTGCACCTTTCTTTTTTCCTCGGCACTATAATCAGATCCTCCCTCTCACTCTTAGAGTGTTACCCTTATGATGATGACAGTTGCTGGACTTTCATGTAATACACCTTGCTTATAGTTGAAAGAGTTCCAGCTCCAGGCATGCTGACATGTGGATTATTATTTCTTATGTAATTATAGTAGCTATGTATTTAATATATTTATCACCTACCGATTTTTTTGTCTCTATGGTGTCTTTGCATATGCATATGATAAAGAATGAAGAGAAGGATTCCTAAATTATTTTGAATAAATCAACTACTAAGAATATCTTATTTATCAAGAGACCAGCTATTTAATTCAGGAAATGTGGCAAATATAAAATGATGTAGTTGACAAAACGTTGCATGCCGTTCCTGAACGCATCCCCAAAAGCTCTTGAGTTCGAAAAGCATTGTGGGATTGGACGCCGGTGGAAAGCTTCTCGAAGGAACTGCAAAGATGATGGTGAGTCAGTTAGCATTCATGCCCGAACTCAAATATATAATCTACGTCCATCCTTCACTTTATCAGCGTGAATTTGCATCTGTACCATTCACGACTCGGACCATTCCCGTTCGGCGTTCCTTGAAAGCAATCATTTTGTGGAAATGATTTTTAAAACGGTCTTATTTTTAGCCAGAGTTGTTAGCCTCGCAGGGGAACCAACATGAATGGGCGTAAACGATGCTAACGGCTATGCTAACTAGCTAGCTAGCCTCTTTGTAAGCGGAGCTGCGTAGGAAAGATGACCACCTCCCTTTAACTGCTCTGTCACGCTGAAAACCTCACCGAGTGTCGTTAACTTCGTTCTATTGCTCGAATTGTTAGTCATTCCGCATTTGAGTCTTCCTAGAGATTTGTTATGCGCGAAAGAGTGAAGCGCAGTGATGCAGACTATTAAACACCAGCCAGGGTTGTTTGCAGTCGTTTTTTATATTTTTTTACACAGAAAACTGTGTATTCGCGCAGATAATACGGTTTTATGACATTTAGCCTGCTACAGTAACGTGAGCGGATTGCAAACTGACATCCGGCTTTTGACAGCGTCACACAGCGTGTCTGAGGGGAAACAAAAGCATCACCACCCTGCTGCAGCAGGATCAGCCACATTATGGATGTTTACCTGTTTTTAATTTTATAGCTTAACTAGTAAAGCAACTGACTTGATATTGAGGGATATGGCTGTTTTACTATGATAGTAAATCATTTTATAGATCTTTTGTTGAAAGAACCCAATGAAGAATGCGGCTCATAAGTTTGTTATATACGTTCAAACGTTAATTTGGATAGTTTGCTCAATTTGAACAAGATCATCTTTGTACATAATGAGCAGACTCTTAATGCTTACTTACTATAGTATATATATTGCACAGTGATATCGCATTTGGCATTTCAAATAACAGAACCAGTCACGGTTCTGTGAAACCGATCTATTCTGTATTGTGTGATGTTCATAGAAATATAGAAACTTATTTGTTAACTACTTACAGAATAACTTGTTTGTTTGGGGTTCAGCATACTTTATTGCCTGTCTTTACCCTCCGTTACTGCATGTTTATCTTCCTCCTTTTAACAATCTTCTTCTTTCACTCCAAATCCCTCTCTTCAGCCCGCACAGGTTATCCTTCTGAAGGAAGGGACGGACTCGTCTCAGGGTGTTCCCCAGCTCGTCAGTAACATCAATGCCTGCCAGGTGAGGAAACACAAATATTTTACTTTTTTTTTTTCTTCCCGGTGTGTCGTTGTGTAAGTTGTCTAAATGCTGCTGTTGGGTTGTCTTTTCCAGGTGATTGCTGAGGCTGTCAGGACCACCCTTGGGCCCAGGGGGATGGACAAACTGATGGTGGATAGCAGAGGTGAGGCGTAGGTTCGGACTTGGAAGTCTGAACAGAGTCACGGGTTGAAGTCGCCCTCAACGAAAATGTGATTTTGTGTTTTCCAGGAAAGGCCACAATCTCCAATGATGGTGCCACCATCCTGAAACTGCTGGATGTGGTTCACCCCGCAGCCAAGACCCTGGTGGACATTGCTCGCTCGCAGGATGCTGAGGTGAGCAGGGTTTCTTTTTACCGTTTAAGGCCTTTAGGGTTGTCGTGATTCCATTCCCTTCCGGTCAAAGCGTCATACAATATGTTTTTTACGGTCTTCGTCCTTGTGTTTTACCATCCTCAGGTCGGGGACGGCACCACCTCCGTCACTCTCCTGGCTGCTGAGTTCTTGAAGCAGCTTAAGCCGTACGTGGAGGACGGCCTCCACCCCCAGACCATTATCAGAGCCTTCCGCACTGCCACCCAACTCGCTGTCAGCAAGATCAAGGAGATCTCCGTCTCTGTAAAGAAAGACGACAAGCAGTAAGCGCTCACTTCTTACAGAGACAAGTTATTTCCACGGCAGACAGCATTTTGGGTTTGTCATTGAAGTAATTTTGTATTCTTCGGTTGTAGTTAAATTGGGCTTTTTAAAGCTGGTGTAGCATTTTTTAAATCTACCCCGGCCATCCCCTTAGAGAGCAGAGGCAGTTGCTGGAGAAGTGTGCCGCCACAGCCCTGAACTCCAAGCTGATTGCCGGTCAGAAGGAGTTCTTCTCCAAAATGGTGGTGGACGCTGTCATGTCTCTGGACGAGCTGCTGTCTTTGAAGATGATCGGCATCAAGAAGGTTCAGGGAGGAGCCCTTGAGGTTTGTCTTATTTTCTTTTGCTCCCACTAAAAAAAACTTGCCTCTGAAAAAGTTCTCAATTTAGTTGAATTTACTTGAGCATCTTGTATAGTTCTTTTGTGCTTGTTTACATTTTTGAAATTCCAAATACACCAGGTCACACTTTCACTCATTTTTACAGGATTCCCATATGATCTCTGGGGTCGCATTCAAGAAGACCTTCTCTTACGCCGGGTTTGAGATGCAGCCTAAAACTTATAATAATCCAAAGATCGCTCTCCTCAATGTGGAGCTGGAGCTGAAGGCTGAGAAGGATAACGCTGAGATCCGCGTGAACTGTGTGGAGGTATGAAGGCCGCAACACAGCATCAAGATGGGATGAAGTTCCCCAACATTTTGTGAAATTCATCTTCTTCCTTGCTCCCTGTAATGTTTTTTAACTAGTTTTCCCCCCCTTTTCTGCAGGATTACCAGGCTATTGTGGATGCAGAGTGGGACATCCTGTACGATAAACTGGATAAACTCCACCAGTCAGGAGCCAAGGTGGTTTTGTCAAAGTTACCCATTGGTGACGTGGCCACCCAGTACTTCGCTGACAGGGACATGTTCTGTGCTGGTAGGGTGCAGGAGGAGGATCTGAAGAGGACTATGATGGTATGACATAAACGGACACAATGTTTAAAACCATATATGTGCGTTCTTAAAGGATGAAAACGGATGCCTAGAATACCTTCCAGACTTCTAGTGAATGTTATATAGTATACAGCGGAAAGCTGTATTTGTTAACTCCCAAGTAAAGCATCTGTTACGTTACTGTTACTGTTTAATTCACCTACGTTTTTTGTTTTTATTATTTACTGAAACATTGTGTGTAATTTGACATCCAGGCCTGCGGGGGCTCCATCCAGACCTCAGTGAGTAACCTGACCGACAACGTCCTGGGACTGTGTGAACTCTTTGAGGAGGTCCAGGTTGGAGGAGAGAGGTAACATGGTCACCCTAAATTTGTAGGTGACCCCTGCATGAATCAGGACCTGGCTCACACCCGTCACGTCTGTCTGCAGGTACAACTTCTTTAAGGGATGTCCTAAGGCGAAGACGTGCACCATCATTCTGCGGGGCGGAGCCGAGCAGTTCACAGAGGAGACGGAGCGATCTCTGCATGACGCCATCATGATCGTACGCAGAGCCATCAAGGTCAGTCGTCGGACAGATGTGTGTAGCTCACAGCACGTAGTAATTTGCAGTATAATATATTTATTTCATAATTATTAACTCTTAATGCGCTGCTGTTCAGTCCACTTATTCGTCTGCATGTGCTACTATGAGGTGTCACAAAATAGCAAAATCAGAGTGACTATTTGTTAATCTTCCTTAAAATTAGCATCAGATTTTGTACAGTATCAGTTCACAGCCAACGTTTCGACTTCTTTTAGCAGGAAAAGCACAAAACCCAACGTATTTAATGACCTTAATGATTGCTGTATTCCACTAGGTGGAAGTCCTGGTATTGTTCTGTGACACTTAATGGAACGAAAGCCAATGTTACCAATACACCTTTTTGTTTTGCCTTCTACAAAGTGTAAAATTGTCTGTCTTTTATAAAAGGGACCGTTTCAATTAATGTAGATATCGATTCAAACTTATTACTAGGTTTTATTTATCTGCCCATAAGGGCGCATTGTTGGTAATAGGCTGGCTGTTCTTTACCCGTTTCCAGAATGACTCCATTGTTGCGGGAGGAGGAGCCATAGAGATGGAGCTGTCCAAGTACCTGCGGGATTATTCCAGGACCATCCCCGGAAAGCAGCAGCTGCTGATTGGAGTGTACGCAAAGGCTCTGGAGATCATCCCCAGACAGCTGTGTGACAACGCCGGCTTTGACGCAACCAACATCCTGAACAAGCTGCGGGCCAAACATGCACAGGTTTGGAGGATGAAACGCACACCCTCACCCAGTCCCACTCAGGACTTAAAACCAAATCGCTTTGCATAGGGCTTAAATGAGCGGGAAATGAATGCATGCTTCATGTGTCGTCTCCCTGCAGGGCGGTATGTGGTACGGCGTGGACATCAACAACGAGGACATTGCAGACAACTTTGCTGCCTGCGTGTGGGAGCCTTCCATTGTGAGGATCAACGCACTGACGGCGGCGTCCGAGGCAGCTTGCCTCATCTTGTCTGTGGACGAGACTATCAAGAACCCGCGCAGCAGTATGGATGGCCCTCCCGGCGGTGGCAGGGGCAGAGGCCGCGGGAGGCCCCATGCCCACTAAGCGGGGTGGCTGCCAAGCCTAATTTTGAACTGGCATTAAAATCCAAATGCAGATTTCTTTAATTCTGTTTAGGTTACATTTACGCTTGGATGCAAAGATGGCGTTGAATGTAGCTCGGCGTGTTTGACCTGCGTATGGATTTTAATTCTAGGTAACGTTAGGTGTTAACAGTCATAGATGCACTGCAAATGGATGGAAAAAGATAAAAAGGGGGGGGGAGAAAGTTCATCTATCAATTTCAAGACCAATTCTTTAGACTTTGTCATAGGTGGACTTATTTCTTTTCTATGTTGCGTGTGTTTTTCTTAAACATTCACTTGGTATGGTCTGGTTAACATTTCGAGCCTTCCATCTTTATACGTGTAGCTGAATTGCAGAGGAATAAAATAGAAATGCAGAAAGAATGGAATTAGTCCCCCTTTGGTTCTGAACTAAACGCACTCCTGTGCCCTTAGACACTTTTGCTCTTCTCTGAATTGACTCTTCCATCTGTAATTTGGATTTGTGTTATTTGACAAACACACGCGTAACACAGGAAGTAAAGCACTGATGGGATGTTGCGCAGGTCTGAGCCGTTCATTGTTCTGGCTGTGTAAACCTATTTATCTGACTGTTCTCAATAAATTCAAAGCTGATATCGCACAGTTGACTTTTACCATGTGTGTTATCTGCTGAAGGATGGAGTAGGAATACGTAGCCCTTCAGACCTAGTGGTCTCGAAATGATATAGTATTGCTGCGATTAATTAAAGGCTGGGAATCCCATAATGAGAATATTCTTATCACTTTGCAACCTGCACAGGAGAAGGTTGGGTGAGCCTTGCAAACATTAATACAGTTTATTACAACATACACAACAAAGACAGGCTTCTAAATGTGATTACAGTATCTGTTAAAGCAAGATCATAATTAGACAAAAGAATACCTAAAGTTGTACTTTATCATTACATTTTAAATGCACCAAACCGGTCTTCCTCAGTCGATTAACAACACATGAGCCATCCTCCATAATAACTGAGCTCACTCCCATCTGCTGGGAAAGGCAAGCAAGTTCACTCCCATTGTATGTCAATAATAAAGTATAATCTGGTAAAATAGCTTATTATAAGGATAATGCTCTTACCCTGATTTACAATGAACCACCCCAAACATTACACATGAATGGTGACTGTACTCTGTCAGAAATAAGCAAAGTCTGCAATAATGCCACGTCTCCCAGTGTTTTTAATGCTGAGAAGTTAAATAGGCCATTTGACCCACAGCCCGCAGGCAGTTCAGTCTTTTCGCCACCAGGTCGAGCACGAACACATTCGCGAGGGAGAAACTCTGCTGCAGGCAACTTGATTCTATCAATATCTGTATATGGAAAGGGAAATAGGATCGAAATGATGTGACACATCCTTGTATAATTCATTGTATTAGGGGGGCAGCAGTCATGTAACTAATAAAAAAGGAGTGATTTTCACTCTAGGTAGTTTAACAGCTAAAATACACCACGGAAAGGGGGAATATTAGAAGCTATCTTTGCATCTCAGCCGCCTTCTGGCATTAGCTCTTTGTAAAAGTGTTCTTCTGACTCATTTCTAGGCGGGAAATATATATGTATATGTATATGTGGCGTGAGGTAAGACTGAGTGGCGTCTTTTTTTGTTGGAGGTACTGTGAGGCCCCTCCTCTTCAGCTGAGAAGATGCTGACATGTTTTTAAATGCTTTATGAACATACGTGCATAAAGCATAAACGCCGGCGTAACCGTTTCCTTCTTAGATCGCAAAGCCGACGCCACAAAGTACCGCTTTTCCTTTTCTACAGTTATCATCCCTGGAATCGTTCCCCCCCCCACCCTCCCCTATGTTTTTCCAATCCTCGTCTCTCCTTCCTGCTCCTCCTCAGTTGGACAGGAAGTCTATGGAAGCCCGGACGGAGCGGTTGGACATGACGTCCACGGCCGTGACTTTGATCTCCGTGTCTCCGAATTGCATGGTCGCCCTGATCTCTCTCCTCTCTGGGCCCCCCCCTCCTCCTCCTCCTCCTCCTCCTCCTCCTCCCCCCCCTCCTCCTCCCGCTCCCCCCACTCCACCCGGCACTGGGAGCGGTTCCGGTAGGTCCAACGTTATCGTCCCGCACTTCCTGACCCCGGGGTCGGTGATGTAGGCCACGTCCTCCGCCGAGCTGCAGTAGATGTTGATGATGATCTTCCGCTGGCCCAGGCGAGCGGGCGTGTAGCTCCGCCTCACCACCTCGCCCAGGGCCACCGACTGGTCGACGCACACGAAGCGGTCCAGGATGTCGGTGCACCACTCGCGGCCCTCCTTGACGAGGAGCTTGTCGCGAGGATGGCGCCCCTGCACGAAGCGGTTCAAGACGCCCACGCCGTAGATCAGCGGGCACCGACGCACTCGGACCTGCGAGAGAGACGGGGGGGGGGGGGGGGGCGGGAGATGTTAAATAGATGTCCCAAGAGCCGCTCTACTGCCACCAACGGGGGCGATCCCGAGCACCCACCACGGTGGGATCCAGCCCAAAGAGCACGGCGCCCTTCAGTATGGTCAGCCCGACGTCGTGGGGGATGATGATGCGACACGTCCGCCCCACCGCCCTCTGGACGGCCCTCTGCAGCATGGGCGACTCGGCGAACCCGCCGACCAGGAAGAGGAAACGCACGCCGCGCACCTCCGGCTTTGCCATCAGCTCCTCTGTAAGGGAGTTGGGGGGGGGGGGAGGAAGAGGTTGGAGATGCACACTCTTCGAGGGATTTGCGGGGGCTGTGAGTGAAAAAGTATCTTTGTGTGTTTCTCACCAATGTGTTTGACGATGTTGACGATGGTCGGCTGGAAGAGCTCGTTCATGGCTTCCTGTGTCAGCCGCAGCATCCCCTGGGACGACCACTTCACAATGTTCATACTGACACAAGCACACACACACACACAGAGAGAGGAGAGTTTGCGTCTTCAGTAGTCCGCGTAAACAAAGTCGATCCATCGCTTGATCCCACGCGGCGTGCGCTCACTTGCTCCTCCTGAGGGCGGCCTCCACGCTCTGCCCCTTGTGGCTCTTGTAGAAGTCGATGAAGGAGAAGGGCAGGGAGATGTTGAGGGCGTTGGCCCTTCCCGGCGCCGCCGTCCGTTTCCTCGCCTCGAACGCGATGGTGAGGTCCACCCAGGCCGCCGGCCGCTTGGCCTTGAAGCTCAGGATGAAGTCCTCGCCGAAGATCTGGCACAGCATGGCTTCGAAGGCCAGGTCCACTCCCACGGCGCCGTGCGGACCGCCTGCAAACGTAGGGGGAAGTTTGGAAACCTGCACGTTGTTTTCTTCGGTGCGTTCTGGCCGATTGGGAGTGTTTGAACCTGAGGCCTTGTAGAGCTCTTTGAGGGTTCCCTGTGGCTGCTCGATTTGATGGACGGTCAGGTCAACAGTTCCTCCTCCGCAGTCTGCAACGATGTACCTGTCACCTACACAAAGACGCCAGAACAAGCAACAAGAGGGAGAAAAATGTTGGGATGGATGAGAGAAGAAAACGCAAGAGGGAGACGGACTCTCGACTGCCGGGAGTGCAGCTGGGTAGAGTCCCGTGAGCTTGGTCCTTCGTGTGTGTGTGTGTGTGTGTAGTTGTGGACAGGAAATGGAGCAGAAAGGGTCAGCGAGGGCCGCGTGGCTCTTCAGATAGTTGTCATCGTTCAACAAATAGAAAGAACTGTATGTAAAACCCCAGATTTGGGCTAGTTTAATTGTCCCTGGGTAGGATTTTATCATCTCTAGCAAAAACTACATATCTTATTAGGACCATGTTCTTGCATTATTGAGTTCATTTGTGCAGCATTTAGATTTGGGATGAGGGGGGACTGGGGAGGAACGCAGTGAGGGCAGTAAATAAAACTGAGGGTTATTAGACATGAGGGAGTGGAGGGGTGAAGGGCTGCTGCCAAAAGTCAACTAGCCATGGTTAAAAGTCAAAACCATCAATATCTCCGACATGTGGGGTCTGTGTGCCCCTCTTAAACGCACACACACACACACACACACACACACACACACACACACACACACTGTAGCTCTTACCAGTCTGCAGCTCAGACCACAGCTCTCCGGTTCCACTCTCCACTAGGAAGGTCCTGCTGTGTCTGGATCGCCTCAGCTGCTCCCTCGCTGCAACAGGCCAACACAAAGCTGAACACGCACAGCTATACAACGTGCTTTGATTTTTACACACACACACACACACACACACACGCACACCCACACACAAGCCTTTGTCATTAAATCAGGTCAAAAAGTCACCGTGAGACACAAGATAGTGGTTGAAATGTGTTTCCAGCAAAAAACGTTTTGAAGCTATGCAGTTCTCCAGTGGCGTAGGAAGCGTTACTGGGTCCCACAGGCCCGAGGAGAAGTTCCTGTACCCCTGAAATGTTGCTCGGGGCCCCTCTTTTCTCAGTATAAACAATTCAACAAGAATGTCTTTGGACCCTCTCCAGCTGTGGGCCCCAGGAGGCGTCCTCACCTTTCACCACCTTGCTCTGCTCGGGTTCAAACATTTTTGGTCATTCTGTGAAAACATACAGGGTCAGCTTTTGCTAAACCGATGCTTAATAAATTCTGGCTCGAGCAGAAGAATACACTTTCATCCGAATGAAGGTAAAGGTTTGTTAATGAATGCTACGAGTTTTAATCAAGTTCCATAAGATGCATTTAGTCTTTAGATTGAAGGTAAAATACAAAAAAAACAAGTAATTTTTTAAAAATGCCCTCACAACTTTTCCTTGTGTAATTTGCCCGACTGGCAGTATTAATGGAAGCCAGAGAAAGCAGAACACACCCGTAACACATCGGGCAGAAATATAAAACACCTGACAGCCTCTTTGACAGATATGCGCACAAGTAAACCATGAAATGAGACATGACGGCCTTTAAGAGGACAAATATCAAAAAATATAATAAAAAATATATATATAATAATATGAAACGCACACGTAATAAACCTCTACAGCTTTCAATAACACAAACTCATTGCTTTGGTTATTGGGAAGCTTGTAATTTTGTGTGTGTGTGTTGTAATAGGTTGATTACGAGGCAAATATTGAGGAACAACGACTACATTGTCTTGAAAGCAAACACTGGGGTTAAGACTGTGGATTACGCAGGAGGTAATGTAAGTCAGTAAGTGTGTGTGTGTCTTTGAATGGGGGCGATGAATGAAATGCAAGTCTGGAAACCATTTACATGAAACAGCAGAAAAGAAAGTGCACGTGTGTGTGTGTGTGTGTGTGTGTGGTGTGTGTGTGTGAGAGAGTTAACGACTCCCGTGTGCTATCTTCGGAGCTGAATGAGGTAAAATAGAAGCTAAAGATAGCAGAAGCCATGACGACTGTGATGCCCAGTGTGCATGTGTGTGCGTGTGTGTGTGTGTGTAAATACTGTCTGCCTGTTTGTGCGGTTGCCTGTGTCCTTGCAGTGTGCGACCTGGCAAATAGAAAGTTGGAGGGGGAGGGAATGTTTAACAGACAGGAGGAAAAGAAAGAGAAATGAACGCGAGTGAAGGAGAGGGGGGAATGACAGACCGGGAGGGGGGGTGAGATCATAGGCTCACCGCACCTTGTTCCAATTACAATATCCTGAGCCTAGTGTGTGTCGTGGTGTGTGTGTGTGTGAGTGTTCTCTGCGTGCGTGGCGTTCGCCGCATGTCTGTAAGCGGGCCCCGGGAGTTTGGGCCGCATGTTTGTTCGCTGAATTATGCATCAATCATCTTCTTTGCGCTTTGCTGAAAATTAGCAGCATTTTCCTGGTGCTGCTTCAAACACAACTCTTTCCCCTGCAGCTTTAGCGTAGTCGTGACAAAATGTCATGTTTCCACTTAGTGCGTGGTTTATTTTTGAAAAGTTGTGAAGGGTTTCTGGTTCTGGAAATGTTTTACTCCGCTGGAGCTGCTATTTTTTCGAAATGCTCTGGGACCAAATCCCATAAAGAATCATCGCCCCACTAGTCAGTTCCTCTCATCTCTATGGAGGGTTTCAGTGTCATGTGTTTTTTTTTCTGGTTTTAAGTTTGCTGCTTTTATCAGGGAGCTTTCCAGACTCAACACAAAAATGCACAAAGAAAAAGCACCGACAAACCCTCTGTACGCAAAGCCTGGAGCCAAATGACTGATAGGTGACACGCAGAGTGGAGCACTTATAGCTAAATGGGACATAAATGGGGCGGGACTTACATTATTTGGATAGCCAAAAACCCCACTTCCAATGCTGATTTTGCTTTGTGTGTTCTGGGTGCATAGTGGAACTGTCTGCATACACATTTGCCAAATCAATCTTATGTGGTGATAACAGGCCAGTGTTGTATTTGCAGCTTGAATCACAGTTAAGTTCATGTGCACAACTTCCTGCTTTGGACTTTTCATCAAAGAACCAGATCTCAACCCATGACTCAAATATCTTTGCAATAATTCATTGAAAAGCCACACTAACACCAAACACATATTATAAATAGAATAACCTCACAATCGGGAAAAGAGCAAGGTCATCCGAGGAAGAACCACAAGTAGTACATATGTTGCCAGTTCTCACACACAAACGAACCAAGTTGCTTCTTTGAATAAACCACAATCCTTTGCAACACAAGTGAAATCCAACAACATTTCCAGAAACACATTGTGGTTAAATGCTTATGCGCTTGTAAAGTATACACACAGAAACACGCACGCACACACTCTTCTCTACCTTGTCTGAAGCTGGAGTCAAAGGGCCGGGACCCTTCTAGATCGAAGCCATTCGTGATCGGCTGCAAGCTCAGGTCGAGCACCTGGTGGAGGCGAAGCTTACGGCAGTAAATGGACGCAGCTTCGGGCTCCAGCGCGATGAGGAGCTGCTCGGGACAGTCGGGGGACACCAGACCGGCCTGGAGGACACAAGACAGACAGAGAGAAACATTGAACATTGAAGGTCACATTGAGATACTAAAGGGGCCGAAAGGGGGAAAGTCAGACATGGGAGGTACTGGACCAAGGGCCCCCCTCAAAGAAATCCATCATGCTTGTAGATACTGATGCGGTTTGTATATACACATCCATACAGCATCATTAGCAGAGGAGAGTTTATACATAAGCACAGTCTTGATGTATTAGGTGTAAAGTTGAGTGGCTGGAATGATGTGTGTGTGTGTGTGTGTGTGTGTGTGCGTGCAGGGCGGGGGTCTGGACACCACTTCCTGTGTTTGTATGCCGGTCTCCCTCATTGTTCACTTGTGATGACCTCATCACCAGCAGGAAGCACACACACCCCGACGGCCTCAAGCTGGGAGCCAGCGCAGGGTGTGTGTGCCTTTAAGCCGGTGCGTCTGCATCAGACTGTTTATGTATGTACCTGGGTGAGTGAAGGGCAGATGAGAGATACAGGGGTGAAAACCAGCGTGTTTTGGTGTCAGAAAATGTGAAAATTGAACAGAAAGAAAGCAAGCAAGCACTCCCATGGACTATTGCATACTCACTCTCTCTATCACACACACACACACACACACACAGGTCGGCCCGTTCTCATCGACGTATATTGTGAGAGGACTCCTGGCAATCCTGTCCATGTACGCACACTTCCTACAAGTTGTTGTAACTTGTATAGCATACTGTAGGTGTGTGTGTGTGTGTGTGTGTGTTGATGAGCGGATATTCGAGGAGCAGCGTTATGACTGTCTGTCTGTGTGTATATAGCAAGTGATCCTCCATGGGAACAGTGATTACACAGCCTCCATCTCGTGCCTCTGTCTCACACGCAGCCCTGAATTCTCCAAGTCGAGGAGCTTTTATAGGCACATGTATGTACGACACTGGCAGCCATTGAAGAGTTGATCATTTACAATCATACGATCATAACAAATTTGTAGCCTCTTTCATATCAATTTATCGATGCTTGATTCATCCAGATGTATGCGAGTTCCTACCAGGTAAGCGGCCTCTCTCATGAACTGTTTGGCAGGTTGTCTCCACACGGCGGGGACGGTGATTACCCATCGGATGTCTTCTCCCTCCAGCACGGATGACGACTGGTCCTTCACCTCCTGAAACCGGATCAATGAAACGCCTCCCATGGTGAAACGACCAAAATAGAACCATGAGCTTCAATCAAGGCAAAACACTTCAGGAGCCACACGGCAGCAAACATTCATAGTCGCATGAACACCTTGCCTTCACCGTATGAAAATACATCACACGCATATAATCTAGTGATTAAACATGTCCCTATGAGGCATCGTACTGCAATCATAAATGACGGCTTGAAAGCGCACCTTCAGAGCATGTTCCCTGAAGAAGTGCAGGGCATGACTAAAGACCTCGATGGCTCTGACCCTGCGCCCGCTGACCGCCTCCAGCTCCGTCTCCATGGTGAGGTCCTGCAGGAAGCAAAGCCGCGACCATTTAAACTCTACAGCAAGGACAAGTCGTCCTTTCTGATGCTTCAATGATTTGTATAGCACACATGTGGGCAGCAAAGGGGACAGATATCCAGGTTTTCAACTTTTCCACAATGCAGTTTGATGTAAATTATTATTGATCTCTCTCACACTTGTGCTGTGGATCTTCATCTTGAACTTATCAAAGTACAGCCAGTGGCGGGCCTCCTCCGGGTCCAGGTCGTGGTAGAAGTCCCGGGCCGCGAACCCAAAACTGTGGAACCGCAAATCAGGAGTCAGCAGCAGACAAGTCGGGCTCTTCTGATTGGCCACGCCGGGGTCGCCGCCCTCCCAGCGCCTGCACGCGACGGAGAGAAGGTTGTCAAGGGAACCCAATGGAATAACAGAACTGAAGTGAAGACGGCACACCCGGACGCTCTCACTTCATCATGTGGATGGCGTCCGAGTCGTGTGTGAAGCTGAACGCGTAGCCGCTGGAGGTCGTCCCGAAGTCTATCGCCACGACGACCGAGAACGGACGCGGCATCCTGGGTTTGACCTCCACCATCTGAAAGGGAGAGTTTGTGTGATTGGTACTACGGCGCTGAAGGAAGAATATTTCTTACATTATTTCTTCTGTTTGATGGATTAAAACCTCTTCTCTGCCCCCCCTTCAGTGCTGAAATGTAGATATTTCCTTACCACAGATGTCGGAGAATGCGTTAAGTCTACGCTTCACTTTAAACTCAAGGTGTTATTATAAACCACTAATAACAGCGCGAAGTGGCCGTGGGTTTTTACAGGTCATGTTTAGGAGCTAAATATAGGCATAAAGGGGATATGGGATTGGGTGTGTACAAATGTCTGTGGTGAATGTGTGCGTAGTTACCGGTGACGGTGAGGGGGTGAGGGGTGTGATGCCGCAGTCATTTCTAGCTGTGGCAGGCGACGAGGGGGCTGATAAGCGATCACCTGGGAACGAATGGAGAAAGAGAAAAAAGGTGAGGAAGGTATGGTAAAATGTAAGGGTGTACAGCGGTGGCTTACTGTTGAAATCTCATTATAAGCGTGATTCAGCTTTGGGTACAAGTGCCACACAAACTGAACTGGAAATGAACGGAACAGCCCGAAGAAATGTGTGTGTTTGAGGAGAGATACGCAGCCCCTCTCTTATCACAAGGAAAGAGCCATTATTGGACTGTCGTCAACTGCTGCTGCCCGCCTGTAGGCAGAGCGTTCTTTTCCCTGACCTGAAGCTGTACAGTAGATGTCAAAGTGAATGTTTTTCCTAAACTGCAATGACTGGAATCTGATAAGAGTAATTTTCCCAAGTGGGAGATGGAGGTCAGCAGCACGTTCGTACTTCAGAAGATAACCATTTTGGCAAAGCTGCCGCAGCAGCCTGGCGTGTGTGTAGCTCTTACTAGGTAACTGCAGACCGCTGAGGTCCGGCTGCACCATGTCAGCCATCTTTACAGGAGCCAGCGTCTGTGGAGAAACACACCAACGGCAAGATGATGCAAACGGAGTCATGTTGAATTTACGGCCTCCAAATAAGATGGCCTAATACAAACGCAATGCATGAGATTGAGAGAGCAGTCTGGACACAGCAGGGAAGAAGACAAACACACACACACACACACAACCATCTTTCAAAGAACACTTGAAGTTTAAGCTATTTGACTTCTCGGAAGAAAGAGGAAGCGTTTATGAATTAGAACGTCGACCAAATACTAAATCTACTGATGGTATCTATTGGACTGGGTTAAACAAACAACAGAACCTGCAAAAGTAAGAGAAACGTAATTTTTTAAAGTTGTCTCAGTGTCGACGGTATTTTCCCCAGCACATGCATTCACTTTGTGTGTGCTGGTTTACATTGGCTCGTGTGCGCCTGTGTGATCTGAGCCAACAGTAAACTAAATAGAGGAGTCCAATGAAACAAAGCTGTGTTTGTTTAAAATCCCGTTCTGTAAGTGTGTGATTGAGAAAGTGAGGGAAGTACGAGTGTGAGTTAGTTTGACTTTTTTTTTGCCTACATGCATGCAACATCTGTTTTAGTTCATGTGCCCGAAAACATTTGAGCATTTGAATGTACACTGTTGTGCACTGCTGTGCCCTTGTGCATCACTTTTTCTTTTCTTTGCGGAAAACAAGAGATTGCTGTTTGATGATAAAACCGGAGTGGGATCTCTCCTCTGCTCCTTTGCCCCTTGCCCCTCAATTCATTTTCTTATTTTCTTCTCTCTTTCTCAGACACACGACTTGGAGCTTGCAGGGGATCAACAAAACAAGCAACTCAGGCTCCCCCGAGACGACGCATTAGGGACATGTTGCGCAACACCCTCAACTTTTTTGAATCGTTAAAAACTGGGCTCTCAGACTTGTAAGTGTCGGGCAGCGTGACTGGCAAGTCTGGCTTTTGGTGCCCAATCGTCATGCAGCTTTGACAGTTTCTAACATAGCGAGGAATGCAGACAATGCAAACAGGACAGCTTGTTGTTTAGCAATCAAACGAAAACCGTAAAAGAGATCAGGCGTTGGAAGTTTCTGATGAATGCATTCCTCCGAAACTGCTTGGATAAAAAGCCTCGAAGCGCCACAAGACCGAGTGGAAATCTACAATTTGATGTGCTTTGAATCTTTACTCACCTCTTTGTGTGCTGTTGCGACTCTGCGTCCTTGTTTGGTTTATACCGCTCTAAAAGTATTCCCCCCGGCGTCAGAGTCCGAGTTTTGGAGCGAGGGAAGGAGATGGAGAAGAAGAGCAGGAGGAGACTGGAGCTGAACTGGATGCTTCTCTAGAATTCCCGTTTGAAGAAAAACACTGAAAAAGAGGAGTAACTATTTTCTTTCTTCTTCATTGAGAAAAATACAAACTTTCCCTATTGAAGTTCTAAGTTTGCAATTTGTAGTTCTGACTCTCTGCAACTGAGCTCGCTGCGTCTTGGCTCTGCACAGGAATGTAAGAGAAGAGTGGTGACCCACACACACACACACACACACACACACACACACACAGTTTGGAAGAGTGGGAGGGCTGTGACAGAGCATATAAGTGGAATGCCGGGGGATTTACCTCACTGGGAAATTGTGGTGTGTCTGTATGTGTTGGAGACTAAGAGGGGAGTATTCCATAGCAAGTCATTAAGTCATCTCGCCCTGCGCATTTACTCCCACTCCTCCAAATTGAGCCTTCCTCTGCTTAATTATCTCTTCCTGTCCTCCTCTTTGCTTATCTTTTCATCTCCTCACATACTGTCGTTTTGTTTTCATTACAATTAATTGCCTCTTTACTTTCCTTGTTGCTGTTGCTACACCGTTAACCTTTATGTACAACTTTCTGACTTTGCAGACAAAATGTGTGTTTTGTCAACAGTGAATAAATCATGTCTGACGTTTGTATCCACGACAATCAGTTTGATATTCAAACTATATAATGCATTTCATGCTGTCTTACCCATTACATGTAAGCATCTTCCTGTGCTTTGTGCGTGTACGTTTTTCAGATGTGTACGTGTGGACCTTAAGGTCCACAACAATCCTGCAGGGGTCTGATTTCTCTCAACTAGAGCTGTGATTGAAAGCATACATTAACCTCTAGACACACACACACACACACACACTGACACTTGCTGGCTCCGCCCCCAGTGGGCAGAGGAAGTCAGACCTCATGAGTATTTGAAAAAAAGGCCTCTGGTACATATATACACACGCACACACACATGCACTCGGTCTTACCCCGTCAGATTTACAAATCAAATTTGTGTGTGTGTGTGTGTGTGTGTGTGTGTGTGTGTGTGTATGTGTGCGCGTGCGTCGGTGTCTGGAAGCCATTACCTGGCATGTCTCCCAAAAACTAAAAGGCCCCACATGGATCCTGCCATCACCACTCTTTCTCCTTCTGCCTTCTGCTTTGTGGCCTCTTCTATTGTTTCACATCTGTCCCGTCCATGTTTGATTGGCCATTCTTCAACCTTCTTGTGGTTACCATTTAGTTTGATCCCTTGCCTGTGTTAAACTGCTCCAATGAATTATCAATGGCTGAAAATTAGCAGTCGGGTGGCAGCATTTCAACAACAAAGTTATCCTTTCAAACCGTCAATCTCTCCATCCCGTCTGAGACTCTCAAGGTCTAGGTGCAGCCTCACCCTTCCATCCTTGGAGGTCCGGACGCAGGAAGCCCAACACAGGAAGTGATGGAGTCAGGTGACAGGAAGAAACCCCTGTGCGGCATTCCTCTCATGAATCCCACATTATCTCTGCGACCCTGGAAGTCCTCGAGCAACGGGAATACACCCATAACATACACATGCACGAATGCGTTCAAATACACACACACACACACCCACACACACACACACGCACACACACACACACTCTCTATGACATTGTTCTTCCTCTCGATGCTCAAAATAGAAACTTACCATCCAGATAGAAATTATTCAAATAACATCACTTTATTTTAGTAATGGCAGTTGAGTTGATCTCGTTGCTGGCTTAACACAATATCAACTATTGTATATTTTATTACAGTAACTTGACTTGAACTACACATATTTACCTGCAGACATGTGAGGGAAATCAACCTCGACTGCAGGTCTTCGATGTAACTTAAGTCTCGGCAAGAAAGCCTATACTCATAGTTGAATGTAAAACTATTCCTTCAACATTAAATTGTAATGTTTTTTAATTACATTTTAGAGTTTAGGCGTCGATGATACCCCAAGTTTAGCTAACTCTGTCTGGCCTCATATTTACCATAGAGAGACTAAAGTAGTACTAATATTCTTATCAAACTACGCTGTTTAGGGTCATGGTCAAGTCACAGTGACAGATGCTCTGCACATTGTCAGGCCATTTGGAAAAATACCATTCTCCCTATTTCTTTCATGAAGGTGAATAATTACTCAACCTGTGTCCACATTGTGGGTAAAAAAGTCCTAATAATTATCCACAAGTCCTTGCATGCACAATTTTTCAAGGGAAACATATAAAGACACAAGAGGGACCTGGAGTCTGAACGTTGGTTGTAAAACACACCGGGGGCCCACTGAAGGGGAGAGGGGGCAGCGGGGGAAGAAATATTGGCATGTACTTGGTGACTTATTGTTTTCCTAAAAGTTTATTTCACAGACTCACAGCATGTTCAGCTAAGTCCTTGTTAAAATCCTATAGCCTGTTGCTTGATGGAGAGAAAGCAGACTGGAGGTACTTGTACATGCAAGAATACTGAGCTCTGCAGAAAATAAAAAAGGGCAACATTGCACCTATGAGTGCGCCGCGCGCTAACGGGACACTTCCAGCTCAAGTGAACGGAAGGGTGTGTGATATGTTCCAGTGCATGTATGTGTCCTTGCAAGTGGCATTAGACAAACTCACCCGAGAAGCCTTGGATGGGGGAACAGGAAGATACAAACTCACACACATAATACACACACACACAAACACACACACTTTTAACATGAGTGCCCCATCGACATCAGGTCTGAGCTATTGTGTAAGAAAAAGAGAGAGAGGGAGCAAGGCCGCAGAGAGAGGAACAGGAAGGGAATTTTTGATTATTATTCAATAGCGAATAGACTGAGGGTGGAATGTATAACAGTGGGGAGAAGGAAATATGTCTGTAACTAAATTGTTTATATGAGAACAGATTGGTGTGTATGTATTCATGAAATTGCAATGTTCTCCCTTGACATTCACGCGGTTGTGTGCAGTGTATTAAATCTGCTACATGAGTCGTCTCATATCAAACTAGTTCTCACTTTAACCGCCATTTTTACGTGTGCTCAGAGCTGAAAGAGAGAGATGTTCGACGTGTGTCATTCACGTTTGTGGATGTAGTTGGGCCGTGCATGTGTGCGCCGTGCTGCGTGTGCGTGTGTGTGCAATCACAAGGAAACTATACATTCCTGCAGCCTTTCATGAGTTTCCTACAGAAAATTAATATTGGTTAGAGTATAAATCAACCGCACACACAGATTTTGAGGTGACATTCTGAAGGACATCTGGTGTTCCTGATTGAATGTACCCATCTCCTGCTCAACACAAACGCACAAGCATGCATCTCCTATCCAGCGTTGACAATGTAGGAATAATCCAGCGAGCTATAAATCTGTCACGGTGACAATCTACGGTCAAGTGGAGCTTTCCTGAATGTTAATTACACAGCAGCGCCGTGGTGCACGACTCAAGGAAGACTTTGCAGAATAGTAATTTGTTTGTAAAACTGTGCATGACATAGAACCTAATTCAGTGACTTTTGCAAACTTGTTGTGTGTGTCTCAACAGTGTGTCGGGAACCCAGTATTGTAGTTTATTCATCATTCCACTCCAACATCGATTTGTGGTTATGGGCACGGAAAATGTACATCCTTGCTTACAGCTACTGTGATCCAGGTTGACCACATAATATTACGGTTTCACCCAGATTACAAACCATGCTGCCCATAAAACCCTGCTGTGTGTTACAGTCGCCCTCCGCTGTGCTGGTAGAGTAATGCACCCTTTTATTTACTGACTTGGGACAACCCGCCCACCCCCCTTTGTTTAGCTTTCACAAGGGCACATGGATTGATTTACAGCTGTTATGAAATGCTAGGACAAAGGCAGAATGAAATGTAACATCAATCAGCTATGGATTCTTGATTTAGTTGTGGTAGTTAAGCCTTAGAGAACTAGGTGCCAAAAGGCTAATGAAGTATATGACCTCAATTATCTGTAGGTGCTGCAAGTAAAAGCAGATGGCTATTTTGTGAGTACAACTGAAGAATGACTAAATGCACAGTTTACTATTGTTTTTTTAATAAACTACAGTTTTCAGAATGGGCAGTAAAATGTTGGTCTTCCGACAAGTTTATGTAAGAAAAACTAAGTCTGGAACAGAATCTCTCTGCATACACCGACATACATGTCACTGTCATCATGTTATTTATGTTAAACAGTTTATCCGACTCTGAACATGTCATCACTAAAACATCACTGTCAGGTCTCTAAATCTGCGTTATGGAAACGGGTGGAGCAGAGCTCTTGGCCCCAGGCAAAAAAAGTCATTACAACAACATCCTCTTAAGTGTTTAGATTGAAGCACTGGTGTATGCATTGATATTATTTTATTTTTTTGTAAATACATTAAATTTCTCATAAGGGTACTATTATACTATATAAGGGATTAACATTTTGGACTGTTCCCTTGACTCAATCCAATTTTAGCCCCAATTTGTGCCATATATCATGAATATATTTGCGTCACAGAGCTGGACGTTTTTTCGGAAACACCATATAAATGCCCAGTGTGCAAAGGGTTGTTAACTAATAGTAACCTGCATTTATTAAGGTGATATCGGAGATTCTTGCCATCTAAAAATAAATTCTTAGTAATCAATATTTTTGCGACTGATTATTTTCTACATAATAATGTCCTAATATGACAAACTATACACCAGCAAATCCATAGGCGTTAGATTGTATTGTGACTCCAGGTGTTTCATATGATCACAAACAGGCATTTGCTTTCAAAGCTTCTTGTGACTTGTGATAGACAAATATAAAATCACAATAGGCCTGCTGTGTTTGAGTAAACGTTTAATAATATATTACAACAAAGTGTTGTGAGAGTATTTCGAGACTAATAAATATCAAATAGTATATGTATGGCATACAGAACAGTAAGAGTGAACGATGGGGTACAAACAGAGATGTTCTGAAACACATGTGCACGCTACCGCTCACACTCACATGACATGTTTTAATCTGCAGTACTTTTACTCCCCTCTTGTTGCTTTACCGGCCCAAACAACCTTGACAAACAAAAACCCGGAGCTTTGTCTGTTAAAACACGGTCGGACCTAGTTAAAAACCACCACGTTACCAAATATTAACTAGTAGTATAAATTACAAAATAGAGGCAACGAGAAAAAATGGGATACAATTTGTTTACTTACATGAATTGTGGTGGGGCGGGTCTTGACATCACCGCGACGAATGGGATTGCTCGTAAATGTTGCCTGACGTGGATCCCAGCCAATGACCGTTGTGTACAGCTGGACAACGTTTTCCCCCGTCGACGTTTCGACAGAGAAACAGGGGATTTATTCCGTTTTTAGCCACTTACGCGAGCTAGCGGACAAAGGAGACACGAATTGTTTGGCGTATTGGATTCATTTCTTCACTGGGTGTTTTTCCTGTGACGTCCGGGACCGGAGAACAGCCGTTCCCCCCCAGACAGCTGGTGTGCGGATTCCCCCTATAAGCGCTTGAAGTTGTGTGGTGAGTTGTTGTCATTAGTGGAGCTAGCGGTTTGCTACATAAAGAAAAGGAAGAACAACGCCGACCGGTTTACAGTGTTAATTTAAACGCAAATAATACACGTGTGTCTCCTGTACAATATAATTTGTTTTAATAACTTGCATACATGTCACGGGTGACGTTACTTATGGTGTTGAATCATTTAGGATCACAACGCCTCAAAAAGAAGAGAACACTCATGAAAATGATGAAAGGGTGACAAATAAACGTAAGAGTCGTTGCCTCCACTAGAAATAGTTTTATTGTGGTTGAACACTACAATACCGGAACATTCCCACGTGCAGTAACCCATGCAGTGTTAAAATGTTGGATTCATACCTTTTCTTAGCTCAGTAACACTAGACCATATTGTGCATGCACTGATTGAAGCACTAAACAACATGGGTTGATCGTATGTTGTTCATACATTTCGTCCTCAATAAGAATAAAGTAAACTTGAGTGATGATAATTTGTCAGCTATCAGAAAGATTTTATTTCCAAAGTCACGCAGGCATTTGCGTTTTGAAGTAGTAAGTGTAGCTAGTGGTGCTGTATGGCGGAGCTTCAAGGATGTTTGTTAACGTGTTGCATTCACGTACACATCGTGAGCCCCGACTTTCGCCCCTCAACCTTATTGTGACGTGTACAGATTCATTGGTTTATTGGTAACCCTTTGTGGCATACAGGTTTAACCATTGGCCTTAAAGAGATCAATATGTCTTTGAGTTGCAAACGGCTCCACCAAAAAAGTGACGTGAACTTGTGGCATGAGGCAGCAAAGACGTTGAGCTATCCAGTAGTGTACAATAAAGAAATCAAGATCCTAAATTTGTGTTGAGCACTTTGATACGTGGAATATTTCTCCATATTCATTCTGTGACCTTACTAGTTGATTGTGTAGGACCGAGCGGGTGGAGGGTCTGAGGTGCTGATGACGCCGTTGGTGAGGATGGCGTTTTCAGCAGTAACTGGTGTGTGAGGTCAGAGCTGTGCGGCAGCCATTAGCTACCAGTAAGGCACATGCACGGAGACCCGCGTGCACGCGCTGTCGGTCCAGCGGTGTAAACAAAGCACTGAGAGACTGTCTTCAGTTCCTGAAACTGGATGTCATTATTTATTCCCCTTTGAAAATATATATAAATATAAAAGTATGTATGTATGATGGGCCTCAGCCTCCTGCTTGATAGAAGATGCACAAACAGGTTTTTACCGGGGTGAGAGGGGTCGGCAACAATCTTTCGAGCTCGCTTCAGGGTCCTGGAAGCGAACAAGTCCTGGAAAGACGGCAGATTGCAGTCGATCACCCTCTCTGCAGAGCGGATGACACGCTGCAGCCTGCCCTTGTCCTTGGCTGTGGGTGCAGCGTACCAGACGGTGATGGAGGAGCAGAGGATGGACTCGATGATGGCCGTGTAGAAGTGCACCATCATCGACTTTGGCGGGTTAAATTTCTTCAGCTGCCTTAGGAAGAACATCCTCTGCTGAGCCTTCTTGGTGATGGAGCTGATGTTCATATCCTCTGGGGGGATTAGGAATGGAAACACTGAGGTGCAATACAACCAGATGTTGCGGTGCAACGGATTGCATACCGAGCTATCACTGCACACATTTATCTGTAGATAAAAGGTATTTTGGTCAGTCTTTTCATTTGTTTTCCACATGCATTGTCTTACTGCTACCTCGCTGCAACCTACAGTCTAGTATTTGTCAGTGTTAGTTTTACGGCACTATCAAATGGAATCAACATTTTCTGAATACTGCTACTCTTTAGATGGATTCAGTTATGCTAAACTAAAAGCTTGTTCGTGGGGTTGAATTTTTTTTAATCTTTGTACACATAATTTGTTTTGGTTTGATAAGTTAAGACCAACATTTTGATTGAAATTTGCTATTTATTTTACATTTTAGAATAAGTCATCTTTATTTGTAATTCCCACATTCATGAAAAAACTTGAACGCGGCCCCACACCACGTGACCGACACAGCTTTCTAACGTTAGCAAGGTGGCTAACAGGATTTAGCTAACTTGAGCTACGTTGCATCGCAGCGCAGAGTAATCCCCACTGGAGAAACGACGACCACGCACTCTTCGCTGGGTACTTGCTAGAACTTCGTGTAACGTTACACTCCGAAACGAGCACCTAGAGCACAATGCCAGGTAACTTTAACTTTTAAAAAGTGCGACGGCTCTTCTCGTCTGTGTGAAAAGCTGTTATAATCCCCGGAGCGTAGGCTTGTTATGTTGACCTGCTTCACGGATGCTGCCATGCTGTAGCAGCGTGCTAGCCGAGCAGCCGACTTTGTTTGGCCCTCACGCATCCGAACGCCGATTGTGTTCGAGGTTTGACCTCCCTGTGTGGTTTCTACGATAAAATGCCTCACCGTGTCTTTTTAGCGAGCTGCTATGTTCGCGTGTCCTTCCATTTCACGCCAGCCCACTCGCCGATTATGAAGGAAATAACCTAGCCGTCTACCCTTTGTTGTTACCGGGATAGCGCTCACCTTAGGCCCGTGCGTTGACAGCACCGTTCGGTGGCTCTTATCTGTATGAAGCTACGGCAAGCTAGCTGCATGGCAATAACGTTACCTCGGCTAACGCCATCCAATCGTTTTACCCAACTTTCCAGGTAGGCCCGGACACCTGGTGTAGCCCGTTAGCTCTCGGAAGGCGTTAGCAGGCTGCAGGCCACTACGACACAGCTCCCGCTTCACACGGTACACAACCGTTAACTGTTACGTTACATAATCTGTCATTTAGCGGGTTATTCTCTTCATTTTAACAGTTGTATAAATATGGCTTCGGTTTACCGTGTCTTCCAGTCTATGTCGCCCCGCAGGTTGGAGCTCTTGTCGGCGAAGTTTTTTTTCTTTTAGCCGCAGGTACAAAAGGTGTTTAGCTGTTTTTCGGATTATATGACCCAATAATACTTTTAAAAAAGCGGTTAGGCAAACATTTTCACGTGTGTGGTTTTAATATTTCAAGGACGTTACATACGATTATTTTATTGTTGTCTCACTTTAACTGTCCACGAAGCAATTTGACGTTATTAATATTGGGGATGAAACTGGTGACGTGGGGACTTTGTATGAAATATTTTTCACCGCCTGCCAAAAACATTATTTTGATGATCAACGTTAAATATGTTTGTGTGTGTAATTGTTTAAATGTTCAGCCAGTATTTTTAAACTAAGCGATTCACTGAGTGACTCATTTTCACAACGTTGGCTCAAAATTGTAATGCATGGGGCCATCATAGTTTAAATATTCTTTCTTATTTGAACCTTTTAATTTCAATTTATACAGAAGTTGTCCAAGTATTACATTTATTTTTTTTGCTTGATAAATTAATCAGCGGAACATGTTTTGATAGCTACATTTGATAATGATGATGATGATAATAATTTCCATGCCCCAAATGTCTACCGCCATCCTGGTTTGTCAACTACTCATTAAAAAAGTAAGCATTTCAAGTCGGGGGCTGAACAACTTCAGGCGATGTTTAACTATCAACAGATAATCTGCAGTGAAAGTGTTTGAGGTGGAAACCGGAGGTCTTAATTGCTTACATGACCTTTCCGTGTATGCCTTCTGCAGAGCAGGTTGTTGCTTCTCCTCAGTCGTCGTGATCAGGCACGCAGGGTTCTATGCTCCTCTGACTAAATATTAAATGGTGACCAACGTGTGGTTATGCACTTTGAACATAATGGTGTTCCTGGAGATTCACCTGCCGTGCACTCATGTTACCCAAGCAGAGGCGTGTTTACAGTGACCCATAGTTCATCTAAAGGTTCGGGACTTGCATACTTGTTAGCTTCATCAATTTAACACAATTTTTTTGAAAGTGTCTCATTCTGCTACAGATGTATAGTTGCTGGAGAAAAGCTTTGTCTTGTTTGTTTTTTCTCACTGCAAAAAAACCCTGTTGTATTAAAGAATTTGATTAAACTGTCCGGTGAATGAACACATTGGCACCCTCCCACATGCTGGTTTAGAAACGCTTGAAACCCGCTGGTGCCTTGCTCAACTAGTGCCGAATTTAATGATTGCTTGTCGTATTTTATCAGATTTGGTTTTCCACCCTCTGACTCAGTCTGACTGACTCGTGTCATCACTAACATTTTGTCTGCACTGTGTAATTGGACTGCTTTTTCGTTGTCCTCAAATGGACTGAAGCACTGACAGCTCTGAGCGAGGCATACACACCCTTCCTGTTGTCTAGTAACCTACTTGTATGTTTATTTGGGCTCTTCAGAAGGACTGCGTGTCCGCACAGTTGGCAGCACTGTGCCACGGGTCCGTCTCTGCTCTCGGAGGTTGACTGTGCCTCGGGCAGTGTGACACAGACGTCAGGAATCCGTGTCTACGTCACGCTATTTCCTGTTTTTTTTTTTTTTTGGTTATCAGGTTCTTGCTGTGAAGCCGCTGGGAGTTTGTCCTCTCAAGAACAAGGTGGTGTGCCGGCATCAGGCTGACCCCGGGGCTGTGTGCGCCGCTCGGTTGAGATCATCCTTTTTCCTTTTTTTCCCCCGCCTCTCCTTCCCGCGAGGCCTTGGTTGAGTCATGACAAGTCTGTTTGAGCCGGCTGGCCGTATGACGACTGTCTTTGTAGTGGGCCTCTCATCTGAGTGGAATCTCTTTGTTACATGAGTGGACTTGCACAAATAAGCATGGTTGATCACATTTAAAAAAAAAAAATCACAATTCTGGTTGGCTGGTAGAAAGAAAAGGTAATCTTATCACTAGAAGTTATTTAGTCTGCAAATGTCTGACGTCTCTCCATTCAGTGGGGAATAATGTTATTCCATCCGAAAGGAAAGAAAATGAAAATATGGCTTCATGATGTCAGGCCGAAGTCTTGTGTGTGTTTTCCTCGTTGATAATGATGCAATCAGACCTTTCACCACAGCACTCAATTCACTACGCCCCCCCCCCCTAAATCAGTTAATTCGTGAGATGCCGACAACTCCGTTAAGCCTGCAGACGCTCATCCAAGTGTTTGTGGTCAAATAGTTTGAGATGCCACAGACGTGTTTTTAGAGATGTTTCTTTCCAGCTGTTGACGCTGGTTTCTATCGGCATCTCATTTAGATAAAAAAATATGGAAAATATTCGATCACCATTCTGCTCTTCAGTGAAATTTTTCAGTATTGGCTGTATCAAGTTTGGATCTCGAGTGTCTCAAATTCCAGTTCTTACCAGATTTTCTAACCATTGCTGTGATGTAAATGCTTCCTTTGCAGAGCCGGCTGAGATGAGCGGTCCAGAGGTGGCCAAGACACCGGGAGGTGGCGCTCCGGGCAAGGAGGGAAAGGAGCCAGTGGCCAATGGGCATGCAGGAGAGGGCAGCGACGCCAACCCGTTTGCTGAGTACATGTGGATGGAGAATGAAGAGGAGTATAACAGACAGGTGTTTGTGTGTGTGTGTGTGTGTGTGTGTGTGTCCCGCACAATGCTTAAATGGACATGAGGCACATCACGTATGGTTGTTTGTGTTTTTTTGCGTCATAAACATTCAGTTGGTGGAAATAAGTTTAAACAATGTCAAAGTTCTAGTATTTTGTGGTCTGATTGAATATTGGAGCTTAAAACTCTGATATTGATGTTGGTCATTTTCAGACCAATTTTAAGAAATGTCTCTGTCAATACAAAGCACTGCATTTTTTATCAACTGATAAATGTTCCGTGTGGTATATATTTTGGTTACACTTCTTGTGTCCCCCTGTGCTTCTTTAACATTACATGTCATTTAGCTGACGCGACTTACGATAAATGCATTTTAACCATAAGCATATAAACTCAAAGAGAAAGTGCTATTTCATAAAATAAGCTGATATACAACTTGTAATAGATAAGAGCCATTATAAGTACAACAATTAAGTGCTACAATTTGTTAGTTTTTTTAGTCAAGGTGACTGATGATCCTCGTCGTTCAGCTCGGTGGTTTTTATTTAGGTTTTCAAAGCAGCCCAACTTTTCCCCTCCTGCCATCCAGTTCCCAGGTCAGCTGATGACTGACACCCACTCGTAGTTCTAGTGTTGGTACTATTTGAGTTGCATGGGTGGGTATGAATGTATCCGGTACTAAAGGAAAAACACGTTTCATATTCAGTGCCCTTCAGCATTGTGTTTTTTTTTCTCTTGATTTCTTCGTTGAGTCATGTATTTCAATGCGACTCATTACCGACGAGGTTTCTCTTTGGGGGGAAAAGAGACGGATTCTACTTGTCATGCAAATAATCCGTTGTATATTCCTCCTCCGGTCCATCGTGGCTGTTTTTCTTACTGTCACTCCTCCCGCTCTTTATCCCGCCCTCCCCCCACTACACCCACGTGTTGTCTCCCAGGTGGAAGAAGAACTGCTGGAGCAGGAGTTCTTGGAACGCTGCTTCCAGGAAATGCTGGAGGAAGAGGACCAGGACTGGTTCATCCCTTCACGTGACCTTAACAACCAGGGGGTGGGGCAGCTGCAGCAGCAGCTCAACGGCCTGTCCGTCAGCGATCACCATAACAACCTGGAGGAAGTGGCGGTGAGTCAGATTGCATCTAATTTCACAACACAGGGAATTTTGCTGAACGCTCGAGAGACGACGTTAAACCAAACGTGTTCTTGCTCTTTTTGCTGCAGAGGAAGAGCATCTTGAATCCCGAAGCAAAGGAGTTTGTCCCGGGGAAGAAATACTAGGAGTCCCCCTCACCCCCATGGAGCCTTCATGCGCGCGCACACACATACACCAGTTCTCGCATATTCTCAGAGACTCTGGCGGCCACGGCCGCACACACACACTGATTCACACACTCACACACACTTGAAGTCAAAGGCGTGCTGGCGGGCCCAGTTGGGGGGTGGGGGGATTTCTTCTATTTTTTTTCTTTTTCTTTTTGTTTCTTTAATCTTTTATTTCCTGTTTGTTTCTTGTATACAGAGGGACATTGGGAACGGGTGGGGGAGGGGTGTAATACCAGCACCGCCTTGCAGCAGGCGATGGCTCATCATTGCAATTCAGACGACACCGTTGGGGCTTACAGAGCATGCAGATGTCATTGATTTCACCGTGCAACCGAGGCAGCTACCAAGCAGTGATACCAGGACAAAACATCTAATAAACATGAGAAATTACTGCACATACGTGTTCATTTGTGTGCTGTCAGACTTGATTGATTAAAAACATCGTCCGAAGGTAAAGGGTCTCCATGACAGCGAGGCTAGGGAATGACTTGGGGTTCCGGGGTCTTGTTGGGTTCCCGCAGCTGCTCTGTTGTCGTCACGGTCGGTCGAGCCCGTTAACGTTTGCTCCCGTTTTGTCATAAGCTCATGTGACATCACAGCTCTTGTGCGCTTTTTTAAAAATGCGCGTTCTTTATTTGTATCTACGGCGGCTCCGTTCCAAACCAAATTACAGACCCCATCCTGACCGGCACCCGGTCAGGATCTTAACAGACACATTGGGGGAGGGAGGGGGGTGTAATCATGGATTAGAAGTTTATTTTCCCAATTAATGTGGAAGTCCATGTTTATTAGAACACAGTGAGTTTCTCAATCATGCATCAAGTTGAGTTAAGCAAGACAAATATTAGAGGGAAGCTCAAAGATTTGTGAACCTTTAAAAAAAAAGAAAAAGGAAAAAAAACAGACTTCAGTTCTCATTATCATTATCTCATTATGTTCAGTTTTCATTATGTTTTGTTCTTGGCTTCATCCGTCAGTTCTATTTGCATTTATGACGTGTAGTGAGCAACCTTGTTACAGGGGAGTATTTGGTCTGGAACAAAGTCAAAAACTTGGTTTGTCCAGCATCAGTGTCATAAGTGTCCATTTCCAAATCAGGTTTTAAAACCTCTCCTTTTTTTTTTCTTCTTTTTTCTCCATGTTTTTGAGGATGAGGAGTTTTGTGTCTCTACTGGGTACAGGAACCTGTGGTGTCCATTCAGGCCTGTTTGCAGGAGGAAACTCAAGACAATATTGTCATGGCCAATCAGAATAAAGCAGTATGGAACACATGGCCGACAGTATGGCTTCCGTGCTGTTCTTCTCTTTGTACATCGACTTTTTTTTTTGTTTTTTGTTTTTGAGGAAGTTCTTCTTAACCATAACTCTTTTGTTTTCTGGCTTTCCCTGAAGCGTCGCCCCTCAGTATGATCTCCGTTTAAGTTGTAAAACATTCAGGAAGAGGTTGTATACGTGAAGGTGCTTTCTAGGAAACCCAGATTCCCACAACGGTAAACATGAATTATTAAGTACGTTCTAGTTCTCGGCTGTCTTGGGTTGAAAATGCAGAGACAATATTGTTGCCGTGTGTTCTTGATGCCGCTGTTTATTTGTGGTATTCGTGACAATGTCTTTCTGTATTTTTACTGTAACGGCACACACTTGTGCACTTGCACTCGATTTAATTTGAGTTACAAGTACTCAAGTGTGTTCCTGTATGGGCAGTAGAGGACGTGTAATCTTGGTTAGATGGAACTTCCTCACGCAGTGTTGGACCACACAATGGCGCCCTGGTGAAGCCAATAGGAATGTCCGCCAGGTGGATTGTACAACATGAAATCATTTTTGGTGATTTTGTTTAGATGCATTAGATGACAGAAGCCGTTTTAAAAAAAAAAAAAAGGAAAGAAAAAAAAAGGTCCAGAAGACAGAGTATGCATTTCAATACAAATAAAAATAATGAAAAAAGAAGAATAAAGATGTTAAAGACAAATGCTCTGTGTTGGTCTTCTGTCACTTTTTGATGCACACTATTAAAGTCAATGAAACTGTATAGCGGGAAGGAGAGAACCTTTTTATTTTTCTTGCAATCTTGGACTGTTGGTGATTAGGATACATTTTTAGACTCGTCCAGATTAAGCATTTGCTCTTGACCTGAGAAGCACAAAAACATACTTTTTATCAGCTGTTCCAAAGATTTCTATTGTACCCAAGTCTTTCTGATGTTCCAATATCCATTTTTCCTATAATATTGGTAATCTGCCACTTTGAAAAAGTTGTTAAAATCTTGTCTGCCAAACAAGACTGATGTGATTTAAAGGGAACAACTAAACGTACTCTAAGAAGAATTAGATACTCATTAGGAGTATTTTGTTGATATGGAGCTCGGCCCTGAGCCGATTGCATCACATATGAACGATGTGGTGCAGTTTCAGCTGATTAAAAATGTGTTTAGACAATTTGAATTCTCAGCAGATCTCAACATTTTATCAGGTTTTGGCAGATTCTCATCATCTTGATCGTCTGTGTCCGTGGCAAATGTCAGAAAAACGCCATCAGCCTCTGATTAAATGAAGGACGTGCAGATTGCTATTCCTGTTGCTTTTGTGACTTACCAAGCCCAGTTCCCGCCGATGTAGGTATTGCATATTTTATTATTTAGTCATCTTGAGATAGTTCGTCCCAGTTTAAAAAATTAAAATAAGCTTCTCATTTGGAAAGAAAATATTTTCCTTATTTTTTTTTTGTTTTCTGAGCTTCTCACAATTGGTCAATACTAATTTAGTGCATTTCTCCCCATTGTTCACTCCTCCCCTTCTAGGCCTCCTGCCTGCAGGCGGCCCAAACAAAGCATCCGTGGATGCAGACGGGAGGAGTGGCATCGTCCACTGCGGCTGAGCAGGAGATGAGGGGCTGTTTCCCCGCTGAGGGCCACGCGAGTCTGTCGGCGTTGGGCTACTTCCTCATTGTGCAACTGGGGGAATAAAAGGAGGAGGAAACCTTCCCCGGGTTGAGCGGCGCCGACGTCCAAAACGAACACTCAGGACTGTTAACGCTATGTGACTGACTACAAGACGACCTTCGAGAGCAAATGAGCATCAAGACCTGATACATTTAGTCTCACTCCGGAGGCCTCCATCTGATAGAACGCGCGTGTTATCAAACTGCTCACTGAGGTCATTGTACTAAATTATCTCTGCTCCTCAGCTAAAAATGTGTGACTTTGTACCAGCGGAAAAGCAGATAGTTTATTCCATTAGAAATAAATGAAATTGCAACTGGAGAAAGGCTCATTTTTTTAATATTTCACAATGGCAGCCAGCTGTTTGGTGTGTTCACATATATATATGTGGATTGCAATTCAAATCCTGGCATGTCACTCAATTATTATATAGATATAGTTAGCTGAGTGGCAACTGTAGCCACGTGAACATTTAGAATAGGGACAGCCTGCATAAGGTGTACTTTTATTTTTAAAGTAACGTTTGCAGATAAAACTGCTGTAATTTCACTTGATGCGTTTCACAATGCTGAACTTGTATTTTTACAGTGTGGTAAGTTCATATTTAATCAAGCAAAAAAAATCTGAATACTTGCACCACCTCATCCCGACGGGGACAAGAAGCCCGTTTGAGTGTCTCTTAAGTGCCGCCGCCAGATGGTTTACTGCTGTGTTATGACTCATCCTCCGCTCGAGCATCCCGAGGCAAGATGCCTCGAACGCCGCCTGCGTTTGAATCGCTTTTCAATATGTGGAAACCCTCTCCAGTACGGGTGGTTGGACAAAGGAGCAGAATTTGGACTTGTTTGACAATAATACAATGTTTTTTTGGGGGTTCTTCTGCTGTATATTGAGACAAAAGTTGAGATTCAGAGATGAGGATATCATATCTGGTGGAGAGGAACTGGATGATGGTGAATGTCCCTCTGCTGAATCTGAAGCTGGGGCCACTAGGAGAAAACGCACAAAAGGAATAAGGGAGGAATATAGTAGATGAAGAGCTAGTGGTGGGTAATACAGGCTTACCCCAGCAGAGTACCTGGCTTGGTACTCTGTAAGCGGGGGCATCCTGCTGGGTTCTGTGTTGCAGAACGTGTGCTGAGCATGGGCTGCTACCACGGATGCAGGGAGGGAAGGTATTCATCTCCAAGCAGCAACAACAACAACAACAACGGGGGTTCTCAGTTTCCCGTGCACAGCTGCGACGGACGGAAAATGCAAAAAAATATGGTACAATAGGGTACAAGATGAATCTGGCATAAAAGTGAGCATTGGGCCGGTTGCTTACCAACTACGCTGCCTGGAAGTATGCTGCATGAAGGTCCTATCGTTCAGTCCAACAGTGGGCTGCACGTCCCTCAGGTAGCCGCTGGTAACCCAATTCTCAGCATCTAATCAGTGGATGGAATTCATGCAAATTTACTCAAAATTCTTGTGAAATTGCGTTACAAGGGCGTTTCTTAGTGTGTGTGTGTGTGTGTGTGTGTGTGTGTGTGTGTGTGTGTGTGTGTGTGTGTGTGTGTGTGTGTGTGTGTGTGTGTGGGGGGGGGTGTGTGTGTGTGTGTGAAAGAGGGTGGTTCTACCTCTGGTTGTGATAATTGGAACGGAGGCCACAAGAAGGTCGAGCAGGTGCCGACAACCGGCTTCTCTGCAGACAGATCTGAGAAAATCTTTGCAGTAGGCCGGATCGACGTGGGATGACAACAAAATTGCACCTAAAAGTGCACAATTTCCGAGAAATAAGTGTGCTTCTGCCCTCTAAACCTACACCTTTCAAAAACCACAGGCCAAAAATAAGGTGAATTAAATAAAAATTGCCGAAGAACAGAATGTGATCTTACGCTCCTCGCAGAGAACAACTCTCTTCTTCCGAAGCACATCTTGCGCCTCCTGCTGCTCCAACATATTTGCTGTTAAAAGAATACAGCTGCCGGCTTCCTTGTGTGCGTTTGTGCTTCGGCAAGACCCAGAGAAGGTCTGACCCCCTCCGCCACTGACGTAGTGCAGCTGACCTCTCTTCTCCTCACCAGGTAAAGGCCCAATCTCCCTTTCAGCCTCGGACACGGAAGGGTAGACTCCCAAAGGATGGATAGAAGCCCCTGACTGAGGGTGGTGATGTTTATGGTGACAGAGAGCTTGTTAGAAAATTAAATATATATATATATATATATATATATATTTGCAGCCTTGTCACACGCGCGTGCGGCGTTCACCTGTGGACAGCCTAGTAGAGCCGTAGATGCTGTTTGACGTCTTGTAGAAGTGTTGAAACAATACAGGCCAGGTTTCATGGTGACTCTGTGAAAACACAGAGATCTGTCTGTGAGTGTGTATGTCCGTCAATGAATGTCTCTCAAGTCTGTCTATTTATTTACCTATCTGACCTGGAGAGTGTTGAGACATGCAGGAGCAGCTGCAGCTTCACATCTGGGCCTCGGCTGGTTGACCTGCAGGTGGCACTCACTGAAAGGTTTGCAGTAGTCGCGACTATAAGTGGTGACAAATCTCCCCACAGACTGGAAGAGAGAAACACGCATTGCGACAATGAGTCAGCCCGAGGACGCTACTCATTTCTCGCAGCACATGGAACAACAGTTTTTGGAAAGTAATCAGATCTTTAGGTTAGGTGAAAACGTCTTTTGGGAAAGCAAATTATTTGTAATCCCAACTTTACACACAAACACTACATAATGCATTTCTATTTCACACAAAAAAAGCAAACCTGAATCGTGCTTATTTGCTCAAGCTCTGATCACTGGTTAAGTGATCTAATACAGGTGTTCTTATGGATCCGTCTGTGGGCAGGTGATTGGCAGATTGGCATTTCAAAGGTTTTTAATGTCTTATGTTGATAACTGCTATTAAATGATTGAATCACTTAATAACTGTGTTCATGCTTGTTAATGTCAGCGAAATGCCTTTATGTGTGGCTATCTAGTTAAATGCGTATAGCCAATTAGCTCATCTGCAGATCTCATGGCTGCACAAAGTCAGAGCGCCTCTCGATGCATTAAGTTAAGTTACTTTAGCTGATAGGCAGGTGTTATTTTGCTTCACTTTCACTGCTTTCGTAGAAATTCAGCCACACTGGGGACATTTGGGTGAAAAAGCTAAACAAATCAAAACAAAAACGAAGCAAGCACAATAAAGTATATAGTAAATATAAAGTCAGCTAATAACTTCAGCTATTGACACTTGGCTTCAGGTGTTACTGGACTAAACAGATCTGAAAGGAGATTGGATATTTAGTTTATATTCTCCAGTTTAAATTAAAGCCAAACGTTGCTTAATATCAGCCGTGTATGCAAGTGTGTCCACTTCGCAGCTAGTTAGTGCTGCCCTCTAGTGGCCAATCGTCAGTCACCATAAAGGAAATGATGTGTTAAACCCCTCTAAGACAATGCATTATAATCACTACTCTAATGATAAGGTAAGAATTTTGATGAATTTCAGGAGTTACATGATGTGTAAGTAGTTAGTTCACAGTAATGTTGAGTGACACAGTGATGCAGTTTGTCTTGAGACTGTAGACTTGACATGCGAGAGCAAAAAAGGTCAGTAGCTGTGTGCTGTGTGAAGGCCATAGCTGCAGCAGTGGGAGGGATGTTTATTTTTAAACATTTTTAGTTACCTTCTAATTTCAGTACAAAACATACCTGGAGAAAAACTACAACGCACGCAGTTGCATAATTCAATCCCACGCAGGACAATTAGTGATGGTTTATTTATTTACCTTCGGGTGCTTGGCAGGAATCATCAGATGTTTTTTGGATTCCTCTCCAGTAGAATAATCCCAGTGAACCACCACAGCAGTGAAACTGCACTAAACTGAAGGAAATCAGTGGACTGTTGCCGTGGAATGTTGAATGTTATTAATTGAATTTGATTCATTGTGCCGATCTTGATTGCACTGGCGACGCACACGATAGATCACTGCTATTTTACTCTTGCTATAGTTCCCTACACAGGCCAGGTACTGCACAGCGATACAGCGGTGCTGTTTGATGGACAGTCTGAAGAGCAATGTGAAACGAGGAGTGCTCAAAGAACGAGGGCTCGACTGAGTCAAACAGTCATTTGAAAGCCGCCCATCTGGTCTCCCACGCCGGCGATGTTGTATACTGTCGAGCTACGATTACACATGTTGTGAAACCGGCATTATTAACAACACAAGGAGTTGCCAGTTAACAATTAAGTATATTTTATTATAAATGTCAAATGTAAACAAGTGTTGTGAAAATGCAAAGATTTATAAAATTACATGTAAATTCAATTGCCATAAGAGCCTTTATGCAGATATGGGAAATGTTCAACCACCTCCTTGGTAAAAAATCCAGCGCTCCACATTATTACACTATCATCATCATCATCTTAGGAGAGGCTAATAACCACGATTTCCCTTCAGCTGAACATTGATTGGTTAAGATTCACTGAATGTGCAGCTGCAGCTCTCATTGGATGCTGTCAAAAGTGCGTTGGTAGAAGAGTTTGGCATTAGCGTCGTAATTCATGGTTAATGTTTCGTCAATACTCTGAGCCCCGAGACTGGCGCCGCCCAGCGCTGACGACTGCTGCAGAACCAGGAGGCAGTAGCCATGGAAACGGCCCTTGAACTTGCCAGATGACGCCACTTCATCCAAGACCTCCGTGAACCCTAATCAGAGACAAAGAAATAGCAGGAAGGAAGAGCGGAAGCTGAGATTTGGAGGAACTTTCCGCAGCTTCATCCCTTTCAGAGTCAAAATAATGAAAAGTTATTTTAGGGGCCACTGACCGGACTTCAGAAGCTCCCAGCTCTTCCACACCGAGCCCACGCACAGGACACGCAGGCCGAGGTCACCACTCAATAAAGGCTGTCACCAGAGAGTCACGTGTGAATGCTCATAACCAACGAGTGAAAGCACAGTATCTGTGTCTGTACATTACCTCTTGTGCTTTTGGTAGAACTGCTTCCACATGTTTTGCCAGGACTCTCCCGGCCTGAGTAAACACATATCGACAGAGAGCGTCCCCTGCTACTGCACCTACACACACACACAGCAAATAATTTTTCTTATTTGTCCGTCGTACTCTACTGGCCACCTTACAGGAATCAAGGATGTGCCGCCTACCTTCAGCCAGCTTTTTGCACAAACCGGCAAAGTGGGACTTTTGGAAGTTTCTGTAGAGGTGCGGCAGCATGCCCATCAGATTTGACACCTGCAATAATTGTGAGTTCGAGGTATAATTCTTACCCAGACTGGCACACATCGGCATAAATATTTTTGATTCCTTCTCCATTCTCCTCCTCAAACTTAAGTTGATATCCTCGCATCAGCTGCTGTTGCAATCTCACCTGGAAGTACTCGTCCATGGCCTTTCTGACATATGTCACATCGTGAGGAGGAGCGACCAGGTTGTCCATCGCATCAAACACCGTCTTCACCGCCAAATGAGATATCCAGAATGCTGAGAAAGAGATGACCGAAAAAGGTTTGGACCTAATTCGTAAAGCTATACATGATTCACACGCGTATTGCCATGGTTACCTCCTCCCTCGTCCCCCATCATGTGACCCCAGCCTCCACAGCCGATCTGTGAGCCATCGGGATTGACTAGCTTGCAGTTGGAGCCGGTGCCGGATATCAACACAACACCTCCTGCAGAGAAAAGAGACAGTCTGAGTTGACTGCTATTATGTGACAATGACGACACCTGCGTTGATCTCGTTAAGCCATAAAGGGTGGATACACACACCTAAGGGGGCAAAGTCTCACACGCTTCCATATCATGACATTTTAAGATCGGATTTTGAAATATAACTGCGGGTTTCTTTCAAATGTTAATAGAAATGGTACGAAAGTAGCTACAGTCTAAATTATATAATTACGGTTATTCAAAAAGGATACGGTAAACTGTTTGAAAATAAGAAAGCCGCTTGTACACGCCAGCGAAGTTTTACGCTCGGGATTGACTGCACTACAATGAAAGAAATAGAAATAAGATTAGTTACCACAATTGCTGGCGGTCGCCATGGCGCCAATTGCATCTGTGGTGATGAAGTAGTGGCGGCTGAGATTCGGGCAACGTTGCTTCATGTCGGCAATCAGTTTGTCGATGGCATCTTTCTGCTCCCCTCCGCTCAGAGACATGCCCTGCACATGCAGAAGATCAGTGTTTAAAAAAAAGGGTCCACTTGTTTTGTCATCGTTGACTTTAATTGGAGGTTAATGTATGTAAGTTTACAAACTGACCAGCGAGCACAGTGGCGTGTCTGGATCCAGCCCTGCCTCCATTTTGGCTTTTTGGACCATGTCGTTGATGGTTTCAATACATTTGTCCACCCCAACCAACTGCATAAACATGGGCACACACATCTTTGTGCAATCAGGCTTTTCTGGTCTAATGCAGAGTAAACATATACGACAAGCACATACCCCCAAAATCCCCCGTATTTATCCATTCTTAATATTACCCAGTGGTTAGTGGATGGCCCCTCTGTCTCGGCCAGGATCCTTCCATCTTTTGCCACCAGCACCGCTCTGGAGTGGGTCCCTCCACTGGACACAACGTGTGGGATGAGAGAAACACAAACACATGCATACTGTATATACAATTATGTATATATACATACACAAACTATACACACCACCAAGCAAACATAAACCGATATGCATTTGCTGTGATATATGAAGAGACAGGAAAGGCAGCAAAGACACAAAAACGCACACCTTTGAATTGAAAAAAAAGTTTAAAAAAAAAACACATTTGTTCACTGCTAAACATTGAGAGGAGGAAGTCACGAGACACAGAGCAAGAAAACTCCCCCGGTCAGAAACTAAAAAAGTATCCGCTAGTACTGTGAATTTCTCGGTGACAACGGAAAACAAAACTCGAATAAAAAGCCTGCAACACACACACGCATTTACCGACCATGTAAAGTCCGTGTTTGTTGTACATTTTAATTCATTCTCACCCCTCTACTCCACCGAACACTGACGCCATGTCTTACTTCCTGTTTAAGGTCCAGGCAGTGCACAAATATCGCGAGATTTACAGTGAAATCCCACTTGCAGTAACAGTAAACTACCAGCAGGTGGCATCGGTGTCAATGTGTCAACAGCACATATTTTATGTTACGGTGTATTGTATAATGCCGACATAGCATCCTAAAAAGGACTGAAGGGTCTTACTTTACTTGTTTGAATTTGTAATGTTTGCAGTTGAACAGTCATGCTATGATAACCTGCCGTTTATTTTCCGAAATACCCATCATCTATCGTTACATGCAGTTTAATTGATGTTATGCGTATAGTCTGTATGTGCCTTAGAAAGCGAGAAACCAACAGAGAAGTTAGACAAGAGGGAGGCGGATGGGAAGAACAGAAGCGGCTCGATATGCGTTTGCCATGCGATGCGCTGCTCACTTTTCTGTACTTGCTGTGCTCACTCGAAAGAAGTCAGCAGCGTCAAGCCCCACGTGCTGACTACTATTACCGGAAGTTAAATCATTCAGACAAAAAAATAAAAAGCATACGCACACTCATAATGGAAACATAACAATAGATAGTTGTTTCAAACCCTGTGGGTTTTCTACGAAGATCTTCTACGGTGACACGTTGATTCCCGATTTCTTTGGTTAGGCTACTGAGGAAACATCAAATAAAAAAAAAAAATCACATTAACTGATGTTAATTGGACTCTTATTCTGAAGCTCCGCAGCCGGAAGCGCCTCGTTATCTATTAAGGCGACTTTCCTCTGCTGAAGCGGTACAGCAAGGGGGAGAGGGGCGACGGGTAGGTCACCCAGCGACAAAATCTACACCCTTCCTCGGGACCACCCGGAAACTGTTTCAGGCCTCTTTTTTCTTTTTTTCTTCCCACCGAGGCACCTTCATCTGTGCGCCAGCGCTGCGACACATGCGTTCTAACGGCCGCGGGGGCGGAAGTGAGAGAAGGGGGAAGTTGCCAGGGGGATAGAGGGGAAAATAAACCCCTTGAAAGAAGTGAGTTGAAGTTCAAGTTGAATTTCGTCTTTGTGGAAGGAAAGGTGGCCCCGCAGGGTGTTTGAGGGGCATGGACGCCCACGTTAAGGAGGGACAACTTTACGTGCAGCATCAGAAGTTTGGAAAGGTAAGTCCAGGGAAAAAGTTATTGGCTGTGGACCGTTGACAGAAATTATTATTAAAAAAAAAGTGAACTGTTGCTGTCTGTTACGAGGACACGATTTCTACCCTCGAAGCTCTTAAAAAATGTAATAGTTAAAACACATCCTCGTGTGAGTCTTATTGAAATAATGACAATGGTGATTGCGCATACTCGGATACTATTGGTGATACAATAACCAACTGTTGCATGTATTTATGAGAAAAATGAAATTTGTCATCGTTGGTTTAATGGTTCTGGTTCGCGCAGCACCTTTGGTACAATTCCTGCTCGCACGCCGTAAGGAAGCAGCATTTTTAGATCGTGACACATAAATGGAGCACATATTGATGCAATTACCGGCTGGCCATTGTGCCTTCAAAGGAGAACACATTGTGGACGCGGAGAGACAGGACGTCCGAGCAAAGTTGAGCCTCGATGCGGTTGGTTTCTGGAGTGAACCTGCTGTGCATCTCTGTGTGTGAGGACGTGATAATAACACGTTGTGTTAATGAGCTAATAAAACCCTTGTGCACTGTAGTCACCAGCATTGTCTTGGCGAGATGAGGACAGAGAGGTAGAAGGGACAGCTTTGAGAGTTGATAGTTATTGTGTGTGTATGGGTGTGTGTGTGTGTGTGTGTGTGTGTAGCTATTCGGCTGCATAATTTAAAACAAATCATGATAAGCAGCCCACCAACAACAACAACACCGATGCACAACCCTGCAAAGTTGAGACAGAGACCTTTTTACAGAGGCGGTTCCACCTCATCGAGCTGCATAATCAGCTGTTTACAACACTGCAAACGCTGTCAACAAGTCACCAGCGCACTCATTTTAGTTTCATACATCACACAGCAGGACTCACACCTGTGTGTGTGTGTGTGTGTGTGTGTGTGTGCGCATGTTCCTGTCCTCGGCCTGCAATGCAGCCCTGCCTTTAGTCTAAGTGCACCGCTGGATAACAACTAAATTACTCTTTCAGATTTGTAAGAGGGTCTTTGTCTCTCTCTCTGTCTCTCTCTCTCTCTATGGTCATATGACAGGGATCAACAAAACGTTCCGGCCCCTGTTTCCTTCCCTGAAATTGCGAACCCACAGCAGATATTCTCACTTCCAAAGCTCGAGCTTCGACGCGTCCTGTAAACAGCAGAAAACACAATAGAATGCAAAGAAAGCGAATCTCATGTTGACAAATAACATGTCATCTTTGCAGAGTTGAGCCCGATGGATAAAACGCGTTTCTCCAAAAGTAAAAAAAGAACAGCACCGGATGGGGAGCGCTGGCACTGTGTCGAAACCTGAGGTTTGCGAGGTGAATTATGCAATGTGGTAGCTGTCAGTGGACAGAGACACATAACCCTAAAGGGCTGTTCTCCCAGGTCAGAGAGTGGGACTTGAATGTGAAGTGGCTTCAGTGTGGTTCAGTGGTTGGCTCTCTTTTTGTCTGTTTCTCAGCTTCTACTAGGTCGAATTTAAATTCAAGGAAGAATGGAGTGGTTTCACACAAAAGACACAGAGGCGCTCCGGCTTTACTGACGGCAAACCAGAGGAAAAAGGCTTTTGTTTTATCGAGAGATCTTTTTTTTTGGTCTTCTGTCAAAAAGGGGTCCACGTTGCTTTTCTGTATAAACTTTAGATTTAGAAGTTCAACGCACACGGTGTTCGTTATGCACTAACCTTCAGAGCATCACACCGCACGCCAAATATTTGTGGTAATAATGTGTATGTTCACTGTGCCTAATGAAGTGGATTGAGTTAATTAGCTCTTCGCAGTTGGAATTGCTGTCGTGTGTTGTCATCCCGGGGCTAAAACGTGCAGCGGAACGATGTGATTGTGCGGTGAAGGAGCTGCCTGTACGCGCGTCCACCTGTCCGCCGCTGCCACACGCGTTGGCTCGTTACTTTAACTGCACCCTCGAGCTACGAAAGAGCTTTTTGGTTCGATGGTGATGTCAGCGGCTGTTTTGCGGTAAACGATGAAGGAAGCTACAGGAGAAAAGTAGCATTACACACGTTGTTTAATGCATTTTCTCTGTTTTCATCTCAGATCGATACAGATGTGAAATTGTAAAATTTCTAAAAAAAGAAACGGCAGGTTATTTGTCGCTGTCCTGACGTGTGAGAGTGTGATCCTCTCCGTATAGTATATATGCCGTCCAGCTCAGTGGAAAGAAATGATCAAGCCTGTGCAGAAATAATGATCAGTCCTTTTAATGGTTTCTGTAAATTGGTGAAAAATGAATTTCACTCTCATTTTTTTCCTCATGCAAATCAGCATAAAGTAATAGAGCTTTTTACCTTCTTTACAATAAACAATCGTCTTCTCGTGATTATACACATCAGTGTTTTATGATGAGCATCATTTGTGTGCTGCAGGGAACGCAAGTTTAAGGAACATTAACTCTTTCACAATAACAGCATTGGTGGGCTCTGAGAAAAAAGAATATTATCATGAGCATGCCGCATGATAATGTACCATTTTATAGTTTCACAAATATTGTATATCCTATTAAACTCAGTGCAGGCTTAGTTGTCTTATCATCAACTCTTCCAACTGCCCAGTTTTAACGTTTTTATTTGCCACCTTTTTTCAGCGGATTCCTACTTGTTCGTGCCTGAGCAGCGGGATGCGAGGTCTTATGAGTGTTACTGGGGACATCGGAGACACTGCCGTCTCATATTAGACTTCCTTTTTCCATGAAATCATGTTCCGTTGTTTTCACATTTTGCTGTTTCACTTTGTCCGGTGAGTGCCAGCTCTGCTCAGCCGTTTGGTACACGCTCAAACGTTTGCGTTTACTTCAAAACGATGCAAACCAACACTTAAAAAAGAATCCATTTGATCCTTTTCTCTGCAGGTGACAGAGGACGCTTGTTCTAATTAGGTTGCATATCGATCGACATGGAGCGCCCTGCTCTCCCCCCTCGCTGTTAGACAAAACGATTAGCCGATCCAAAAAATATGTACTATTGTTTAGTCTTAGTCCAAACTGCTGAACTGAATGCTCTTCAGAACAGACTGTCACTAGATTCTCTGAAATGTTTTTGATACAGAAAATTCACGCGGACAGAGAATCCGTGGATGTGTTATTTTAGGGACAGGTTGGACACGGGTGGAGGAACACTGTGTGAGGCCGATTCCAACGGTTACATCGCACATTCACATTCACGGGCGTTGTTCCCGCACTCATTCTGCCGGTATTAAAATAGTACGTACATGTTAGTAACAAGCTCAGGCTCAATGGAGCCCATTTAAAAAAAAAAAAAGGAAAACTGCATTTTTCAGTAACGAAAGTGAAGCAGTGTTTCCCTTTTTCTGAAAAGTGGCATTTTTTTCATTGGGATATTTAACACGTTGCTCACCGTGACCATAAAGGCCATGAATTGCTTGGGCGGCGAAACAGAAACAAAACGTCGCACCCTGGCAGTCTGTTTAGATCCTGTGAACAAACAGGGGCATCAGAGAGGAAGCGTCTCTCCCTCTCGCTCTGTCATGATCCTTTTGCATAATTTCCACGTTGTGTGATGTGGCTGATAACGGTCTGTTGCCTTATATGGAGCAGCTGTTTCCATTGCACGCACACATACACATACACACACTTCTAAAGAACGTCTATTTCAACGGCCACACAATCACACATTTGCCTCTGTGTGTGATCGCATGCACTTGTGCACTGCTGCAGACGGTCCACGATGCGCCAGAGGACTATAGGCAAACACACACACACACGCACACGCACACACACACACGCACACACCTGTGAGGCCGAAGAAGGAAGTGAAGAGTATCCTGGGTGATGACAATCCCACACATTTCCTGCCCTTTCTGGCAGTTAACTAAAGTGTGTACGCACACATGTTTCAGTTAAATTGCACCGAGGGTTAAATATCTTTTGTTGATTTTAAAAATCGTTCCAATTCCAAGTAGGATCTCCCTGTTGTGAATGACATCCGGTAACCAAATGGTAAAAACAGCCTTCACTTATGATCAGTAGTTACTGTGCAGAGGGAGTTTAAAGCATATTACAGCATAAAACATCAGGTTTCTGGTACCGTGCACGCTGGCTCACTGCCACACGGTCACGTCTTCCTGCCACCTGAACATGACGGAGGCCTCGTTAATGTCTGTTTATTCATTCGTTATCAAGTACGGCCTGTTGTCTTTCTGCCGGGGACGCTGTGTGGGTGCAAACGGGTTTGCACCCACACAGACAGTTACCCACACAGTAGACAGTTACAGACAGTTACCCACACAGTTATTGACTTAGAACGCCATACACAAATAAGTTATTTGTTTCTGTGGCTAACGCACATAATCGCGCAGTGGGCAGTGTGTCATGTCCACTGTTGGCTCTCGAAGCGTGAGAGAGAGAGAGAGAGACACGATCGCACCTGCACCTGCTTTTAGACTACTGGGGTCGTATTTTTAACCTCCAGACGGCCACAGCACACTTCCTTGTGATTTTCGGTGTCGTCATTTTATGGTTGCACATCTTGGCCTCGTTTGGGTCGCCGTTGTCACGCTGAACCGTTACACCCTCTACCAATGCTGTAGGGATTCGTTGTTCGTGGTCCACTGCTGCTGATCGAAACCACATTCTCAACGTAAACAGTTTAAGGAGTCACTGGGAAAAGTGATCCTCCTCGGCCCTGACAGATGTGAGATGGACAGATGTGTGTCATCCCCGTGCAGCCTTCAGAAATAGCCTTCTGTTATTAAATGCTGATGTATGCTAAAGGGATGAACCCAAAGGAAACTACTGAGTCCGATTCTACAACTTTCACATCACACACACACATCAATCAATATTAGTGCAGCTTTCATTTTCATCCTCTTTAACTCTTCCGCTCGTCAGAAATGGAAGAAGAACTGGTTCGTCCTCTACCCCGCCAGTCAAAACGGCATCGCCCGCCTGGAGTTCTTCGACTCGAGCGGAGGGGCCGTGGCCGCCGCGGGCTCCGGCGGCGGGGCCAACGAGAAGACCCGGAAGCTGGACAAGAAGATCATCCGCCTGTCCGAGTGCATTTCCATCCTTCCGGCCGTGACGGAGAGCTGCCCCAAAGAAAACATGGCGGCCATCTGTGTGGAGACCAACGACAAGACGCACGTGTTCGCCGCGGAGAAGAGCGTCGCCAAAGACTGGATGGACACCATGTGTGACATAGCGTTTCAGGTACGTCCCGTCCCGTCTGTCCTGTGAGTCAGTGCCGCTTATGCCTTGGGCCGGCGCTGCTGTGAGTCTTTAGGGTATAAACTCATTCATTTTGAGCCTGAATAAGAGCAAAAAAATATTTCAATTTGGAGGGGAAACCACTGCTCTAAATTCTGCTCTCAATTGGGATTGCAGATTAATTGCTTTTGTTGTACGACTTCCAAAATGTCCCGCGTGGCACTGCAGCGTCTATAGAGGCCACAGCGCCTATTGTGCGCACTCACACGTGCACTACTGTTAAAACCGTTTGCAGAGGAAGCTGGTTCCCAGCAGGACGACTTCATCCGCTTCGTCCTCTGTTGTCTCTCTCTCTAGCTCTTTTTCTTTTTCCTCTTTTTCCCTTTCTGGAACATTTCCCAAACGAGAAAGCAAAACTCTTGACGAACACGCCGTAAGAATCCTAATCGTGTCCTTGTGTCAGCAGGGAGGAGGCGGCAGCAGCACCGCTGCGGACTGCGACGCAGGGACCCAAGACCTGCGGATGTCTGAAAACCTCATCTACTACTCCAGAGAGGAGGGTAAGGACGTGCTTGGAGACGTACTGCGTCACAGCAGATCATTCGAAATTGGGGAGACCAAAGCAAAGCGTCCTCTCCTCCCGCTGCAGTGAACGAGTTCTGGGTGAGCGCTCAGCGGACGGAGGCGACGGAGCGCTGCGGGCTCGTCGGCAGCTACTGGCTGAAGGCCGACAGCGACACCTTGATCTTGAAGGACCCGAAAACCAAGAGGACGATTCTGGTGTGGCCCTACAAGCTGCTGAGGAGATACGGGCGGGACCGGGTGAGTGTGAAGAGAACAAAAACAAAAAAAGAACATCAGAGGATCAAAGATAGATCTCTGAGGCGCACAGGCAGAGGAAGCACGATTGTATTCAGGAAGTGCAAATGATACTTTTAGCTGAAGTGTGTGTTCATGTGGTCAGGGTCTCGCTGCTAAAGAGGATTCACAGCTTTAGAGTCTGGTTGTGTTAGATGCTTCCAAGTGACAAGAGGTTCTAAAAAGGTCGATGACCTTTAAAGTGTCCGTTTGGTTTGGCTCCACTTGTCTAAATATGCACGTGTCAAGACTGATTTCCTGTTACACACGGTAAAAAGAACACACGCGCACACAATAGATCTGATCTGAAAGTTTGTGTTTTGAAGAGAAATTGGAACCGTAACTGAAAGCGGTAATAGTAATAAATAGATATGCCGTGAAAAGTACAAATCTGTGGAAAAGCAAGTAGCCGTTTCGTTCCAAGAAAATGATAAATGACTGATGGGTGGAAAAGAGTGCTCGGACTTCTGTGACCAGCTTCCAATACTTCAGTTCCATTCCAGCATTCCTTCAGACACCTCAGTATATATTTATTTAGTCTCACATACTTTGATCCCCACTTTCACACGTAAAACACATTCAAACGTTTCCCCTTCGCTTCCCCCCCCCAGGTCATGTTTTCGTTCGAGGCGGGCCGGCGCTGCGACTCGGGCCCCGGCAACTTCACCTTCGACACCAAGCAGGGCAACGACATCTTCACGCTGGTAGACCAGGCCATCCAGTCGCAAAAGGTGCTGGCTGAGGAGCACCAGCTCGGCTTCCCCGGCAACTTCGACGGCCCGGACGTCCCCGCATCCCTGCAGCAGATACGCAACGCCGTTCCCGGCGGCGCGGTGGCGGCAGCGGGGAGCGGCGACAGCGGCGGCAGCTGCAGCAGCCGCGAGGCGGACGGGGATTCCGGCGGCAGCAAGCCGGGCTCTGCCGACGGCGTCCTCGGGAAGAGGGAGGGTGGAGATGGAGGCGGGGCAGGAGGCAGAGGGCCGGGCGCTGCCGCAGGACTCAAGGGGAGGAGCTTACCAGAACCGCCGGCCATGTTGGCGGGGCCGGGAGGCGGGGCGGGGCCTCTGAAGGCTCCCCGGGGGCAGACGGCGACAAAAGCTCTCGCCTTAGCCGACGGACACGCGAGTCTCTATTCTGAGCCGGCGGATTCCGTCCGCCTGCCTCCGCACGGCGCCGACAGCCTGTACTCCGACCCGGTGGACAGCATCAAAGGTCAAAGCCAGACCTGCAGCTCGTCCACCCTCCCGGTGCCCGCCCCGCGCCTCCGGCCGGCCGGAGACGAGGCTCCGGCGGGCGGCGTCCAAGGGGATCATCAAGGCGTAGGCAGCAGCCACAGGAAGCCCCCGGACTTGTACTCGCACTTGTACGACCGGATCAACATGGAGCTGAACCAGAAGACGAACGCGCTGGTTCTGAACGACGCGGCGGCGGCGGGGGGGAGGAGAGCCAACGGTAACTGGCGACCCCCGGGGGGTCAAGCGGTGGGGGGCACCTTGCCTACCGCCGCGCGACTGGAGCACATATACGACGAACCCGAGGGTTGCGCCAAAGCAGGCGTGAGCAAGCCTGCCGGCCCGGGGATGAGCATTTACAGCGAGGCGCGTCTGGAGCCCCACGGCCACAGGAGGCAGGAAAACCCGCCGGCGTTGGAGGGGAATTACAGCAGCCCCTCCCACAGACAATCCCCTCCTCAGCCGAGCCGCGGCGCGCCGCATCCTCCGGGCGCGAGGGGGCCCAAACCCTTCCCCGCGCCCAAACCCGCCAGAGGCGCCTTTGGCCGAAAGGAGCCGCCGCCCCACGCGAAACACGGCAGTCCGGGCAGCAATGGGAACAACAACAACAATGTGCTGGGTGGAGGAGGCGGGGGGGCGGAGCTGTACGCCAAAGTGTCGAAGCAGAAGCCTGCGTTTGCTCATTCGTGGATCATCCAGCAGCAGCAGCCCCTGCCGAGGTCACCTGATCTCATCTACGACAACCTGGGGAATGTTTGACACCCTGGTTTTAATACAGAGACCTGGACAAAATGTTTCTTCCTTTTTTGTAAAAAAAAAGAAGAAAAAAAAAAGGAGGAGGAGCAGTGGACACAGTTATAGCAGAAGACTTGAGCTACGCTTTTTTTTTATTCTTGCAGTTTTTTGTAGGGACTAAGCACATTTTTTCACCTGTGGACTGGAAAATAATTTAGTTCAGACGGTGGATTCATCTGGAGTAGATCTGCTCAGAACTATGAGAACACCACATTATGAAATAATGTAAGTGTGTGTGTGTGTGTGTTTAGAGAAAGAGAGTGTTTGCATGGTCAAACCCATAACTGGAGTACCAAGCCGCGGTGTGGTTGGAATTAGCCACTTTCCTGCAACACACACACACACACACACACACACACACACACACACACACACACACACACACACACATACACACACAGAGCATTTGTATAAGCCAAAAGGAGCCCGGCCCGCAGGCCTCCGTCCAACAAGAGTGGCTTGGCTCTTCTTTCTTAAAATCTCTTGTCATGCTGATGAAGTAACTGGGAAACATGTTTTTGCACTTCTTAGGTTTGGAGTGTCCATGCGTTCACCAAAATATATCCGTGAGACTTTAACCAAGGATACTGATGCGACCATGTTGCATCTTTAAAGGAGAAACGTTGTTTTTTACTGTTTTGGAAGAAGCAAGTAAATTCTTGGAACCAGGCATAAATGGATCATGGAGAGGTGATGGGGTCACATGATCCTCCTGTGGGCTTTGTGTTAGAAAGATAATATTATTGGGCACACAGTCGATCCCCTGCGATGTGTCAGTCTGTGAATGTTATGTGTCAGAACCAGCTGTGCTGTCTGTAAATATAACTTTTCATCATCTGGAGACATTTTTTATTAATAAAGGTTCTCCACAGTTCAATCAACAAGCGAGGAAACTGTCTGTCCCGATCAGCCTGTTTATAAGACTTTGTTCTAGATCTGTAAACCGGTCTGACCTCACCCTCCCCTTCCCTGTCTCTCCCTTTCTCTCCCTCTCTCTCTCTGTGCAACGCTCTGTTTTTGTTTTTCTTCCGTCGAGTTTCCAACCACTTAATCGCACCGTTAAAGCGGAGCCTAGAAAATAATAAGCAAAGGCTTTCTTGTCTCCTTCCCCCTTTCAGCCGCTCCGCATTAATTCTGTTGTCCGGTTGCTGCGGTGACCGTTAAACGGCCGGCCGGCTGTTGCTTGGAACGTGGCGTGCATTTTTTACTGCGCAGAGATACCGGTCGCAGGACGGGAATGGGGGAGGAAGAGGGCATGAAAGCAAGAACGCTGATGATGTGGGTGTTTCTCCTGGGCCGAGGTCGATGGAGGAGGGAGAGGAAACAAGATGGTGCTGTGATAAATGTGGAGGGTGAAGAGGGGGTCGGGAGGGGGGGGGGGGGGGTGCTGTGTCTGGTTGGCTCGCGTATCGAGTACTGAGTGTACTGCCTCACCTCTTCATCCCCCACCATCCCTCTATCCCTTCCTTTGTTCTTTCTTTATACACCCACCGGCTGGTGGACTACTTTCTGACTGGAAAATCCTCCAAGGGTCACATGATTACATGTCGAGGCTCAATTCACCTAACTGGTCAAACTGGTCACAAAGGAGGACGCGGCGTAGAGAAAGGAGAAAGAGCGATGACAAACTTTTTTGTTAAACTGGATGCACCTGTCAGGAAAAAATAACCTCAGAGATACACACACACACACACACACACACACACACACACACACACACACGCTACATGCTGGTGTTTTCAGACTGTCAACATTGATTTCTTTAATATGGCTCAGCACTTCCTCATTGGAAAATCCCAAAAATGTTCCCTCATTTAAAGTCAGTCTGTGATATTCTGTCGGGCTGAATATTAAATGGTCAGACACAAGCGTTAAACTGAACCGTTTGGGCTCCTACATTGCATATTTTTACCTTTTCAGAGTGTTTCTAATGCATCTATTATAGATTGTATTATATAACCCTGTTTTTGCTGTAGTTCCTCTTATGTTGACCTAAGTGGACACAGCATGACACTGGACTTGTTTCTATCGGCTTCAATGACGAGTTTGTGTCTCGTGACGGTTTACGCTCTGTTTCTAATGACCTCGACTACCATGCGAGTCCTGGTATCAACAACAACACGTGTTGACTGATTAAAACCCATCGGGTGCTGGTGTGCTGCAGAAAGCTTGTCTGTCCCTTCTGTGACCCCCTCGCTTCTTCCTGCCCCTCATATTTATCTCCCCATCTTCTTTGACCTTTAATGCATCTGCACAACAGCTCAACCAACTGCCTGAAAGCGACGTGTGCGTACGTGTGACACAAGAGGCCTGCTGCTGTGAAAGTTTGTTCAGTTTATGGTTTGTCAGGGTTGGACAAGGTGTTTATGCATGCTGACATATCACCCTGTGTGGGTTCCTTTGTGGGTGGGGGTGTGTGTGTGTGTGTGTGCACGCTGAACGTTGGGAGCCTCTGACTGAAAGCGTCTCAGAAACCTCACAACAGTTTCAAGACGTCAGATGGACGCGATGGCTTCACCGATCCACCACGACCCGCGTGCGTGTTCAGCGTGTGTCGCTTCTGGCCACACGGCACTATATTTAGCCGGAACGTTTTATTTGCAGAATTGAGGTCTCTGCATGTCTGGCAGCGGACGTGTCTCACACCCACACACACACACAGGCTCGCAATCTCCCTGTCCTCTTCTCGGTCTGTCCTCACCATTGTGTGATCTTCTTGATTTCTTGCTCTGTTTATGTTTGAACCCAAACTGTCCAACGCGCAGTGAAACGTGCTGTAAACCCAACCGTCACCTTTTTTAAATGACTTCAGAAACTACATCAAAAGAATTGAGATTCTCAATAACTTTGATGGTCGTTACCATAATGACATCTGCCACTTAATTTTGTATCTGCTACGTTAATGTGATACTTCATTACATAACTGGTAAACTGAGAAACGGACCACATGTCTTGCGAGCACCCCCCCAACCAACCATCACCTCTCAGCTGCAGAATACAGCCCACACAAGCTGCGTTTCCTCTTTCTATTTGAATGTATAGGCAGAAGGAGAGCGCCTTCAGACGCACCTGAATCCGTCCCGTTTCCCGTTTCCTCTCCACCCTGCAGACCACCAGGTTTTATTTTGAGCTGCGAGCAGTCACATTTCCATATTTGTTCAGAGCTTCATTTCCCCACGACGCTCGCAACTTCTGTCTCGTGCTGATCGGCGAATCCGACTTGTCTCAGCTTCCCAGAAATGTGCAGGATTAGGGTTCAGGTCCCTGCAAACCCTGCTGACCTAACCTCTCCACTTCCCCTCAAAGATGCACTTCCTCTTTCTGTTCTCACTCGCCCCACCTTGCGAGCGAGCGAGCCGACGGTTCTTCTGTACATTAATCCCGACTCTCGTGCGAGTCCTGTGCCGTTGCCTGGTGAGGACAAATACAGGAAGGAGACGGTTCACCACAGTTCGGGAGACAGAAAGAGATTCTTTGATTCCGTAAGAAGTTAATGGTACATAGAGAGACAATGCAAATATGATGTTTGGAAATGGTGAAAGTTAGCGGTAAACTCAACCCGATGCATTTCACTTCGAGGAACAGGAAGCCGAGGAGTGCGTCCACAAAACGGCCAAAGTCCACGCTGACAGCGACGCATAAATGTGCGTTTTTTGCCGTCTGTGAAACGAGACAACAAGACTGAGCGAAAGGTCACCTCGCCGCGCTCATTTCATGGGGTATCAAAACCTCAGCAAGTATTTCCTGTTGAAGGCACACCACTAGCTGCTGGCCACGGCATCAACACACGTGTGTATGTATATATATAGATATATAGATATATATCTATATATATATATATATACATACATATATAGTAAGCAGACACAGAAAAGTGCCGCAAACTCAACATAGCAACAACACACACGCAACGTGCCAGACGACACAATTGGGCCACCCGTCACCCGGGCTTCATGTGGTGCCAGTCGCCTCTTCTATATTGAGGGTTGAAGAAAGAAGAAGTTTGAGCTGGATAGTTGTGGTGTGCATAAAAAAAATAAATAAAAAAAAATGCGTTTCCGTGCTTTGTTCTGCAAATGTGAGCCTGATCTCTTAATACACATCTCGTCAATCTGCTGTCAAACAAGGGGAGTGTTAAAGGTTAAAAGTGATGAGAACAAAGGTAACCCTCCCACCTGAATGTTACTCAGGTGCAGTTTATTAACAAAGAGCTCACACACAGAGTCAATAAATATGGAGAACCTACAGGATGTTGAAATGACACATACAGACGAACATGAGTGACATTTGATTTCCTTTTTCACAGAAGGGGATTGAAATCAGTCATCAGAAACCCTTCTGAAGCTGAGGAACGCGAGTGAATCAACGGAATGAGATGTGAGATAAGGCCGCTTGGGTGGCGGGGGGCGGGGGGCGGGGGGGAACCCCAACAGTGAACACAGAACTTTCTTCAACTGCGAAAGAACAGATGAATTGGGGGTTCAAAACTTGCCGAGGCGCCGGAATGATCTTCTCCGAACACATTTGCATGTCGGAGAAGAGTCGCTCGCGCCTCCTTTAGCCTGTTGACATTTGACGATGGGGAGTGCGGCCCATGTAGAGGACCGTTTGGCTTCTGCCTTTTTGACCTTTACTTTTTCTGAAGAGAGAGAGAGAGAGAGGCTTCTGTTGTTCTGTCTGAACTAATGTATGAATATTCACACCCGTCTCTGTGCTCGCCACGGTCCGAAAAAAAAAAAAAAAGCGGGAGAGAAAGAGGATGAGGGCGGGGCGGACGGAGGGAGAAGCGGGTAAGATGTCAGCGGGCGGCGGTGGAATCCTCCTCGGGGGACAAAAGCGGGGCTGTGGAAAAGGGGACGTCCTGTGACATCACCGCGTCACGCAGCCGTTCGCCAGCGGGTAGTCCCCGCTGCTGGAAGGTTCAGCGAGGGGGCGGAATGGCGGGAGGCTGAAGTAGGCCCTGCGTGTGAGCGAGCGCGTGCGAGTAAAAAAAAAAAAAAAAGTAGTCCTCCACAAGGACTACTACTACGGGGACGATGCACACGATTTGGGAACTTCTTGAACATGCGCTAGTTTTTTTCTTTCGTAAATGTGCCACCCCCCCACCCCTCAGGTCGTCCTTCCATCCACGCTGCCTATTCTACCCCTGGGGGGAGGGTGGCGAGGGGGGGGGGCAGAGGGGCCCCTCTTTATTCTCTGTCCCGTTAGAAACAGTGAGGCTGTGTTCGGCTCAAGGGCAGAGCGGAAATGGAATGTGCACATGTGTGTGTTTGTCTACTACGGCTGCGGCATGTCCGCCTTATTGTTGTCAGCCAGAACTCGGCGTGTTTCTGTGGGGCGGTCGTGGGGGAAAATACTCCTTTAATCTCCCTCTGGTCTCCATCATCACTGAGCTGTCTATTGTTGTTTCCTTTACTTGCCTGCGATTTCCCTTCTTTTAATTTATTCTCCCGCCTTTCTCATTGCTCACGTTGGTGTGTGTGGGAGTTTTGCTGCCTCAGCAGTCTAAAGAGTCAGAACTTTCCCCTCTCACACACACACACACACACACACACACACACGTTTGTTAAAGTCAGATGTAGCTAAAGGCGTCTGCGTGGTGACAATGAAAAGAGATAAATGGGTCCTTCCCCCCTTTACAAGGTCTCAAAAGTTTTCATGAGCTGCCTGATAACACGCTGACTGTACACTGCTGCCCGATTTGCCGTGTGTGTGTGTGTGTGTGTGCGTGTGCGCTGAATAGGCTGTACTGTAGTTCACTTGTCGGCTCAGGATGCTGTAGGATTTCAGTGTGTGTGTGTCAAAGGACCCGTTGAGGACGCCCCACACTGCCTCTCCTCTCCCCCTCTGCCACGGTTCTGCTCTCTCACAACATGTTTTTTTTTTTTTTTCACTGTATCACCATGGAGTCGTCATCATCATCGTTGTCTTCCTCATGTCGAGACGGGGCCGGGGCCCGGCGGCTTCCACTGCCAAGGAGCGTCAGAGCCGGACGAGAAGTCTTGGCAGGAGGCGGTCCCATGGAGGAGTAGGAGGAGGAGGAGGGCAGTGGAGCCACAGTTGCCCTGGCCTTGCTGCTCATTCCCAGGTGGCGGCCATGGTGCTGCGGCTGAGTGGAGACAAGACACGGTTGTTCTAGTTCAAGTTCTGGATTAATAAGACAGACAAGAAAAATGACAAGGTGCGATATAGAAAGAAACGGAACGGCAGGAAGTGCAAAACACAAACTGTCTGGTAAGACTTAAGTTCGACTCTGGGGAGAATAAATAGAGCCGGACGAGACAAAAGCAGCGGGCGTTCAGCCCGGGCAGAACTATTTGCATGTCAGCAGCCTTATCACCCCTGATGAGTCACAGGGCCAACGGATACACACTCGGCTCACAGTCGGGCTCGCGTGACTAGCATGAGGAAGAGTTCTGTGCGGAGAGCCTTCAAAGTGAGACGCCAGCTGTAGAAATCAACACCTGGGTGGTGCAATTCAAGCACATTATTTATTATTTTCTAGTAGTTAAAGGATTGCCAGACTTTTTTTAAAAGAACATTTTAGACGATGAGCATCGGCAGGTCATTTTTTATCCGAATGTACCAGTCACTATGTAACAAACAATCACAACGTGACCTGTTTTTCTGCCAAAGACACACAGTACTTGTTTTACCCAAAAGGATCGTCTAATCTCTTCCTGTATTATAGCCATGATGTGCAATAGGTGGAGTATAACGATGTACATTTACTCACAGAATTGCCATTTTTTGAGGTTTTACAAACATTCGTCCTCATCAACGGTACTCGTGTCACAGTCCTCGGGCCCGTTTTCTATGATCAGCACCTGGACCCTTAAAGCTGTGGCGCCTACCTGCCGCGGCGGCCTGCCGGCTGTGGCTTTAGGGCCCTCTAGTGGTGGACGCTGGTCTCTGCGGGCAGCAGCCGTCTGCAGCCTGGAATCAACCGTCATCGACATCAGCGTTTACAGTGTTGTAAGAGCAGCGCGACGGCTGCACATCATCGCTTGGTGTCGGGTCTCCTCTGTACCTGTACGGGTATCGTGGCAGTGAGAGCAGGCCTCTGCCTCTGAGATACCCGAACAAGTTAGTGCTCAGAGAGAGAGGGTTCAACACACACTCCTCATCCAGCTGAGTGAGACAGCCCTGACGCCAGGAAAAAAAAAGACAGAAAACAGCTGTTTAGTGTTTACACCTCAGCAACATGCAAATACAGCTCTCCAACGCTGCCTAAATGAGCTGCGCACATACAAGGCTACACATTCTGTCCATAGCATACACAATGCACAACAATATCCGGCTGGACTGATTCCGTCTAATATGGTGTCAATCTTTCCCTCAAAAGAGAAAATATTAAAGGCAAAGAAGAAACACAGACATAAGCTTTGGGATTTTATGGAGCCAAAGCAAAGGCTCTGAGCAGCGGCTCAACACATGTCAGCTCGGGGTGTGAGGGATGATCAGCAGCTCCCCCCCTACATGCTTCCATCATGGCGACAACCAGCTGTTGATGATCTCCAATGTATTTTGTTTTTCGGGTGCACACCTGTATGGCGTGCAGGGCATCGGGTGCAGGTTCCTGAGTGGAGACGGGGAGAGAGCAGGGCAGCAGCAGCTCTCTGGAGGCCACGGGCTTCAGAAGGAGGGAGAGGGAGGGGGACGGCTGCAGGACGTAGTGGGAGTACACACCTGTGTCGTACACGGGCACACCCGTCACCTGTTAGTGCATTCAAGAGGGCCGATAAAATCACAACATTACTCTCTCACACACAAACACGCATGGACCTGAGCCTCCAGCTGCAGACCTCTGAGCAGATTCCACCTGGAGCAGCAGGAACAAGTCCCGGCTCTGAAATGAGGGGAAACCGATGCAACATCAAATACTAGAGTACTGAGTAAAAAGAAAACACGATGAATCCTAGGTAACAAGGTAACAAGGAACCTGTTTTTTTGTTGAAACACTCTAAATTGTCAAATAAACAAATGAGAAAATGAGTTGAAAGACCCTGAGAGTGTGGCAGAGAGCGTGGAACAAGTTGTGGTTTGCGTCCATCTCATCCCAGTCCAGCTGCCAGCAGGCGGTGGGGCGCAGCACCAGCGGCAGGCCGTACAACACACTCTCACACACTCCGTCTGCCCGCAGAGTCCTAAAACACACACACACACACACACACACACACACACAAACACACGACCTTGGTGAGCATGCAGCTCGAAAATAAAGGACAGACACTCTTTCTCTGCAGAAACCTTTTTTTCCCATCACCCATCGGGTGTGTCCACTGCAAGTGTCACATATTTTGTCCACGAAGACGCCGCCCCTGGAAAAGTTATTGTAGCAGAACACTGTCTGTATTTCAACAAGTCATCAAGAGCACAGAGACAGAGGATGACATCATCCCCGACAGGATGAATTGGTTGGCAGTGTGACCTTCCTCCGGTGTCTTTTACATGCCGCTTTAACTCGTTCCTTTAGAGTGACCAATTTGAACGGGTCTGAATATTTTCTGGACCCACTGTGCATATCGAACGCCAACATGTTGCAATAGCATCACATGGAAGTTTGTGTGCATGTTTCATAATGTGCTGATTGTTCCAAAATAGAAAAAAAAGGAACTGGAAAGGAAAGAATAACAATCCACATAGTAATGTGAAAGCACTAAATAAACAAAAGTCTGAGCCATTTAACACGAGTGCAACCATTACAAGCTTGTAAGGGAATATAATGAAAGATAATGATGCTATATGCTTATATAGTTTAGCCCAGTCCTACTGAACATGGCCCATGGATGTCTACTGTATGAAACTGTCCTCGCAGACAAATGAACAAAAACGCTTCTAAGATTGGAGACAGTTTTGAGCTGTGATGCTGTGGAGCTTTTCTTCCGGAATCGGAGCAGAACAAAGCCGACTCTGATTTGATGGGAGAGTTTCATCTCAGAAATACGCCACGAGACCCCGCTGACAGAATGGAGCCATTCATAGACAGGCAGGTTCTTACTGGACATGACACACATGGCTGACGGAGCATGCACACACACACACACACACACACACACACACACACACACACACAGAAATGATCATCAGCGATGACAGAGTACAGAGTAACACATGTTCCAAAGGTTCCACAAAAGCGTCTTCTTTAAGGGAAATCACCTTTAACTGCTTATCCCCCTCACACCCCCCCCCCCCGCCCTCTCCATCTTACTTGATTGCTTTCAGTCTCGGCGGTTGGCCCTGATTGGCTGATCCTTTCGTGAGAGGCAGGAAGTCCCGGACGCTCTCGGTGTTCACCCCCAGGTTGGGGCTCAGGGGGATGAGAGCGGGGCTTATCAGTCGCTCCTGCATGTCACACTTCACACACACTTGAAAGGGGAGGGGCGGGGTAAATGTCACGGTGAGTATGCGAAGACGGCGTCAGCTTTTGGCGCGCCTGTCTGTGTGCGCACCTGGACTAGGGTTGTCTTGGGGGCCGGGCAGCATGAGGTGGACGTGCTCTCTGTCTCCCACGTGCTCTTGAAGCCACGCCTTCAACACCGTCTCCATGGTAAACACGCTGTTCTCCACCTGCTGCAGGTCCACCTCCGTTGCCAACAACAGAGAGTCTGAAAGGCGGACAAACAGGCGTACGTGAGGGTCAAAGGTCAACTCTGCAGACATTTTATTGACATTTATTTACTCTAGCTTAACATGTTTTCTCCCATGTAGCTTAAATACACTCCATTTTCATCTATGGCCACTAGATGGAGGCAAAGTCCAATAAATGGAATTCTGCCTTCGGGGCGCAAACTGACCGCGCAGATTAAACAGCCTAAATTCTGTTGCTTTTATTGCTAGTTTGAAGCCAATCTCTCTTCTCTAATGCTCCGTCAGTTTAGTTTGCATCATCCCACAACCCTCCTCCCTCTGTCCGCTGGCTTTCACTCATCCTTAAAAGAAAAAGGCCTGGCGCACCCTCCTCTCCTGCTCTCCCTCTGTTGTCATCCCCCCAATGTCCATATATTATAGCAAACTAGACACGAGCCCTCACAGAGCGCCCTTCTTCTATCTGGTGTTGAATAGTTAATGACCCAACAGGAGATAACTAATGGAACAAAGGGAGAAGAGAGGATCTAAACACACTCAGGGAGGATACAGATGGAGGAGAGGCCGACGGAAGGGGGCACGAGACGATAAAAGAGCACAGAAGACGGAGGAAGAGGAGAAAAAGTTCCCTTGCCTTTAAAAAAAAAAAAAGGCAAATATGCCTTTGCGTCTTTCATCTGTTATATACAGCACACAAGCTATTTTCAGTTCTGGGCCAAAGTTTCCAAAAGTGTCTTATCCAGAAATAAGTACTTCTGAGGGGGGGAAAATTTGCGTTTGCTGATGGACGTTTGTAGTCAGACCCCCGCTGAGCGAAGGCGAGAAGGAAAGGAGAGGATGAGAGATGAAGATCAAGAGGGTGGCAGCTGTGCGTAAAGCGTAAAGTCAAAATACTTGGCCTCCAATCGTGACACACGCCACTTAGCTCTCTCTCACACTTAACATGGATTATAAAACTCGTGGGAATTCTCTTAATACTTAACCTCAGACCTGCGTCACCTGCGTGCATATAAGCGCTGCTGCCTCACGGAGTGATGAAGAAAAGAAGAAGGAAAGAACCAAATCCATACAAGCCAACCCAGAACAGTTAGACGGAGAGAGACCTAACGAGGTTAATCAAAGGAGCAGGACAGACGCTAAGAGACAGGGAAGGACTGTTTTCTTGTCTTTGAGGAGATTGCCATGCAGAGATGGAGGAGAGCGGGTTCAATCAATGGCCTTTCCCTGTTAAGAGTATCTGTCGGGGAATGAAGAGATGGAGAGAGAGGGATTCTAGAGGGGAGGTCACATGGGAGTTGGTGTAGAGAAAAGGGGGAAGAAAGTATAAATTACACAAAGAAAGAGCAGGAGGAAAGACACGTTGCGATAGGAGGAGACGGATGGGCAACTAACGGCGCCGCAAATGCTCGTAACTAGACAGCGTTGTGTGTATCTGTGTGTTGTACGTGTTTGTGTGAGACACAGAGTAGATGAAGAGAGAAGGAAATGAGCGCTTTTCAAGGCAACATGAATAACTGTGTGTCATACTTGGTTTCCTCAGAGTAGCACACTCGCCAACGAGGCGGTCAGGTGAGAGGGACGCGGTGCCGTCTGAGGGCTTATCTGACTCCACCAGGGACGCGTTTACGCCTCCAAACCCTCCCACTCCCGCCACCGCGGATGTCTCTCCTCCTGAAGCTGAAGAGTTCATTAAGTGTGTGATTACTCTAGGTGCGCATGATTACAAAAAAACAAAAACGATTACGCGTTATCAGTAGTCCCTCCCAACTGCGTCCCTCCAGCCTCCAGGTGTAATAGAACATTAGGACACTACTAAAGATTGCACATTTCATTTACTCTGAATTTACAATAAAAGCTCCTGGTTATATTTTTTGCTGCTCACTCCTTCTCCTTGCAGTGTGCAAGTGGACTACAATTTGAGGAGGCCACCCACATGCACAGACATAACCTTAGCAGCTTGATTCGATCAACATTGAATGACTTTGCTGTCATTTCCCCACACAGCCTTTTTTTGGGGTCCTTGCATGAATGATTGATTAGGTTATGGGGCTTTTTTATCCCCACTGACTTGCGGTGTGCGCCCTGTCACTTTTAATTTGAAAACCGCCTGCGGGTAAAGATTGTAAATATTTGATCTGTAACAATCCTTCTGCATTTTGAATGTTAGTTGTCAGTTTTTTTTTTGTGAAGAACAAATCTACCGTACTGCTTCCGGCCCTGCATGTCTCTTAAAACTTGTGCTGTTTCCTGTCTCTCCCCCCCTCTAAGCCCCCTCGGCCTGTTGCCCAGCAACGCTTCCTTTTAACCTCTGTGTATTGGAAAGAGTGCATCGCCCTTCGTGAACAACCACGCAACATTAGCCCGTCTGGGGCAAATTAGCGATGCGAGTGAGCTAATGTGGTAAGCGGAGGCAGACCCCCTTTTCACTGATCCATTTAGATATAGATCGGCTCCCCCCGGTGCAGATAATGGACGCTGTGCGAGGTCTAATGGTGGGGATCTTCATGGAAGCTTCAAACCACCACATTGTCTAAGAAGATAATGGTACTTTGTAGTTTATTACAGAACCCATATATATAGATGTACATACATATATATATGTACACATGCACATTCACCACTGCTGCAACTACCACAGGACAAATCAAGAGACGTATCCCAGCAATTAACGTGTTGCTACAACAAAAGCACTTAAGCAACAATGAACGCATCCCCGACACAGACATCACAAAGTCTACATAAGCATGAAGGACGCGTCCTGTCTGTGGAGTTTCCCTCGGACATATCCACTATTCACCAACAAAGCGACACACACACACACACACACACACACACACACACACACACACTGTCCTTGTGCGAGCAGTAATGATGAATAGCCCGTTCATGTTCATCGATCATCTGGTCGGAAACACTCAACGCACCAGTGGCTGTGTGACCTAATTGCCTCGCGGTCGCTTCTGATAAGGCTGCTGGGTCGAGGGCCGGAGGGACGATTACAGCATGATGGACACATGAAACGGACTCTGAGGACGGAGGCATGAAAAGAGAGAAGAAACAAATACTATAGAGAAGGTAAAAAGAGGTTTTTGCAGTTACCACATATTTAGTGTTGCTTAAATCTGAGATTCCTGCCACAGTGAGCTGGATCGGCAGAGAAAGAGAAGTCAAGTGATGGCAGGAGATCAACCGCCTGCTTTTCAAGCCGAATCGGGAAACAGGAGCGATGGAGAGGAAAAGGACGGCAGCGGGGACGACTTCTTTGAAGCACTTGAAAAAGAGAGAGGATGAGAAGAGCTCTGCAGACGGTATCCACGGAGGCCGTGGAGAGAGAGGAACCAGGGAACACGATCGGCAATGACAGATATCTCACATTTTTGGTGGGATGGTGATGAATCACAGTCTCGTCAAATGAAATAAAAAGGACCCTTTCCAGGAATCAATGGCGAGGACAGGGAAGGACAGGTTTGTCCTTTTACCGTCCTTGATTCGAGAGAAAAAGAGCGAAAGGTGGAAAAGAGGAAGCGAGGAGAGGAAGGGAGAGTTTGTCCCAGCAGAGGAGATGACATCTATTTGGCAAATCAGACTTAATGGCACAAGCGATAAACTAAACCTCATGCAAAAGAAGCAAAGATTGCCGTCTTTTTGCTGTAAAAGCACAGTTAAATATTTAAGGAATTTCCTAGCAACCCCTTTGGAGGGAATCTGTGAGCGGCAATATTGCTCAGCTGATTGACATTCTCCTATTGAAACCTAGTAACGGCTGTTTCTCTAGCACCATCGTCCTCTTTCCTATCAATAAACAACGCCAAACTCGGCGCAGCAGGTGGTCGTTCCGGGAACACTGCGCCTGTCCGACGTCCATCTGCGTGTTAGCATTTTCTCCGTGAGCGTGCTAGCACGCGGATGTCAGCAGGTCTTTGTCCTGTTCCGGCTGTAAGGGGGGGGGATGAATTGGAAGCATTGTGTTGCTTTCGACGGCGTCCTCCTCTCTTATTTAAGGGGTAAAGTCGGTTTGAAAAACAAGACACGCAGCCAATGTAAAGACGTGAAGTTTGGACTCTCACATAATTCCTACTACCTCATATGTGCGAGTCGGACCATTATTTATTCATCCATGTGGCATTTAAAGAGTAGACTTCATGGGATATGAATCTCCTCAAGAACGTTTGAAACCATCTCCTCCAAAGGCGTCCTGCACTTTACTTAACAGACTTCTGTTTGTTAACGTGGAGACAGGCGCGGCGGGACGGATTGACGGGGACGATAAGCAGATTGTCGGGGACTAGAGGTGAGTGACTGACGGCGCTCTCTGGGTGTGTTCAGTGCCGGTGAACCGCTGCTCACTCCGCTCACTCTGTCGCTCTTTCTTCAGCCAACCATCTGACAGGAGCGAGAGAGTGGAAAAAAACAAGCGGCTCTGTTGTGCTGCGGAAAAAAAAAAAAAAAAAAAAATCTAATGCATCCGCCCGGCAACATCAACTGTTGAGCGATGAATATGTCTCTCAGGCTCTACTGCAGATCCCCAATGGCTTGTTTTAATCACGGTGAGATTACCGTATCCTTTTTTTTTGACAAATTGGGCTGAAAATGGTTTAAACAGATTCAAAGACTATTATCGAGATGGATTGACAGAAAATGAACATTTTCCAAAGGGGTGACATGCAGAACAGTGTGTGTGTGTGTGTGTGTGTGTGTGTGTGCGTGACGCGGCGCCGGCAGCCGTCTCTCAGCGTGGGATTTATAGTTTGCACATCCTGGTGTGAAGAATGACGGCCGTCTCCATCTGTACGACCACCTGCCGCACGGAAGGTGTGAACAGCCTGACCTCGGAAGATGAAAGACCTTCATGCTAGAAACCACATCCATGAATGAATCGATGCAACACCGACAGAACAACACAAACTTTGCCGTACGTTGATACAAATTGAATGTAGGACGCCGTGGTAGCTGTGGTTGGGTGCGTGTGGGCGGGAGGTGTCAGGAGGTGTGTGGGTGGGGTTTCCTTCCGCACGTCCCTCTGCACTTCTACCCGCCGCACGCCAAACCGAACTAGCTGACTGCGGCGGAAAGCAAAGGAGAGGAGCGGCCGCGCGGTAGAACGACTGCAGGTGTGTTGGGGAGAAAAAGTCGCAGTGACAAATTCAACTAATTATAATCTCTGGAGTTAGTGACAGCACAGTGTCAACATAATCCCTCCAATGAGGATTAAAACGTCTGCAGCGGAAGGACGGCAACAAAAAGACTTTTCCCTCACATGACTGCACCGACAGACAGACGCTTAGCGTAGCTTAGCACAAAGACTGTAAACGGGGGGAAACTGCTAGCCTGGTTTCCCCTCCTCACGGGTGGGATCGATTGCTTCACTATTTCATGTGATCTTTTTTTGTGATGAGCAAAATACTATCAAGAGCCCACAGGTGTGACTCTATTAATCTTGTTTTTTTTTGAAGGCCTATTAGGAAGGATCAAGATGCAGGGACACTGCTTAAGTCACCATCTCCAAAAGCATCTATGAAAAAAGCTCCAGTTTTGTTGCTCCATAGAAAAACTGAGCTGAAAAGTTGCCTCTGGGCGTCGCCGCTGTGATGTAACACCTGAAACGAGGCTCACTGTGAGCTCCCGGCACGGAGACTTTGTCTGTCCCCAATTGTTGGCTCCCGAGCTGGCGGGTTATAATCCTCCCAAATTTACAGAGTCATTCTTCTGGCGACTCAAAAAATGGATCCGAGAAAGCACAAAGAGAGCGCCGCGTCTTCGCGGGGGCAGCCGCCGAGATAAAAAAAAGAAAAAGGAACGGTAACTGCAGGCAGGCAGTGGGAACAGTTAACGTGATTACACGAACGCCGAACACCCCCGACGGTGGCAGTGTGTTCAGCCGGGATGCGATGGACTGAAAAACAGGCTGCCCCTCTTGTGTATTGTTTTCTTACAGCTGTCACATTAAGAGGTCGATCCTCAACATACTTCCATTTCATGCATAAAGGAAATGTGTCACAGTTTTAAACACTACTTTCCCAGTAGCGGAGCGGTACGGAGGAAGTGTTTTATTCAATGGGGTTCAGTCGTAATGTAGGTAGCAAGTGGTGTAAAGTAGAGGATCACAAATCTAGGCCAATGCATCATAAATCTGTGGCGATACAATGAACGCAGACAGGAAATGGGATACTTCACAAAAAAATCTGCCAAGCGCGCGGGAGGAGTGTCAAGAGACACAATGTTGGCTGAGGACTGCTCCTAAAGAGACATATAGGAAAAGAGCAAGAGAGAGAGGGGGCAGAGGAAAAGTCGTCTCTCGACTGTTACACTTCGATGGAGCGAGACAGATCCGTTGAAGCGCTGAATGGTTCGCCCTCCCACCAGAGAGAGGGAGAGGGGCGAAGAGGGACACTCAGAAGCTACTCGTTAATTTGTACCTAAGCAAACACAGAGGACATGAGAGGTAAAACAAACACGCACGCTCTCTCTCTCTCTCTCTCTCTCTCTCTCTCTCTCTCTCTCTCTCTGACGCACACTGGCTCTGTTCTTTTAGGCCCAGCCGTCGTCCGTCCCTTGTAAAAGCTCCTTATCTCTCAGCACAAACTGGACGGGCGCACAGGAAGAGGAAAAGAGGCAAATGTGGAGGGGGAAAACACAGAGCTGGATGCTGTGGGCAGTTTGAGAGGATTAGAGGAGATATAATGGGCTCTAATCCTTTTCTATTGAGACGTGTCGGAGAATCAGCGATGGGGTGTCAGTTGTGAAATAGCTATTATTGACGTCGGACAGACGGGTGGACGGATGGGGACGGATCAATGACGGGACAATAAACAACCTCCACAGGCGATAAAAATAAAAATACTTTTGAATGGAATAAAGGCTGTCACTCCAAACGTGGATTTTGGGATTAATGAATATTGCCGCTTTGAGAAGCGTTTTGCCAAATAGGTGTTTGAAGGGGCTAAAAGCTTTGACAAAACAGAGACGTGATGTGAAAAAGAGTTAAACCCGTTTGCATGAATACATGTCAAAATGTGATGAGGAGGACGCAGCAGTCTGAAAGGGGTTTACGTTTTTTTGGAAGCGCGCGTCTCACGGATTTTCACAATGCCGCACCTTCCCATAAGGAGAGGGACAAAGGACGAGCACACTTATTCATGTACAGATTTAAATAACAGTCAATACAATCGCAGTTTCATGCGACAGAGTACAGGGTTTCCCTCATGGCTTACGTGTTGGGACTTTTACTGATTTACTGGCACCATTAACAGACTCCGTCCTCGACAAGGCTGCATTCATTCAGAGCACAGCTGACTGCGTGCAGCTCTGACATACTGTGAAGACGTTACTGTGTGACATCATATGAGAGTGTCTTACATGCGTACTGCACTGCACACTTTGTGAACAAAGTCAGCTGGATGCCTTCCACCTTGCTTCCTTATGTTAAACATGTCTGACAGCTACAGGGAGCTGTACTGTATATTGCACTTTATATTGCATTATCCGTCTGGCTTTTATAACACAGTATGCTGCGAAGTGTCTACTGTGAAAAATGAACCAATAACGACTAGTTTCAGCAGAAGGTGGATAAAAACGGAGAATAAAGGCTGCGAGAGAAACTTAATGAATAGTAATAGTTTATGTTTGAGCATGCGTATGCTGCAGCGCCTCTCTACTTGTTTGTTGATGTCTAATATGGTTAACAAAGCGTGGGATTATTATACTCTCTGTGTTTAAATGTAAGCTATGAATCCACCGATCAATGCCATTTGTTTGACGTCGCTGCTACTTTGCAGTGAAGTGAAGACGATTGAATTGAAATGTCTCCCTCAGTAACCGGTGTGGGGCGACTTGTTGAATTTGCTTCAGTCAAAAAATTCCGCTGCTCCGCTGTGAGGAGGAAGAGCCAAAACCACAGGAGCCCCGATCGGCCCCGTCCGAGCCCCCCCCCCCCAACTCTGCGACCCACTTCTCTCTCCTCCCGCTGGTGCTCGGCATCCGATTGCACAACGGGCGGGGAGTCAGGGACACGGGGTGAGTTTCAAGAAAAACAGGATGCTTATCAAGGCGTTGGCCCCTTAGACACTTTCAGTCTCACACACACACACACACACACACACACACACACGTATGTATCCTCCTACTTGTAAGGTCATTGACACAAAGACTGTCCTCGCCCCTCACCTTAACCATCAGCATGCTACAGACGCGCAGCACACACACGCACACACACACACGCACACACACAAACAAGGTCTGAGCAAAACAGCTGTCCCCCTTTTTTAAAAATGTGCCATTTGCATAACTCTTTTTTTCGGTTGAAGCCCCTTGTCTCGCTTTGGTGCCAAATGAAAAACAGTTGTTCCGCCCACTTCCTCAGATATTCTGCACTCCTTGGACTGAAGGACGCACACGCAGACACACATTCAGAGCTAAGATAAATAGTGTGGTGTTAAGTGAGACGTATTTGCTCGCTCTCACAGAGCATTCTCGCCCGCCATCCGACACACACAGAGACTATTAAGATACCACGACGCGCCCACGTTCCACTCTGTTTCGGGAAAAAATCAGCACCTCACACATTTTTGCATATTTGCTTTGCCATATTAGTCACACGTCTCTTTTTTGAGGCGGAAAATTGAAAGCGCTTCACAAACTGAGTGAATAAGCTGAACAATTGGTCAGGTTCCGCCACGATAAACGAAGGAAATGGAAAAACCGTCCCATCTGAGATGCTCCACATCTACCGTTTGGGGGGGGGGGGGGGGGGGGGGGGAGGTTGCACCCACGCTGCAGGTATCTGAACTGCTCTCTAACAAAGGAAACCTCTGGGGTCACCGCGGTGTCGGCTGGCGGTGCCAAAAAACACTTTTAAACTCAACTTCACGACCGCGGCGAGCATCCAGTAAGTCGAAAGAGTCGAATTCACACAGGCTAGACAGGCTTTTCTTGGGTCTCAGCCCGCTACGGTTTCAACCTGGTGAACTTTGAGGTCAACAAAGCACCGATGACCCCGTCCCCCTTTTATGATTAAGTCCATGAACGGTAAAAACAACTCACGAGAAAACTGAAAAAACTAAAACTATTAGAACGATCCGAGCTCCTTGGTGCTCGTGTGGCCAGAGACGCTCTGGTTTGGCTTCATGTGGGACGCCACACAATGGAGGGAGTGTGGACTAAAGTGTCAAAGGGCTCCAGGCTACTATGTTTCACTCTGTGCTATACACACTAGAGACGCTGTGCGTGGAGGAACGCAGTGATCTAGTCCCAGTGGCATCACAAAAACATCACACTGTGTCCCCGGGAATGCATTCCAAACGTCCCTCTTCATTTCTAGGTTTTTTTTATGAAACACTGGGGAGAGACCGGACTAAGCGTCACTAATAAGGATTGATGAATACAATAAATCCAGCCTGACAGCAGTTAAGCAAAAGTGATTTTCCTTTGTATGAATAGTGAAATGAAGACTACAAAACTAAAGTAGATCCCATCTGCATTTTACACCCAAAATTGCCCTCCATACCCCTGTGCATCCATGTTCTCTGATTGCATTTAGTTTGCACAATAATAAAAACAAGAGTTCCATCTTGGCTCGACACCACAGAGCTCAGGACTTATTAAGGGGAGCAGCAGCTGGTTCTCCGGGGACAACAACTGGGACACATAAACCCAAACTTCTCCCCCTGGGTTTGATGTGAGCTAATGAGAACAAACATTGCATAACTGCCATAACTGTGTCAGGTGAGTAAAAAGCTCACAACATCATTAGCACCACGTGCCCCGCTTCGAAAAGAAACATGCTCGCAGTCCCTTCGGCGGCCTTTTTTCTCCACTGAAATTAACTGTTCACCGCCGCGGAATGAACATTTCACACGCCGCGTAACAAGAAGAGCTCCTCGCTCCCCTTCTGCGCTGCACTCGTCCTCTCATTTGGTCTCTCCTCCCTCCTCCCTGTGTGCTTCCCATTCAGGCCTCACTGCGACCCTCTGCTCATTCAGACCGCAACCACTTGAACCCTTGTGTCATTACCGAGCTTCACATATGATTGTCTGAGGGATGTGGAAAGTGAGGGGAAGCGAAGTAAGCGGGCACACCGACCCCCCCTCCCCTCGGGGGGCAGTGTGTGACCCCGCTCTGAGTAGCTACCCTCGGCCTCGCCGGGCGGAGCCTCGGGCGGCTGGTCGTCTCGGCCCCAGTCGGCCGAGTCGCTGCAGATCTGCACCACCAGCAGCCGCTTCAGCGGCGTCAGGTCGGCGTCCTTGAGCCCCGCCTCCAACCGTCGAACCACGCCCCGTCCCGGCTGACTGGTCACCACGGTGACCTGTGGATATAGCAGGAAGCCTCAGCCACACCAAAAAACAAAGGACTGAAGGGTCACATCTAACGGTAACAAACCCGAAACCCATCTCGTCCCTTCTTCATATGCGGTCGGGCAAACAAGCAGATCTAAAACGCATTTGGAATTTGGCTTGGGAAAACTAAAGAGGCCATTTTTTACTAATGCACTACATAACATAATGTGTGCCTTGTGTTGATGATGTGCGTCCCACTGAATCACATTAACAGTAGCTGTGAATGAGGGCTTCCTGCTTTAGACTCTGCTGCTGAAGACACACACACCCACACACGAGTGCTAGAGACCTATATATGAATGAAAACATGCATTGTATAAGTGTATCAGCAACACACACACACACACACACGCACACGCACACACACAAACGGATGGCCAAGTCTCTGCTTAGTGTCTCTCCGTTCCCTAATGGTGCTGTTCGTATCTGCTGCTGTCAGAAACAGTGGGTCTTAGTGTAATCATCTGTCCAGAGCTCCCTAATAAAACGAGCCAAAAGCTGGCTTTGAGTTACATAAAATAACCAGGAATAGATCCAAGCAAATGGGCGGCATCCAAGCAACAGCTTTGACCTTTTTTTGATGTCCCAAATTGCATTCACGATAACGCAAAGTACAAGCAGAGTGGAAGCAAACTACATGGGACACGGGAATATATTGTCTCATACTGTACAAGTGGATTCGTTGTTTAAATACTTGCTCCTCAGATGGGATAGCTGAAAACTACTGAAGCCATCCTAATGTCAGTTTCCTAGTGGAGCCCACTTGCTGCATTAGAAATGTACTCGATATACTGATATAAGTGGACAGCCAGCAGATTTTTTTTTAAGCTTCTGAAAATGTTTGAAAAAAAATCGATATGCTTTTGCAGCTGCTAACTACACCGAGCTGGACCGGAAGAGACATCCTTTAACAGTTATAAGTGGAGCCTTTTCCTCGACATTAGCATGAAGCACTCTGAGCTGGTCTGTGGCAGAGACCCGCCGCTTCATAATGGATCTGAACTGACGGACACAGAGTATTTCATGCTGTTAGTATTGTGTGCCATAAGGGGATGTAGATGAGTGGCAGAGTGCACGCTTTGAAGCCCTAAACACACACTACTTACAAACAACTCACTAATAAAACTGAGATGTCTAGCTGTCATTCCTGTGTCCGCATATGAATAATACCTACAGCTAAACCTGTGACAGCGTGTGCCTTTTTCACTATGTGTGACACAACTTTCGATGCGCTATGCTGACCTCCACAGAGATATTGTTGCCGGCCGGACTGCCGGAGCTGGCGTGTCTGACGAACTGATTGAACTGCTGCAGACTGTCCAGCACTGCCTGGCGCAGCAGCTCGCCTCCTCTGGCTGCTCCTCTGACGCATCCTTCACCCGGAAGAGTCCTCAGCTCCTCGACGCAGGAGCGCAGCCTGGCCAGGTTACCACGGACCTGCTGGAGGAGATAGAAGGGGCGAAGCACAGGACTTAAAACAGTAGCGACAGAAAGCAACGGAGTGAAGACGGGCCTCAGGGCCTCTTCGGCCTTCGTCCGTCTCACCGCGAATGGCAGTAGACACTCCTGCTGCCTGCTGATGGCGTACAGGCTGAGCAGCGGTATCCTGCAGGGTCCGTCCAGGCTGCAGGCCAGGGACAGGAAGTTGTCCAGAGCGTCGCAGAGCGCCGGACAGGTCTCTGACCACCGGGGCGGCAGCGCCTCCACTATCAGGACCCTGGCCGGTTGCCGCGGAAACGAGGAGGACCAGTACACCGAGTTCCCAGGGTTTGAGGAACCCGCTGGCCTCTTTCCGTTGTCCATAGACATCTAAAAAGCAACAAAACGCAAGATACTGTAGATGGATAACAATGGTATAGTGTATATTTAAGGTCGCCTTTTACAGGTCGGGCTGGAAATGACAGCAAGTAAAAATCCAGCATTCAATCAAATAAAATATCTAAACCCTGAATACAAACCCAGTTTTTCAGTCATTATTTAACATAGACCCATTTTTAAATCCCCAAAGCCTTTAGTGATTCTCTTGAGCAGTAAGCTGTAAATACAACAAGAATAAATAGGACATGATGAATATGTTCATGGTGAGCTATCAATGGTTCTTTTTTCACATAACTCATGACTTCTCATAAGACTATAGTGAAAAACATGGGTTTTGTACAATAAGGACTGAAAGGCAGCGGAAAATTAGAGGCCAGAAGGTCGCGGTGGAACGATGCCATGAGGCGTAAAAAAAAGCAGACAAGATGTTCACGTCATCCTGATGGGAGGATAAGAAAGCGGTCAAATTCTCACTGAATGAATGAAGATTGTTTACGTCGTTCATCATTCACAGCCGTCTGAACTATTAAAAAGACTGCAGTTGGATGATTAAGTCTGATAGACACTGTGATAATGACGCAGGAAGCACCAAATTGACAGAAAATAACATATTCAGAGCACTCAAAAATCTCAATTCCATTTAAGCTGAGCTTTTCATAGACATGTGTTTGATAAATCCTAAACCTAATCCCTAATATCAGGTGAAAAAAAACGTTTTTTCCAGATTCCAAAATATCATCAGATGGAAGTGGCCCATCTGTGTGGGTGTTCAAAAGGCAAAAGTCTGCCATGCATCAGAGGACACGTCCAGTGAAGTGGAGCAGGGAAAATCCCTGACGCTTCAGACTCCATCACGCCGTCCGACGCCTCGCCATTATGGTCTGTCTGCCATCACGCATCATCATCATTACTGCAGGAAAACTCTTCATTAAGCGACATCAATAACCCTCCTACCTTGATACACATCGCCACAATTAGTCATTTCATTCCCGCACCTCAGTGGGCGAGAACACACCGTGGCCTTTGAGTCATTTCCCCGTGGTGCAGTAACGGATACAGACAGATATAGAGAAATCACTTGCCTGTCTCACATCATTTGCCTGTCACAGGGTCTGAAGAAAGACACTAACGGCATCATGGCAGGTTTACACTCAACATGCAGGTGGAAATAACGTGTCTCACAGAAAGCTTCGGCTGCTCCTATCAAAGCAAAATACCTTTGACAGAACTGAGCGCTCTTCATCACTCAGGCCCTTGAATCCAGCGCCCTGAAGGCCCCGCTTTGACAGACTGTATCACCGGTTATAAAGGCCATGCGGTGTTTATATGTGTGTGTGTGTCTCATCTTTCCCTGACTCACTTCTGCTCCTCTAAGCCGAGTTCTGTCCCCGGATCACACATCCTTCGCCCTCACACCTTTTGATCAGGCATCCGCTTTTTGACCTCTCCAGTCCAATAAGTGATGGAGCTTCGGTTTGCCACACCTGCACTGACTGGGTTGCTGCTTCATCAGAATTTCTATCATCACTTATCTAACTTACATTACAGACAGTGTGTGTGCGTGTGTGTGTGTGTGTGTGTGTGTGTGTGTGTGAGAGAGAGAGATGAGCCATCCTGGCTAAGTGTATTAGCATCAAAATGATCCATGAAAGCGTTGACCAAGCGTAAACAAGCAGGGCAGCAACACATTAACGAGGTTATGACGCACTCATAACTCCATGGATGTTAAATAATCCAGACATCCAGTCCGATTAGATTCATTCAGATCGAAGGTTAGCTGAATCTAGCATTAGCTAACATCGACGTTAGCCGGCCTTGAACGGTACCTTGCCTAGCTTTTATTTCTTAGTCCTCGGCTCGCTTCTGCTAGAGTAGTTTTGATCAAAGCGTTCGGTAGAAAATGTTCTGGAAAGAAGTCACAGCGAGATGCAACCAGCAATCCTGAACTGCTGGTTGAACGGTTTTCTAGCTAGCAGCGCTAAAAGTGAGCTAACTTGTCTTTAAATAGTAAATAAGTCTCGAGCAGCTTCCATCAGAATGTCGGTATGCAGCCAAAGATCTTCAACTAATAAGATGAATCACACCTATAAAATACGACGTTTAAAAACGCTGTGAAACCTTTTCCGTTAACGTTACTACTGAATAAAAACAGATTTGAGTTTTGTAATCTAATTGGATGGACTAATTGATAAATTTAGTAATATATACTAAATTAAATGAATCATGACAAGATGGGGTTTTGCACTTCAGGTAAGCAGGTGTTGAGCATCTGCAGAGAGAAAAACACTTGTATGAGGCACCTTTCATCACAATTATCCCACTGCTTTTCTTCACTAGGAATAGAAAAAACCATCTAGATAATTGTTTCAAAACTTTTTCATCATGTCCTGGCCTTCTTCTATGTGTGAATGTTCTGTATTCATCCCTTTTAGATCAATTGAGAAAAAAATGAATGTGGGGCCAAGTGCTGGAAGCCGGGGAGGAGTGATATGGAAATATAATTAGTGTGCTCGGCTCAAGGCTTTATAGTAGTCACTGGAGGCGTGTGTGTGTGTGGGTTTGTGTGTGTGAAGGTTCAATTGAGACGGAGAAGGAATCAGAGATGGGAAAAGTACAATGAATGATTTTTTTTTTTGTTTATTGTCCGTGTGAGTGCATTTTGACAAATTTCTTAGAGCCTTTGGTGAAGGTTGTGAAATTACTTTCCCTCTCTCTTCCTTTCCCCTCCCCCTCCTTCTATCTCTCTCTCTCCCTAACATTATTGAGTCAGAGTGTATGGTATTGACATGACGAAATGTTCGTGTCTGCTTATGGGAGATAAGTGTGTGTGAGGTAGGAACATTTTTTGGCAAATCTCTGTACCTGTTGAAATCATTTCCAGATGAACATGTTCCCAGTCTTTCTTTTGTTGTTGTTTTTTTTAGGTAAAAAAAGAACATGTTGCTGAGTCACGTGCATTTGCACGATCTATGCATCTGCCTTCTAGTACAATCCTTGTGTCAAATGCAGCTTCCTGTGAATGTTTCCCAACACTATTGCACTGTGGGGGCCACTTTTCCTCCCCAAATCAGACTCCTGCGGGCATCGGCGAGCATCCGTCCTGCTTCCCTTCGTTCTTTCCTTTATACGTCCTGCTTAATCACTTCACCATTTCCACACCGGCTCCCTCGCTTCCTTCCCTCCTCCAGGCCACATTCCACCTGTCTGTCAGCGGCAGTAACTCTAATATAATGTATATTCTGTGCATAAGATTAATGCTGGAACGCATAGATGCAATGTCAGTATGAGGCTCTTTTGCTGAACAGGATGTTGAGCTTTCAGTCTCAAAAAGGAAGGCCCATGTAAAGGGATTAGGTGCAGCGATGTGATTGGAGCTCAATCGTTCTTATGCACAGACACACGATTGCAAACGCGCACACACACACACACACACACAATCAAATACACTCGTGCTGCCTGATTTAGTTGCGATGAACACAACACACTTCTAGGTCAATAGAAGCTTTGCGACAGTGTTCTAATCCGCTATGCCTTTTCGATTCACTCTGGTGGATTGGGGGAAAGTTTTTCCAAGTAGTTCCAGTACTTATTTTGTACACCAGTTGATTTTTTTCATTAAAGTGTGATTCTTGCTCCATTTTGACATTTACTTTAGGGCTCAGATGTATTCAATGTGTGACTGAGGTGAAACGATTGTTTAGTCACTTGTGTCAAGTTGTTTGCTGCCTTGAAGAATTTTTGTTTAATTCCCTAAAATGGGCACCGGAGCGTGAAATTAGAAAAATCCCCGTGGTACATTCTTGCAGTTTTAATTGAAGAGGGTCAGATGGAAGAAGATATGAGGCGTGAACTTGTTTCAAAACTTTTATTTACACATTTACACACATTATGTAAAAAAGGAATATTTCAAGCTGCTTCCTCTTGTTTCCAGTCCTTGTGCTAATGCTAAGCTAACCATCTGTTTGGGTTAGGTTGATATTAACCGAACAAACATGGTGTCAGTCCTCTTTGACTCATGGCCAGAAGGCAATAAGACAATATCCCAGAATGTCAAGCTAGTCCTTTAAAAATAATGTGTTCGGTTAAGAAATAAACATGGATTGTGAAATTGTGTTAGCATAGCACACCTCACATGCACCCGTCTTTACGCAACAGGCTAGGCTAAATACTGCGGGTCTTGGCTTGCTTGGTACTGGAAGAAAATCTTGCAATACTGGGTGATAGATCGTTGATTATTGTGTTATGTTTTAACTACAATTCATTGCTGAATGGCAAAGTAAGACTATCTTAGAATGTAACAAAGCAGCTGCGGCAGCTTTGACGACATCTTTGTGTAAAACACAAGTGTGAAGATGGTGAAAATGAAGTGAAACCAAGGTGAACCTAAACTACCTGAAGGCATTTACCCAGAGGGAGGAGGAGGAGCCCACCTTTATAGCAAACCATCAATGCTAACCTCGTAGCAATTGATTTTCATGAAATTACCTTTCTGGAGGTGTGCGCACTGACGAGTGAACACGTGTAATGTGTCAATCTGCTGGTGCGCGGATGTACAAATTGGGACAAGCCTTGCCTTATGTCCACACGTGAGACCCATGTCAGAGACAATCCTTTTGTCACAGAGAATCTGTTTGGGTTGTTGTGCAATGCGCTAATATGAGAGCTGTTGCTTTAGGAATTCGTGTGTTTGGGGTTTAGCAATGGAAGCGCTAACACTTAAAGTTTTGTTTGTACTAATCCTGTTTGGTGAATGGCTTCAATGCAATGCTTCATGTTTGTGTGTGTGTGTGTGTACAAATGCACCTTATATAACCAGTTCACTGTGGTTGTGTTTTCTGCTCCAGTACCGAATGGAGTAACCTTGAAGGAGGTGCATTAGAGTAAAGGGATGGCTGCAGAGCCTTGATTACTTAATGGTCCAATGGAGAGCTCGGCGCCCTGTGACATGGAGTATGTCTTCCTTTAAGAGAGCAGCAGCATCAGATAACAGTCAGTCTTGCAGCCTTAAGTATGAACTGTTGCTTTGCTGTTTCATGCATTTTAAAAGTGGGATGTAGGGGATTCCCAGACAACAGAACGATCCATTTCTTTCCTGATCAACAGTTCACTTTACCAGCGAGATGAATTTGTTAATTGAGTCTTTTGCCGCTGTGTTGTTTTTTTTTACTTTTCCTTTGTGGTACACTCTGGTTCAAAAAAGCTCAGATTAATCAACCCCACATTTGCTCAACGCCAATCGACGGACTATCTGCAAATGTGTGCTCACAAGATTGCCCTTTCATAAATGAGTGGGTTAATATAGGTTTTTCCTGAAGTTTAATAAGCCTTTTTTTTAAAAATTTCTTACGATGAATGTTTGCAGCTTAAAATACATCTGCAAGTCTAACTCGGTGTATAACTGATACCATTCAAGTGCTGATAAATGTAATGAGCCATTACACAACAATTGGTAATCTAATTTGTTATTTGAAGCCTGGGGACACTGCCCTCCCTAATGAGATGATGGATGGTAGAGGGCAGCAGAGTGGAGAGGGGGTTTAGATGATGGAGCCACTCCCCCCTGAATTTGCTTTAAACTGATATCCGACAAAAGCCAGATTCTCTCCAAACCTGCAGCATGTCTTGAAAAAAAGTCTGCGTCACGAAGCGGCCTGTGTTTCTCAGCCCGTTCCACGGGGCTCCGCATGGAGAACTGCAAGGTAAAAGGAGGCGCATTGGCTGGAGATCCTGATCGTCCTGTTACTGCGGCCTCATCAATAAGTCAGTGTTCCTAATGTTTCACACCAACAGTGTGTTGTGTTCCCTTGCGAAAACTCCGCAGGGAGTCGCCGTACGTCTCATGATCTCAGGAAGATTTGTGTTGATTCATTATATCTCCATTATATAACCAGACTTTGGCGTCTCTCGAGCTTGTGTGGCTTTAACTGTACTGTTCTTTGAAGATGCCCTTACAATTACTTCAGTCCTCCGGTGAAGAAACAACAAGCTCAGGAGGAAATTACCTGACTTTTCTAAAACACCAGAACAAGGCGCTTGTACAAGAAAACCGGCCCCTGTTAAAAATGTTTTCGCTGTGTAAAGATACAAGATCTCTCTATTGACCCTGAAGATGTTCACGTTTGGTCTACTGTCTACTTTGTCCAAGTCCAAAAACCTGTTTTTAGCCCTAAGTTTTAGTGTGTGTTGAAACGGTTTCCCAAACAGGCTCTCCTTTGTGTGCTCTTTCCATCCTCCATGTCAGGAAGCGCTTCCTGCTGGTCCCTGCTGAGGGACCGCGCAGAGAACATGGCTCCGTACAGTAACAGTTTCAGCGCTACATGCTCTCATCCGATCTGCCGAGGCGTCACGTGACTCTCCAACAACAATGCGCGCTGTTGTCGCTTTTTGTTCCCGTGGCTCTCCGTCTCACATTTCAGAAAAGGGCCAGCACACAAAACCATAGATTGTGCCAGCTGGTGGCCTGACATGTTAATGGCTTTAAGCCCGGGCACACATTTCCCCTTTTAAAGGGGCAAAAGTACAACAGAACTCAATGTTGTTTCTACATGTTGTATCCGAGGGCAGTTTTGAGGTGGGACAATGAGTACGTGGTGGCGGCTGGTGGAGACCAGGTCACTGTCTTCCTCAGGGCTGCGTAAGGATCAGGTCTCTTGTCACATAGACCCCTTGAATTCTAGCCTAATCAGTAATAAGAGTGGCTTCCGTGTGCAGCTTAGGCGTTGTGACGGCAGTTGTAAAAGGTCACTTCACCACTCCTGGGAGCCAAAAGTTTCCCAAAGCGGTGTGTTCATTAGGGTCTCATTAGAATACAGCAGATGTTTTAAGAGGAATATGAGTGGTGTCTGACCCCAGAAGGAGCTCACGTACAGCTAATTGACGGGAAGTGGTTTCCACCCAAGCCGCTCATCACAGACAAGCAGAGGTTTTAACGTATATTCCAGCTTGTTACAAATGTTAGCAAAGAGACTGACCTTTTAGGACGGATCTATAAGTGGTATTGCTGCAACCTGTTCATGTCAGATTCACAGTGAAAAGTTCAAGCATGTTTTTGCGAATCCATGTGACTATTTGGAACAACAGGTTTTGGAAGACAGCTTGCTGTTGCGTCATGGGGCTTGTTGGCTAACCCTCAAACAACATCGGAAAGTTCAGCAAGAGTTTGAGAGATGAGTGCCGGTGTCGTCAGTCTGTTATGTTGTAGTACAGAACTTGTGTTACATGAGAGAATTATCAGTTTCACGGCTGACATAATAACAGACAGGCGGGATCAAGCTTTGTTAGAGGTGTTATATCTCTGTGGTTCCTTTATCATACTGAAGCCGGACACATATAATAATCTTAGATTTTCACCTACTGCAGACTTCTCCATAAATATTGGAGTTGATCTCTGCTCACAATGAATCTGTAATTGTATTTTAATAGGTTATAACATTAAGTAAAAAAAAAAGTAAGAAGGAGAAGCTACATCACGGGTTGTGTGTGTGCTTCCACACCTCCAGTGTTGTGTGAATCAATACATGCATGAATGCCTCAACTACATTGGACATGGCTTCACCAGCAGTTGTTAAAATACAACAAACAAGCCAGCAGAACATGATGAATACATGAATATGTTAAATGTGAATAAAAACTAAAGAAGAGACCAATAATAGGAGACCATCAGACATCATTGGTGTTGTTTAGACACATTTAGCCAGTTTTTAGAGAGGAGAAGTAGAAACTGCAGACTGATTTGGATGCTTTTTAATTAGCTCTGTTCTACCGTTGTATTCCTCTGCTGAAGCTGTCGTTTCATCGATTTTCTTTCATCTTTCACTGGATCATGACGAGGAGGTATGGAGCGGAAGGCAGTGCCTTGATCCTTTCAACCGACCCACCTTTTTATATTTCAACCCTCTTCCTCGGCTCCTTCCCGTCACTCTTAAGTGCTCTTCAGAATCTGGGTGCTCTGACAATTTACAGTTCTTCAACCTAATCCTCAGACCTGTTGTCATGGAAATTGGGCTTTCCAAACTGCATTATTCACATAAAACATGAATGATGAATTTGAGTTGTTGTATGTGTGTCGCACTGTATACGTGCGGATATGTGTGTGTGTGTGTGTGCGAGGTGGGATTTCAGAAGTTAATCACTCTTTCTGTCATTTCCTTCAAAAGAGGGAAAAGACGTGCTGAATAGAGACAGAAAGGTAGAAAATCTGCTCAGTGGTTATTTTCTCAATGCAGGATTGCATTCAATGCAGTCGCTGACAGGACTACTAAGTTTGCCTGATTCCTTTGGACTAAAAACTGCTCCATCAAAAGAGGAAAACTATTCTATAGGCGCTTAGCCATCTCTAAATGAATTGCGCTGAATGCCTTAGCCTCTTTGGTACGGCTGCAAATTGGCCAGTTTTGATGATGCTGCTAGTACCAAAATATGAAGGACAAGCGCTACTGATTTAGTCTCTCAAAACTCAGGGCTTTCTGTGGTACGGACATTTTTTCTCCTGTACTTCTATTTGATTTATTTTGTTGTTAACTGAATTTTCTTAATCTCCATTGAGTATGTGCCTCGCTTGCATGTCTCTTTTGGAATATCGCAGCTAATATTGTCTTTTCTAAGAAAATAGGATAAGGACTCATGTGAGGTTTAACAAAGGTCAATAACATAATATTTGACAAACCTGTTCACTCTAAATAGCTCTGAACAGTGATTGTTGAAATTCTCTGTAGTCAGAGAGAAAGATACTATATGTTTCTATGTGTTTATGAATATGTCTGTATTTTACTATTGAATTAACATTGAAGGTGTGACATAATATTGGGGTGTATAGAGCTGCACACTCTTGTTGCTAATCAAGCCCTGAGTGGTTCAATAGGTCTGTTGCCATAGAAACCAAAAAATGAATAGTGGAAAAAATCAGTTGATTGGACAAGAAGTTGTTGATTTAATTAAAAGAAAATGAATGGACTAATCAGGCTCTATGTCTTAATTACTCAATACAAAGGGTGTGTGTGATTTTTCAATAATCATCATCCTACGTTAGAACTGTGTCTTTTAAATTTTCTTTTAGAAAAAGTATGTCAGGCTAAGAGCCTGACATACTTTTTCCCCCATTTGCTCTGTGCTCTACGGTACCCTTTTCCTCATTTAACACAAAGCTTTACATCCTGTGGTGAATTATTTCTGACTCAGACTATGAATACCTGCGTTTGTCTGTAATACCAAAAGAGATCATATGATGGGTGTTTGATGCAGAATGTGACGCTGTTTTGCTAGTTTGCGCAACATGAGCCACTTCAAGGCATCTGTTATCTGTCCTGTTTCCTGTACATCCGTAAATCAACTTCCTCCTCATCAGGATTGGCGGGTCGGTCATTTCCTGTGACAAGTTTCAACAAGTCTGTTGATTTAATAGGATTTAGTAAAAAAAGGCCATTTTGTACTATATGAAATACTAATCTCACTTAGACAGTTGACCATCTCCCCAGCAGCAGCCTGAAGAAGTCATGTAGAGATTGACAGCTGCCTCGAAATGTAATTCTGCCAAGAAGTTGTAATCTGTAATGTCATCCTCTGGATAATCTTAGCCGCGTATTTGTTTTGTCAGTATAATCTGCGTGCAAGGATCTGTGGATTAGTGAAACAATCACATTTTACAGCAAAAGTTACATTTCTTTTTCATGTCTTATTAAAGAATGTAAAGATTTTGAATTGTGGAATAAATACTATGACAATGTTGTTTCCTAAAGAACGCATAAGGTCAAATGGTTAATTTCATCAAAGGCATATCTGAACTATATGATTACAGCTCACACGCCCTGTAAAAAGATGTGATTCATAAGTAAAAATGTATTCTTATGAAACAAACACGGGGAGGATTTATTTAGCCTGCTTTTTCCTCTCGTGTATCCTTCATGTCTGCTCGCCTGTCACATTTACAACTACAAACTTTTTTTAACAAGTTACTTAGAGGTTGACATCAGTCTGCTGTCGGTTTTGATATTTTCCCACACTAATCATTATGTCCAGGGTTGTTATCTTATGGGCAAGCAAAGAGAATTAACTCAACCTTTTGTCAACAAAAAGGAAAAAAGGTCATGTGGGGTCTCCCCAGACCTGCTTCCTGTCTCTGCTATCACCAGGGGAAATGTTAGTGGTATCAAAGGGACCAAAAACCAACCGTATCGCACAGCTATGGACTGTAGATCTGCAAACGAGTCTTATTGTGAGGAAAACGTGGTAGTGTTTCCAAGCACAAGAGCACCTTAAGGAAACTTAAGTCCTGGTGTCAATAATACCTACATAGAAGTTTCAAATCTTCTCGCTGATTATCTCAATAATTGATGTGAGTCATATAAAGGCATCAGTATTAAGCTGACGCTGTTTCATTACTTGAAAGTTCCGAGCAGCGGCTAAAAGCATAACTGTCTTCATCACCTTACACGCACAGAGGCAGTGTACGAAACTGTGTTTACGTTGCTTCTTCTTGCCTGTGTGTGTGTGTCTTTGAGTGTGAGCGTGTGTCATATAGAGACCTTCGACAGCCCTCTCCCTATATTATTTCATCGTCTCTCCGCATGCCGCCAATGTCCAATGCAATAATTAACAATCAGTCTCGCACCGGCGGCTCCATTCACTAACCCGGGGCACACACAATGTCACACGCTCACAAGTCACGCTGTGTGAGGGAGAAACACCCTAAAATGATGGTTCACTGTCTACCTGAGGCTGCATTTGTGTGTCTAGAAAGTGTTCTTATCTGCTGCGAAGTGTCCTTGTTCCGCTCCAGCTTTGACACAATAAAGCACAACAATACTCTTGTAGTCTGGTTCTGACAAAAGCAAAAGCGAAATATAAGATAATGACACAGAGGAGAGACCCGTCATACAAAAATGAGCAGGAACTGCCTGACATATGTCAGGCAGTGTATAGTGGGACGTTAGGCATGGTTAAGCTGCAGAAAACGTTGAAATAAAGCAGGATAATGGAGAAGCCGGAGCACGTAGAGTGAATGGAATGGAAAACGGATGAGGCACTTTATGTAATGAGCTTTCCATGAATGTTCATTTCTATTATAATCACCTTTCCCTCTCATGTGGGCACATGAATAATAAAAAGCACAACAACTATTAAAATGCCACTAACAACAAAAGTCACATGGCCTCCTTCGGTGCAGTAAAGGCAGGTATTTTTTTTTCTTTTTTCCTCTGAGCAAGAGCAGCATGTCGAATGGAAATGTCTCCCGACACGTGAGGGTTCCAGACTCTGACGGTAGAGGGCGGAGAGAAAACCCTCAGCGTTTGGTGTTAGTAGTAGAACATTATGTTATTCTGTACACTGACACTGACAAACTGCACGTATGGCCTTCACTTTACTAGATCTAAAAACCTGAGGCCTCAACTTCTGCTGCCGCTTGAGTTGAATAAGTTAAAAAGAGACCGAAAAATCAAGAGGGCGGACGAGAGAGCACCTGATGAAAAAGAGAGAGAGAGAGAGAGTCAAAAGAATTAAAAAAACTCTCAAGGAAAAGTCCTCTGGTGCCTTTGTCCCATTGGACAAGGTCCCGCCGGGCGCCGGCGGCAACCGGTGACATCACTGTAAGAAACACGACGGGGGAGGGTCTCTTGTCACCCTGGCAACAGGTCCATGTATGTGTGTGCGTGTGCGTGTGTGTGAGAGAGTGCTTGTTAGAGTTATGCACTGGTTGCCTCACCTCATGGCTGTAAGTCCCCTGCCAATTCCTTTCTGTGTGACACACGCTTTCTTCTCTTTCTTTGGTTTTTCTTGCTGTCGTCCTTCCATCGCTCCATCCAGTCCGTTCTAGGTGGAGTCACGTGTTATCGCCTAAAAGCTGTTGAGTCATTTCACACACAAATAGGATTCATTTTCTGTGACCTCACCTCCTCCGAACCAGGTCCCCTTTTCATTTATCCTCACTCCCTTTTCCTCCTGTTCCCATATCCTTTCATCTTTTTTTCCTTCTTCTTTGCTCCCCCCCCTCTCCTCTTCGCTCTTTTTAGTATTCACCGGAGTCTATGGCAAGTGGATTGGTGGTGTGCCCACATTAAAAGGAGCGGAGGAATCACACCGCTAATCCCATTGTGAGAGAACAAGAGCTGAGGCGGCCCGACGTGTGCGTGCAAAAAGGGAGCGAGAGTCCACGAGCGAGTGACATTGCAGAGAAAGCGTGTTTGAGAAAGGAAGGCAGGAGGGATATCCGGCAGGTATGTGATGCTGCATAAAGTCAGAGGGGACGGAGACAGAGGGGTCTTTGTGCGAGCGCCCCGTTAAATGAGGCCTGCAGCGCCGGCTTTTATTGTAAACCCTCTCCATGCTCTTGTGATATGTGGCAAGCTTCTCTGATCCATACATGAAAGACGGAGAGCAAGAAAGGGTGAGAGAAACAAAGTGGGGGCAAAAGAGAGAAGGGAACGGTGGAGATGAGAGAGTGGAATGCGAAAATGTAATTTCTCCACTTCCTGGGGAGCTTTGTGTGCAGTTTTGCTAACGACAAAGATGAAAAGGGAAAGAGAGGACAGCGTCACCGTGGACTCTCTGCGCTGTGAGGGCCGTGCGCCTGGCTCGTGGGCACTTCTGCACAGGTTGTTAGAGCTTCACAAGAACAATTTCTGTGAGAACTTGTTTGCCTGTGCCTTTTCAAAAGGGCTCATCGGAGGGTTTTCTGATCTACCACAACCTGCCGTTTTTTTTACAAATCGCTCTGAAACAATTGCAATAACTAGAAAAGAAAAATGAACATCAGTTCGCCCTGTAAAACAGGTAAAAAGAAAAAACCCAAGACAGTGATGAAGAGAGAGAAACGACGAGGAGAGTGAGGAGGAGATCTGAGTCTCGTCTGATGTCCTTTAATAAAAACCTCTCTGCCGTTCCAACCTTTACTTACACGCCTGCACCATGCCAACGGCCGCACTTTGTTCTTTTCTTTTTTTTTTTTCCTTCATCCCTCCCTTCCTCTCCATCTCCCACCGGGCGCCAAACACACTTCTTTCATTCCCGACACTTGTTTTCGTCTCTTTACCTCCCCCCCCCCCACTCCTCGCACTGTGGGAGGTAGAAAGAGAATCAAGGAGCATGATGTGACATCAGTGTTAACGACAATCACTGTCGTCCTCTGAGCTCCCGTATGAAACACACAAACACACAGACGCGACGCGCAATCACATGCACGCAGGTGAGCGGTCGAGCATGAAGGGAACACATATGGACACTCACACACACACACACACTCTGTCCTTATTGCACAGGAGTGTTTGTTCCCACACCGCAGGGAGTGGGTCACATGGGCGGCCAGCTGTCTGTTTGCGTGTTTGTTGGGAGGGTGTATCGGGACACCTGGGGCCTCTTCTCTGGGATTCAACTCGTGCTGTAAGGTCAGAGAGGGTTTGCGCTGCTGGTGGCTGGAGGATTCACACACACACACACACACAAACACACGCGCACACTCACCATCAGTTACCTCAAGACACAATTAGCCTGCGTCACTGTCAAACAGAATGGATTAGGTTACTTCAAATGCTAAATGGTGTGTATGTTAGCTATTGTGTTGCCAGCTAATCCATTAAAGAGACCACGCTGATCCCAGTGGTACCAGCACTTATCCTCCCACAGTCTCAACTTATTTTTGGCTAAGTGGATGGAACAGCAAGCATAATTAACTATTCATATGAGGACTGTGTGATGCATTTAAAATGTTAAAAGAATCTTAACAGAGATCTAAATCATATCACAAAGCACCTGCTTTAATAAAGTTAAATAGATGTATTTTTTTTGGCATCTCAGTATAACATTCTTGTTAAAAATGGCCTATTTGCAAATGTGTTAATTGAAAAAAAACATGTAATCTATGTTTGGTAGACAATCCGCTACTATATTCAACATTACGAGTACCCCTCGTATCGCTTTTGCTGTTCCTCTCTTAGTCCAGTATCGTCCCTTTGTCTGTCCTCACATGACCTTCACTATACAGGTTGTATTTGAGTACCACTTACATCTAAATTAGCATTAGTTAAAGGTATTGACTTCCCTGACTGAGTTAAATCAACACCATTGATCCAAACTGAGCCAACAACAGGTTCAATTCAATCAAGGGATTGATCTTATAATATTCAAAGTCCAGACAAAAGAAAATACGATCTGATGGATTATGGTGCCAATGTGTTTTAATAATTTGAACGTAAAGGCCTGTATAATTTAGTTCTGGATAATTTATCCACAAAAAAAGCAATGAAACCTTTCTCACAGAGACAACAGAGCTAGTGAATCTGACATCTACATTTAACTTCTAGCTGTTGTAACGACATAAGTCAATTTCTTGAAAGGAACATGGATCCGTACAGTCTTTGATGAACTTCTCTAGACTAAGCTGATTATTGTTTTTAGGGGGAATCGAGAAAGAGGATTGGAGAAAAGGATATCAGGGTTCGAGAGTTGTTTTTCATCGGGGCATTAATGCGGTTTTAATCTCATTGTTATGAGACGGCGTGGTTTTAAGGCATCAGTTTCTCTCGGTGGTTTTGAGGGGTGTCACTATTTTGGAGATTCCCCCCTCCCGTCTAGACTTTGTCTCAATATGCTTATTTGTGTCAAATACACTAATACTTTAATCTAATTGTTATGTGCTTGATGTTGTTTTGGACAGAGCAATGAGCGTTCCTCACAGTTTGAGGTGGTAAACAGATTCAATCCTTGCAGGCTCTTAAGTGACATATCTTCCATCTATCAGTAACACGAAGCCAGCGATGTCTGTATTCTTTGTTTTGCTTCAGTTATTACAATCTGGTAAGGCTCAGTATGGAGAATTTGTAATTTTAATTTCCTCTTCCCATGCACACACACACACACACACACACACACTTGCAGAGCACCATTAAGCAAACATTAGAACAAGTTCATTCACACTCACATCATCGACATTGTTTTGAACTTCACTTTATATATCACTATAGGATTATTCAAACGTTATATGTTACACCTGCATTTGTGCGCGTGCAAATTAACAGATGCTGGAAAAACAGTACCATCTGCGGGGGAATCTTCATCCTCACCATCGCCTTCGCTTGTTCTGACAGCTCGAACAGCCGCCGTGGTCCCTCCTGACGAGCCGCTGTCCTCAACCAGCCAACGCGGGGACAAGCGTCGCGTTGGCTGCTGATTGAAGTCGCGTTTGCACCGCCGCAGTCGAACAAACACTTCAATCACGCTGGCGCATCGTTAATCTCCAGTGTGTCCAAGCGTCGAGGTAACAGGTTGTCAGCGTGCACACAAATTACCAGACAAAACAAAGAAAAGTGTGTTCTGACAAGAAAAACGCACAGGTATCCATTTGTTGTCTGTTTTCTTTTGAGTTCAGTTATGTTCAGTGCGTGCCTGATAATGATTCAATGCAATTGTACACATACTGTCAATACTAAATTGCCCTTCATTAGCTGGGACGGCTCGATCAGATGCGTATTGATTACAGTGTGCAGACAGTACTTGTATTGTGTGCAATCAGATGCCTCTCCTAGCTTCATAATATGCTCTTATAGATTATTTATATGACTCTCTGGAGAAAATGGAGGCAGACCTCATAGTTTTTGTAGTAATGAAACTGAAAAGGATTGTTGACACTCCCACAAATTGCACTATTCGGACGAGTTACTTCGAAAAGTGTACTTAAATAAATGGAAACACCATTCCCTCCCCCCAACCCCTCACCTGCAACAACCCTCTCTATTCTGGAGAGAGACGTTAACCGGCTCTTTAAAAGACAAAACCCTCGTGAAGCAGCCAGTCCAGACTCTGTAGTCATGAAGTCTTTTGAACGGCTAGTTCTGTCCCACCTGAAGACCCTCACCGCCCCCCCTCCTGGACCCCCTGCAGTTCGCCTACAGAGCCAACCGGTCTGTAGACGATGCTGTCAACATGGCCCTCCACTTCACCCTCCAGCATCTGGACTCCCCAGGAACGTCCGCCAGGATCCTGTTGTTGGACTTCAGCTCTGCTTTCAACACCATCATCCCGTCTCTGCTGCAGGACAAACTCTCTCAGCTGCACGTGCCCGACTCCACCTGCAAGTGTCGGACAGTAAGCGGCCTCTGACATCCCACCGGTCACTTTCTTTGAACTCCACATGCACAAACACTTTCATTTGTCACTTTTTGTTTGCTGATGCACTTTAGATTTTTTTTAAACAAACCCCTAGCCTTAATATCCCTGGGATTAAATTATATTTTATTCCTTGCACTATGTTGTTGTCACGGTTTTGGGTTCACTTCCTGCTTTATTTTGTAGTTTCACGTTTCTGCTGTCCCTGAGGTAACTTCACTTCCCGCCTTGTTCTGTCCTCTCTTGTGTTTGTCTGATTGTTTCCAATCACCTGCACCTCCCGTCTGTATTTAAGCCCTCTGAGTCTGTCCTTGTCTTGTCATTGTTGCTGTCTGGTGAGAATCTTTAAACCCTGTTTCCCTGTTTTTTTTGGAATAAAGCCATTCGTGTTGAACCCTGCGTCTTCCGTCTGCGACAACACGCTTGTGACAGTTGTCCTGCTGTCCATTGTCGTCTGTTGTTATGCACCAACCGCAAAGTCAAATTCCTTGTATGTCTGACATACTTTGGCAATAAATGTTTCCTGATTCTTAGAGCAGCTCTTTAGCTGAATTGACCTCACTTGTATGTCTAGGTTTGTACACACAGTAAAAGCACATGCTCTCAAACACACACTTCCCTCCTCCCTCCCTCCTAAATGTCAGAAAGCATTGATTGTGAGATTGTGAACAGGAGCCCAAAGGCAATTTCAGGTTGTGTTTGTGTCTTTACCAAGATATAGAAGAAAAACTGACAGTGTATTTAAAGGTCAAACTCTGAGTACTAAAGGGTCTGAGTGTGTGTGTGTGGTGTGTGTGTGTGTGTGGGTGGGTGTGGGTGTGTGTGTGTGTGTCTGGGGCAGAGGGTCATAAAGACATTTCTAAAGCAAAAGAAATAAGGGTGGAATCGCTTTGTTTCTATGCAGAACAGTGGCATTTCTGGATTCTACAGGGACTTAAAAGAAAGCATTATTTTATAGATCATAATAGAAACTTTCTAAAAATACATTTATAGATATGTATTTTAATTCTTCTTGAGCGATTGATGTGATTAGTATAATATGTTCCTGTAGCTTCATCATTTTAATATAAAGAAGCTGTGAGCAGTTAGAAAAGGCAAAGTGTTCCTCATGTTATCAACCTGTCCATCTGCAGGAGGAGCTGCTTGGTGTTGAATTTAATCTCAATGAATCTCAACAGGCACTAATCCTGCAGATTATAGGCCCCTCGCGCCAGCACACACACACACACACACACACACACACACACACACACACACACACACACACACACACACACACACACATTCATTGCATCTTTATTATATGTGACAATATCCTGTGAGGGATATTGCCGACTAAGCGTTTGCCCGCTGAGACACGGACACGTGTTCACACACATTCTCATCACGTGGAATATCCCCACATAATCTACATACTGTATATGCTTAGGATACAGCATGCATGCCTACATGTACATATATTATATCATCAATATACAGCAGCTGACCCAAGAGCGACCTAGTTTAACATTGTAGCAGTAATTGATGCGTTGATGCAGCTACACACACGCGCTTAAAACAAATGCAAACAAATTATGAAGGTGATTAATATGTTAATCTGTCTGTGTCAGTCAATGAAATATGCTGATTTTCCTCACACGTTAGATGCAGGATGGGGGGGATTAGACATGTACACATATGGGTTGTGTAATCACATATAATCTGTAATTATACAGATAAGGGGCACGGGACACATATAACTCTTATGACCTGGTAAAGAGATGAATGTAGTCACAGCTCCAAACAGGATTAATAACCAGTTATTAAAATATATTCAAAACATAACTTCAAAAGGACTGACTGATCCCAGGAAGTTTGTTTCACAGCCATATTCATTCAAGCGTATTTTGAGAAACAATTGGGTCAAAAGTTTGTTGGTGAACTAACTACTTATGTATTAGGCGGCCACGGTAAAGCTAGTTAGCTAGCTGTTCACCAATTTGTTGATATTATAGTTTGATTTTATAAAAAGTTACTAAAGAGGTCAAATGATCATTATAATGGTATTGAAAGACATTACTTATCGAATGAAGATAGCAACAACTTGGTACCAACCTTATATCCTCTACAATAAACACAGCAGGCGCTGTGACTCAGTTGACTCTTTCCCATTATTTGATGCAAAGCTCGCTCAATAACCAAAGTGGCATAAAGATGCAAATATTTCCGGATAACAGGATGAACGTTCATTTTTGAGGCAGAGCTATCTTCAGGTGGCCTCTGAGCATGTGGGGATGTATATGCATGAGAGGGAGTAGCGATTATCATAATGGAGAACTGCCAGGAGAGAGTGTGTGTGTGTGTGTGTGTGTGTGTGTGTGTGTAAGACGGAATGATGCCAATGAGTCTGGATGGTTCAGCATTAGCTTCAGATCAGAGCGTCGTGTCACGATCCTTCCACAGTGGACTTGGGAGTGCGTGCGTGCGTGCACACGTGCATTTGGCGTGGTCGATAGCTACGAGTCGCGCGGCGCCTCTTGTTTCTCTACGTCTCTACCTTTTGACTCTGTTCTGTTCATTCATTAAGCTTTCCTCTCCGCCAGTCCGTCCTCTCATAAGCGGGTCACCAGCCACGCGCACAGACTGCTACCAACGGCCCAAACCAGTTGTAAGACGCCCGTTCGCCTCCTCGCAGCCCATGAAATGTCAGTTAGTGTGTCCTCATTTGTCACGTGGGGGATAAAAAACGGCTGCAGCTGAAGCCATCGCACATCAGCATCACCCAGCGTCCATTAAGCCTTTTGTAAGTTACACACTGGTGCTACATAAACAGAGCTGCTTGTACACTGTTGTTGCATTTAAACTAAGTGTGGTTGCCTGAACACATAGCATGGGCATATTACATATACATATAAATATATAACGCTTGCTACAAGTCTTTAAGTGCTCATCTCCTGACACCTACATGATTAGTTTTCAATGAATGTACTTCATTTTGTGTTCGTTAATCATTGATCGTTGATCGTTTTTTCTACAGTGTCTCCTGCTTAGTGGGGCTAATTCAAAAGAAGCTTTCACCTGCATGTGAACGACACGCTGCAAACATGTTACGTGATTCTTGTGTGTTTGTTAAGCTGCGTTGCATCTTTTCTGTTTTTGTCACTTGTGTGGACTGTGCTACTGCCTCTCGGCCAGGTCATCATGGTAAATGAGAACTGCTTCTCAATTGATTTTTACCTGCGTAAATAAAGGTCAAATAAATAAATAAATTGAAAAAATGTATTCGTCTGAAAGGTAACCAAATTTATTTGTGGCATGTTTGGCCCCAATGGCCTAGTTGGTTGCCATGGTGAGTTGCCTTGCATTTCAACAGTCTCACAGCCAAAATCTTTATATATATATAAACAAGTTTGGCTTTTGTCAGCCGGCCGGTGTGTCCTTCTACATTATTAAACATGTCTGGGAGTTTTGAATGTAATTCTCTTGAATATCTGTGACTGGGCAGCATCTTGGCTGCGGTAATCAGCGGTGGACTGGCGCCAAGATAGCAGATGGCAGCTTGTCTGCAGGGTGTGGATTCCTTCAGGGCCTCTGATAAAGCAAACACAGACAACCGGGTGGAGAACGAAGCTGATATTTATTGTGTCTCTCCTTGTTTCACTGTTTCAAACCAGTTTTTCCCAAGTGTCAATCATCTCCCTGAATCGATCGTAATTTTTTTGTTTTTCACAACCTCTTTATGTTTATCCTTTCGTCGTTTTTTTTTTGTTTAGAATTTCCATTTTTGCAATACATAAGATATTACTGTACAATAATAAATAATACAAAATATGGCAGAACAATAAGGCAGGAATTTCATGTTATGTTCCTCTCCTAACAAAACAATGTATTTTGTTAGAACAATAAAAATGTAAGCTTCATTGATTTCTGTAATTCCGGGATTATTGTGCACATAAACAACTTTTGATGCACGATGAAAAAGAATGGGCTAATTTCTCTCTACACTTTGCAATCTAATTGCTGCACATTTTACATTTCAGTTTCTTTGCCGATGTTCTGTTCTGAGCAGAGAAGGCTTAACATTTTTGTCCTGCAATCAGTCGCTGATATGAAACACACAAGAGTCCAGAGTAAGAGATTAGATTAAAAGTTCCGAAAAAATTCAATCATCTTCTGCCAAACAAATGGTAAGAAAAGTGCTGACCGCAGAAGTATTCCTTTCATGTATTAATATGTTGTGCGAGGTTGGTATGAGAGAGGAATTTAATTCTGAGGAGATTAATCAGAGCACAGAAAAAAAATAAATCTGCATGTTCCTCTTTCCTTCATTTAATTTTTTCTGTATCCTTTTGTCCTCACTTTCCCTTTTCATCCACTCCCTCCACTCATCGCCACTCCATATTTCTTCCTCTTTGTTTCTCTCTCTTTCGGCCTTTTATTCACAGTCCACCTCTTCCCTCCAAACCTTTCTCTCGCTCTCATCTCTCTCAGTTCCCTCCTGGAGCAACAGTATGTATACACCCGGGTTGCCGTGGCAACCAGAAGAGGCCACATGAGCGGGTGGATGAACAAAAGACCCAGGGACCCTCATCGACATAGAGAGATTGAGAGGGAGTGGGAAAATCAGATTTCATTTTTAGGCGAGGGGGTTTGCGGTGTGTGTGTGTGTGTGTGTGTGTAAGAAGAGGAGGAGGAGGAAGAGGAAGATGGGGGCGGGGGGGATTGATAGCGTAGGTGAGGTGAGTTCATAAATGAAAGAAAGGAAGAGAGGGAGAAGGCAAGAGAGACGGGAAGAGGGGGATGTTAACAAACAGAAAAAATGACAACAGTAAATTTGCAGCTAGCTAAGTGTAGAAGATTTTATGTTATTCTATTCATCATTTTGAAGCCAACTTGTGCAAAGAAATAGGTATTCTTGGTTTAATATATAGCACGGTGCAGATTTTTGAAAGCAGAAGACCTTCGGGGTGGATGAAATGACCACTGCATGATGAAACATATATTTTTAGGTGACCAAAATCTTACTTGATAGTAAACCTCAAGGCTTCTTCCAAGTGCGGATGTAAAGAAAACAATTAAATGTCTCCCCTTCAAGTTCTCTCATTTTGTTTCGCTCTCGTTCATTAGCAGCTTTTATTAATCAGTTGTGAATTCTTTCATGAAAAAGGTGCACCTCTTTGTTAGTAGGCCGATAAAATAAAGACGTTTTCACTTTCAGGATATCAATTTTTTTTTTTTGGTTGGAGGCGCATGGAATAGCTCTTTCAATCATCTTTAAAAATAATGACCCTCAAACCCTCCCGGGCCATTAACCTTTTGATGTCCACGATTAACAGTTGAGCTTGTGGCAAATGGCGTCCTATTTGACTAAGTAAACGTATGGAGCGATGATCCTTTCCTGAATATACAAATAGACCCCGCAGCACTGGAGGGGGATCCATATTCAATTATCCTGCCTATTAAAACTTGTCAGGAGTGTGTGTGTGTGTTAGCTGAAACACGACAGTCTCATGCAAATATAATTGCGCCAATTAAACTGCACAGGGGGCTCAGAAGGGGGGGGGGTTTGGGTAGAAACACTGGCAGCAGTTGCGGTTTAGTGTGTTTTTCGGTTAAAAAGCTGGTTCTCCTGTGTGTGTATGTGTACATGAGTCAATGTGCACATGTGTGGGTGCTCCGGGAACACTGTTCCTCGCACCCTCCCCCTCCATCCCCCCACCACCCCCCCCATCCCCCAAAGCCTGCTTCCCTGTCTGGAGACACTGCGCGTTTGGAGGAGAGATGGAGGAAGGGAATAGGACGCGGGGAAGGAAAGGAGACAGAGCACAGGAGAAAATGGTTTGCCACACACGTATGGTAAATAACACAATGAACTCTGCTTAAAGGTGCTTTTTGCCACCTTGTTTTCAAAGAAGCTGAGTAACGGAGATCCGACCTGAGCGCATATGAAACTTGTCAGGTCAGACAGCGTCTTGTTGTGTTACCGCGGGTCAACATGTGTCTAATACCAGAGAGGATCCCAGCACAACGTATCAGCTCCAATCACACAACGTGTCATGCCAGCAGTGGAAGAAGTATTTGTGTAAGATTTAATGCTGTAAATGCCTTTGTTGCGGGTTCCTTGACAAACATGTCTCTCTGTCTCTCTCTCTCTCTCTCTCTCTAACAATTTTAAAAGCATTTTACCACTTTTGTCTGAAGAAAAGTTCAGGATGAGATGTCGATGTGATGGAGGCAGCCAAGGAAGCAAATGACTGGCTACGCTGATGTAATATCTTCTGACATTGACTGGAGATGTTTCTGCGGGCTTCCTCCCTTTCCCCCTGAACACATCGGTGTTCAGCAGGTTTTGCCCAAGGGGGTAACACCAGCAACCCCGTCTGTCAGGTTCAATTTACCCCCAAGTAACTACGCCTATTCACACACTCAAAAGAAAAACAACAGAATTGCCTCTGACATTGTCGAGAAAATCTCGTCAGTCTCATTCTCCCGGGTGATAAAGTGTCATCTCAATGCAGTAATGGCTCTATTGTGTATAGCAAATATTGTCTCGAAGCTTTCATCTGTGCGTATCCAGAATACAGTGACGGCATCATGCAGCTGAGTGCACTCAACAGAGTTGAGACGGTATCAGAAGGATCTCAATAAAGTGGTGGCAGCCTTTGAAACCAGGAAGATTAACTGTTCTTGTGATCACTGTGGAGCTGGTGACTGACGCTCAACAGACACAGCTTTGTGGTACCCATCTCCAGCTTCTGAACGCCTGCAGCTCATTAGTGGAGCACAAACTGCAGCTACATGTGGCTCTACTTTGCATCTTAGCCTAATTAAGTTTTTAATTAAGTTTGTGCTAAACACAGTTGCCTGTATTGTCAACATCTCTCGGTATCACTACTATTCAAGCCGTTAAAGATTTAACAGAAGATTGAAATCCAGGCATTCTGAATTTATTTTATTTTTCCAATTGTGAGGGAAGAGGGAGGCTTGTTGGATTGTTTGAATCCCACAATACACATGATTCTCTGCGAGCTCTTCGCAGGAATCAAAGGATAGCCATTTACAGAATGAGCAAAGAGTCTTTTGGCTGCATTTCTGTATAGTCTGCACAAAATCAATAAAAACAAAAATCCACAGCAATTCTTGGTGCTCGAATGTATGAATCATAATTAACTTGACTTACATATTCGCTTTTTAAACTTTGCCCATAGAGTAAGATATTAGACAGATCGGTGAATGGATACAAGCCAGAGTGAGACGTGGTCTCCAAAACATTCTCCTCTTATTCTCTTACAAGGACTTCCAGTTCAGTATTATGCTCTTGAATCTCGTACAGTATTCAGAGATCACATTTATTTGCTCTCGCCACTTTGCAAAATGTATTTAAATCTCCCAAAAAACTTAATCTGCTGATCAGCAGATGTTTAGGAGGCATAAACGCCGCTCCCCTCCTCCTCCCTTCGGTCCTCCTGTCACTCCTTATTTAATTACCTCTGATTTTTTTTTTTTCAAAGGCCGTTTGTCGCAAAAGACTGAAATGAAGGAGCAGTTGTAATATGAGCAGACGCCCAGCTAGGTTCATCCGTCCCTCCGCAAACCCGCTCTCCCTTACCTGATGGAATATATTAATCCATATACTGTATAGGGCTGATGATTGAACCATGTATTTTATTATTGGACATGATGTTGGTGTGTGTTTCCATGCCAGGGACCAATTCACCCGCTTCTCCGTTTCTTGTTTTTGTGGAGGTACTCTTGAGCGTTGTCTATCAAATAAAGCATGAGCAGTTAGAAGGGAAGATGCTTGGGATCGAGCAGAGGACCTCACACATTGACAACATGCGCTCTTCTACTCAGCTACACACAGATCGACTTTTCTGTCACGTCTATGTTATTTAGAAGTGCAGTGCTTCCAAAGATTTTTTGGGAAAAGCCACCCTGAGCAGTTTGTATCTTCTTGATGCCAAGATTGCACATTTTGCATGGGTAGATTCTTTGCGCTACACTAAATAGGAAGTGGATGCTGTTATGTTCCAAAAAAAAAAAGAAACATATATAAATCAGCTTTTTTGTTGAAAGTACTTTCTTAGTAGTTTCTTGTTCTCTGAGTTTGCATCCCTGTGGTTGAAATGCACTTATTGTAAGTCGCTTTGGATAAAAGCGTCAGCTAAATGACATGTGATGTAATGTGATGTAATGTAAAGAAACACCGGACGAACCGAAGACATCTTGGAATGAAGTTAGAATCAAAAGTATTTAATAAAGGAAAAGGTGTTGTGCTAAAAAGAACATCTCAGTTGAGGAGCCGCTAGTCTTCTGCAACCAAACAGGTCACATGGCATCCCTTTGACCATTACTCTTCAACATGTCAGACTGAGGCTTTTCCAATCTGAAGAAAAACAAATGGACACAGACTCCTTTAATTAGCAATCTGTAATACATTATAGTCAATCCCTGAATGGACTGTAACAAATCATCCGTGTCTGCCATGAAATTATAATCTGTTACCCTTTCAACACTGGCTGAATTATTTTGTTCGGTGAATGTGTGTGCAAAGCTTACCATGCAGTCCTCTTTTTCCCCTCAATTCTCTGTATACATGACAAAAGGGATGACAGAACGCTGGGCCTGGGTATCAGATTCAGTACTGAAGCTGCACTCTGTACAGTTTTAAAAGCTCTGAGGTCAGCCAGAGGGTTCTATGCTCTCAAACAATAAATGCCGTCAAACTGAAACCTTGTAAACCGTGAACATTTCCAGCAAAGAACAACTCTTGCCTCTAAATGGGAATATTCTGCATCTGCCCGGGCCCACATTGCAGCTCAGTGATAAAGCAAACAGAGGCAACCAGAGCCAAACGCTGTGTCAGTGTGCCCTGTAAAGGGTTTACATCTCTCTGCTATCAGCCCCCCCACAGCAGAATGAACTGTGCTGTGAAAAAATCATGTTTCTGCAATAAAAATAACATCCACTGTGATATTTACCCCAGTGATGTTACGCATTCTTCCCCTGAAATTGATGATTATTCCTTTTGAAAAACACCTAGACCTCTCTGACAGCTGCCAACGCTACCATGTGCTCGCCCACCCGCCACAACTCTTTTCTATGACTAAGACCCCCTTTTTTTCCCAGCTGGATGAGGGTCAAAACATGTTGTCAGGAACAGCTTAGCGCGCAACAGACCTGTCTGATCCTTTCAGAGGTCAGATTTGATCATCAAGAAGCAAAGATCCCATCAGCTCACATGCTGCAAAATCTACAAGTAAACAAGCCCGCTGCCTTCCACCCTCAGCACACACACACATGCAAAATGCACCATGTGTGGATGCTTGACACCCTAAACAACATCTGAACAACCATTTTTTGTTTGATCTAATGCAAGTGCAGTGCTGCAGGAGCGAGATAAAAAAGAAATTTTGAAGACTACCTTTTATATTTTCTCTATATTTCAACTGATGTTTGGCTGGTTTCATCGCATGCAGAGCACCTGTGGAGTAGATGATTTACTATGTAAGCGGCTGTAAACCTCCATTCAAACAAAGTACGAGCTGGCGTCTAAATTCGCATCCTTAATTTCTGCACCCCCACACTCGCAATCCTGTTTTTCAGATTTGTACGCTGCCGATCACAGAGGTTTTTTTTTCTTCCCCCACCAGTCTTGTATTAATGTCACAGTGACGCCGAGGAGCTTCACTTTGTACCGAGCACTTGTTTCTTCAATTAGATCTCAGTGGGGCGGAGGGGTACAACGTTGTTCTCGCCCCGGGCTTTCTCCTACTCCCTGGCTCTCCACGCAGCTCGAGTGGGTTAACAGGATTAAGGGGACATTTGCATTGGGACGGGTGGAACGCAGAGTGTGTTGGCAGGGACTCCATCGTGGAATGTAGTCAGATATCGCTGAGAGAGTTCAACGTATGTACCGTATTTAGGTCAGATTTCAAAATTGCATACACTGACGCGTACACAAATGCACCCGGAGGATGTTAAGGACCGGAGGAGGAGACAGATAGATGGGACGGATCCCAGTGAAAGACAATGGAGTTGAAAAGGGGGTTAGGCCGTGTCAGGGGGGGTTGTGCGTCCTAACATTGTACTTTAAATCTATAAGAAACTGAGTCTGGATCTTAAGGGAGTCGATGTTTTCATAATCTACTTAATGTGATTGAGGCCAGCGTCGTCTTCACAGGCTCAATAATTGATCGCACCATCTGCTGTGGTATCAATCTTCCAGAATCGTGCAGAATGGCATTAGGTTGAAGCCATACGCAGTAATTACATTTTACCTTTATACGGCACAGGTCGGATACTCAGTAATTCAATTAAACATTTTATCATGGGCACAGTGGGTTTGTGGGTGTGTCTGATGCAAACCTCTGAGCAGGTTCAATGTTTAGGTCCCTGCGGTGCCTGTGTTAAATGCACCATCCATTACTTTATAAAATGATAACACTCTAGGCTACCTTTTTCTACAGTTTTAGCTAACCATGTATCCCATACCTTTATCCATCTGCTATAAACATGTAGAGCTAGCTATTTCAAGTGTCTTTATCACTTTTATAAAACAATGAATCCATCTATGTAGAAAAGTTTAGCTTATTCATCACTTACAGGTGTCAAAGCTGACCAAAAATGAAAGCTGCTCACAATAATCCCACGTATCCCTTGGCAATTGCTAAAGTACCGTCGTGGTTATGAATCTCTACATTACATGATTAGACTTAGCAGTATTCGATTCAATTGACAGGGCATTACGGAATAGCAGAATTTAGTGCCTTACAAAGCATTTCTTGGTTCTTTGTAGAATGAGGCTAATGATTATATTTCAGCTCACACCGAAGATTGCCTACACCTCTGACGTACAACCTAACTATAGCTGTAACGACCCCTTTAATTAGACAGAGCTTTTCAATAAAGCTTGCCTGAGATTGCATGTGTGCGTTTGCTGTCTAGATTGTGCTTGTGTATGACATGTAAATAATTGATTGGTCAGCATTGTCAGAACATCTTTAGTCCACAGGGATGGATAGCAGACCCAGTTCCCCCACAGGAGTGCTGCTGGGCCAGGAAACATGTGCTCATTTATGACTGATCAAAAACAGTAGCGTTAAAACATGCACAACATCATGCATGTGATCATTCGAGAGGGCCAAGCATCGAGTTGCAACACAGTTGCAGCTGCCACATGAGAGGCTTCTCAACATATATCACGTTTCTTGGAAGCATCAGTCATATGTTTACGTCACGTTGGTGGTTTTAAACTGTGAATATAATGAGGGCCGATACACGTGACATACCTGTAATACAGCCCAAAGAGATTCATGGGTGCTAAAGGTAAAATGAAGTGAACAATCACTGCATTTTGGAGATAAGACTTCTCTGTACTAGTTGAGGTAAACACATTTTTAAAAGGATGTCACGTTAACGTCTTGGAAAAGATGCTTGAAGAAATGACCTGCAAGAACAAATGAGAAGAGTGGTGAAGGAGATGGACATAGGCAATGGGTATAGTTAAAAAAAAAATAACACCACAAAAACTTGCTTCAGATTCATATAAATGTGTTCACAATAAATGCGTATCTTTGCAAAATACTCAGTTGGAGGACAACCTTTCTATCCAAACAAAACCTCAAACAAAAATGAATGTTGTCGCAAGAGAAGCCTCAATGGATCTTTTCAACTCATCCCTCTTGGAGGAGATAAACAGTTATCCCTCTAAGGAGCGCATGCTGTTATTGTGTGAAGATAGAACACCGTGTCAATGACAGATTTCATTTCTCAGTTTGAGTAAATCTCTTCTTGGAAGGATACAGTAGCTGCTCAAACCGTCAACAAACCCCATCACAACATCTGAACATTACCTGTAAACACTGATGCTATTAGAAATCATTGACGTTCATATGATGTTGCATAAAACCCCAAAAAAGTATTATTACGACTGTATAAAGTTATTAGATCTCAGTGATAAGACACAGAGCATTCATAACATATATGTGCACATGTTATATGCACTCAGTCTCACACACATAGATTGTATGGCACTTTAAACAAACATATATTTTGTGTGTTTGTGGATGTGTGCCTGCCAGGTCTAAAGCTGATCAAGAAGCATCTGCTCAGTGATTTTGAGCCATAATTACATTTGCTGGAGGTGGTGGCTTGTCTGTCTACTTCCATCTCTTTCCTCTGTCACATTTTCCTCGCTGTCACCCTCCACCCCCACGACAATCTGCCAATTTGAGCGATCCTCAGCCATTAGTCTCACCTCCAGATGCACAAACCCACAGTAGTAGTACAGAACCTTCGGTCTGGCTGCATGCATGCAATTGTTGAAAAATTTGCATTAAAAAAAAGAAACGTGTACCTGTGCACACATGCATTGCAAACACTGACACACAATCAAAACGACACATTTACAAGCTGGGGCGTTGCATAGACAGGCATGCACACGGACACACAGATTAACAGAGGCAATGCAGGGTCACGCATTGTGCTTTCCTTACATCGGGTCCTGAATATTAATGTGTGGGGACAGATGAGCAGCCCTGGAAATCCCCTGCATGCCTTACTCCTCCCTAATTAATTTATGCCTATCTCAAAGTAATGCAGATTTTGTGATTTGGCTTGAACCATTTTGGGCTGAAGGCTCCCATCAATCGGACTGTTTCTGCTGTTTTTCATTGCATCGTGTTGTAAATTTATTTAGCACAAGCGTCACCTGTCCAACAGGGGGCAGCACTCAAACTAGACTTCAGCTCCAGGAGATCATCTGAATCAAATGTTAACACCCTCACTCTCCAGATACTCTGGAGTCAGTCTGAAGAGGCTCTGACCCCTGTCTGGACCTCAGACATTGATAAATATACCAGCCACCCAAAAGTCAAGGGTGGAGGCACTGTGGGGTTTTCCCCAACCCCCCCCAAATCCAACTGCCACTATACTGATGAAAACCTTCTTTGTGATACCGAGTAATGTTTAGTCCTTCAAAAGTCACTGGCCGTGTAAAGATGAGATGCTCGCAGTGTGAGCTTAAACGGGCTCAATTAGAGACGGCGCCATCGCTTCTGAGCTCCATGTGGCTTTTCTTTATCGTCGCCCCTTACCTCCGACCCCTGTCCGCCTCCTCCTTCCCCCTCCTCCTCAAACAAATCCTTTAATCTGCGCTCCTCTGTGACCCCTCCCTTTTGTCCCAGAGTTGGGGTACATGTCTGCACCCCTGCCCTGTGAAATCACCCGGTCAGCGCTGCCAGCAGTCCTGCTCTCCTCATCACAGGAAGAGAGGTTTCAGCGGGAAGCTGAGTGTTTCATTGCAGTTATGACCGCAGCATAAATGAATCTACATTAATGAATCTACTTTTCCAATTACAACACACTCCTGAGTCATAAGGATGCTGCTGTGTGTCGTCTCAAGACAAATGAAATGCACATGGCAGGAAACAGGCTCTCTCTGGATTAATGGTGCAGACCATTCACCTCACATCTTCTGTTTAATCATCTTTAGTTTAGACGCTCTGCCGCTTTAGTGATGAGACCCCAGCTAAATTGATGAATGCCCCTTTTTTAAATGCAGGGCAATGCTTAAAGAATGCCCATTTCATTGATGATGTCTGGTAGAGAAATGGCTAACTAAGAGATTCAATCGTAAATGTACCTCTATAAGCGCTTACCTGCTTATGTAGAGTTTCTGAATTGATTCCAATATCCGATGTATAATAGTTGGCTACTGTGAAGGGTCATTTAGTTGAGTCAAGAGGACACATTGGTGAAAGATATTATTTACAATTAGGGGGGTAAATATAAATCTGACAAACTTAGCTTTTAATTTGGTTTTTCAAAAGCGAGAGAGAGATTTTAGTGATAAAATAAATCGACAGAGGGCATAAACCAGCATCATATCCGCCTGGCTGATGTATCTACGTTAAAATATGACTCCAAATAGCGTGAAATAGAAAATGGCCCCAAACAAGCTTCTTTTCTCAGTTGGAATTCAGAAAAAAAGGTGTACGCATCCCGGAAAACAATGACACCTTTCCCTTTTACCACAACAGGCTTTTATCTCATTGTATGACAGGGCGGACGGTTCCATAATAGGATAATAATAGACACAGTGAATCCTATAATCACTCCCTGACCTCCCTCCCTGTCATTAAATGAATCTGTCGTTTTAAAGAACCTCACGGGAAAAAAAGCCCCTGCTTCCTCGGAAGTTTGGATTTCAATCACCTGCGGCGTATTGTCGTTAAGAAAACACCGGCGTGCACCTGTCGGCTGCGACCTCTACCTGTTGTGTGTAGCCTACCCGCGCGCTGCCTTTTCCGGAGGGCGGGGCGTAAAAAAAACGCTCGGCTCGATCAGTAGCCCCGCCTCCCTCCTCCACGCACATCCCCGCTCGAGCTGCAACGACGCAGAATTTGGGGTTCTCTTCACGGACCAACCTGTATTTTTGTCCGCTTTGTTTTCCTCAGAAGCTTTTAAGCTGAAGACCCAAGGGGCGTTGTTTTTTTTTTGTTTTTTTTTTTTTCGTCCTGTGCCTGCGGGACAAGCTCGGTGACACCGGGGCAGCGAGCGGCGATACGAGGACGAGGCTTCCGCTTATTATAACCCGGCACACTTTGGATTACTTTAACGCACAGTTGTGACTGGAATACCATCATAAATACAACAACGTGCACTTCTGTGCACCGCTTTTTTTAAGTAGATAACACAACCATGAGAGGGTGCATGCATTAACGTGCGCTTTGTGCATATTGTATCTTCGCGAAAAGCGTCAATTGCAAGGTAGAACGTTTCAGAGAGCATTGCGTTTTGTTTCTTTTTTTAAAATATAACAACCAGAGTTATCTGACATTTTCCTGGACCGAGGTCTACACCTTTTTTTTTTGAATCCCGAGAAAGCTGCTGAGCCCTGACAGGAGGAGGATGCATCACAGCTGAAACCACACGAGTCCGGCACGTGGGTGTTAAAATCTGACCGGACGAAACCCCACCTCCTTGCTGGACCGGGACCGGGTCCGGAGCCAAATCCCGATGAGTCCCGACGGTGCGATGTGGACCCTGCTACAGATGCTGTGCCTGCTCTCCGGGGCCACCTGGGCAGCGACTCTGAGCAGCGGGCTGGGAGGTGAGTGCATAGAAAAAAACTCGGGAGGGCAATATTGGCTGACGGTGTATTTCCAAAAGCCGATTTTTATCTGGGACGGATCTTCATTCGGATGGATTTGTAAACACAAAAAAAGGTGTTTCAGCTGGCCTTTATGAAGATGGTGATAATAACAGAGATCAACACAATAACATCTGCAACTTCAGCACAGTCATGCATCGTATCCTCCTGTAATTCATGCACATGCGCCTTCAAACTATCAACTTTTGGTAAAAAAGTGTTTCGCGCAAAGACCTCATTCATCTCAAATAACGTGCGTCGCTGTTACGCACACGGGGAACGGTGCCAAAGCGTCTCGATCCTTCCGCCTTTATTGGCACTTGATAAATGTTGACGCGGGCGAGGTGGCAGGTGCCAGACGTGTCCCGCTTAACGTGAACAGCAAGTGCAAAGACATGGGCAGATTCACCCTCAACTTAAAGAGACAGCTCAGACGCACGCGCTTCCCGTTGGAGGGATTGATGCATGCGAGTCCAAATGTGTTGTTTCGTTCACCATCCTAGAGGGTGGGCAGAGGTCAGTATCAGTGGCTCTGTAAGTCTCTAAATGAAGCCCGAAATAACTAGAAAAGTGGCTGTGTGACTCATATAGACGCCCCACTGACAGGGGGGAAAAGAACCAGACCCAGCTTCGGAGGGGCTATCACGCCCTGTGAATAGAAGACAAGCCCAGCTCCCTAACAAGCCCATCCTTTGTGTCGAGGGTCAGGAGCACGGCCTCTCCAGCCTTCCTGTTTTCTGCAAACTGGCTGACAGTTCAACTGAAAAACACAGAGCGAGGGGAGACGACCATCACAACAAAATGATGCGAGCCGTGGGGGGCAGTAGTGGGACAGAGGGGGATTTGTGACTGTGCGTGTGCGCATTCATGCCTTGGTCCGTGGTTTGAACATATCCTCTTTCTTCCTGCAGCTTAATAGGCATGTGCGCATGTTTTTATTCCTTACTCTTTATGTTTTTCTTCTTTCATTTCGTTTTCAAGCTTGTGCCTTGTGTTCCTTTTTATTTATTGTATTTTCTGTCCCTTCCTGCACCATGTGATGTTGTTTACGCCGAGACGCAGCGAGGAGGAAAATATTCTGAGGTTGCATCACTGTGTATCCACTGCAAATTAGCCTGCCCTCCGGTCGCCCTACTGTATTGATGGTCTTTGTCTCAGAGCTCATACACTTTAACACCTTCTGTATTTACAAACCTGCAATTGATCCACAGATGAATTATTACCTCAGACAGAAACTGCTGGCTGTAGATTCAGGCTCATGTTGCAGAATGAATGCAGCGTCTGTAGTCTCTGTGTCTCTGTGTGTCATTATGCAACTGTGGCCTGTGGCGCGCTGGCCCGACAACAGGTACAGTGGGAATGAGAGCCAGCAAACGGCAATGAGAGGTGATGCCCGGCAGGGCGGACTTCATGCCTTCACGAAAACAATCGCAGAGAAAGAAAACGCGTCGGACATCTTGATTCCTCTGTGTCTTTCTGTTAGAATGTTTCGCTGTGGTCACATCGGACCTTGAAAAGCGTCCCGTAGCTGCAAAGGGGGCATGACTCTGATCCTGATCGAAGTCCAGACAGCCTTTTTTTTAAAGTTAAAAAGTAGTTGCCATCCTCCCCGGGGTTTGTGCGTGCGTCTGTGTGTGTTCCCACGTGTGTTATGATTGCTAAAGAGCCATTCTCTATCTGAGACAGTGGAGGTTTTGTGTGCAACGGGTCAGGTGACATGTGTGTTTGTCTGTGTTTGCGCAGCAATAACTGAGAGAGAACCTGAACGTTGCCTCTGAACACAGTCGCGGCGACAAAAAGTCGACAACTGAATACAGGATTTGTTTTCAAGCCTATTTCTTCATGTTTGTCTTTTTGCAAATAATTAAGCATCCGGCTCTGAAAAATATTCATATTTGATTGTCTAAATAATTATTACGACAGTGGAAATGGAAATAATGAATACGTGACGCTGTACGTAAATATGATTGGCTTCGTAGCACCTTTATGTGTATGTGTATGTGTGTCTGTGTGTGTGTGTGTGTGTGTGTGTACTGATGGGATCAGCTCCAGTCAGTTACAGCCGTCTTTAATGCCGCTCACATGAAACTCATTATGGTGCCGGCACACCAAAACGGGGGCCGGGGGGTGGGGGTGGGTCCATATGCAGTGAAGGGGAGAGCGGCTATGTCTAATTTGATTAGCTTGGTTACCCAGAAACTATGCAGGTATATACAAGCGTTGTGTCCCTCGGGAGGCCACCCGATGTCCCTCTATGTCCGCCCCCCCCCCCCAATCCCCCAACCGGCTCACCGAAACTGTACTCCTTCTTTGTTTGGAGCTCAAAGGGAATCCCACTCCAGCAACTTTCAGCGACAGAAAGACTTATTGTAGTTTTCTGATTCCGGGCCAACATTTGCACTCGGCCAGCAGTGAACTATGTGTGGGTGGGAGTACTATCTATCACAGAGTAATCAAAGCCAGCTGAAGAAGAGGGTTATCGACTTGATCTCGCACACTGTGTGGCTAGAGGCGCCGTGTAGCTGTGGTCTAGTCCGTGCTACTCGGGAGAATTTTTTTCTTGCCAGGTAAATACTGTTTCCACACACTAACCACCCAAACAAGGAAGCGTCCAAGTCTGGAGATAAGGGGATGAACGTGAAGTGCAGCCGCTGCCAACTTTTTTTTTTTTGGCCGACAAGCTTAAAAGAATGCTGCGGTTCCGTGGAAATGTTTTCCGTTTGTCTTGACAAGACTTCTTGACAACCGTTTTGCATTGATGAAGTGAGATTACGTTCCTTGTTTCTACCAGAGGCCGACTTTTATTAACGTCTTTACACAGTCAAGCCTCCGAACTTAGTTAAAAAGAAAGCAGAGGAACGGAGGAAACGAACAAAAAGAAGGGGGAGAGGAGAAAATCCCGAGCTGTCATCTGCCTCCCACAGAAAATATTCTCTCTCCTCACGTTCGTCAGCAGAGTTCAGTAGCTTCTCAGGCGCTTTAACTGATAATGCGCTGACTATGAAGCCCCGACATTGTCTGCGACTGTGAGAGCGACATCGGCGCGGCACACGTACGTAGCTCTCCGCGCACTCTCCCACGTTGTTTGTGAACGGCCAGCCCACACAAGCACTCCCCGTGACTGCAGCCTCTCGGAGTAAAGGTCAAGCCGAGTCAAATGCCGAAGGCCACGCACACGGACACACACACATGCACCCACGCACACACGCATGAAGCCGGAGCACGCATTCCCAGGAGGATTTCACCATTTCGACCGTTGTTCTGATACGACCGTCTCCACTTAGTATGACCGGCTGTGACCAGACTGAACACGAGGCACTCAGAGGTCAAAGCGCATGGTATGACGTTGTAGGTGGGTTGGTGGAATTCTCCCTTCATTCATTCATTCATTCATTCCGTCTTCCTGCGTCTTTCCCACTCCCGCGCTCATGCAAAAGCTTGTGAATCGCGCGGTCTCGACGTGGAACAGGTTCCTCAAAGGGGTTTTTTGATAGACGAAGCCGTGCGAGTACGTCTGGTATTCCGTGTGTATCTCCTACGGAGGGCTTTAAATGAAAGGATTGTCGGGGTTTGGCTCAAGAATATATCATCAGCTCATTGGGATTCACTCCCGCTTTCAGCCCTCATCTCCTTCCCCTCTAGCCCTCTGCAGCGTGGAAATCCCACCTGATCGACAGCAACTTCAAACCAATTATAATGCCCTGAGAACGCCTTTTAGCTTTTAGAACAGAGCGCACCTCGGCTAAAGCTTTTTTTTTTTTTTTTTTTACTTGCACGTACTTTTCTAGTTAAAATGAAGCCTTTTTTCCCAGTATTTTAATTAAACCTGGAACCTCCCAGGGGCAAAATTAATAACAAAAGATGTCCCTTCTTGTGATGAGATCTGGACCGAGTTACACGACTGTTTCCCGTCTTATACAATACTGCTGACTGTTGCCAGGGACCATCATCAATCATGTGAATCAGCATTGATCGTACTGCTCACCAACTCGCAGTGAGGTGAGCGGAGATGATAAAAATCCAAACCGATCTGACAAGCTGTGGGAAATTAAACTACGAGTTATTAATACGATGAAACACAGAACTAGACTGTGGATTGATCCGTCTCATTTCTGGGTCAAAACCAACCAGACAGACATGACTGGGTGGGCGCCCCACTGGTTTTAAGGGAAGGTCAGAGTTCACACGTGGTCACCTTGTCACAGACAGCCCCCATTAACCTGTTAGCTTTTCCGCGGTCACACACACTGTAGTCACATTGAGAACATCCCCAGAGAGTTTCTAGCTGTTTGGTCAGACTGATTGAAAGTCTGGACGTCCGATTGGCCTCTCAATGCATCCGACTGTCCGCTGCTGTGTGTCAGGATGCTTGTGTGTGTCAGGATGCTTGTGGCTGTCTTCGAGGCCAGTAAGGGACAGACTTGAACGTAAAAGCACGCTCACCTTCATCTACTGCTCTCGAAGTCTGTTTCACCTCACATTCGAGGTACAGAAGTATGGATTTAATGAAATTGTAGGGTGATTTGTGTACACTTAAGGATGACAATGCAAGTGTGTGTGTGTTTCTCTTTGTGCAGAATCTTGCAGCAGTAGAGGGATAGGAAGGAAGGACACACACACACACACACACACACACACACACACACACTATGCTCTTTTTTTCTCTCTCCTCTCGTGAGTAGAATACTATACTTCCTTTGGCCCTTTCCTTCTCGACCCAAACAAACACAGGCTTGTTTTTCGCCCATTGATCTCCACACCTCAGCTGCCTCTCGGACAAGCAAACGAAAAGCTACGCGAGCCGTGTTGCTCTTGTCTGTGTCACAGGATGATTTTAAAAAGTCAGCTGATGCCAGATTTGTGCCTGCTGACCTTTTTATACTCTGTGACAGTTGCTAGTTTAACTGTGAAACTTCCATATGACCAGTGAACACGAAATGCGAAATGCTACCCTCGGTATCCTCCCGGATAATACGAGCCAGGTCATAACAGAGTGTACTGTACACACACAGAGGATGATTACGCACACTCGGCTGCCCTGTAATTCAACCCGTCATCACAACTTCACCATCAGGTCGAACCAGCCTACAGCTGTAAACAGAAAAGGCTTTCGCTCGACCGGTTCTTCTCAGAGCGCTCAAAGAAATGTGACATGCGGCATTCATTGAATTTAGGAGTCAATGAAGCTGGTAAAGGTGAGTGTATCTCACAAACTCACAGGGGGTTTGGCTTGTCAGGCAGAGCAAGCTAGGAGTCCTGCTATTATCAAGGAAACACATTTTGTTCATAAAGGCCACACACTAACACTGTGGAACACACATATACACACATATACACACAATGACACACACATACTGGTCTTCAAAGAAAGTAAATGAATGATCTGATAAGGCCTTCTGACACTACTATGTGCATACGGGTGTGTGTGTGTGTGTGTGTGTGTGTGTGTGTGTGTGTGGTGAATCACCATATCTATTTCCTCGCTGTGTATTGTCTTCCTCTCTCTGCCAGCCTAGTGAATCAAAGCACCTCTCTGCACTCCTCCTCTCCCTCTTTTCTCTCAGTACGTGCGTTAGTGTGTTTGTGTGTTTGTCTTTTGGCAGTCTTCAGTTGGCACTCACCCACCAGGGCCCTTTCTTCCTCACATACCCACAGGCACACAAAGACTGCTCGACAGTAAGGGCTACCCTGCTGTTCCTACTTTGTCTTTATTGATTGTTGGTGTCTTCCGCTACAGACCGACTTCCTTTGGAAATCCGGTGTGTGTGTGTGTGTGTGAGAGCTTTAAAAACCACTACATTAACTGTGATTTCTTACCATGAGTATTTTTCCATAGCCTTTTGATGTCCGGTTCTCTATTCCTTCAAATCATCCTGTTTTTTCCCAATTTGGTGTGTGTGTGTTGATGTTTGCGTGTGTGTGTGTGTGTGTGTGTGTGTGTGTGTGTACTTTCAAAGAAAGCAGAGGAACACTGGCAACCTTAATGGCAGGAAGCAGGCTTTACCAAAACACAATGGAAAAACTGTCAGCAGTCCTCCTGAATAACACACACACACACACCCACACACACACACACACGCACACACACTTACATATGTAGACATTTTAAAGATTACCCGCCTGTGCATTCCCATCCACACTCATCATGTTCTGCATTTAAAAAAGCCTGAGTTTTCAGAAAAGCATTACCTGCATGTGATATTATTTTGTATTTAGGTGTGCCTTTTGTGTGTGTGTGTGTGTGTGTGTGTGTGTTTTGTGTGTACAGTATATGTACGTGGACAAACCTCTCATTAAATCCCTCCCCCTCTCTCTTTCCCTTACCGCTGCTCGGTCTCCCTCATCTGCTCTCTTTATTGTGGTTTCTTTTAATTGGGAGTCTGAGGTGGTAATTACAGGGTAGGATGGAGTCTGGGAAAGGAGGAGGAAGGAGGCGTTGTGGGGGGGTAGACAGGGATAAGAAGAAGGAGGAAGAAGAAACAGCAGGGTTGTGATGACAGCGCTGCAAAGGGGATGAGACTGATCCTTGTGTACTTCTACACTAATACTGTTTACACGGCGTCTCGTTTTCACTTGTTTGATAGTTGAATTTGTGTGCTTAGGATGCCAAGTTAGTGGTGCCTACATTCTTTGTCTGTGAATTTTGACGTGTTTTTAATGTTTACCTTTACTTGGATTGTTCAACCTGAGTTTCTTCTGCCCAAAACGGGGCCACCTGGACTGTTTAAACCTTTTGACGCACACATTCAGCTACACACAGACATAAAAGCACACACTAAGACCTCCGCGCTTTTGAACTGAAGAGAATCTCTCTTTCCTTCGTCCTTCTTCCACTGGCTTCAGAGTTTTCCTAGATGTTCTTATCTTTGTGTTTGTCCGTATTTTTCTTTCTTGCATTCATGAGAAAACTTCATTTTGACAGTGTATGTAAAAGTGTATGGGTTTATCTTAGACGGTGTGTGTGTGTGTGTGTGTGTGTGTCTATAAAGCTTAGAAATACTGAAGGCCTCAGTATTTTGGCTCTCCTGATGTGTTAAATGAGATACAGTAGCAGCCCCTCCTCTCCGGCTGTCTGGGACACACACACACACACATACTCGCACACAGCCTTGTTGAAAGCTAGCCGTGCTGTAAAGATACATTAATGCTGATCCACATTATCATAATTGAGGTGTCTGCTGAGCCTGTATGTGTATTTTGTGCGTGTGTGCATCCAGGGGGAATAGAGGAAAAGAGAAAGAGGGTCTTTAGAGCCAGACAGGCACCCCACTTTCATCTTGCAATCTCAACATTACAATGGAAGACAGGCCGGGTGTGTGTGTGTGTGTGTGTGTGTGTGTGTGTGTGTGTGACATCTAAGGCCTCCTAAAAGCATTATTACACTATTTTAGAAAGCATGTTGACATCACAAAGCACTACACGGGCGCTTGGTAGTCGGAGACGGGGGAATCACACTACGAACACATTAGCTGAGCCTTTGTGTGCTCGGCTAACAATCAGTAAAGTAATTACAGAAAACATTGGGTTCTCTTGAAAGACATTGAATGTTACATGGTACCGTTTCTTTAGACGGCCTCTCTGCTGTGACATGTGAGTTCACACCCAATGTGAAAACCATCCCATTATGAAACAGCAGGACAGTGATCCGGTTACAGTTCCAAGATGCAAGTTCCCTGATGTGACATCACCCAGGTTCCAGTCAGACGACTGCATGACATCACACGTGTCTTGGGCCATCTCATCAGCTTAAGTGCTTTTAAATAACGACCACCCCCCTCCAACCCCTCTCCTTGTCCACACGGGGCCCAGTGGAAATGAGATCCCGGGAGTCCAGATTAGATTAAAATCCTGCTGACTGGTGTGTAACAAAAGGCACTTTTCAGTAGAGCAAAAATACAGGCATGAAATTGCACGGAAACATTTCACCCTGTATGATATATGTTCAATTTTATCATTTCTACATTATACTCTGTCCTGTCTTCCACTTTTTTCTAACGTTTTACCGGCAACGTGACAATTACCCGGAAAAGAAACCATCACCAGTTGAATTGATCATGGAATCATTTGCTAGTTGCAGTTCTATTATGAGCATAAGAAGCACAACCTGCTTTTTTGGCTTTGAAGAAAAACGATTTGACTTGAAATCGTAGAAAACCTTCACCCACTGACCTGGAATGTACTGAAACACAGCAATCTGTTAATGGGCCTGTGTGTGTTGTTGTGTAGATCCTGACTAGTGCACTAACGGGGCGCTGACAGAAAGGACTTATTGCATTATCGACACTAAGAGGTGACGTGGACGTACCCCACCCAAACATATGGGTTAAGTCAAACCGGGCTGTGTGTGTGTGTGTGTCACTGCTTAAGAAGGTACTAAGCTTGTAGTTTGGAAACCTGGATTACTTTGATCAGGACATTTTCTCAGACTTTAGGGAACACACTACAGTCAGCCCTGTAGACACTGGTGGTGTTATTTGAGTTTACAGCGACGTGTAATGGAGCCCAGGGAGCTACTATACCTGTTCAAATAATATCCCAAAGCAAACAATACCGTGCGACACCGTGAACTGTACTCTGCCGCACAACCGGATTATAAACTGCTGATTTTCAACAGATTTCAGTCGGTGTAAGTCACGACTAAGACGTTAGTAGTGCTCATAAGAGTAACTCCTTCACGTTGGGTAATCCGTGAGAACGCTCCAGGAAAGATGGCGGCCAAATCCCGCTTTCCCCAACGGTCCGGCACACAAAGTGTTTTTCTTTTGACGCACACACGTGGTCGCTCCATGATGTTGATGACAGTTGAAGGTTAATAAGAGCGGGGCGTACGAAGTACCACAGTCGTTTTGTTTGACATGTGCGGTTCCATTTGTAACCTCCATAAACGTGATTTACCACGACTATTGTAATGGCAAGAGTTAACGAGGTAGTGGCTAATATTGCCTTTAGGTTGTCCAAGGGTGTACTGGATAAAGCGGGTGCATGTTATACAGTGAAGGGGAACTTTTATTAAAGTACATCTAAGCGTCTCACTTCTAAAGTTCAGTTTTTCGTTCAGTTTTTGTCTTGGGACAGTAAATGGACGCTGGCCTTAAAATATTCAGAAAGTGAGTTTGGTTTCTAGATGTGTGGTGTTTCTTTTTTTTATAATACGTACTACTGGTCGTGTTGAACATCGCGGGTTTGTTTAATTTAGTCCGACTGCTTTGCATTATGAATGTTTTGCAAGTTTGCATGTCGTCGTTGTTCAAAGCAGGAAGCCCTCAGAGACACATGGGGGGGGGGGAGATTTGTGTCGGGACTCAGGTGTTGTCATGGCTTTCCATTTAGGAGGCTTTTGAAGCTAAACTTTGATGGTTTGGGTCAGCGAGCAATCGCGAAACTGATTGCAATAACGGAGGAGCAAAACAGCCAGCCGTTTCACAAGGATTGCAGCTCCTGTTTGATGATGCAAGTGCATTTATTGACTGAGTACACACCCCTTTAAGCAGTTTCTGTCTCCTTTCATTTCTGCTTCATTACTGTTTCCTAAATGAAAAAAGATCATGGCATTCATTTAAAACTGAAGAAGAAAAAAATAATCCACTATTCTCATTTTACTGGTGATGCAAAGACGTCAAACGTCCTGCGCAACAGCTGTAATCTGAATGGCCGGCTAGTTTAACCCCACAGAGAGAGAGAGAGAGAACAAGTGCTAATGTACGTGTCAATTATTCACTCCTAACCTTTTCACCCCCAGTTTTTTTAATGGATCGCTTTGGACGAGCTGGAATTGGGTCTGTGCAGTGTGTCGTTGTGTGTCCTCATGCTGGATGACTCTTCTAATGCCGCTGCCTTTTGGTGTTGGAGGCGTATGAATGGTCTTTGTGAAGGGACCATGATCCTGGACTGGTGTTTGTGTTCATGTCTGAGGTGTGATGTCTTACTACATGTGCACTACGTGTTCATGTGTGTTTTTCTGTGTGTGTGTGTACAGTGTGTTAGCGGATGGCTTTTCAGCAGGCCAAACCAGCCATTGTTTAGCAGTCACTGCTGCTCCATTTTCCTCGCGGCGATCAACCACTGATAAAGATGTTGGCTAGTAAGGAGCCTCTAGTCCAGTGTGGTTTGTGTGGTGAAATAATCTCATTGCTCTTTAAAGTGACGAGATTCACTTGAAAGGAAGATTACTTCATTTCATAGGTCTTCTCCATTTCCACACACACAATGCAAAGCTGATCACCAGGTTGCACCGTGGCTAACAGCCATTACATGGACAAAGATTTCCTTGTTAGGTCACCCCACACACACGCACACACACACGCACACGCACACACACACGCACACACACACACGCACACACACATCTTAGTGTTTGCCAGGAACTAGCTGAAGGTCATTAATCTTGCTTTGCTCGGGGTAAATCCTCACACAATCGCACACACACACACACACACGCACACACGCACGCCCACATAATGAGCGTCAGGCACAGGAAATAAACTTTTTCCTCTCTTTTGAAATCCACTCCACTTCCGAAAAGGCGAGGCTCTGTGAAGCTCCTCCCTCCTGTTGTGTTCGGACACACAGGTGCACCCGCGTGTGCCACGTGTGCTGTAACGCACAGTCACAGGGACTTGGACACGGAGGTGCAGCTCCATTGGAGCTTTTTCTTGTTTTTTTTTTCGGGCCAGTCACCTTTTGAACGTGTTTTCTTATGTGTTCACACGTTTGTGTGCACCGCACATACGACGGGGAACGGGGATTTTTTTTCGCTGTGGAAGGGAGCTGCTGCAGTGAACAAGAGGATTTGAGGCCTTTTAGTGATTAGGAAGGCCGGGGGGCAAAGGAGATTAAAATAGTTGTTTCCCTCTTACTGCTATTGCTTAACGCCAGCTTTACTTTAAATCACACTCCATAGCTCGGTTGGTTGTTTTTAACTCTTTGTTGGAGACCGACTGAGACATCGATATAGCTTATATTCATGAAATACATTGATCTGTTATCTACCAATCAAATGCATTGACACTTAGCATTATGTAAGCTAGAGGTATCGAAACTATTTCATTAGTATTTCTTAAATCATGTTATCAACCCAAATGAGCTATTAGTATCGCAATTAATTGCACATATATTTTGCAGAATGATCCCTGACCTTTTTTATATTTCCTATTAGCATATTACCCATACTAATGTCAGTAACAGTATTGTTATGGCCGCTTTCCCCTGCGTAACGATGGCAAGGAAACCGAAAATTCCAAATACGTGAGAGTATCGACTGCATATTACAGTCAGCAGGTTTCTGCTTGTGTCCATGGGTAGATTTGTCACAGTGAGAGGGAAAGAAAGAAAGAGCAGCTTAGAGGACATGAAAGTGGACGTGAAGAGAGGAGAAAGACGAGGACGAAAGGAAGCCCAGAGGAGCTGTCGTGTCCTGTGGGCCGACGGCAGCCTGAGAGGAGGGGGAGATGAAAAGTTCTTTCCCTCCCTCTTCTCTCTCTCTCCCCCCTCTCGCTGTGTGACCCGCTCTGTCTCTCCCTCCCGGGTTCAATCAAGCAGGGCAGTTGGTCTGACCCGCTCCGAGGGGCATTCACCATCAGCGGGCATTAATCTGCGTGACAGGGGCTTATTAGATGAGAGCGACCACCCCTGCTGGCTCTCACAGTGGATGGAGCCGGCGCTGACGGAGCGAGGCGGCTGAGGGGAAAGTCACTCTATGAGGGCGGAGGGAAGAGAGAGAAGTGGTTACCTTCAAGCTACCACCCATATTCCCCAAGAAGATGGAAGCGCGAGGGGAGGAAATGATTATCACTGACAGCGGAAGGTCAACGTGTTGATACCATGACAGTGCACGGCTCTGTTTGTGCATGTAAGCAACAGACGTGCGCTTAGTGCATGTGCACATTTATTGTGTGTTCCTGCCCTCAAACGTGAGCGACTGATCTTGAGTGCTGATTACGCAATGGCACAGCCGCTACGCAGCGCACCGACTCCCCCGGCCAAGGGGGGGAGGGGGAGGATAAGATGAGACTCGTCCTTTAAATACTTTATAGTCCGGGCTGCAGGTTCCTTTCTCTCTTTTGGAATTCTGGGTCATTGTTTAGCTGCAGGAGGAGGCCGCAGGGAACGTTAAATCACCTGTGTTGTGATGGCGCACCGTGCTGACTCATGGCTCTTTGTGCAGACGGGGCAGTTCAGAGGAGGAAGGCAGGGAGGGATCTGCGGCCCCGTGGTGAAGGCATGACAAACGGGTCCTCTAGAAGGGGAGCAAAATCCTCGATAAACAAGTGGTACATTTCTGTTTGCGTACATTCGGCGCTCTTTACTCTTATAAACACTAAACTCTGACAGTCAAAGGATGCAACACTCGGAGGCTCAAAGGGACAGGAGGGACATTTAGAAATCTTTTTATAGTTTTCGTTTAATATACTAAAGTCTCTCTGAAGCCCGTCCTCTTTTTCCACTGCCGCCATCCAGAGACAGTTTATGTAATATGCTCCTCTGGTCGCCTCCTATCGCCTTAACGGCACCAAATATCACAAGCACCAGGGAGTTGAAATGAAAAATAAAAAATATTTCTTAAAATGTAGTGAATCATAGGTTTTTCTTACCCTGAGTTGTGTTTACTATCGTCGTCCTGGGCCGTTGGGTCCCACAATCATATTTTAGGTAGTGTACTTAAAACTGTTAGTCTGCATGCAACGAACAATACATTTCTGAGTGTTTGTCAAGGATTTTCCCAAAAGGCAATGCACAAAAAGGAAATTGTAGATGTTTTAAAACCACAGTGTGAAACAGCTCAAAGAACAGAAAAATAACTTAAGCGTCTTTCAATGTTTTCTTTTTGGTGTTCTGATTTCAAGTATTACAAACTGCAATTCTATAATTCTAAACTGTGACCTATAAAGAACTAGAATGTTGCATGATATTCTAGTAACCTTGACGACCCTATCAACTAAACAACCTCCACTGTTCTCACACTCTCGCTGAACATGCAGCGTTCATGATGTTGTTGCACGCGCAAGATGCAGGGCCCAAGGCACTTAGGAGGAAACACATGGACCACGCTGCCACTGTGAAAGTTGCATTGCAGGAAAAGTCCCAGGCCGATGCATGCGACTACCTCCAGTAGATTAGAGTACATCCGGGTGACTGTGCGTCTCTCTCTTCCTCCTCCTTGTCCTCGGCAGGTTTCTTGGCACGCTGCTGCTTGGCAACAAACTGTTCAGTTGTGGCTGATGATCGACCCCTTCGACTTGACCCAGTTTTACTGTTCCGCAGCACACGCGCTCACGCACACAAGCACAACGTTCGCCAGTTGTCGAGCAGGTCCTGCAAGTCTACTTGAATGGCAGGAAATGGTAAAGAGGCGAATAACACCTGGGGATACTGATGCTCCTTAACAGCTTAAAGGCAAAATTAAGTTCTTTAAGATAAGCAGGGCCTTTTAAACTAGTTTCTCACTCATTCGATTGGCAATTTCCTGTGTCTATCTTTACCAAATTTACTCATTGCTGTGGTTTATTTGCACTTTACTTTAGTTCCCTTCCAATGAATAGTCAGTGTAGTTCTGTTTATTTGGTAATTTAATTTTCTGTTTCGCGATGCTTCTACACAAACCCAACCAAAAGCTTACACTTCTGACCTGTTTCTGTAGCCACCAGGTCACCTGTCACCTCAGATTTAGTTCTGCTTCCCCTGGAACCGAGACCTCGGTTTGTCTCCCCGTGTTGTATTATTAACTCCCCCCTCACAACACAAAGAGCAGGTAAAAACACATTTCCATACACACAGCTTTTGCATGAACCCATGTGGGAGCCTTTCCCCGCACTCAGTGTGTGTGTGTGCGTGTGTGTCTCTCCATTGTATTGGAGATGGGGGGTCTGAGGTCAGGAAGGAAAGCCCCGCCCCTTTATTTCCCCTTTGTCACCCAAAGTGCCGACGAGGTCGCCGAGGCGCCTGGAGCTGCGGGGCATCGTGGGAAATTAGCGCCGGACTTCAGCTAACGAAGATAGCACGTGGTGGCGCGCGCAAAAATACACCAACGAACAGCGTGAACGCACGTGAATCGAGAGAGGCAGAAAAACGGAGGGATCTGTAGGAATACAGGCTAGGGGGGCGGAACTCACAGGAATCTCGTCTCCAGACACGGGAACATTCTAATCCACGTCAGCGATTTGTCAATGTGTGTGTAGGTGGGTGTGTGTTTTGGAGCGAGCGGGACAGAAGCGGTGAGGGGATAAATAAATGGATCGAGGCAACCTTTCTGACATGATTAACAACTACACACGCTGTGTGTAAGTGCGTGTGTGTGTGTGTGTGTGTGTTGCTGTCTTGACACGAACCTCAATCTGTGAACCTCAAGCTTCTATTAATTAATCCAAGGCCATGAAAATGAACTTGGCTGCTGTGCACAGTAAGCAACATTTAGTGTGTGTACACTGGAACTGAGCTTTTTAGTGTTTGGCCCCATTTCCATGATGTATATACAATGAGCAAAAATGTGCGTGAAAAATAGCCTGTATTATCTTAAAAAGACCTACAAAGGTATGATACAAATTTAGCTTAACAATATGAGGGTTAGCTGTGAGTGTAGCCCTAATGTGTGTATGTTTAAAATCAAATTACCATAGTTGTGACATTCAAAATAACGTTTTAATCTCCCAAATTCTTTCCTTACAACTTTCTAATGCAAACAAGTAATGAGCCAATGAAACATTTAGCATAGATACACACCAGCAGCAAAGAGTATGGTAGGCCCGTTTTGTTTTTAATATATATTGCTTTACATCGCCGGAAGTCCAAAAAGTATGCAGAGGAAGATATGACTGTATACGGTCAGGTTGTGAGTGTGGGGGAGGGATGTAGGTAATGGCTAATGCGCTCTGCAGCACGCCTGTTTCAAAGGTGAAACCCACCATCTCTTTAACACTGTGTGTGTGTGTGTGTGTGTGTGTGTGTGTGAGTGCAGTTTGTGTGTCGCTGTTTTCCGCCATCCTCCTTCAATTCTTCTCAACAACGCATGTATTCTAAATGTCAAACCTACACTATCTTTGGTTGCATTTAGTCTAGCGTGTGTGCGTGTGTGTGTGTGTGTGTGTGTCTGTGTGTTTGCGCGTCTCACATCAATCTCTCTTTGTGCGAGGGCTAAAGCAGACGTGTCCTCCTGAATGGTTTTAAAGGTCATTTAAAAATAAAGTAGTGGTGGTGTTTCTCGGCTCGGTCACTGTTACTTCTTGTCTTACACCAACAAACATGTATTCAAGCAAACAGAGCAAACAGAGCATGTGCAGGAGTGAACATGCTCAATCGTACAACGCCTGCAAGAGGCTGATAATCTATCCAAGACAGGACTTTTATCTATTTATTTAGCTAAATAATGTAAGGAAAAGAAAAGCTGCATTTCAGTGAGTATGACGGCAACGTCCACCCCAAAGCTTGTGCTGCACAAACACATCAGCCTCACGTTCTGTTCGCATGCAAGTGGATCCCGCTTCCCTTTTCCAGGCTGGAGGAGGCTGAATTTTAGGTTGAATTCTAATCAAGATAATTGATTGATTCAAGATATTTGAGAAACCAAAAAATACACCCAGACTCATATATAAACTGAAACTTTAGCTCTGTGTAAGAGGCTCACAAAGTGAACGCACGCCTTACATGTGAGTGTAGGAACATGGTCTGTTAACATTTCCAAAGTATCACTATTGTTTTTGAAATCATCATCTCCTAAAGCTCTCGCAGGCCTGAGAGCGATGGAGCGCAGGCCGCCAGCTGGCTGAACTTCGTCTCACCCTTCACCCTTCCTCACTTTCAAGGTGCTAATGTGTGTGTGTGTGTGTGTGTGTGTGTGTGTGTGTGTGTTTTTAAGTGCTGTGAGTCAGCACAGGAGCTTCAGCCCGGTGGAAATAACGCACATCTTTTATTTAGAGCGAACTGTCCTTGTGTGTGTGTGTTTCAGCACTACTGTCTCTCATTGTTTCATTTGAAATGTGTATTGGTTTTGTATGTGCGTGTGTATTTGTGTGTTGTTGTTATGTAATAATAAGTTGCTTTCTCAGTGGTCTAAGGTTCTTCAGAGGCTGATGGACTAACATACATATTGTCCTGATACCGTTCCAGCTATACACAGAGAAAGCGGATGGACGGCAGCATACCTAATTATGACACCATTCATTCTTAAAAACGACTTGAATGAGAACTGATTTTTTTCAAAGTAAAAGAGGATTTAATATCATTTCATTTTAAATCTTTGACAAAGAACAAATGATCCCTCCCTGCAGTCTTTCATTTTGGTAGATGATGAACAAGCAAAGCCTGTTTGCTGTATGTCATTAACGCACTGAGGGTGTTAATCACGACCACGCCCACTATTTTAGCAAATGTTTTATTCATGTGTGACTTCATTAGAGGTGTGACTCTCAGGCCATCAAACCAACAATTTATCAGACCTGAGGTTATCAAGGATTTATCTTCAACGATTTGTAACCTGTGTGCACACACTCGCACACACAAGTAAACACTAACTTTCATGAGATATATATATTTTTTCCTCTCAGACACAAAGTAAATTTACTCCTCCCTCTTTTGGGTATCTTAATCTCAAAAAGGCTCCCGGCTGACACATTTTTGCATCTACTAAGGGATTACATGACATCCACCGGAAATTATTCCACCAAATGAAAGGCTGGAAGGTCAAAATGTAATGTTTTCACCACACTGTAGCACTAACTGCTTTGATTATTTCCCAATCCCTCTCTGCATCATGTCGGTCACTTCGAGCATCCATCATCAAGCTTGTGGTTATCGATAATTGGTAATTATTCCCCCATCTGTATCCTGATCCCAGCTTTGAAAGTGCTTAAAATCCGATTTCCCAGATAAACATAATTTGAATAAGACAGATGTCCAAACCAGAGATGCACGAGGCTGCACCTGCCCTTTGAGTTTTGGTCTCTTGATTCTAAGCATTGCCTGCGGGATGGATACAGCCATCAGCTCTGCAGACCCTCAAAGGACCTCAGCGGCCATTTCACAAGAGCAGAGCGCTTAACCCTTCAACCGTTACCGCTATATATCACCTGCCACAGGCATTCCTATCAAAGGGGGCCCAGAAAAGGCACCGCTGTATCTGTCCACCTTGCACTTTCCGTCCCTTCCTCTGTCTCTCTCTCTATCTTCAGGTCACTGAGTTCTTGCTTTATTACTCCATTCAGAGAGGGGGGGAGAGAGAGCGAGAGAGAGAATTGCCATACAATCAATCAAGTCTTTGGTCTTTAACAGGTCTAAATCTTGATCAATACACACAAAGAATCTTAAAAAAAACGTAATTTGCTGTACCGTGTACTTATGAAATACAAAAGGCTTTATCTGCTTAGTGTATAAGAAGATTTGGGTATAGTCATATGAATATGATTTACAGAGTAAAACATGATTGGAACATCCTATTATATAGAAGGCATATACATCCAATATATACATGCCTTCTGTTGAATGGCTCCATTTAGTCATTAGCACGAAAAGGACTCAGACCTTCTCCTGTTGGACGTGCAGATGGCTTTTTCTTGTTTGCTCTTCACAACCTGGACTCTCCATCACCCCCCCGCCCCCCTCTCCTCTCTATTTATTCACATTCCCTTGTACATCTTTCCCTCTCTAGCGTTTTTCCCCCCTGCGCCCCTGCTGAGTCCCTCTGCTGGAGTCCCTCTGCTGAGTAACTTTGACATCTGCACTACACACCTGGAGACGGAGGCCCTGTTTACTCGTGGCATTTTACATGCGTCCTGGGCGTGCAGGGCGGCGAACTGCTAACAAAGGCAATTTGACATACTGTGATCAGCTGATCTTGATAAAGTATGGAGGGGAGGAAGGACAGCAGCCAATAAGAGGAGGGAAGCGGAGAGGAAGCGCTGGATTTTTATATTTCCACACAAAAGCGTCTCTCTCTCTCTTGTCTTTCTGCCTCTTTGTTTTGGAAATGCTCCATGTTTTCATCATGCTGTTGGACTGGTTTCTCTGCAGCTGCAAGGTCATTGTCCGCCCTCTAGTACCGTCCTCCTCCACCCCAGACACACACACACACACACACACACACACACACACACACACACACACACCGTAATACCGATTCCAGAGTTATCAGCTGTTTTTCACGGAGCGAGGAGCCACAGGTCAAAGATGGTGCCGTGTTTGTGTCAGTGTGTGGTGAGAACCACTTGAGCGCAACGACCAATGTAAATACTCTGACGGGCCACATGGCGAGGCGTGTGTTTGTATGGCTCAGGCCTTCACACGCACCAGCGGCGTCGGAGCTCGGACTCTGCAGCGCAGGAAGTGGCATCGACGTGAGACGCGCAAACAGACACGGGGAGCGCTTACGGGACGCTCGCGTCTCGGCGACAACGCGTCCGTTGTTCTTTACACTGAAGGAAACTGAAAAGAGGGCAGCGCTGCACTGGGGTGAAGAGGGAGGCGCTGGGGGGCATCTCTCCCCCAGTAAGAGACGGGAAAATGGGAGTGTTTTGAGTGTCATTAGACCTGGTTGTTGAATCGGTAGGAATGAAGGCTTTGAGGATTTTGGCATACACACAACTCCTGCGACCAAAACACACACTCATCCCCTCACAGTGAATCAGTAGCCAGTGGTAACGTGTTGGGGGCTTTGATCACGGGCCTCCGTCAGTAGCAAAACTGGGTTCAACACACTGGCTACTTTGTTCCGTTGTCGAGAATAGACCCAGCCTCAGGCGTCGTGAACATAACGGGTGTTTTTAAAGGGAGCTTAGAGAAGTGTAGATTCAAAAAAACGGCTCTTAAAGAAGCCTTTTCCGTGATTTATTTTATTGCTTAGTATAAACGTGGTAACATGCAGCACCACTGAGGAGGCAGTGCGAGCAAATCCAGAGTAACCCGCTCCCTCCTTCCAGCCACAAGCCGTAAGTGGTGAAGCCGCAAGTCGTAGGTATCAAGACGCCCCAAAATACATTTGAAAAGCTCCACAGTCTTTTCATAGTAATAATGGCCCGGTTACTCAAGATAATCCACTAGTTGTACTCTAAGTAGTTTCACATGGGAAGGGCCTTTTAGCTCGTTAGCAGCTACACAACAAAGTACTGTAGTTAATTTACTAAAGCAACGTGGTCACTGCCTGCTGCCTTATTTAAATGCTGTCGTATTGAATAAAGGCTGCAGGATATTTTTGGGTTGTCACATTCACAATGGACATGATGGAAGCAGGCGCTCAGGAGAATGTGTAGTCGTGTGTTTGTGTAATTTAAGGGTTTGCGTTGTGGTGTGTAGGATGTGGGGTCACCTGGTATGGGGGTGTGTGTGTGTTTCTGTGGTTCTCCCAGTGGCCTCTACAGCTGGCTCTGTGGATGGAAGATATTTTTCCCTAGATGGGAGGTAGACCTCTATGGTTTTGTCTAAAGGTAATGAGACATGTGCAGGACTGCTGTGCGGCCCTGGATTTATTTTAAACGTTGATGCTGAAAACAGCTCTCGTTACCTCCGAAACCCGACTGAGCTCCACCAACAGGGACGTCCCGGAGGAGAAGGGAGATACCGGGTTGAGGGTGGATGAGGAACAGAGCTGAAAGTGAGGTTAGAAACGGAGAAGCGGGAGTAATCACAAGTATTTGACGTTTTCGCAAGAAATCTAAAATCCGGTAAACCGTGACACACACGCATTCTCACTACCCTTTTTAGTGATCATTTGACTTATTGGAAATTGAAATGCCACTGGGTTTGTCGTGTGGCGGTGGTGTCGTTTGCCTTTGTTCGACCGACAAACAGAGGAGTTCTGGGGCAGTTTGAGTATTGAGCAGCCTTTTTTTCAGAATGACATCAGTACTGAAAATGTTGCCATTTTGGGGAAACGTCAGCGCTAAAGTGGCCACATTAAAATGTGTTGGACATAAAAAAACCTGTGAAGATATCTGTCTCAATGGGGTGTCTGCAACCTATTTTTGAAGGAAAAAAAAACTGATCTATGCATGTTTCTGTGTGCTTGTGGGTTTAGCTCCTATTGATCTTCCAGCTCAAACAGCGCGTAAACTCTGACCTTTCCCTTGCGACCCCAGGGGTCATCAGAGACACGCAGCATCTGCTGGTTCAGCATGTGGTATCTGTCCTTTACGTGTGTGTGTGTGTGTGTGTGCGTGTGTGATTTGCAGATGTTAGCTAGAACTGTGTGATTTTAATGTGTGGTGCTATAACAAGATATGTGTGAGGTCTCGATGTGGCAGCGTGTGCCAGGAATAACGACATGCAGTTTGGTTTCAAGGCAAAAGAACCTCAGAAGAAATGTAAGCTGTTGCACGGATTTTCGAGTTACGCGTTGGGAAGTAGTCTACACCGCGTTGGTCCACACGCAGACACGCATACATGCACTAACAACGATACAGATGCCTGTGTCAGTGTGTGTTTGCGTGAGTACGTGTGTCTTCATGCACCACCGTGTGTAGTACTGGGTTCAATCGACCCGTGAGCTCAAAAACTAATACCCACAGTTTAGTGGCGCCACCAGCCAAACACATCAGGTGAAAAACATCTGCGTGTGCATGGATGCATGTCTCTATATGTGTGTGTGTGGGTGCTTAATGGTCCCTGTGGTGTTGGCACAAGTGGTTTCATCTCACGCCATTGGTTTTTTTTTTCCCCAGATACCTCTTCCTAAAGCTGCTTCTGCCCGTTTAACCAGAAGTTGCACTTCCTTTTTTTTCCGCTCGCACCCGAGGGAAAGTACCCGCTGCAACAGCAATATTAACACAGGATGCAAACTGTGTGGCCGTTGAGGCAGACACGGGGTAACATCTTCCACCCATGCACTTTGAGCGTGACCTTCATGAGTGATCCTGGTCTTTTTCTATTAATTCCTCCGCGGGGAGGTCAAAGGTCAGGCTTTGCCACAGAATAGCAGCCCTCGAGTCCAGCAATCCAGCACAGTTAATGTTAACTGATAACTAAACATTTGGATCACCAGAGCACACGGACACGGCCGAAGAATGTGACAAGATAAAGGGACCAGAGAGGAAAACAAAGTGTTAAATAAAATGAGCTGTGTGTACTTCATGTCCCTACCTGGCCGCCGACTGTGATGTGGGTTAGCGAGTCGATTTGACCTCATTTTAAGCCTGGTCTACAAAATATTATGCCTGCCCCAGCTTTGTTTGCTTTAAAACGCACACAAATTGTCCAACTGTTTAGTCTGAATCCACCAGCCTGAACCTAAACACAAGTGTGCAGGTGAGCATTTATGTGAATAATGTTATTGGATACTGAAGAAGATTTCCAGGACCGATTTAGTAGTTATTTTGAAGTCGACACTGTAGATATACTGAAAACATTCATATTTTTTATCAACAGATTCACGATTACGTTCAAACTTCTGCTGAGAAATTTATATCAACAGGATGACGAGTTGTACAGTCTCTTATTTACAGTAAGTTAGAAATAATAGATTTTGGTTGATTCGGTGACAGTGAAAAATTCACTTTCACATACACACTAGCCCTTATACACACACACTCCATCTGTGAGGCCTGGTAAATTCAGCCCCAGCTAACACACACGCACTAACAAACACGCACTGCACACACACACGCACACACGGGCTAATCCTGGAGGGCATGGACGAATTTAGGGCAAGCCTGATTAGTAGTGCTACTGCTTATCACCAAGAGCCAGGAGAGAGAGAGAGACACGGGTGGGGGGAGAGAGACGAGGGAGAGAGAAAAACTTGGAAGTGGAAGAGCCAGTGGGAGGTTGGCTCACTGGAGGAATTGGGTGAGAGAATTGGAAGTAATGCTTTGTGGATTCACACAAAGAGATTCGTTTTGCACTATCAATATTATCAGAGTTTGCACAGAATGAAAAGACAGAGACAGAAGAAGAGCATTAGAGTGTACAGTGACGATGTAGCCACATCAGCGACTGGGACCTTGGACCTCCACTTCCACCTCGTCCTCCCCTTCATCTTTACTCCTCCTGCATCTTCTACAGTCTTACCCTTTGTTCCCAAGCTGTTTTCTCCATGCTTGGTAGGCCCCCATCTCCCTCTGGACTTTTTCTATGTGTGTGTGTGTGTGTGTGTTTGTTCTGTAGAGAACCACCACAAAGGGGATGTGTGTTGGTTTCAGTTGGTGTTTTTGATGTCTTCACCTCCGTGGAGAAAAGGAAGGCCGGATTTGCCTTACAGGGTGGCTACCATTTCATAAAGGTGACTTAAGGCTTTTAAATATTGGTACCCTCGAGTATTGCAGCATTTAGTGTTGTGTTTAACTCCCAGAAGGATATAGAGACTGAAGGTATCTGTAATATGGTAAATACAATGGAGCCGCTACTCTATACTGTGACAGTTGTCCTGAAGTAAGATTTAAATTAACTCAATATGTCAACCTGCTTACAGTATTGCAGAATATCACGATACGTTACCTTATTATTTCTCATACAAAGCCTTTAAAATCATCTGCAAAGGAGATTGTTGTCATCTATCTATTATTAACAATTCAATAAGTTACTGATTAGGTTTTACAGCTTCCGTTGGCTCTGCCATGAGTTTTGACAATAAGCCTAACTTTTCCCACTAGTTTCACCACAGTTCCCCAGCATCTGCACACATCTACAAACAGCCTTAACTAATAACTTTTGCAGCCTTAAATGTTTACACAATTCAAAAGTCCCCCTTACCTTTTCAAATGTTCCCGAAATTGTGTTATTTCTCAGTATTTAATTTATCTAGAGAGAAATTGGCTCCCTCAGGCAGACACTGCCACTCTACCGTGTCATAGGACACAACGGTTTGTTCAGTTAGACGTCATTTCGAGGGTGAAATCCTGTTTACGGTTCATTAAAGTCGCCATAAAGGTTTTTACAGACTATCACATCTGACTTGATGAAATTTGCAGACACGGGCACTCTTTACTACGGCTTTAACAAATTTAACTGAAAGGAACAATAAGCTGTTAGAAGGACCTTGATACAAGACTCTTTAATACGTGCAGTGATATACTGCTGTGAGTTAGGAGTGACCTTGTTGTTCTTTATAAAATTATATTTGTGTGCTGTGATGCATTAGGTGCAACTGCATTTAGCCGTGAAATTGGTGCATCATATACAAATCGGGTAGAAATGTTCCTTTTTACGGCCTGTAGCCTATTGAGACATAGCTATTACTGATACCACAATCTACATTTCAGAATGCGCGAGTGAGGCTTTGATGCTTTCAGGCTTTTGTGAGGCCCGGTTAGTGACTGATACAAGGCCGAAATTGACCGTGACTACAAAAGGGAGCCTTGTCTTTTTCTCTTTGCTCTCTCCCGATGTGTGTCACACGAAATGACATTGTGGGATGTTTCCCGTTGAAAGGAAGAAAATATTCATAATAGCAAAAAAGAAGATACAGGTCAAGCTATTTATCTTTACCTGTGCAGAGGACGTTATGTTTTCTGATGGTTTGTCAGTTTAGGGATTGGTTTTTCTGCAGGTCTCCGAAAAAAACTACATGCCCGCTTTTTATGAAACTCTATGGAAGCATGTATCATCGGCCATGGAGGCACCCGTTCAGATTTTGAGTGGCTCGGCCTCAACGCTGACCTTCGAGTTATTCTTATATTTACAATTCACATTCTGAGAACTCTGCCTCCCACTCCCTCATACTTTAACACACAATTAAGACAGGATGTGCCTTGATAGCTGACTTCTGTCATCAATCAAAGCAAAGACAATGAACCACAATAACAAGGGGTTAACCAGACACACACACACACTCAGGAATATTGGTTTAATTCATACCACGTATGACACACAAAGCGTACGAATATTGGTGAGATTTTCAAATATTTCTACATTATGGTATACGTTCTATTTTAAACAGCAAAGTTAGTTAGACAGAAAGGTAACTTTGGATGTTGCTTCTTGTCTGCTGTCACTCGCCCTAATGCTCGCTGAAGTGTTAGCGTAGCGCTGGGAACGCTGTCTAATGGTACAACCTGCTAAAAGCTGGTGTGTTCCTTTCACCTGTGGAGCACACATGCGTCTGAGTGCCGCTGAACTTTTCAAAGGAAGCAGCATCCGGAATATGGCATCAAGCTGAGTGGATGAAGGCAAAGGGAGCTATAAATGCGCGTTTTTCTGCAGAGTGTGTGACTGTGTTGATCATGCAGCTGTGTCCTGTCTCACCGTAGGGGCTCAGAGTGTGTGTGTGTGTTTGTTAAGAGGCTGTGGGGGCAGGAGAATGTGTGTGTGTGTGTTCATCTGTTCTCTCCAACCCGTCAGTTCTGATTGACAGGTGGAGGAGGGAGGTGTATAATTTATCACTTCCTGGTTGGTACCCCAGAATGCCCTGAGCCACAGACCAGCGTCGGCCCCCCCAGAGCAAAAGCCAGTTTATTAAACCCTTAATGGATAAACCACACACACACACACACACACACACACACACACACACACACACACACACACACACACACACACACACACACACACGCACACATGCACACTGCACACATACTCTCTGTTGGTCTCTATGGCTGCCTCTCAGTCATGTTTAATGCATAATGGATGAATGATTCATGGCAGGGGAAAGGATTTTATATTTTAGGACTACTTATTCATTTATACTCACACCATTCCTTTTTTTTAAAATTATACCCAGGGTGAGATTATCTTTCCCAGCATGTATGCGGTCGCCTGGTTTTTTTTAGACACAACACTGGGATTATTTTTAATGTGCAGCTCCTCATTTTCAGTTAAATCCTGTATTTCGACTATTGTCCCAGTGTAATTCATGTAAAACAAAATGAAACACTTTGATAACCACTGCTCTATTTTTAACATGTATTCATCCAGGGATTACGCTGACGATCTGTGTGGGATCCCAGTTCTTTGAGCTAAAGCAGCACTAATACATACAGAGCCGTATATATTCAAAATGAATAATGAAATCTCTAATGTGAAATCAGTAATTGTCTCATTGTTTTGGTTTTCTGGTGCATTAGTTTTGCATTTCGGTTTGCTATCATGAACTTCTTGTTATCAGCAGATCATCTCTGATGAAGTCAATTTATTACAACGCAGATTCCCATCTTCTTAATTCCAGTTTCCAGAGGTACCGTTATATTCACTTGATTCTACGGCACAGTGCCTAGATGTAATGAATGATATACCGGTGCACATGCACACCTCTGCGTGCACACAGCGCACATGAGTGGGTTCTGTATGTGTGCACGCAGGGCGGGATATTTGGAATGAGGCGAGCTGCAGGCCCCTGCTGTCCGAGAGGAGGCGTTTAAACAACATGCACATGTCCAATCGTATGTATTCACGAAGAGCTTCAAACAAATGATCAAATGTCAAAATGAATGTATGGAAGTAAGTGACAAGAATTGACATGATGTTACCTTGCTTTCCGAGTGCATGCATCAGGCCCGTTTGTCCTCTTTTACTGTGTGCCTGGATGTCCGAGATGTGTGTGCGATTCTGGGTGTGTGCGAATGGCAGATGGTGTAGCTCCAGGAATCATCTCTCTACATTAGGGTGCACAGCAGGTGCTGGCAATGTGTGCATGTGGTTATGTGTGTCTGTGTGTGTGCGTGTTTCATCATGTACCACACATCCGACGAGAACCAGTGTGCAAGGACATCTTTCCAGACCTTGCCTTTGGCCTCTGTCACTAACACTCACGTCTTCTTTTCTAAGTGTCCACGCGTGTTTACTTTGAATCCTCCATTCTCCTTCAGCTTTCATTTGAACTCAGCTCTCGGTGTAAAAGCAAACAAACATTTTTAATCAAGGGCAGCACCCAACAACTTAACACATGATATCAGCGGCGTTGTTGTGCTTGAGGACCAGCCAGACGACGGTGTATCATGCCATTGGCTGATATTCAGGAAGTGCGGACCCGGAGCGAGCCAATCAGCTTAAGCTGTGCAGCTTGCTGTACGTCTGCCTGGAGGCTTTTGAGTGGAACAGATGGCTCCTTAGTCAATGAGAAGTGACATTGATGTGGAACGTTGTGGTAAACAGACACAGACTGACAGGATGCAGAGCAGGGGGAGAGAAACGTGTCTTTGATTCAGTTACGGGCAGATGTCAGTGTGTTGGGATTTTTTTTCCCGTCACAGAATGACACGGACAGACTCTAAGTGGGAAACCGTGTCAACATCGAGGGCCGTCACTGCCGGCACGGTACTTTGAGGAACCCGACCGTTCCCGCTTGGCAGCTGTCGCATAATGGATTAAAAGTGTAACCATGGATGGAAGTCAAAAGGTTTTCCTTTAACTCTTTATTGTCTTCCATGTCATTTAGAGCATATATTGCATTCTAATAGTACCATTTGATTTCCTCTGAGCAATTACCTTGATGGCGGTGAATAAAACATGTTGTTTGTACTCTTTGGGTTTTGTTGTACACTCCTCATTGGCTCCTCCTCACCTCCACCTGTGGAATAATACAGGGTGTGTGCACAATTGTGTTTGTTCATTCCCTTCATCTCCATTTCTCTGAGTCCTTGTGTTAGAAAGTGGGTTAGAAAAGCCCATTGTGGAAAGGAAGGCTGTTTGTTCTCCGGTCTGTCCTTTATGATGAAATCAAAATCAATGTGGACGCGGTAGTCTTACAAGTATCAAGCTCAGCCCAATATATCTGAATGTTTTAAAAATTAACATATGGCCAATTTTCGAATCACAGGAGGCGCATTATTTGCTAAAGATAAAATGTTTGTCTAGATATCAACTTCAGTTGATCACTCATTCCCTCCAATATTGTCAATCAAATCAAAATGAAAATAAGACGAAATCGTCCAAATGGGTAGGACCGTGTTTTCTTCTCGTTAGTTTGTCTCGTACCGTTTGTCAAGCTGTCAGGTGTTGGTTTATCTTCACCAGCTAAGAGCCTTTTGGTTCTGTTGAAATATACAAACTATTTATTCATTTGATTGGATGCATTAACAAGAAATGCACATTACTGTGCCTGAACAACATTGACACAGTATGTCATATCAAGTTGTGAATCTATTTTCGATTTTTACAAAGGAGGGAGTGCTTTGTTATTGTCATTAGTCACGTTCCATTACGTTTTTGATACACTGCGTAATGTGAAATGAGTTTCACGCAGTACATTGTTTTTCTCTTGTTTGTTTGTTTGATGTTGCAAATAATAAAAGCCTCGTTGATCAGCATGTGTCTTCAATCTTTCCCTCGGTGACTTAATCTGTGAAGCGACGAGCTGCTTTGGTTGTTGTGCGCGCTAAGCGTGTGTTTCACTATGATGTACGACTCACAAACCAGCCACTGGTGCCGCTCTGTGCAGTTTGTCTCTCACAGAGATCAGGGTTGTTGGACTAAAATAAACTACTAAATCTTTCTCACACACACACACACACCAACACACAACACAGAACACACACAGGTAGCTTGTGTACACAAGCTGCTCTCTCTCTCTCTCCTCAAAGCAGCTGACACATGAACGCACACACACACAGACGTGTGCAGGTCCTGTCGATGATGGAGTGGGACGGGGAGAGCAAACAGCAGCTGGAACACAATACTAAAGCTTGATTCATGCAATAGTTTTTAAATTAAAAAAGATAAACACAGCTGTGATTACACATTATATATTATGTATAAGATTCATACATAATTTATTCCATATAATGATTATGTATGATTCACTTCTGGAGGTTTCTCTACAGCGGTGGATTTGACTGAATCAATACTAAGAAACATAAAATAAAGGCAGATGAGAGGAATGTTTGGAGTTGTTGTTAGGGAGAGAAAAAGGGGCAAATAGTCACAAAACGCAGGGCAAAATAAACAGACTTCGACTGAGCGGGATTAAAGGGGTTAATCTGTAGCTGTGATTGTGTAAGAGTGCAGGGTGACACAAGGGTTACTCTCATCTCCCATCATCTCTTTAAACCTCTTTTTGGGGAAAATGACGTTCGATCCATCTCATCCTATCAGCCATTTATTTCAACATTTACAGGACTTGCTGAGGCTCATCATTAGTTATTAAACATATTGAAAATCCCTCTCCTGTGGTCCACAGACACGATTCTTTCACGGGATGTGTTTGGTGGTGTGGCCAACTTCAGCACCTTCCTCCTGGACAGCTCAACGGGCACGCTGTTCCTGGGTGCCAGGGACGCCATTCTGGCTGTGGACACCAACAGGCTCAACCAAAAAACAAAAGTGGTAAGAAGGGTCTGTGTGTGTGTGTGTGTGTGTGTGTGTGTGTGTGTGTGTGTGTGTGTGTGTGTGTGTGTGTGTGTGTGTGTGTGTGTGTGTGTGTGTGTGTGTGTGTGTGTGTGTGTGTGTGTGTGTGTGTGTGTGTGTGTGTATTGAGAGGGTTGTTTCTATTTGTTGCATTGTATTTTCAACAGTGTTTGTTTTCTTTGTCCTCAACTCTCTTAGATTGTTTGGGATGTGCCGGAGGAGAAGAGGAGGGCTTGTGTGGCGAAGGGAAAGACTGAGGTGAGCACTGTGTGTGTGTGTGTGTGTGTGTGTCTGTGTTGTCCGCTCACACGCCTCCTTTATTAAGGAAAGCTAACCTAAATACAGTAGCTAAAAACATTTGATAAAAGGCTAAAAGAATCACACAAAAAACCTACACACTGTATAGTATAGTCCAGTTTCTGTATGAGTAGAAATGACTCAATTCATGTGGCCTCAGAGATTTAAAATGTGTGATTTCATGCCCTTACATGTTGTGCTTCAGCATGGACAGCGGAGTGTGTGTGTTTGTGTCACAACCCTGTGCTGTCAGGCATCGGATGGGAAGTTCTAGAACTCGTGCCAAATCCTGTGTGTGTGTGTATGTGCGTCTATGTACGGAGGAAGATACAGACGGAGAATAAGAGTGGTGTGTTTAAAGTCAGAGATGCTCAGTAACTGTGTACAGAAATAAAAATAGAGCGCATTGTCCTCCCAAAGACAGGACATCAAACAAGCAGTAAACTAACTATACACGTGTAACATGTTTTACCAATTCTTTGCTTTAAAAACGCCTTTGGTTCAGGACTTTACAGCAAATGAGGTCAAAATCAAATATAATGGAAGCACTGTGAATTAACTGCAGAAGTGCAATTAGTTCAGACCCGCTTTATGCAATCATCAGCTCAGTTTTCTGCTGAGGTGATTGGGGGGGGCGGAGTTCTGAAAAGACATTGATTAGAAGATTACACGTGAGTCAGAGTGATTAGGAGGATGTAGACAAGGAGACAAGTAGACTGATCGAGAAGCTGCCTTGAAGTTGACCCTGAGAGGGAACGTGTATGTTTGTTTGTGTGTGAATGCCACTCAAGGGAGAAAAAGGTGTGTGCTGCATTTCAACACATAGCATGTAACATGCAAGAAGGATAGGGATAGGGTAACCGCATCCTGCAGTAAACCCAACACATATTGCATATTATAAATGAGTTTTAGGCAGAAGGTGACACAATCAGCAGGCACAGAAAAACATGAACCCAGGCTGGTTCATCTAAAACAATTCATCTAACTTTGCCTTCTATTTGGTGCTGGATCTACAGTAGGATGATCTCAGTTTCCTTTTGTTGCCAGCAGGGCGAGTGTACTCAAACGGGTATGGAACTGAAATCCAAAAAAGGAGTTGGAATGCTAGTAAGAAGTTTGCCACTAAGTACAGCAACGTTCACTCAACACATACTCATTGGATCCATTCGGAAAGAGGAAATATTAAGGATAGCAGCAGGACTAAGACCACTTAAGGATGAAAAAGAGCTTTTCTGACAATGAGCTCTAATTGTGATCTTCGAAACACTCTCATAGAACAGATTGAAATAGAGTTGAACAGGATAGAGCCATTCGCTTCACCGCATGCCAGATTGTGAATGAATCGTATTAGCATGAATGAGGTCAATTTTGGGCCAATGAAAAAGCTAATCCCAGGCTGAGCCCATTGTTAGCGGCCCGAGCTCTCTGTCTCTCTCCCTGGCGCTCCGTCCTCCGTCTCATGGGACCGCTTGGGGTCGTGGAGGTGGCGGGGGCTGATTCGGGTGACATGATCTGGGCACTGGAGAGGATCAGGCCCGGGGGGGGGGGGGGGGTGGGGTGACTTAGGCCTGGAGCTCATCCAACATGGCACACGGAGACACACACACGCACAAGCTTACCAAAAACTGCCTGCGTCATGGTATCTGTGGAGGAACAATGAGTGTGTTTTTCCATCACGGCTGCAGGCTGAATATGCATGTAATGAGATAGGGGGGCTTATCAAATTACATAATTTATGAGACCCACAAAGGAGCACACACGCATATTTTCTACATACACATTTAGCATGAATAAGTGGTATTGATGGTGCGGTTTGCGTCCATGTAGGTCTGAGTTGGTATGTATGGTCTCTGGCAGCAATGAGGGTCTCAAATGTCTCTCCACTTAGTGGGGTTCTCCAATTTCCTCTACTGGGGATACTCTAGTAGTTGTAAGAATCCACTACAACCTTTCTCTCCTCAGTGTGGTTTTACAGGACCACTACGGTTCACGGGCAAACACAAATGTATGGATACTATTTTAGTAAAGGATAAACAATACTGCACTTCGGAGTCAAGGCCTTATCTGGATTTCTGTGTGTTTGTCCCCCCCTGCAGGTCGACTGTAACAACTACATTCGTTTGCTGGAGTTTCTGGGCGACGGACGCGTCTACGTGTGTGGCACCTACGCCTTCGACCCCCAGTGTGCCTTCCTGGTTAGTTAGTGTGTGTGTGTGTGTGTGTTGGGCCTCCCTCGTGTGTGTATGTCTCTGCGTGTGTTAGAGGGAGGCGATCTAGGGCGGAGCTTTGCCCCGAGGATCCACCCACCGCTGCGTGTGCGGTGGACGGTGGATGGTGGATGGATGGTTTCCCCAGTCCTTCACAACCAATCATCCCACCCTCTGTTATCGTAGCACCGCAGTGAATGCGTTCACATTTAAACTGGTTTTCATCCGCAGATTAGTTCTTGCTTGTGACAATTTAATTTACAGTGACATTTTAAGCAGAATACCTGTAGTCTAGTTACAAAATAATTCACGTAATAAAAGGCAGCTGAGGCTAATAAGGTCGGTTAACAAATGACCGAAGTTATATGCAAATAGCAGTGTTGCTGTTGTGCTTTTAACTTCTCTTCCTGTCGTCCGGCAGGATCTCTCCTCCTTCACTCTGGAGACAACCGAGGATGGAGGAGTGAAGATGGAGACGGGGAAGGGCAAGTGTCCCTTTGAGCCTAGTCAGCATTACACAGCTGTTATGGCAGGTGGGATGGTACCACTAAACGACTAATTGATTGATTTATCTGCTGGTTTGTTTGTAGCTGACTCCAAGGTGGTTCCACCTTGTTTTTCTCTCTTTTGTGTAGCTGGTACCCTTTACACAGCAGCCACAAGTAACTTCCTGGGAACGCTGTTTGACATCTCCCGCGGGACGGGCGCTGAGCACGAGCGCATCCGAACTGAGCGATCCATTAACTGGCTCAGTGGTGAGACACAAATGCGCAAACATGCAAAGACACAACCACACTTTCGCGTAGAATTATCAGTCATATTGCCCCACTGGAAAATTGTGTGTGTGTGTGTGTGTCTTTCTCAGACCCGGAGTTTGTGAGCTCAGCCTTCATACGGCAGTCTGCTTCAAGCAACCCGACAGGAGACGATGACAAAATCTACTTCTTCTTCACCGAGGTGGCCAAGGAGTATGACCTCTACACCAAAGTCAAAGTGCCCAGGGTGGCACGAGTCTGCAAGGTAAGCCGCCCGTCTGTATCGAAAGATCGATTGACCCGTCGATCGCCTCCCCCCAGCGAATTCACTGTCGGGCTTGTGCGTTCAGTCCGACGTGGGAGGGATGAAGACTCTGCAGCGACGTTGGACCACCTTCCTCAAGGCCCAGCTGGTGTGCGAGGACAAACCGAGCAGTCAGCGCTACAACATCCTCACTGACGTTTTCACCATGGAACGCACGCCAGGCGACCCCAGCAGCACACACTTCTACGGGCTGTTCACCTCCCAGTGGTAGGTTGAGGGACAAGCAAAACAAAGGCCGACAGTTCGAACTCTCAGATTGAACAGCATGAGTCCATGGTAAGCGTTCTTTTTTTCCTTTCCTTAGGGAGCGGGATGAGTTGTCAGCAGTGTGTGTTTTCAGTCTGTCTGACATCAGCAAAGTGATGGACGGCCCCTTTAAAGAGCTGAAGAAGACCTGCGACTGGACTCACCCTGAACCTGTCCCCACGCCGAGGCCTGGCCAGGTACCAAACTGAGCAACCACATATCGACTGTTTCTACTTTATACGTTCAACGTTCATTACACATTCCTGACGTTCCACCGTATTAATATAAACAACTCAACTTCCAATCTCTGCATTCTTTGTAGTGTTTGAACAAAGCTCTGAGGGACGAGGGGGTCGATTCGTCCCTCAAACTTCCCGACAAGGTGTTGACGTTCGTGAGGGACCACCCCCTCATGGAGAACAGCGTGACCGCGGCACCGCTGCTTGTGCGGAAGGGAATCCGATACACCAAGCTGGCTGTCACTCAGACGGGAAGTGGGGACGAGCGGAGGGGAGCAGTGCTGCACCTTGGAACGGGTGAGGAGACGAGGAATGGACGCAAGACGAGCTCCAAGTGTCTAGTCAAGGCGGTTACATCTAGTACGGGGCAGATAAACAGAAATGTTGTATGACAGTCCTCATGTTATGTATATACATTTTGATTTTCACATGGAATATTCCAAATTTAGTGTTGTAAATATTTGATAAATAAACGTTGTTGTTGCAGATCGCGGGGAGCTCCACCAAGTGGCGGTTGTTGGCGACAACGCCACCTTGCTGCAGGAGCTCTCTCTGTTCACCTCACAGGAGCCTGTCAACAACATATTGCTGCACCAGGTATTTGCGCTCACATTCAAACGCATACTGCACAACTGCACGCAAATGCAAGTGTTAATCCGCGGCGACCCGGAAGTATGGTTTGTCTCGCTCACTCGCTCCTGTGACGGTTCCCCCGTGTTTCCAGGGCCGGGCTCTGGTGGGCAGCCCTCTGTCCCTGGCTCGTATCCAGGCTGAAGGCTGCGCTCTCTACTCCAGCTGTGCGGTATGTGCCAGAGCCAGAGGACTTGGCTGTGTGTGGAGCACAGAGGGAAACGCCTGCAGCCCCACAACAGCAGAGTGAGTACTACAGGAATATCCCAGAGAACTGGAAACAGTCCAAAAATGAGGCAGACCACCCCTATATGGTCCAGTTATGTGTAAAAATTGACAGATTTTATTTGAATTATGTTATTATTTTCTTTTAAACAGTTAAAAAACAGCATATACCTATACCGTAAAAGTATTTAGTGTATCCAACTGCAATGAATAAAAAATATGTCGTGACCAAAAAACAGAAATATGTATTAATAATCAAAACTAACTATCCCTATATAGATTAATCCATTTTGAGATATATTATGAAACAAAGTAGTTTGCAGATAGAATAGGATGGAAAAATCCCATACTTTTTGTGTGTGCATCCAGGCCTGGTTCGGGAGATATTGTAGACAACGCCTTAAGAAAGTGTGATATAGCAGAAGGTAAGTGCCTCTCATATCTTCTATACTCTAATACAACGCCGTGTGATTGCGTTCAAACCTGTGTCGTTGTAACTATACAATCTCTATATCGTCTAAATATCTGAAATTCTCTATTATGCTACTCTCGTCTGTCTCCTCCAGGGCGTTGCAACCCGTCCATGAGGGAGCTGCGCGTTTCCGTGGGTCTGCGCCTGCTGCTGCCGTGTGTCCAGCTGTCTCCCCGGTCCTGCAGCTGGGAGCATCCCCCGCACCGACACACCCGGCAGCACCACTCTGACCTGGAGGTGACTGTCGCAGAGGACAGCCTTGGAAAGTACATCTGCACATGCCAGGTACACACAGGCTAAGCTGTCGGCTCACCGCGTTGACTGTAAATTATTAAGAAGTGATCAAAAAACATGATGTGGAAATGTTTGATGGTTGGAAACACCTACAACTAAAGCGTTCCTCTTATAATTCAACCCCCAGGAGGCAGGAACAGGCAGCAGAGACCCCACCCCCTGCCGCAGAGCAGCCTATTACTTGACGCTGGAAGGCCCGAGTGCTGGAGGAGCCGTGGCGGCATTAGGAAGCCGCCAAGTCCTGGCCTACTACATCCTTCTCTTCTTATTGGGTTCAGCGCTTGGTGGTTCTCTCGTCTACTGTCTGACACAACGCCACAGAATTGCCCGCCAGGGTCACCACCTGCCAGACAATTCGCTGTTGTCGGATAAAGAGCGCGACTTACTGGCCTCCTCAGCCACGCCGCAGTCTCCCAGTAGTGCCAGCTTGCTGTCCGATGGATTCAGACTGACAGAAAAACGCAACGGGATGGCGACCACAAACACGACCACGACGCTTCTAAGCAACCAGGGGAACGGCAGTCCCCATGGCAACACCTTCAGCGGCGCCCTGATCCACAGCAACCCCAGCAATGGCCATGGGAATTCTCTGTATGCCAACTGCAACACAGGTAGCAGCGGCTTCAAGTTAAACCCTGAGATTTTTGTGGCGAACCTTCTGGATGGAAGGACGATGGAGAGGGGGAGGCCCGAGATGGTCGAAAGGAAGTTTGGGGAGCGGGATGAGGTAGATGAGGGTCTGGGGGAGGGGTCAGTGGATGGAATAAAAGGAGGAGGAGTGGACGAGGAGCCGACCAGCTTTCCCATGTTTAGATCCCCAGCACCGCTGGCTCTGTGTGAAGAAAGTTCAATATGAATTGTTGATCGCACCATTTTGCGTCCTCCAAACGTACTGAATAAAACTCGGAGGAATGTAAATGGCTACTGTCAAAGGCCTTTGACTGTGAGCTGTGGCATGAAGAGAAACTACAGAGATATATGAGAAATATATGAGCATTTTATGTTAAAGCATGTGAGAGAGCAACAGTATTGTGAGACATTCCGGATGAGAGCCACGGCTAAATAAATGTTTTAGATGTAATATACAATGTAAATATGAGCCGTCTGATATCTGAACTTGACGGCGGACACGGCTCTGAATGTGATGTCACTCAGTTTAAATATTGAAAAAAATAATCAAAGATGAAATGTCTACATGTGAAGACATAGAAAAGCCATATTGTTGTCCTCCTTAACTTCTCTCTCATTCTCATCTCCCGATGGCACTGGAGAAAAAAAGTGCACTTTGATTCCCTCAGCAGATGTTCCTCTCTCTGAAATCTCACTCCAAGCCCACGCCCGATCATGTCCAAAGGTACCGCTCAGCCATAGACAGTCGGATTGTAAGGACCCTGGGCTTCGAACAGGAAGGCGTCCCTCTCAGAGACAAACGACCCATACAGGGAGCCCCTCGGTTGGGCTACAGTGAGCCTGGACGGGACGTCCCTCTCTAACACTGCCGCGGAGGCCCAGAGGGTGACGGGGCTCGAGAGCACCTGTCAGATCTGTCACTGTTCACCCTCACAGTTACTGAGAAAGGAGTCTTTTCACATATTTTCTGAATATGTGAAAAGAATTTCAGTCTCACGGAATGGACCTTGCCCGACACAGTCAGCATCCCCTTGTTTTTGCGAGTTTCAAACTTAAGTAATGTATTGTTTTTGTCATGTTGTTTTGTAATAAATCCTTAAAAAGTTGCTGTTAACTTTCCGCCACTGTCTGTTGAAAATATGTATGTGATAAAAAGTGTATTTTATCTTTCTAGAAATGGACCAAACCATGCAATACTACTGTCAACCCCCTAGATGGAGACATACACCGTGTTCTTAAATGAGAAGCTTAATATTGCACTGCACTCTGTAAATATGAAGCTACAGCCAGCTCTATAGCTCTTTCTGACCCAAGAGTTACGATCAAGAAGGTCAAATCTCAAGACCTTTTGTTATGAGGAAGTAAATATATCCTAATTAAATGCATACTGCATGCAAAAGTGTGTACTTTGTAAGCTGCAGCTGCAGTATTTTCTATCATTAGATTCACATTATTACCACGTATCAGACTTAAATGATGCATCCCCATATCACTAAAGTTTCATACCAGAGTGAAGACAGGTCACAGATTAAAATCCGGTGGATCAAATGTCACATTAGTTGTTTTCTAATTGACCATCTGGTTAAAGATGGCGAATTAAGTGTAGTCCTGAAGAAGAAAAGGACCAAAAACACAAAAACTTCTTTCCTTATTTAAAAGTTGTTTCCCACCTTTACGGATGTCAGATTGTCAGTTTCTTGTGTTGCACAGGAGTTATAATATTTTTAATTATTTTAAATAAATCTCTTGCTTCACTGTAGTCGTATTCTGGGACTATACAGTCAGAATATAGATAGATGAAGAGAAATTTATATTCTAAACAGAGCCCAGAATGCAGGTGGTTATTCATGTAGAGGTGTTTGCTACGTAAGTACTAATAGAGAGAGAAAAAACCGTGCTGCCCAGACAGTGATAACTGTGTGCCTTTATTAGAATTAGTTCAGTTCTATCGTGTTTAGCTGTTAAAGCCAGCTGACAGACGTTGCTTCATGTGAGTATTTGTTTTAAAACACATGACCCTTGTTTCCTCTCCCCTCGCATTGCATCCATGCATCTCTGTTAGGAGGGACTAAGACACAAGAAAAAGACGCAAGTAGGGGAAACCTCATGCGATTCAGAGACTTGAGAGACGATGGATACCGGAAGCGTTTTCACCGTCTTGCATGATCATTTTAGCTCATTTATTCCACACATATAGTGAACTGTTCATAGACAAGTGAAGTGAACAAAAATCAATCCGGGTAAGAATAGTTGTAGAAGACTTCATATCAATGAGATGGACGGTCTCTAGTTTTTGATTATGTACTATAAGCTCGAGATGTAAATAATCAGTAGACAAATACATGTACAGAGCCGTAATATAACAACACTGCGTATAATGGTAAATATTTTGGCATAATGCCGACTGGCTGCGTAGGGAAAAGTGCAAATTGTGGCTTCATATCAACCATCAAGCAGTTCAGTCGGCTTTTTGTAGCCAAAAATCCTGAAGTCCAAGTTTTTGTATGAAGGAGGGAACCGAATGTGGGCTTTAACAGTTATTGCAGGTGAACAGCAAGATGCTTCAGTCTTCAGATTCAAAGATAAGATAAAGTCTTCTAACCTATATTGCACTGAAGCAACCCAGAAACCACATCTTTCAAATGACCGGGGCTAACGGCGGGGACAAAATGAGTGGTGGAAAAGAAGGCTTCAAAAGACGGGATGGTTTCATGAACATGACAATGTTGAGGATAAAGGCCAAGCGGGCAGGTGGATCCCTTTCAACTGACCACAGGTCAGTGTAACGACGCACGGCCGTTGACTGCATTGACTGATTGGGATCAACTAGCAATAACAAGCACGAGGGATTGGTAGAGAGGCAGGAGGTGTGCTTTTGTGAATCTGAGTGTGACAAATGGCAAAGGTGTCAAACCTTTGCCATTTGTCAAAAGTGACAAACAGACCTTTTACAAGCCCATTACAGTTACAGAGAAAGAGGAAGGTGTAGATGACACTCTCAAAAGCAGCTAACCCAGATGGCTTCACCCCAGAAATATATGTATAAGTATTCAAAGAGGTGTCATTCAAGTAAAATGTACAGATACTCCTTCCTGAATCAATAACTACCTGAATCAACGCAGGCTGTGACTATTACCTAGATACCAAAGCAAGGTAAAAACCCCGAGGAACCTTTCTCACAAAGACCAATTAGTTTGCAACATGTGGACAACAAAATAGTGGCTGAGCTTTTAGCAAAAAGACTCAAATTGCAATTGGTTCACCAATGGGCCGAAGCTCCACTGTGCCATCTACTGGACAATATTGTAAGTAACATTCTAAGCGCATGGACTAATCTAAAGAAGGTTCCATGACCAGAACATACTCTTTTTATTTTTAACAATTGATTATTTTGCTGATCCTGGTTTTAGAGTGGAGCACACATGGAATTTAGATGATAAAGGATCTCTATGAAGGTGGTAACCGGAAATCAAACAATGCTGACTCCTACATAAATTACAAACAACCCCCACATTGTCGGAGCCAATAAGACAGCAACTGCTCTGGAAAATGTTGAAGGTGTAACCACTATTTGCATTTAATGTGGTAAATTCATAAATGTGGGTTTGAAATTGGTCCAAACAACCTGCAAATTTCATTGTCCGATTCAGTTAAATCCTTTACAATGGATCCCAGGCCTAGATAATCTCTGTATTAAACCAATTCAGAAGAGAACCCTGAGGTTTCTATGGTTTGGTGCATTGGCACTTATGTTTGTGATTATGCTGCTTTCCCTGACTTTGTTCTATGCTCAAGAATACAAATGAATGAAAAAACAAAACAAATCATTTGGGTTAGACATTGTCATGTTTATGTTGTTTGATTTATAATCAACATTGTCACAATAGGAAAGAAAGATCGAAGACTACAATACATTCATTAAAAGAGATACAATAGAGACTTTGATTGACATAAACATTACAATTCAGATTGGTACTCCTCGAGGGCTTGGATAAGTCGCTTACTCTTTTCCAGTTCTAGCTTAAAGTATCAAGATCCTTCTGCGAGTCAAGAAAAGCCTTGGCGTTGTCAGATAAGGTCGAGAAATCCTGATAAAGTTTCTTCAGTGGCTGATCATCCAAAGCAGATTCTTCTGGCAAAAGCTTCTCCAAAGCTGGCATCACGCGTCCAGTAAAGCTCTTTATTTCACCCATAAGCGATGAGAAGAACTCTGTTTGTGTCTATTTGGGAAAATGTAAACAAATTCACCACATGGCTCTGTCTCAGTTTGCTTGTCATTACATTATGTCGTGTCCCCTGCAGTGCATGAAGTCACTCAGTTCTTCACACAAGTTCTTACATCCAAACTTTTGGTGAGCAACCAAGATGTGAACTAACTGACTCACCTTCATCTGGTCAATCATTTCTTCTATTTTCTGATTTTCTCCTTTCAAATCGTCCTGTAAATCGAGTTTGAGAATCAACATGTCGTTATTTAGTGGAAACAAGGATCCAAGCATGACATCTCTACATCCATATCTGTGAGTGCAGACGTAGAGTACAGAGTACATTTCAACAGTAGGTTTGCTATGTTGACTCAAAAGCAGTGTGGACTTGCAAATAAATGCAGAGTATTCTTTCACAGCAAAGGGAGGTTAAGCAGAAGTTTGCATACCAGGCTCTTGTGTGAACTTGCGAGTCCAACCAGACACAACAGAGTGACGAGGAAGAACGGGCCTCCTTTGCTTCTTGAATAGGCTGCTGCTGCCATGGTTGTTCTAAAAGTAAATTATAAAGCATCAAAACGCCTTGAAAAGTTTAAAAGCAACAGAAAAGAAATATTAAAATGTAATTATTTAAGTATACAGTATAAACCATCTGACGGTGAGTTGTAGATTCTGATCTTACCTGTGTTGATCAGGGAGGATGAGCTGCAGAGCAGGTGATGAATTAAACAGAGGATGAGGTGACACGCCGCAATCTCCTTTATATACTCCTGGTGTCACCTCGCCCACTGCACAGTTTTAAGTCTCGCTTCTACTTCTTTAAGTTTTGTTTTTACAGAGAAGAATTTGGCAATGGCCCATCACAGGTATGTTGCCCAACAGAAACTACTTGACGCTCCCTCTTTTGATTTCAAAGAAATAGGGACTTTTTATGTCCTTGGGAAATGCTGGAATAAGTTAGTGTAGAAACAGGCAACAAACCATAACCATGAAACAAAGATAGATGAAGGTTCTATGTGTGTGTTTTAAGCAGAGAGCCCAGTGTAAAGCATGAATGTTCATGTCTGCATTGAGCGGGCAGCCATGCTACAAAAACAAGCATTTACAACCAATACTTTATTACCAAAGCATTTCAGTATTGAAGGATTCTCTGACGTTTTCTTTAACTTCATGATAAACAGTACTTAATTGATTGTCTCACTTTCTTGTAAATAAGTTATATCTGTGTACCCCGCCCAAACGGTATTACTGAAACAAAACCAGAACAACCTGTCAAGTAATTGGGGCGTGTGGCTTGTTCTGTGGTTGCATCAAAGCAGACAACATCCTGTGTGTGTTGTCCGTGCCAACAAGGCGAGGTACCAGAAGGGGTGGAAGTCACACGTAACATATACTTTCGGTGCAGTCACCGGTGTTTCTTAGTACATTTAAGCTTGCTTAGGACAACGCCATTGTTGGTTAGCTTTTCCCCACACACCATTCTAACTGGAAAGTAAATCCAAATGAACGATGACTTTTGCTGTATCGCCTCAAGCTCACTGAGAATTTCATCCAGGCCCCAGTTCAGTCAGCATTTTCCCTCTTCAACAATTTTTCCATCGCTTTATGTCTCATCCCTGCATCCTCTCCCATGTGTCATTTAATTTGACTGATTTTACAGTTGTTTGAAATCCCTGCATTAGCAAACATGTACACCTCGAAAGTCACGGGGTGTGAAAGTAACAACAGTATATAAAGGAGATTGCGGCGTGTCACCTCATCCTCTGTTTAATTCATCACCTGCTCTGCAGCTCATCCTCCCTGATCAACACAGGTAAGATCAGAATCTACAACTCACCGTCAGATGGTTTATACTGTATACTTAAATAATTACATTTTAATATTTCTTTTCTGTTGCTTTTAAACTTTTCAAGGCGTTTTGATGCTTTATAATTTACTTTTAGAACAACCATGGCAGCAGCAGCCTATTCAAGAAGCAAAGGAGGCCCGTTCTTCCTCGTCACTCTGCTGTGTCTGGTTGGACTCGCAAGTTCACACAAGAGCCTGGTATGCAAACTTCTGCTTAACCTCCCTTTGCTGTGAAAGAATACTCTGCATTTATTTGCAAGTCCACACTGCTTTTGAGTCAACATAGCAAACCTACTGTTGAAATGTACTCTGTACTCTACGTCTGCACTCACAGATATGGATGTAGAGCTGTCATGCTTGGATCCGTGTTTCCACTAAATAACGACATGTTGATTCTCAAACTCGATTTACAGGACAATTTGAAAGCAGAAATTCAGAAAGCGGAAGAAAGGATTGACCAGTGGAAGGTGAGTCAGTTAGTTCACATCTTGGTTGCTCACCAAAAGTTTGGATGTAAGAACTTGTGTGAAGAACTGAGTGACTTCATGCACTGCAGGGGACACGACATAATGTAATGACAAGCAAACTGAGACAGAGACAATTGTCCCCCTTAGGCAAAAAGGGACATCCTACCAATGATGATGAGTGAAACAAAGAGCTTTACTAGACGCATGATGGCAGCTGTGGAGAAGCTTTTGCCAGAAGAATCTGCTGACGATTATCCACCAGTGAAGGACCTTTTTCAGAGCGTCTTGCACCTATTGGACTCAGTCGAGGTTTATGTAAACAAGAACCAAAAGGTTTCTGATGCAAAAATAGCCAAACTTAAACTAGAACTGGAAAAGAGTAAGCTACTTGTCCAAGCCCCCGAGGAGTCCCATTCCGAATTGTAAAGTTGTCAATGAAAGTCTCTATTGTATCTCTGATAATGAATATATTGTAGTCTTTGGGCTTTCTTATTGTGTTTCTTTGCACTGATGGTTAAATCATGAATTCCTTTTTATTTCGTTATCAGACAATTTGTGACAATGTTGATAATAAATCAAACAACATAAACACTGACATAAACATGACAAGGACTAACCCAAATCACCTGCTTTGGTTTCTCTTTAATTTCTATTCTTGAGCAATACTTTCTTTCAATCATTTCATTTTATCATTTGACATAGGCTGCATACTGGTTGAGAAAACTTGTTTTGTGTTATTCACAGTAGTAGTAATATTACTGTAGAACGCCATAGAGCCTTTGACCTCCCAGCAGAGAAGCCTGGATAAGAAACTGGTGTGTGTTATCTCAACTAGGCGGAGAGGGAGAAGTTGGAGAAGCTCTGATGTCTTGGGTATATAGGACATACATTTAGAGGATAAGCATAACTTGTGTACGTGTCATCTCCACTATATAATTCTGAGTTTGACACGCATTTTGCAGCAACTTAATGCATGACTTGTATGTTGTTTCAACTCTGTCTCCTACTTGCAAGATATATTATTTAATAAATGTGCTTTTAAGTGATTTTACACCGGCGTCAAGTCATATTTTACTAAAAACACTACATGCCTTCCTCAGAAAGAATGAAGCACACCTGTTAGCCATGCACACAAACAGAAAAAAACAAATGAAAGAACAACGTCAGGGAAAGCAGCATAATCCCAAACATATGTGCCAATACACCAAACCGTCGGTCTTGTGTAGCCAATGTTGTAAGATTGTCCGAAGTGCACAGTACCATAGAAACCTAAGAGTTCTTAATTTCAAACTGACTAAACCACATTAGTTGCACATGCTGCTTGCACCTTAAACCTTTTCCAGAGCAGTCACTGTCTTACAGGACAGTACCATAGAAACCTCTTTTGAATCTGTTTAATACAGATGAGACAGCATCTAGGATGCCTGGGATTCATTGTAATTCAGCTGAATAGAACAATGAAATCTGGAGGTTATTTGGAGCAATTTCAAACCCAAATTTGTGAATTTACTAACAAAGCCACCTAAATTGCAAATGCTGCTTGCACCTTAAACATTTTCCAGAGCAGACGCTGTAGTTGCATAGCCATATATCTAAATGAGAGATGAGGTCAGAAGCGGTCTTGACAAAAACAGTTACTACAGCAAGAAAGCTGCGGATGACTCGGTCAATTTTGCTTTCCACAATGTTTTGTGACACTTAGAAAGGCCCAAAAAAGATGCAGCTGTTCTACTTGTAAACTAACTTGAGCTATGTTGATCTATCTTCTTTCTTTTGATTCCAGTTATAAAGCTTGAATCCAATTATTGCTTTACATTTTTTCCCAAATCGCGACCCTGACAGATTCTTTGGCCTGTTTTTTTACTGTGAACACCAGAGGTCAGTATTGAGTTGTATCAGATGTCAAAAACGTAATTTTCAGAGTTTATAATAAAGGATACTATAAACAGAATCTATATATGTATAGAGGGAAATACATATGCTGTTTATAGTATTCTTTATTATGTGTGCATTTAATAGTAAATGTATTTGTATATATTGGAAATAGTGAAACTGTGGTTTTTTTTCTAACATCATCTATATATCCTAGGAAAAGTCCCTGCATAAAAACATTAAATTAATGCACACCGAAATTCACATCTAAACACACAGAGAAACAAACAGAAGTCTAGCGATATGGACTCAGGCCGTTCAGTCCCAATCAATCAGGGGAATTGGCAGCCCCTTTGTGTTGCAATTGGGGGTCCTGATTTCCCTGGCAGCCTCCGTCACTACTGCGTCAGCACTGATGAGCTCAGCGTTACCGGTGGGGAGGGGGAGGGGTTGGTGAACGAAGGGAGTGAGAGAGACAGCAAACCACGAGAGAGAGAGAGAGAAAGAGAGCGAGGGTGAAGAAGGAACTGGGTGTTGCCGCCTGAGACTCACTCACGCATCGCAGAGTAACAGCAGCAGCGTGAGGACAGAGCATCCTTCCATCCGTCTTTTCGAAAAACAAGGCTGCCTTATAATTATTGAAGTCTCAACCAAACCCTTTTCATTGTTAAACGCGATCATAGCTGAGATTTTGTAAGAGATTTACGGCCCCTCGTCATCAGGCGGGCGAGTTCGTCATCGGCGCAGAGAAGGGGGCTTGTGCGAAAATTTCAGCACCTTGGACAGCGAACATGGCTCCAATGGTGGAGGAAGGAGCTCGACTGGGTGAGTGAGACCAGTTGTAGTCATTCGATTGATACAGTTGTTGATGTGTGATTTTGTTGGTTATGGACTTCGGCTTGGTTGGTCATCTTGAAATAGTTACACTTCCATTGTCTCAAAAGTATTATCTGGCTCTATAAGTTTTACTATCATAATCCTTTTAAGGTGCGAATTAGCAAGAACAAGCAAAGGTGTTTCCTTTTGATAATCTTGTTTTTAAAAAATGTATAGATAGATATGTTTGAGTGACCCATTCTATTATAAAATAGTCAAGTTAAAGTGAATGGCATCATCCAGTGTGTTGTCCAGGGGCGTGTCAGGGTGTCCAAATTATGATTGGCCCCTCTTGTGCTAAGGAAATCCTCCAGCCTCCATTTTACAGCTAGCTTAAGGGTGACAGCATAGCAGCTGGAAAAAGAACCAATGGGCTGCTAGGGGACATGTTTTACAACATCAATATAAGATTAGATTATTATGAATAATGTTTTTGAGGACAGCAGGTTTGACTGAAGCCTGGAAAGTAGCTTTTTGCTTCATTAATTTCCTTTTGATTCAGCAGCTCCCTCACCGCCCACCTATTGCCACATCCATCCGTCTGTTGTTGTTATTGCCTTGAAAACCTCTCCATCCAGGAAATTAGGCTAAAATACTAATGACAAGGAAAAAGGAAAAATAATATATATGTTTTGTGATCTGAAATTGAAACAAGCTCACAGTCTTATTTAGATGCCATCCTTTCAGGTTAGTATTGATTAAATGCTGTCAACTTACACAGACAAATGTACGTCTGTTGTGACACATTGCTGGTTACCTGTAAATTCCCAAATGTCATTAACGGGAAAATTATAAGGAAAATGCATATTGTTTTTATATTTTCAGTCGGGATTTCAGTTTCACCATCTGAATTACCCAGGCAACAAGGCTGCATGATCAAATGAAGTAAACTCAGGTACAGATTTAACAAGATGTAACAGATTTTCGTGACAAGTGGCCTACATTAGTCACATGATCATCCTCCAACCCCACCCTATGCACTCCCTCTTTGTATGGGTGCTAACTGGAGAGATTTTCCACTGCACTGCCCTCCTACCTGCAGGAAATGGTGTGTAATTCCTCCACAGAGAAAGAACAATTAACTCATGAGAAGGCAGCATGATAACTGTTGAGTCACAGTTCGAGACCACAAAACGAAGAAACCAAAGAACTGATTGGCAAATATCCCACTAATGGCTCTACAGGAGACAAATTCAAAAATTCCTTTGCTATTCTTCCATCGTTGCAGTTCGGATACCAAGGTGAACCACAATACGCAGCTTTTTTTCCCAGCAGTATTTTCCTGTTGACTGACTATCGCCATGTTTTGGATATGAGCACCGTATTGATTGTACTGCTTCATGGTTGAACAGATTGCGTTGTCTTCATCTCCATCAGAGTCAAAACTGTGGCCTGCGGCAGTTACTCTCGCGGAAGAATTCAATTGCCTGAGTGCAACAATTAAATCTGTTGGAAACGATCGTTTTTTGTGTTTAACGTTTTTTTGGTTGCTCACTGTTTGTTGAGGTATGTTTTTTAATGAAAGTAATTTTCTCCCCCTGCTCTATAGTGGCGGTGCCACTAGGTGTTGCGGTGGTGAGTGTCTTCGGGCTCGTCTTCACTGTGTCGGCGTTTGCATGGATCTGTTGCCAGCGTAAAAACGCCAAGTCCCAGAAGACACCTCCCTACAAGTTTGTGCACATGCTCAAAGGGGTTGACATCTACCCGGAAAGTCTCAGCAACAAGAAGAAATTCGCTGCACAAGCCACCATGACAACAAGCGACACCGGTAAAACTGATGTTAACGGAAACTGCCACACCGTGGCGCCAATGAGTCCGACCAGCAACGGTAAACTGGCCTCAAGTCCAAACGGTTCTAGACAGGCTCTTCATCTGGATCTGGAGAAAAGGGATCTGAATGGCAACTTTACCACCAAGCCGTTTCATCACCACAACCAGAAGGTGCGCAGCTCTCCAGATTTGGAGCTGCCGTCTCCCCATGCAGGGTTCACCCAACCTGGGGCGATGGACGGCCGTGATCTGCCTTCCCCATGCAGCACCCTCTCCAGCCAGGCGCCCACCCCGGCTGTGGAAAAGCCCCAGGTAGAGGAGAGGGAGGGCGGACTGGGGACCCTCCACTTCTCCCTAGAATACCAGCCAGAGAAGAAGGCCTTCATCGTCCATATCAAGGTATTGTATGTGTTTAGACTGGTTGTTTAACAACGTTGTGTGTCTTGACAATGTTTTTTTGATGAATATAGTTTCAATCATTCTTGTCTGACTGATTGATTTGATTTGTTTTTTGATCCAGGAAGCCCACGGTCTGACTCCAACTGATGAGCAGTCGCTGACCTCTGACCCTTACATCAAGCTGACCCTGCTGCCGGAGAAAAAGCACAGGGTGAAGACTAGAGTCCTGAGGAAGACCCTTGACCCCGCCTTTGACGAGACCTTCAGCTTCTACGGTATCCCGCTGGCTCGAGTGTCAGAGTTGGCTCTTCACTTCATGGTGCTGAGCTTTGATAGGTTCTCCCGTGATGAAGTCATCGGAGAGACCCTCGTGCCCTTGTCTGGGATAGACTTAACGGAGGGGCGTGTCCTGATGAGCAGAGAGATCATTAAGAAGAATGTCAAGGTGAGATCTGGAACAATCCTTTTTGAACCTTTTGAATTCAGGATTTGTATCAGTATTTATATTAGTTATCAGTTTTCTTGACTGTTGGGTTTTATTTATAACAGATCTAGCATATAGTATATTCATATTATCTAAGTCTAACAGCAAAATTACTTAATAGGAAACTGGTTGAATCACCATTTCTCTCAATCTTATTGGTTTTTGTATACCATGATGTTGCATGTACTTCATACTAGATGTTCCTGGCAATTGGGAGGACTACAAACATGAGCTCATCTCCGAGGATATTATTTTGTTTTAAGAGGAATGTCTTCAGAAACAGAGGCAGTTCTTTAAGATGTGGGTGGATATGCTGCGCTGTAGGACTGAACAGGAGATAAAAGACCCATGGCTTCATTGCATTAAGTGTACTGGTGAATTTAAACGATGGATGATGATAGCTCTGTCTTCATCAAAGGTCTGTGGTATAGTATACAGCAGTGCAGAACTAGGTACCAGGTGGTTTGTACACAAGCCCTCGTCCATTTGTAGGTGGTATGGGAGATGATATCAGTGTAATTATAGATTCGTAGGCTGATATTGTACTCCGCTTTAATGGAAGCACCACGGTTCTTGCGTGGCAGAGGATGTTGCGTGTTCCCAGAAGGATTGTGAGATATCTGTAATTTCTTTAAAGATATCTGATGTGATATGGTACTAAATGCTCAGAAATGCGACTTAGATTCAGTAAAGAGTTAATTCCCCATCAGCAGAGCTCCTCTGTTATTTCATATTTGATATTTTTATCATCAAGAGGATACTAGCTCTTACGGTTGAAACTTTCAAATCCATTTCTCTATCGAGTCTTATGAATGTTGTGAACCTCTGTTGCAGGGAAAGGTCTGCTGCATCTGAATGCTTTCTAGTCCAGTTGACCAAATTTGTTTTAGAATTCACAATGCTGCTTTTCAGTGGGTGTTGTCCTTTGAACTCTATTGTGTCACTTCAGGTCTGTAGGTGAAAAGAAAAAAATACTGGATTACTTAATTAAACTGCAGTGGTTTACTATCAATCAGGACTTATTCAAAGTATTTTCTTTATTCTAAAGAGAACAGATAGAGAGACCTACTTTCAATCAGAATGCAAACAATCCTTTTTTGATGAATTGACAACAGGGCTTTGCAAAGTGCTAAGAAATAAAGAATTTAAGGTGAACTGTTAATCCATAAGATATTGAATATTTAATGTCTCCATAAGGTTCTTTGTATGATGTATAACTGAAAATTGTTCTTGGATGAATTCCCTCAGTAGGAGTCGCATTCTGATTTGAAGCAGCCCTTACAGGGTGGTGGCTCTCTTTGTCTGCATGGCATAGATCTTGTCGCACTGCTTTGTGCGGGTTAGTGTGTGTGTGTGTGTGTGTGTGTGTGTGTGTGTGCGTGTGTGTGTGTGTCGGTGTGCAAATTTGTGAATGTATGAGCACACTGCACAGAAGTGATACATTGTGTCTCAGGCGGCATAGCCATTGCCCCGTTTTCACCCTGGAGGATGACAAAAACACAATAGATTAGAAATTGTGGGCGTGCCTGTGTGTGTGTGCGTGTGTGTGTGTGTGTGTGTGTGTGTGTGTGAGGGTGAGAGAGAGACTCTGCAGTCGCTTGTTTTCTCATCTGTGTTACATCTACTCAAGAGGAATGCTATAGAAACAGATCGGTGGCCCATTTATATCTGTATCTTCAAAGACCTTAACATCAGGTCCAAGGTAGAGATTGTCTTGTCCGCTTCTTCTCATTGTCATGGCAACCATGAGCCGAGGCGTCGCGTCCTGTTAGGTGTGATCACAGCATCCGAGGCGTGAACTCCTTTTAGCGTGGACACAGACGTGAATGCCTGTATGTCTATCACAAAGTCAGTGCAGAAAAGGGAGCTTCTTCCCAGTTAAGATACGAGAGCATGACAATTAAGCAGGTGATGATTATTTAGTCAGGCCATTTAGTCAGTTGCACCATTGGCAGTGCAAGCAGCTGCAGGTTTCAGCGTAAGTGTAAATCCTTGTGTGCATTCTTTTTTTATATTACGTAGTAATAGTAGAACTAGAACAAAATGTCTAACCCTGACATCTCCCCCTCGTTTCTCTGCAGAAGTCCTCGGGCCGCGGCGAGCTGCTGCTCTCCCTGTGTTACCAGTCCACCACCAACACGCTGACCGTGGTCGTCCTCAAAGCTCGCCACCTGCCCAAGACGGAAAACAACGGACCGACGGGTACGTCCGGCAACACTTTCAGCGCAACCTTTCTGAATGCAACACGTGCAGAAGCGTCCGCCACATAGCCTTAAACGGATGAGACGGAGATCATATTCCTCTTCCTGCCAGGCAGCCCAGACCACTTTGCATTCTGCGATAGTCGCGGAAATGACACCGCCACCGCCCTAAAGTAATCTGATCAGGATGTGATAGAGAGCACTTTAGTGACAAACACAAACCCACACACACATACACACACACTCAAAATGTTTACACAGCCAGCCTCTTTTGTCCCCATCACTAACATCCATCATCTCAGCTCTATCGATTACTGTATTGATCTGGCCTAGGAACCAGAAGCCTCTCCTTGCTTGTGTCCTTACTTAGTTTGTGTGCACTTGTTACTCTTTGTCTCTAGATCCATACGTCAAGGTGAACATGTACCAAGGGAAGAAGCGTGTGTGTAAGAAGAAGACCCACGTGAAGAAGTGCACCCCCAACCCCGTCTTCAACGAGCTCTTTGTCTTTGATCTGCCCTCTGACGAGGGTCTGAGAGGCACCAGCGTGGAGCTGCTGCTGATGGACTCAGACACGGGCATCTCGCGCTGCCCCAACACCGTCCTCGGGCGCCTGGTGCTGGGAACATCGGTGGCGGGAACGCCTGGCGAGCACTGGAGGGAGATCTGTGACCACCCGCGTCGCCAGATTGCCAAGTGGCACGGCTTGTCGGAGGATTAGAACACCGCGGTGCCAGTGGATTCGGCCCCTCGGCGTCTGATGTGGTCCAACCACGAGAGAGATGGAATGAGGATGGAGGGGATTTAACGTCCCGCTTGCCAGCACCCATTGGCCTTCTAGTGAGGGCGAGGGGGGAAGCAAGTGTCTGGGGGGGGGGCGAGGGGGGCTTTCGTGTTGTGGGTGGGGTCATTTCGAGTGACGTCATAATTCAATCCATCACGCAATCAATCCGTCATTCACTCATTTTTGAAGTTATTGGGGTTCAGCAGGCAAGGGCCGGGGGATGACAAAGAGAATCCTGTAGCTTTAAATGATCCCAAAGACTGTCACCGAAAATCACCTGGTAACATGCGACGTCATCTCCACGGCAACAACCAATTGTCACTGTAACCGTGTGCAGTGCAGAATGTCTTAAATGTCGCCATCACTCCTGCCCTTTTCTCCCTCTGCTCCTTCTTTTTCTCTTTCTCCGGCTCTTCCTCCTATAAATAGTAACCTAGATCATCTTATGAAAACCATAATGAACCACAATGCTGTAAAAAATGTTGCATTGCATTACATTTTATTTTGTAACGACAAAGATGTCCTCTTCATAAAGATGTAGATTGTTTTAATATATGTTCTTGTTTTGTACTCTTATGGTTATGTTTTGTAAGTACTAGTGGTATTTCATATAGGATTACTTATTAAGTACAAAAAAGCCTAAGGTGGTTTGAGAAAAGACTGGAACAGACTGAGTGCACTGGGGACAGTAAACTGTGGATGCATTTATGTGCGTGTGCTGGTACTGAAGCGACTATATATGTTTGTGTGTGTATGAGCGTGTGTGTGAGCCACATGTTTTCTGTATGTGTTTCGTCCCCCCTTACTGTGAGCACAAAGACAGCTGAAATGTAAATCTATGTACCTTACTATAAAATATGGCAAGTTCTAAGAAAATAACGAGTTGGGCGTTTTCATTTCAGTGTGCAAATCTAAGTGTGGATGTTTATTCACAAGAACACTATTACCACTGGAAGCATGCAGCTTATTTTAGCTGCACTGAATGAGTTAAGCTTAAAACATCGTCACTTCCGTCATGATGCCTCAGTTCACAGAATATCAATGATGACATTTTTTTTATCCACAATAAAAGCCTCCTATTTTCTTTGAATATTGAATAGTCTATCCTTTGATGTCTGCGTCTGCCCCCCTTTCAGCACCCTGGGGGTGACATCATTGGGCCCTTTCGAAGTCCGATGACGTATTAACTGCCAAGAGGCCAAGATGAAGTCATCATTTCAGAATTTAATATCAGCTAAGAGGTTTAGTGAAGACGCACGGTTTGCACGGCGTGCTTACCACGCTCCCCCTCTCTGTCACCCTCTCTCGTCTTACACTCAGTTACATCATGTGTTTGCTGATGAAGACTCTGGAGAAGCGGGATGATCTATCACTCGGCCCTCGGTGGTTTAGATCCAGGGACCCCCAGGCTGGAAGACTGGGACTGCTTTCTATTTTCAAACCCCTGCTGTCATCCTTTAGAATAGATGCGTACAACGGGCAGCGTTGCTAACCCAAGACTTTATACAGTTTGATTGCAATCTAAAGGAAACTATGTTTGTAGAAAACAGAACTATATCCCCCTTTTTTATTCTTTTAAAATTACAATGTATTGATTGTCAATTTCTCTCAATAGAGTGAAGAACAAGTTATGGTATGATAGCAAGAAGAAAAAAAAACAACAGAGCAATTTTTTCTTCTAGCAAGATTCTTCTGACAAGAGCAACAGAGCAAGATTTCTTCTTTTTCTTTTGTGGTTTAAAAGTCAGAGAATCTGACTGTTCAAGGGCAACCCGCTCTCAGCCTCCACCATGCCTGACATCCAAATTCCTGTTTCCTTCAGGTGTTTTATCAAAGCTGCTCAAAATATTTTTATGTACTTAAGATGCAACAAAGGCCAAAGTCGTGTCTGTGTTTGACATATATTGTCCAACTATCTAATATTTTGAATAATGAAACCCTGCCCCTCAAGGCAGCCTGATACTGTACTGTATTGATATAACCGTCAGCGTTGTCTCTTTACCTGAGACGCACTGAGGGGTAGAGAGGACAAGCAGACAAAAAGTGAGGAGAGACTGAGGGAGGCCGAAAGGTGATGGCACATGTGGATGGAGATGACACACACACAGACAGACAAACATTACTCAGCAGGACAGAAAAAAGCCAAAGGACGTGTTCATATGTTTCAAACTTTTAACCCTGCCATCCGAGACTTGTGATGATACTGTTGCTTTCTCTTTAATTTACGTCTATGCATTTATCCTACTAAAGATGCCTATGCATATTTGCTTGGTGAAAGTTCAATGAGAAAAGAAAAATTCTCTTATATTTGATCAAATTGCCTTTTAATGTTATTTGGCACAATAACTTCCATGTAGATCACTCCTCATTGTAGTATCACAGACACAATATAAGAAGATGTTCATGGGATATAAAGGCTCCTTTCTCTTTTTTGCACTTTCCTCAACTACCTCCTGTGTGATTCAACCCACTCGAAGTCACTATCACCATTGCTTTAGAATCTTTGTTTTATCCCGAACCGCACACTCCGCTCTGCATCTGCTGAGCGTCTTGTTCCTCCCTTACTGAAAGGAAAACACTCGACAAGATCACAACTCGTTGCTGCCCTTGCTCCGAAATCGTAGAACGAACTGTCTGATGACATCAGGGCCGCAGAGAGCCTTTACATCTTTTGCCGCAAACTAAAGATACACTTCTTCAGAATCTACCTTGACTAAAACACGAACAAATTGTAGCACTTAATTGTGAATCGGCTTATTTGATGAAATAGCACTTTCGTGTTCTTTGGGTTTGTATCCCTATAGTTGAAATGCACTTATTGTAAGTCGCTTTGGATAAAAGCGTCAGCTAAATGACATGTGATGTAATGTTTTAACTCGCCAGTGCATTCCTCTTCAAAACTGTCCGTCTGTCTGTCAGGGGAAATCTGTCCCCAATGTGTAGTGGAATTCAGTTGATTACCGACAGGCAGACAGACAATTAAACCAGTTTTATGTTTTGCACACAAGACACACACACACACACACACACACACACACACACACACACACACACACACTGAGGAGCATTTAGCACACACTGCTTGTATACCTCGACACAATTTCAGTGCAGGTTCCAACTAACACTGATCATCATCTTGAAAACATCAACCATCTGCCACAGTCTTGATGCACACACACACACACACACACACACACACACACACACATCAATGACCTTATTTGAATAGGAACTGAAGGCTGCCTATTAGTCTTGTTGTGAGAGCCCAGAGAGATAGATTGTTTGTGGTTGAAGGCTACTGAGGGGACAGCTGCCGAAGAGACCAACTGGCAGGCCGCCATTGGTGATGAACAACAGTCTGCTGGCTTTCATATCTGTTGCACTGATTAACAGCTCTGCAAAAAGGGAAAAATGTAGTCGTTAAACTGTGTTTAGATTAATGATGGGCCAAAAAATGCACCAGAAAAAACACCAGTTTTTCACAATAATTGAAGGTGAAAATGTTGTGTTTTCCACTGCAATGTCGAAGAGATTGAATACCTAATGTTGGGCAATGTCAACAAACCAAACAAATAGTCTTCCTTCCTAATCCATCCAAGAAGTCCTGCTAGTGGTTGTTAACGAATTGCATCCTCCATTCCTTTAACCAATCAAGACACATTGGGCATTTCAGCCAATGAAGAATCGAGTTAAGTATTTATACATGTTTCCGTGGCAACGGCACGAAGACCACATCCCTAAGAAAGGCAGCAAACGAGATCCTGTTGGGTTTACGAACCGATGAAAGTTACAGCCACCTGGGGAAAGATTGTGTGCGTGTGTGTGTGTGTGAGTGTGAGAGAGTGTACGCACAAACAAAAAGTTATCGCTTGCCTTGATATTACCTTTGCTGTCATGGCAACAGAGCGCTGTTGTTGTGCCACGGCAAAAGTGCGCTGGAGAACATGAGTTGCAGAGACTGGGACGAAGCTATCGGGGCAGGAGGCATCCGATCGATGGAGCGGGGGAACAGGTGGGAAGGAGGGGCTACGGGGGCGGATAACTGAGCGGTCTCGCTCAGTCAACCTGGTGAAGAGGCAGAAAAAAAGGAGAGAAGGCAGCTTGAGATAACGGGCATGAAAGGAAAAGGCTGGCACGCCTGCACGGATGGGTACTTGTCTCCACTGACAGCTCCCAGAGTTGATGTTCTGTCACTAGTTTTGTATTGGAGGAGGTAGACATTAAACAACTCCACCATGATACTGACCAGTGTCTTGGGGTCACCTCATCTTTGTCTTGGTGTCTGACTGGATTGACAAATCTTGAGGAATGCAAATGATGAAAATAATGAGGATTCCGGATCTGTCAAACAGTGAAATCAAAGGCAACACAAGGACTTTCTGGTCTCTTGCCCGATGATCGCTGGGATTTACTCCAGCGACCCCGTGTGAAGCATAAGCAGCTTTGAAGATGGATGGATGATCGTTATTTTCATCGTCCTGTATTTGCACAGCAGCTTGAGGTGGTGGCTGATTGGTCCACAAGGACAAAGGTGTGAACACGGTAGATTTTGTCAGCGCTTAAGATTGGTTTGAATTTCATTTATTGCTAACAAGCGTTTTACAGCCCAAGGCGACAGACTAAAACTGCCTTTTGATCTCACCCGTACCCCCTCCCGTATCTCTCTTCATCTCATTTATAGTCTCCTTCCCTTTGATTCCTTACTTTTATTTCCCACTCCTGCTCCACCACTCTCTCCCTGAGCCTTTCCCCGGGCAGCCTCGCCTGTTGCTCACAGCATCATCTTTGAGATGCAGCTGGTGGTGCCGCTCTGCTCTCCCTCGCCTTCTCACCACATTGCCCGTGGTCAGCAGGGGGCTGCCATGGAGAGCCATCGGTCACGCCCAAACACACACACACACCCTCGATCTCTGAACCAGCTCTGCTCCCTGCCTCCTGCCGTGTTGTATCGAGTGCTGCTCACTTCTCATCCGGCTTTGCCTTCAGAGGTCTAGTTCATCACGTTTTGTTCACATCTGATAAGCTATTCCTTCATTTTAAGGAAAATAAATGAGTGAATACAATATGGAGGTAAGAATGGACAACACCGCAGTTAAGTCGCAACATAACATATTGAGTATCTGGAGTTATATGCCATCACTGTTAGACATTCATCCCCGCTGCAGGACTAATAAAGGATTATCTCAGTTTTATCCATTTTGATCATTGTATGCTCTTAATAGTCACTTTTGTTAACATAACAGATGCATGTACGGACAATCTTACAGCGTTCAAAGATATTTAATATTCTGAACGTTAACATAGAGGCAAGCACCTATTATCTATGCAAAGACACTTAATAGTAATATTTACCTGAGCAGGGAATCAAGCTGCTCTCCCTCCGTGTGGGTAATCTTGTAAAGCTCGCCTGAGTCGTGACTAAGTACAGCAGCCATGAAGGGAGGCACCTGGGGGTAGTTTTCCATCCACTAATTGTATTGTTATACTTAAACAAATTATCAGGGATCTGCTATAGGAACATAGGATATCAATAGGTCCGGTTCCTCTTAATTGTATTGTTGTCCTCGCAGGTACAATTATGTGACACGGGAAGCGACGCAGAAAGTCAGAAGTGCGCAGGCAGGTGGAAGCGGTCGATGTCTAATGGATTCCTAGTGATTTCCCTTTGTGATTCCTCTGATCAAAGAAACTTTACTATTGTAAAGAAGACAAGCAAACGTTCATATATGTTCATGACATTTGTCATGTAAATTATTTTTCTTAATAAGGAGGGTGCCCATTGCCTCTTGCACCATTGAACAGTATAAAGGAAGAATCCAAATCAATACAAAATATCACAAAAGGATTGGACAATGGGATCCCATTGTCCTTCCCATCATCCTTTTTATTCATCTATTATTTCTGTATTTACACTTTCAAACACACTCACAGGAACCCAACAGAGTGCTCTGCACCTCGGTCAACAAACTTACTTTTACTTAATCCGTAAAAGACTTTGACATGCAGCACAATGAAAAGCCATCAAAGTGATTTCTGGGTGGTCGGACATTGTGGAAGTCGGACTGGATCACCCCAGCTATAAAATGCTCTTTGTAGCTCATCGGTGCCGGGCTGAGTGGATTAGCAGTTAAAGCACGTTGTTGTGGTTGGTGCTGAAGAGGCTGTTCGTGCCACAACTTTGTTTGCATGCAATCTAATTTCAGCTAAATAGATCAAACTATTCCCAAAACCCAAATCCTCTGTCTAAATTGTATGCCAATTCAGGCTACAAATTAATGGTTCTTTTGAGGTCCCAGAAACTCTCCCTGTGACTCCATTAACCAATCCTCCTCCGATTCTTGTTCTCCAAATTTAGCAGAGGCGACCTGGATTTGAGGGGGTAAGTCTGCATGCGGAGCTCAAGAGACAGGAAGCTTCCATGGGCTTAGTGGATGTCAGCGCTGGTTTGTGTGTCAGGGATATGCATTTTTCTTCTAAATTGAAATGCAATAAGAAATCCCATTTTCTTGTCTCATTCTCGTGGGATTAACTGTGACACAAACACAAAACTATTCACCTTTAATGATACACTTCAGACTCCTTGACAACTTGACATTGCATTGGATCCAGCATTAATTCCTCAGCCGCTGGAGGGAAAAAGGATAATCGACCGGCTTGACACGGCATTATCTCCATTGTGTCACTCACTCAGCAAGCGAAAGGTTGAGCCACCGCAAGATATATATCTTCATGATGTTCCGTAGAAATTGTTACCTGTGTGTACAGTAACGCTATAATGCCAAGTGGTCATGCTTTTCTACATTTCCGATGTGAACAGATCATATTTTTAGATGAGCAGTAGTGTATGAAACCATGTGTTACAAGAAAGTTAAATCATTTTTGAGAGGGTGTTGCTTCTGTCTTTTGCACCTGAAAGTGGACACCTGGGTGGATAACATACATTGGTAAAGCTTTATATTAAGGTCCTTGTAATAACCATTAATGAGTAGGTAATAAGGCCCTTGTAAGTCTTTACAAGATACCCATTAACATTTATAAGCCTATAGTGTTAATAATGGCATTATGATACAGTTAAGAAGGCTATAACACATTTACAAGCATCTTTGCCATGCCTTTATTGATCTTTTTTTGTTTTCTTATTGATATTAAAATATACTTGAGTTAAATTTATTCAACGCAAAATCTTAAAGCCTTAAGTAGAGATGTTCGTTTCCCTCCAGCTGAGATTTATTATTTATTTATTAAATAACAGCCCAGAAGAAAGAAGATGAAATGCTCCCCGTCAAGCTTTAAAAGAAAACGGATGTTTTCACAGCCTGAGATCAAACAGCTGGCAAGTAACTGATGGAAAAAATATTTTAAGATCATGAAGGTCATATTGAAACTTCATTCCTTGGAAAGCCAAGGAAAATGGATGGATATATCTTTTTATATTTCTATGATCTCTCATAGCGTCAGCTTTAATTTATTGGTTTGTTTCTTACATCCTTTTCAAACCTTTAAGGATTTTCATCCACTATATACAAAAGTATATACACAATTGTTTCACCCACTGCTGTGAAGCCATTTATTGACGTTTTGTCTAGTTTGCTGTTGGGAGCCGTCCATTTCGCGGATAATTCTAGTGAAGCTGCACTACCGAAGGTGGTTTCTTGTCACTTACTTTCTCTCCCCTCCTCTGTCTTTTACTCTCTAATGCTTCCCCCGATACACCGTCTAGTCAAGTCACTTTTATTCATCCTGCCCATTATGACGGAATTTTCCTCTGGGCTTTACAAGGTACTGCAAACGCAACCCTCTGACTGTGAAGAAGAAGAGCCAATCCCAGTTATACTCGTCCTTGAGAAGTCAATGTTAGTTAGGATGATGGCGCGTATGTGTGACTACTGAAGTAGAATCGTAAGCGTCATCATTAATCAGGATTAGGCTTGTGGAAGGGTAAAGGTCAAATGTCGAAGCAGTGAAAAAGATTGTGTGTGTCTGAGTGATTGAATTTCTGACATTTTGCCCTTAATTAAAACATTTATATTAGAGTTTTTTTTCTCTTTTATAATCCAGTCTTTTTGGCCAGCAGAAAGAAAATCACGTCAAATAAACATGTTTACCAAGTAAATTTTATTTAAGCCTGTTCCTACTTTCAAAATACTGTTAACGGGAGAGGTTGGGGTCAGAGAAAGAGAGGGGGAAAAACAACAGTGAGAGAAATGGGCATCATCATGCAAACAGCAGGACAGGATGGCTCATCTGTGGACTCTGAGTAATTCATTCCTTACTCGTCTAGGATAAAAATGAAAAATGTTTGTTAATGAGTAGCCTTTGGCGTTCACTTCTCAGAGAAAGTGAGAAGCTAATTTCCATGGAAAGTGCTTCTTAAAGTCCTACAGGGTTAAGCATGTGCTCTGGAGACTGGATCATTTCAGCCAGGCTTTTTAATTTGTTAAAAAACTGATCCAAATTATGTCCGTAGTTTAATTCAAACTATACCTTATGTTAATACAGTGATACTTGGAAAACAACTTTGTGTCCCCTTTGAAGTTCTGAGCAGTAGCTGGTACTTCTGTGCCAGTGTGACAGTGACGCTCATGCTTTTTGGCAGGTTGCTAACTTTAGAAACCAGGTAGCATGCACCGTGTTCCTCCAGTGCAGCATCAAAGAGACATTAGTCTTTTTTGAAATGCATTGATGTTGCGCTGTTTTTCTCAATTTAACTACAAATACAAACAATACATTTTTTTTTGGGTGTGCATTTTTAAGTTCTGTCATTGCTTATTACAAATTAGCTGAAGCTGTAAATGCTGGTATGTGGCGTTAGTCCAGAAATTGCTTGGATAGAGAAAAATATAAAAGAACATTTTTAATTTATAGAGTGGTGCAGATCGAAAACATGGAAGCTTGGTTTGAAGATAAATATAATAAATTGATGCGGAATATTTATGAGACTGTCACGTACTGAATGAACCTTTCCTACACTTCAGGAGACTCAATAGGGTTCCCCCAGAGGGAAACATAAGAGGCGAGAAAAAGAGAGAGAGACAGGGAGGGAAAGAGAGAGAGGAAGAGAGAGAGAGAGAGAGAGAGAGAGAGAGAGAGAGAGAGAGAGAGAGAGAGAGAGAGAGAGAGAGAGAGAGAGAGAGAAATGAGCTGTATGTGGCACAGCAGTTTCCTCCTGCGAAACGTCCTGAGTGAGGAGCATCTCTGTGATGTGATGTGACCTCTGGGTTGCCGTTATTGCCTTGGCTTCTTGCATGTTATGTCTACTCATGCATCTGCACAAGTGGCCACATATGCGCACACATAGATGCTTTTGCTAGATTAGATATTACACCTTTGGAAAGGCGTGAGATAACACAACCAGGTGTCACACAGCAGTAAAAAGGTGGATGATTAGCTCGAATGGACAAACAATGGGTGAAGAGACATTGCCGCGGGGCCGGTAGAGAAAAGGGGAGAAGAGGACAGGTGTGGTTTCATAATAACACGGACAAAGAGGAGGAAGGGGTCCACCGGTCTTCTTCTCCTGCACCAGTCCCAACGGCGTTGGACTTTGTCCTTCTGCACCACGTCCAGAACAAATCTGAGTGAATAGGTTAGCCGGCCCACTGGTTTGTTAGCCATCCTCTTAAACCCTCAATCAGGAGGAAGGAGGGAAAGGAGGAAAAAGGCAATGACCGGATGACCGAGAAGAAAGGGGAGCAAAAAGCAACAGCAGGACAGACGGGAGCGCGAGGAGAACTAAAGAGCCATTTGACTACAACATATTTATAACATCATGTGGATTGATACCAAAACAGATGTGGAGGAGAACAACAGGAATCGTGCTATCCGCAGTCAGCGTGTGATGAGCAGCCTGCTGTTGTGTACTGGGGACATGAAACATGTGGATAAGTACATGCATGGTAGGAAAACCTTCACAACACACTGTGACTACTTCATCCCGACAGCTAATCTTGAACCCAAGGATAAAATGTACGACCAGAACCGAAAAGACGCATAATGAATCACTGTTGTGTGTCCTGAGTATGTGATTAGTTAAATAACCTTTTAAAAAGAGCAAGCTGTCAAACACTTGTTAACATGTTAAAATGCCATAATCATAAACAAATTCATCTGAAAGGTTTACATTCCCACAAAAATATGCAGACAAGATAAATCATCCTAGACTCTACCTCCAAAATTAAACACAATCATCATCTTGGTTCTGGTATAAAAAAAACCTTAACTTGCAAAATAACGCCTTTAGTGTTAAAACGTCTTCTTTCTGTGTCCTCAGACAAGCAGTTTGTCCTGCAGCTGGCGGTGTGGGGCCTCAGAGGGGTGGCCAGAGTGATCCTGGCCAACAACCCGCTGAGCGGGGCTCTCATCCTGGCTGCACTGTTCTGGGCCTCCCCCTGGCAGGGCCTGCTGGGAACTCTGGGTGTACTGGCCTCTACGCTAACAGCTGTAATCATAGGACAAGACAGGTGGACTGATATGCCCACAATCAAAAACACATCCATATACTAACAGCTCCATAACTGATGGGCTTGTTTTCATCTAAACCCACTGACTCACAATTCCTATTTCACCCAATATTTTTAGTCTATGTTATGTACATAATAATATGCTAATATGCAATCTTTTTTCATTAAAACTGAACAATTTGTTTCATGGGCCCTCAAAGCCAGATACAATCTTGTAAACAATCACTGAATCACACAAATGAAATGAGACTCTCTCTCGGTTTGTCTGTGTGTGTGTGTGTGTGTGTGTGTGTGTGTGTGTGTGTGTGTGTGTGTGTGTGTGTGTGTGTAGTGCTGAGGTGCAAGGAGGTCTCCATGGTTTTAATGGCATGTTGGTGTCTCTGCTGATGGGAGTGTTCAGCTCTGCAGGACCCTGGTACTGGTGGCTGCTGCTGCCTGTCTGCTTTGGCTCAGCTATCTGGTATAACATTTGGATGTTTTTATTGAAAGCCATCGCCTTATGTACCATCCTTGTAAAGGAGAATTGGGCGTCCGGGGCCTTTTTTAGCTCACATGCTTGTCTCCTTTTGTGGTATGTTTCTTTGATTATCTGCAAGTACTATCATAAATCAACCCTGTCTCCAACGGAATAGAGACACTTTTGCTGATGTTAATTGATCTAGACAAATAATAGATTTTTTTCCCAGGTTTGCAGACTGAATGCTAATAAGGAAACACGCTAATGGCTCTCCTCCCACCGCACCATCAAGGTGTGCCTTTGCCTATAACATGCAGCTAGAGAGAAATTGATGCCACAGCGAAGCCATTTTGGAAAGGCTCTTCAGCTGGAATGTGAACATGCATCTGCAAAAAAGCTCATAAACAAGATACTTTTTGAATTCCTAATCAGGAACCCCGCTCTACTACCCCTGTCCCCGCCCCCGTCCCCGTCTCCAGTGTCTTTCTGTTCAGTGGACTCTCCTCGGTGTTGGATCGCTGGGACTTACCTGTCGCAGTGTTTCCCTTCAACATCGTTATTGTCCTTTACCTCCTTTGTACCGGCCCAGACAACCCTTACTTTCCGCACCACCCGGCCGCGCCACCGGGGCTGTGGGACCACAATGGCACCGAACTAATTGCAGTAGAGGTGAGTCCAACAATGAATCAAATATTTGTGCATAGGTTGAGATCAAACGGAATGTTGAAAATACTGTGGTTCAATTTTACAGGAGCCTGGCTTTATACACAAGAAGACACCTCAACGATCTATTTTATTTGAGTTGTGGAGCACACATGTACTTAACGTTGTAGAACCGGCTGTGACTGCTTCATCCCGGATTCTATACTATTCAGATAATGTTTCCTGCTCAATGGAAGGGAAAGATGCCCTAGTGTGCCCATCAAGTCACATGATCATTCGTAGTCTCAAAAGGCAACTGGGTCGTTTTAACAGAGACAAACACCGAGCTGAACCAAGGCCAGCTATGTGTGTCTGCCATGTTACACGCAAAGCGGATGAGTAACTTATTGGAGCCAAACTATGAGTCATCAGTTACCAAGCAACAGTCACTGAGGGCGCTTCTGTTTGGGAATTAATTAAACGAGTTTCATTGATTGAAGCTCACAGTGGAGGAAAAGCATTCAACGTAGTGTGAAAGATGTTCAGAATGCGCGCCGCACAAGGTAGTGATTGTGAGTCCGCTTTCCTGGAAGGAAATACTGAGGTCGATTTAACAGCTGCCGTTTGAAAGACAGATAGAGAGAACCAACTAGCAGTAAAGCCTTAGGGCCGGTATGCTGCTGAAGTCACCCTGATTAAAATGCAAGCTCTAGAAAATAAAAAGGTTACTTTGATGCACCAAATGGAAATAGACTGCTGTCACCTTGGACTGATACTCATGAGACTTTGGCTAAAAGAATGCAGACTCTCACCAGCTGCTGCAGTCTGCTTTGATCTCTGAGAGCCAGCTGCCATCTCAATGCAGAAAGAGCAACCGTTTAGAAACAGACCGATTATGTGATCCATTATGATTTCCCTCCAATGAAAGACTTTCTCCCTCTTTTTTTCCACTTCCATCAATTTGTCCGTCACCGGCCTTTTTCAACGCTATGTCCTTTTCACTTTATAAATTCTCTTTGGTTTGTTGCTTCTGAAACCTTTTAAATGCTTCCTGTTCTATCTCTTTGGTTCGCTTCCCCGCCCAGTCTGTGCTCTGTCTTGCAATCCTCCCTCTGCCTCCCGAGATCCTTTTCAGCAATTCCTTTATACTCCATCATAAATCAATTAACAATAAACCGCTGCAAACCTTATTTTTATTCCCTAATTATTTTATTTTTGTTAGATTCCCTAATGGGAAACAATCTCCCCTTCCTTCTCTTCCACCGCTTTTATTTTTCCCATTTGTCTTTTCTCCTCCTTCTTCTTTTTCCTTCCCCCGCCTCCCGTCTCTCTTCTGGTTCTTTCCAGCGATGGCTGTGACGTAGGTCCTATTTATATTTAATGTCTTCAGCCTTCACTGCTGGGGAGGGCGCTCTGGCTCCGCGACTACAACCACATACTTTCTGCACACCAACACACAGGCGTACGTACGCATGTATGTACACGCAGCAACGCGCACACAGAGTTAGTGTGCCTGCGATATTTAAACATTATTTATTTATTTATTTATTTATGACAGGCAGGTGCACCCGTCCCGTCTCCACGGAAACTCTATTCTCACAAATGACTGTAAGAAATTGTGTGTGTGTGTGTGTGTGTGTGTGTGTGTGTGTGTGTGTGTGTGTGTGTGTGTGTGTGTGTGTGTGTGTGTGTGTGTGGTACATTGGTCAGTCTGAAACCAAACAAATCTCTGTCTGCTGTCATTGACCTGTGAGAAATAAATGATAAACCGTGGGTATAAGTACTGTGATGTACCGAGGGGAAGCGTCATCAATGGGAGATTCTTCCTTTCTGTGGTTGCAGCAAGCAGAGACTACAACCCATCATGGCCACTGGTTAAAAGACTACAATTACCATAGTCAGCAGGGCAGCCGGCGCAAAGGCTGCTGCTGGGTTGATTACCCTGAGGGAGCATGTGTGGAGGAAGGAACGCAGAACCCATAAAAGAGTAGAAGGATGATGCACACAAGAGGAAGATGAGGAGCACATTATGTGATGTTCAAGACAAGTAATGTCTGAGAATATTTCGGTTTTTTTTGTGTAGCGGCTTTCTGCCAGAGTTAAGTTTGCCTTTTATTGAAAGACACAGAATACACCAATTTGGAGTTAAAACCACCGTTCGTTGTCTTTATTTGTGCAGCCACGCACAAGCCGATCCCGACCCCTCAAGACATCACACTACTAGGATGGGGAGTCTGCATTTTAAATAGCAAAAGGAAAGAGGCTGGATTTAACTGGAAAGAGGGCTATAGAGTAGAATCCGCACATATTGTGATTATATTTTTGCAAGTTTGCTTTTTCTCTTTGTATTTGTATACTTACAATCTCTCATACCAATTTACAATGTGCTTAATCATCTAATCCTCCCATTCTATTTTCTCTCTTGCCCAGGTTACACGTGGGATCCTTCTGGGTGTGGGTCAGATCTTTGCATGTGGAGCTTTGTGGCCCTCCCTCCTCATCCTCGGGGCCGTTCTGCTCTACTCTCCCCTGCTGGCCGCTCATGCTTTGCTGGGATCCGCAGTGGGAACGATGGCTGGTCAGTCTCCGTCTGAGTATTCACGTGTCCGTGGGGGAGAATTATATGTTATAATGGGATGTTGTAATGGTCTAATGAGATTTCTTAGGCGACACACACAACGGGAAGCCATCATCACAAATACCTTTCTATGAGTTATTTCTTTTGCAACCGTCTCATTCACCTTCACCTTTTGGGCTGATGTCATCAGTTTAATCATGTTTCTTCAAGGATGAAGCTGAGGTAACAGACCAAAGACATTCGGGGCGAGGGCAATCACTGTCTATGAGGAACCAGTCTCATCACCTTGTTGATGCTGCCTCCTTTTTTTGTGGGGGAGAGCAATAATGACAGAGATACAGTCGCACGGGTCACACTGAGAGTGGCACGAGACACCGAATTGGCCTGCGACATGCACAGTGAGGCTATGCCTCGAGCTGCCACTCGAGGCATAGTGGTGTAAACTATTCCCATCAGGGGTTTCCAGAGCAGGGGATCAGGGGCTTTGTGTAGACTAGAACCTTCCTCTCTTTCCGCATTCATGTTTTTGGAGAAAAATGAAGGGATTCTTTCAAGTAGCATCAAAAAACTACAGGGAAGAAAATGTAGAGCTGATGGAGAAGTCAACCTAGGTTCACTGTTCTATAGCTTTCTATACATCATATGACAAGAGATAAAAGGCATTTGTGAAGTTAAAAACTCAAATCTGCATCCCTGCTTTGACACCCTGGAGATGCAGCAGCAGGGCTCAGTGTGCCCCTGCTCGTAAGAAGATTTTGTTGTATATTTATGACTAGTACAACTTGGCAATGTTGTGAGAAAACATTATACTGTAACACACGTATAGATACTGTAGAACACACATGCCATGATACGGGGTCAGACATTACATTATTACCTTTCGATAACTTTAATCTGTATTTTTTCGTCAAGAAAGAACAGCCTCAACTGTTCAACTAATTATCCCATTCTAAGTAATTATCCCTCTCGGAACTAAGATGGTGACCATGGCAACCATTTCCCACTGAACATCACCATGTTGGCATGTTACCATTTAGCACAGAGTACCACTGTGTCCTAATACAACCTCATAGAGCAACTAAGATTGATACAGTAAGTTCAATGATATAATAATAATATAAAACACAAACTTAATTGGCACACTAGTAAAAGCATTGGAAGCATTCACACAGAAAGTGCCTGTACACCATCTGATATCTGGCTCAAGTTAACCCATGATTCTAAATTGAGAGCAAATAAGCTGTATCTAGTTTTCCAGGAATAAGAAAGGCCAGTTAGTGTGCAGATATTCACTGTGGTTTAATGGAAACAGCAACTGGACAAGAAGGTAGGAGATATGTTGGCTTTTATATGATAACAACTCTCTGACTCATTATATTTGCATAGACACTATTTGACTGGGAGTGATGCACACACACACATAAGTATATATACACACAAATGAGGGAAACAGTAAAAAATGGTCCTCTGGGCCTTCCCTCCCACATAGCCATTAGTCTTCAATGACACGTGTGTGCAGGGAAAGACGTGGGAGAGACTGGAGTATGGAAGGGACAAAGGGAGAAACTGGAAATGCAAAAGGGGAAATGTTGACGGTGATCAGGCAGATGGAGAGGAAGACAATGAAATGTGGAAAGGGGAAGAGAGGAGTGTTTAGAAGCAGACGCGGGAGGCTGTGAAGGAGAAAGAAAACTGAGTGGAAAGAGGGAGAGGAGGATGGCAGAGTAGCCCGGAGAGACAGAGAGGAAGCAGTAGCGGGGTGTGGCCACTGCGATACAGGACCAGACTGCTAAACTGCAGTGCCTGGTTACAAGGGAATCACAGCACAGCGTGACGGTCAATTAAGCAGCAACACAATGGAGACGCATGCATGATTATTTTGCATTTAAACCATTGACATTCTCGTAATCCATCTTTTGTTTAGCATGATAGCTAAAGGTTTAGCTGCTATGTAGTGTACGGTTTGAAAGACCTAACAACCAAAATGGGAAAACGCAAATTACAGTGGTGGCTCGACACACAATCAGTTGCACTTTAGTTAAAGACAATTTTAGTTAAAGATTCTCTCCCGCTCCCTTAGGATCTGTTAAACTTAGTACCCATGTGTGTTAATAATAAATAGCCACTTTCAGCAAATAGTGGGCTATGTTGGTCACTTCTTTGCAGTCAAACAGCATTCAGTCATTTGTCATGCTATTGCTCTTACCAAGGAAAGGTAAAAATACATTTCTGCTCTAGGGGTCATATTCCTAAATATATAAGTACTGAATACATCAGTGAAATGTTCAGCTAGCTTTGAAGATTATTTCTTTCTGCAGCTGAGCAGTGGCAGCAGCCTCTGGGTGGGGCCATAGGACTGATGGACTCTGATTACACACACACACACACACACACACACACACACAAACACATGCAGCGTTTCCCAGCTTAGTTTGCCGTGAGAGGCAGAAATTCCCCCAAATGCTTGCTGATCTCATCTACACAATGGCACTGTTTATTATGTTAAACGTTACCTGTACAATTGCAGGCAATGCAATATATGCACTGCTGCAGTAGATTTCCTCTTTTTCAATTATATTATATTGTGTCAGAAATGACGAATTCTTAGGCTGTCATTGTTCAGATAAGCTATCGTGAAGTTGTTTCTAATGTTTTGTTCTGCACTCCTTCTTTTTTTGGAAGCGCAAATTGGAAATGCTCTTCAAAATATGGTTCGGTTTTAACTATCACATTCACATAATAACACATCACCCTTTGACAGCCCCCAAAAATCATGTTTTTGCTGAATTCTATTGGTTTAACTTGTCACCTTGCGGCGGTGATGTGAGCGCTAACTTCGTTGTGTGTCAGTTCCCCATGATATCACTGTTCGGTGTAGTTGTAGGTGCAGCACAGCACTGTTCTGAACCCAACCAGCAGTGAAGCTGTCTGCATCCACAGTATTCTCCTGGCTGGTCCCCCTGTGGAGTCTGCCTAAAACTTCATCAGATATGAGACATTGACCTGCTGATCACACATCAAAGCTCTGCAGCACTGCCAACTAAGAAACTGGATGATGAAAGCAGGACAGACATTTTTTAGGAAATGTGATAAGCAATGTTATTTTACTGTAATTACTTCTTACTCCTGGGATTTGGCTTCTTATTGAGAGCGCCTTCTTTTTATCATGCCTTTATTTGTCATTACAACTTACAGTGAAATAAAAACACCTTGAAACCATTGAATGTAGTGGCTTACTGGAGAAGAGCCACGTATTTCCTCTACCCAGCCCTATCCATCATCACCACATGTGATTGTGGCTGAATACAGTCTTTTCCAAAGGAAAAAATGCATCTCCTCCTCACATCTCCTCCTTACAGCTGCATCATTTCCTGGTTCTGTCAACATGAGCTGTGAGGTGTCTCTGAGAGACAAAACAACATTTCCTTATTAGGGTACAGTGCATGCAAACTACAATTTGAAGTGAAGACAACCTTACAAGAGTGTGTGTCTAGCGCCACCATCTGGACATTTCAAGTGCAGCAGCTTTTACAGCTAAATATCTGCATGCGTGTGCATTTACGTTTTTGTGTCCTTCCCCAGATTAGAGAACAGCAGTGACTCATTGCTTTTTTTTGTAAACGGTTTAACTCTCACTTGGGGTTTGTGTGCGTGTGTGTGTGTGTGTGTGTGTGTGTGTGTGTGTGTGTTGGTTTGACAGGTCTATCCATGGCGGTGCGTCATGAATCTCTGTACTCAGGCCAGTTGGGGTTTAATGGATCCCTGGGCTGCATGGCTGTAGGAGGACTCTTCTTTACTTTCAGCTGGAGGACACACCTCTTTGCCATTGCTAGCGGTAACGCATGAGCTCACGCAATAGTTATATATTGTGCATAACGACAGTGTGGGTGATCTCACATATGACAATAATGAATTGAAGTAGAAAGACCATAAAACACTTAGGCCTGAAAGTACCGGTTTTCTCATATTGTCTCTGTCCAGGGTGCTGAAACACTCACACACAGCATTGACAATAATAGGACAGCATTGCTCAAACAAAACAAATACACCATTTAAAGCTTACAAAATTTTAAACTTTGAATCATTTCAACTGGTTATTTTAAACTTAACGGTGTCAAAATCTTTGATTTAAATTTCGTCACTTTTTGGAGGTTTTAGGGATGTTTTACATTTTTCAGACTAAACAAGAGACTTGATGCAGCAACATTGCTTGGATGTTTTCTGTGGAACTAATGAAACCTGGACTAAAACAGTTGGCTCCTTTATTTCCATTCTATCTCTCACGTCTCTGTAACAAGTGTTTGTAATTGGTTAATAGTTCCTGTCAGTGTGAGGCTTGATTTGATGTATTTCTTTTGGACTGGTCTGCTCTGTCTCATTGTGTCCAATTACATAAATACAGGCAGCATAAAAAAAATCATAAAAATACATTGAAGTGTCTGAAATTGCAGCGGGGAGCACTGTGGATGTTAGTGCTGACATGTTTGCCAGGTAGCAAATCTACTGACATTAGGTAAATTGGTGTTAATTGGGGCTTTTAGTTTTTCTCCATAACAAGGTCAACCGCAGCCAACATCCGTACCTGTTACTGTATATACGTCAGCAACCTGAAGAGAGATGAAGTGAGTCCATTGCGGATGTATGTGCTAATTTCTTCTCCTCTGCGCGCAGCCTTCCTCTCTGCGTATGCTGACATCGCTCTGAGCAATCTGCTGGGAACGGTAAGTACGCACACCTCAAGCCGTGTGCGTATGAAGCACCAAGAGAGAGAAGCATTCCTATCCATTTATAGGAATGCTATCCATTTTTTAAGGCTAGGATGTTTCAATATTAGCTTCAGATTTAGCAATAGCAGAACAATATGCAGACTGAGGAGTACTGGTTCCTTTGGTTTAAATGTTGCATTTACATGTCTATTATATATTATATAATATTATATATTAATCGTTAATGCCTAAACCAACAGTACATAGTGTTAAAACTCTTTTTGTTTTACATGGTTACAGCTTTTATCACACACACTATTCTCCTTTACCCTCTTATTTATTGAAAGCTATTTCCTTCTCTAGGTCGGACTGCCAGCCTGCAGTTGGGCAGCTACTCTGACAGCTACACTCATGTTGCTGCTGACCGGCAGTTTAGCAGCATACCGCATCCCGATGGGTCAAGTCATGGCCCCAGAACACAACCTACGCTTCCCACGCCAATGGGAAGCTGGAAACACTGCAGACTTGGACAGCACAGATGTATAACGTATTGTATCAGTACGGTTCTGTAGGATGAGCAGGATAAAAAAGAGAAACAGTTATATTCTATATATTTAATGAATTGATTGTTTAGCAATAATAACCTCAGACTCACAATAGGTTTACAGGTGACTAAATAATTTAGATTCAAGTCTTTAAAGAAAGCCATCGCTCTACCTAGAAATCAACACATTTGTTACACAACCTTTTTAAATAAATGTGCAACATTTTTCACCAAGCTCAATTAACAGCCATTAAGGGAAAGAAAAGGCATTTTAATAGTAATGGAATCAACAAGTCAGCTCAGTTATTGCCGATAGAAACAAACTGAATTCAACAGTGATTATTTTTAACCCTTCACCCTTTAATGACACACAACACTAGAGCACATGAACAACAGACATGAGCAAGTATCCTAATGCAGAAAGACAGTGAGTACACACAGGCGACATGAGATGTGAGTGGTCAGCTGCCTCGGACAGGAAGTTAAAGGCAACTGTATAATTCTTGACTCTTAATTGTAATTATGATTTTTTTTAAATTAATTATTTTAAAATATAAAGATGTTCAATTGTTCATTAATTGATTTAGTATTTTTATCACAGTGCCCTATATTACCTGTGCTGATTATTTTGCATATTTCCCATCAACATCTATGATACCAAACACACACAAACAGTTTAATGTAAAATGTTAAACATTAAAATGTTATTTGAAGGGTTGTCTTTTTCCAATTAAGGTGAAGTGACATCCTCTAAAATGTTGTTTCACGCCATGCATTTCTATCTTAGTGCTTTCAGTTTTTTTTGTTTACAGGGTTTTTAGTTGTTGGACTGGACGTTCTTTTATCACAATCTACCTCACAAACAATGGTGACGAGGTCGGAATCGAGACGAAACATACGAAAGTGACTCTCGGTCCGTGATTGATCAAGCAGAATAATACAAAAAGAAGAAAAAGTAGAAATATAAATACCAGCACAAACAGTACTTTTCTTTTAAGCTGCATTACAAAAAAATGAACATTCATAGTTCTACTTTCATTTGCAGATCTGATTGTGAGTGCTCTTGTGCTTCTTTTAGAATGACTGTGTGTGTGTGTGTCTGCTTGTGTTCATAATGGCTCTGAAGAAAGGCAGAATGAATCTTAATTGGTATATTCACGCACACTCATACACGCGCACACACACACACACACACACACACACACACACATTCAAAGGACCCAAACGCACAGTGTACTCATTAGTGATGATTACAGTATCTAAAAATGAATTTATATCCAATTGAACCCAGTGTAAACAGATATGTGAAGTATATGTGGGTGTCTGTGTATCTTTCGTGTCTGCATGTTTCCATGTACAATCTCTTTGAATATATATTTTTGATTTTGATGGATTATATGCACTCACATTTTGATGGGTTCTCTTTTTAGCTTTAATGGCTGATAAATGTCCAATGAAAATGTTTAATTAATGTTGCTATATTAGACCATTAAATTGAAATAAGTGTTGCGTCAATTTCTGTACACCGTACGTGTAATTTTATTACGTGACCGCTTTCTCTTTCACAACGTTTTGTTCTTCATGCATGTAAACGATCATCTAAAGTAATCAAGTGCAAACGGCGACGCAGTGCGTCCAGTCTGCAGTCAGACTCTATTTAACCAACGAGACAGGAGCTACAAAACGACATCCTTACTTTGGAGAGAAATTGTACCGTTTATGAACAAAATATAGGGAGCAAAGACCACCGGACGGGAGTGTTCTATGTCAGTTTTAAGGAATCATTTGACATTCAGTGATTCTGTATGGTAAATAGGAAGTTTGGGCCAGGAAACCAAAACAATGAGCTGAAAAATGTAAAATGCATCCAATAGGATATCGAGTTGGATGATGATTTTTTGTTCAATTCTTTGTAACATGACTAAACGTAGTAACTCGTGGCCCGAGGTTCAAATCCGAGAAGAGATTCTCACAACTCTGTGGCAGGTTGGACTCAAAGCTTATTTTATAACATTAAATCCTTCAGAATGCTAGCAGCCACACAGACTCAAGGGAATCCAGAAGAGTCTGTTAAAAAGACTACTATGCTGTAACGGACGTAGTGTATCTTTCTGTGTGTGCATGTGTATCTACTGTTTGGGTGCAAAGCGTCTGGTGTGTGTTTATTTTCACAGCAGCCTCCCTAACACCACTCCCTCTCTGCTCCTGGCTTCTCCTCTGAGGATCTCCAGGAAGCCCAGTTTTGTCAAGAACTCCAGCCTCTGACGGTCTGTTGGCTGCACCTCGCAGAAGACACCCGGAGATCCTACATACACAGAAAAGAAAGACCAATTGTGATCTTTCCCACGGGCATACAAAAGGATGCACCACAAATACTCTTGGTTCAAGGCAAAGGGTCATATAAGAAGAAATGCATTATAGAGAACCTGTCATGAAACATTTTTTTTAAAACACAGCAATTCAACATTCAGGAAGGCAAGTAAATAATTAAAAAGGACTGAACGTAATGGTTGAAAACATCTAGAGGCAGCATATTTGGTAGATGCTCCTCTTAGCTTTGAGCCCGCCGAGTCCTCTGGAGAAGGTTTTGCATGCTGCAGAGGTGCACGTAAATATATTGCACAACATTTCATGCTGTACCGTATGCTTCCCTTTCCATTTGATCCAAAGCCCTGGTGAATGTGTCCACGCCCTGTCCTTACCGTTCGCCTTGAGTGCAGTGAGGAGGGCGGTGAGCAGGGTGCGGCTGACGCTGACGTCCACCAGCTCCGGCAGGGCGTCCAGTCGAAGCTGAGAGGGGAAGTGATAAAGGAGAGAGTCGGGGTACTCTCCCTGGTCCTCCTCCATCAGCTTGATCAGTTCCTACACAGAAGACAGCAGTGACACGTGGACCTTTTACCAATGTGTTGCTGAAGATAGGTAAAACCCTGACAGTTAACCTTATCCTATTCCGCTTATTTCTCCTGTCAGTTGGATGGAAGGTTGTGGAGAAGCCTTTGCCATGCGTATTCCTTTCTTGCTGTAGTTTGTAACAGCTGCCACTAGATGCTACTAAGGCGACACATTTTACAGATTGCATCTCATAAGAACTCGCGAGAAAAGAGAAGCATGAGTAACAAATGTGGTTGCAATAATAAGCAGGTGTATTAAATATTGCTCTTGAGTTCCCTGTGGCTGCACTCTGAATGATGTCAGTGTGCACCATGACGCGCGGAATGATGTCCTTCACAGATGTCAGCGGCTGATGGAGCCTGGTGGTGATCAACACCACCTGGTCTGTTTGGCTCCTTCTTTGCGATCAGTTTGTCATGACGAGCAAAGGCGTCACTGTAACACTCCAGTGCCCTTCACTATGTTAGAATACTTCCAGCTGGGATAAAAAAAAGGTTTGTATCCACATGTTCACCTGTGTGTTGGGGTGAGTGCTGCCCCCTTTGTGTGGGTATTTGTCCCTCATGGCAGGCATCCAATTGGCCTGGCACCGTTTGGCAAACGAGCGGACTATCCAAGATGCCCAACACACAGCCACAAACACCCAGCTCGTCCTCCAGGATGAAGCAGTACTCGGGGCACAACGCCAGGCATGGTCCAAAACATCTAGGGAAATGAATATACATTGCTCATTTAAAAATATACGATATATATCCGTCGAGGATGTGTTTTGCAATGCAGAGAATTCTCAAACACACCTATCTCCAACGATATCCGGGTGAGCAACACTGGAGTCTTGGCCCCCCTGATTCCTCAGGTGGAGTTGACGCACCATCCTATACATCTCCAACTACATACACACACACACACACACACACACAGACACACAAAATTAAGAAAAACCTTTTAAAAATGTTGTCATTCGGAGGCTTGCATCATATGTTTCCCAAAGAAAGTGTGCAAAACTGGTGACTGAATAATCTTGGTTTGAAAACGCAATGTTTAATTTTGCAACATTCCCCCACATAAGGATCCTGCTGCGAGCTTGCTGAGATTCCATAAATTTTCCATTACTTTCCATTACTAAGTCAGAGTTTATGCATGACCAAAAAATGTTCTTCCTTCCTGGGTTGTTTCCCTTTTCTCTGCAGGGGGTAAAAAGTTTCCACAGCAGCTATGCTAATGTTCTGCAGTGATTGTAACTTTCAAAACAGAATATTCTTTGACTTTTCCTGCTGTCAACACACCTCTTTGACATTCATGATATTGTGAAACAATAACGTGTAGGTATACCTTGTCTTTGCTGTGGTAGGGCCTGATGTTATAAAGACGAGAGGTCGGGAAGAGAGGAGGAGGATGAGTGAAGAGTTCATTGTTACTGCCTATTGGGAGAAGCATCTACACACACACACACACACAGAAAGACGTTAAGTAGTCATAAAAGGTTTGGACTTCACTGACAGATATTGATAATAAAAACGTGCATAAAAAAGGAGGATTGATTCAAATGTGTGGAATATGACATGCAAACACAGCCTACCTGCACCTCCCCAGAAACGCCCCCTTTGAATGCCCACGGTTCTGATTCCACTCCCAGCAGGTCTGCCCCTGTGGTCTTCCCACACACTGCCACAAACCAGAACCGAATGTCAGTCGAGTGACACGATGTACATTGGGCCAATAACAAGCCAGTGCAGATTGGCAGATTGTAAATTATTGCACAGCCAAATCAGGTTTAAACATTCGTGCCGTACACAAAACAAAAAGTGTGCCGTTTTTGCAGCATTGCAGCAGAGATGTTGGTTTTAATGGTTCAATTAAATATTTAAAGCATCATCTGATGAATACTGCGAATAAATGAATGAATGAATAATGATTGGATTTGGGGTTAATATTGGAAACATTTGGAGTTATGTGGGAGTTATGAGTTATGTTGTTGCTAGGAATGATTTACGCAGAAGAGGCTACTTGCAGTCACTTCTTTCACGTATAGACGGGGAGACGAGAATTTCAAACGTCACGCTTACTCACAGTGGAAGCAGTCCCTCCATGTGCCCAGTGAGGAGCTTTCACTCAACACTCGTCCATCTGGGTGACATAGGTGAGTGGTTGGCATTAGATATATTACAACGAAAGATTATATCAATACATATATAAAACATTTGAAATATCCAACCTACCACTTGCAGTGTTTGAAAGTGGTTGATTGTACCCCCATTTGAGAGACACTGGTATATATGGTATACTATACTAATAGAATTCTATTAATTTAATTTAATTTTGTACAGCCCAAAATTGCAAATTACAAATTTGACTCAGAGGTTTAAAGTCTGTACACATGAGACATGTCTGTCCTGAAATGCTCACATTGGCCCAGGAAAGTATTATGTATTATTTCCCAGAACAGATAGCATTGTACTCACTCCTATACTATACTGAACTACACTATACCAACGATACTACAGAATATGGTAAATAATTCTAGATAGAACTGAAGATAAAGCGTAGCATAGTACAGCGTTGAACAGCATATAGCAAGTGTATGACAATAGTGAATAGGTAAGCACATTCTATTATTCGGTATTCCCATAGTTCACTTATTCTCTTTTGCTCACCCAGCCAGCATATGAACGCTTTCGCCACAAGAGCCGTGTTCCTCAGATCCCACACGTAAGGGTAGAGGTCATAAAGCACAGCCCTGTTGGCCCCGCCCACCACGCTGCAGTGAAGCTGTGCGATGTCTTCACACAAGGACAGGACCCTGGAGGAGCGGCCACGCCACTCATCCATCTGAGGACACACATACAAGTACAAAGTCATTTATTTATGAACCATGCGCCACACAATTAGAACCAAATCTGCACAGAAAACGCCGACCTTCTGAGGCGTCGCCTTCTTGCTGTTGGCGCTGACCAGGTGGCAGTTCCCTTTCAGCCAGGTCAGGTCCTGCAACAGTTTCTGGGCGGACGTGCCGTGCTCATGGGGCAGATAATAAAGACCAACCAGCAGCTGCACCTGGGACTCACTTAGTAGGTCCTTCCCACCACAGAGCCCCCAACTCTGGCCCTTCTGCCCCTTGCCGCCGCAAGAGGCTGCGTGAGGCCTGGGTCCTTGAGTTTGGTGATTGGGTTGCCTCGGCTGGTTGGACCGCTTCCTTTCCGCCTCGCGTCCCTCCGTCTCGCCCTTGACTGGCGACGACGGAGGTGAACTGGAGATCAGGGGAAAGACTGGGAGCTTGGCCACGGCAGATGGTCCTCTGAGGGTGGAAGGGCAGTCGGATCTGTCAGGAGTTTTGCAGCGAGTTGTTGGAGCGGAGGACCGCTGGTCTGCTCGAGTGCCCTGCCGACCTGTCGTCAATAACCAATGTTACATTGTCACCAAAAGACATTTGAATATGTGGCAACCTTTTTAAAATGTCACTTAGTTGTCACCAGTGCTTACACAATGTGACTGAGCAGGTCACTGAGATTGGTGACACAGCTCTAAATCTTAGTGTTTTACCTGCTTGTAGTGGTTGTTTGAGTTCCTCCATCCAATCATGTAGTGCGGCAGACAGCGCTCTATCAGGACAGTATTCACACTCCTCATCTAGAACATAAGTAGCATTGCATTATTAAATACACAGTACAGCTACAATACAGTAGCGAAAACCACTCATGAATGAATTCTCTTCACACTTCCACATACATCTCCATTAGAATAAACAACCTATATTTTTGCTCTTTTGTAATTCTTGTTATCAGATTTGTTTAGTCAATATTTGACAGCACTTAAAATGTTAAAAAGATTGAATCTGGTGATTATTTTAGTTAAAATTAAAATCCCACTCTCATTTTTTTCAAGGAACACAAGGTTTACAGAGAAAAATCAGGAACCAATGCACTTTGTTTTAAATGGATTAATTCATCTAAAATAATTACTGTGAATGGATCTTCTTAATTTGAGAATAGATGACGATTGATACAATTGGTAAATTGTGCAACTCCGTACAAAGTCAATATTTTAAATTCTTTATGACAGCAACTACTTATTGAGTAATTTGTCAAAGAAAACAGATGCAGCTTTAATTCCGACAAATTAATTTACATGCTAAGTACTACCAGACAAAATTGTGTTAGTTGCCAAGCGACGCCGTCTTGTTACACATTTTTCCAGGAAGCAATGGGACTAACTGCACGTGGCTTTGATCTGGCAGAACCAATATCAGTTTATTAACTTGGGACATCTCCTGTCTTAACCCAGCTACTTCCTCCTGCCGTCCAACTGCTCATTAATCTTCTCCCTTTTCAGCCTCACCTTTCCTCTCCTCTTTTCCAGCCCTGAACCAGCTCCCCAGGGAATGTAGAGGGATGTAGTTGGCTTCAAACTCGCAGTTGGGGTTGAGCAAGAGGCCTCTGAGGTGGCTCCTCAGCTGAGGCTCTCTGCCCTTAAAAGGCCCCAAGAAGAGACGTCGGGAGTCGTAGTCATTAGCGTGCAGGTTGTCCCAGATAAGTGGGGGGCGCTGGAGCACGGACTGCGCCTCAGACAGGCAATCGACGGACAGCTTCCTGGAGATGACCTTACTTCCTGTCGGGCCGAGGGGGAAGGGAAAAGGTTAAAAAAGAAAAAGGTTTCCTCTAAAAACACACGTTCAAATCTGAAAGATTTATGTTATGCTGGGACCAGACGGGTAGACTGGTGGACTGGTCGCATTACGTAATGAGAATCAATGGGCTAAGCAGTCAAGCCTAGACCAGAATGAATAGGTCTTGCTAATGCTCAAGACTGACACCGTTCAGATGGATGAGTGCAAACTCACTGAACTCTCCCTAAAAGAGAACATCAACCACCGGTTTGTTGCCAAGCAACATACCAAAGTGCGTGCGCAACATTGTGTCTAAAAACTAGGCAGCGTCTCCTTTGCTGTACTATGTCTGTTTGTGGCATTTGTGTGTTTACATCTCTGTCTTGTTGTTTTATACTGTTGTTTATTGTATAAGAACTGTCCGGTTATGTAGCTTAATAGTACCACTGTTGTGTCCATAGATTATTTATGCTAATTCATTTACGTGTAATTGTCTTGAATTTTCTATTCTTTTGTGGTTGATTATATTTGAGGCTACAATGAGGAACGTGGTTGTGTAGGCAAATTATTATTCATAATCAATTGTATGCAAAGGCTGCCTACCTCCAACTAGCTCACAGATAGTTACAAAAATAAGAAACAAAGAATAAAGAAAAAAAATGCCTTCAAGTGAAAAATGAAAGTCTACCTGTGTGGCCAGATGTGCATTCAAATGGTTTTCTTTAATGGCATTTTTGTGTGTGCTTTTATTTGCCAGGAGATTTTCAGTGTCTTACCCGTCCATATCACTGTTATGTCGGGTAGCAGGTCCTCTCCAATAGTCTGCAGGTAGGGAGACTTTGAGACACTGGGAGAACACAGAGAACCACAGTACTCTACAGGGAATGAGAAACAGAGGTGTCTGTCATTATCAGTAAATATCTGCACATGTCAAATTTGACATGGGCCTATAGGCCACAACTACTCTAAATCCACTTGGGTCAGTGCTCCTACCTGTGGGGCAGAATAGGAAGACGGGCGGTTCCCCCAAGAAGCGATAAATGTCATTGGTTACAGTGACCTGAGCGTGAGCGAATGAAGAAAAGGTCTCGCTGTCAGCCTGGCACATGGAGTGGTCGATGTCATCAAACAGAATGGCAAATGCCTGGCAACCCAGGTCTGATACCTGGAGGGGGAGAAGAGAAGAGGTTGTGTGTGAGAGGGACAACGTGTTTGGATTATACCCTCATTGTCCCACATACCTGTCTCAGCTTGCGTTTGAGTAGCGTCAAGTCACAGGATGATGAGAAGACAATGTCCTGACCAGGAGACAGGGCGTAAACAAACCTCAGGCCTCTCGACTGGGCCTCGGTAATAAGAGTACGCAACTGACCTGAGAGCAGGAGGGGAGCAGAGGAAATACCTTGAATTGCAATTGTATCATCGGGAAGAAATGAGACTGAGCAGCTACGGTTTTCTAAATCATTTAAAACTACTATTCAATCAGATTTATTGACGTGGATGCACACATGTTCTTACCCTCCTCTTCATGAGAGTAGACTTCTCTCCACAACAGTCTGTGTTTCAGGTCATCCTTCGGTCCATACAAGTAGGTGTTCAACCCCCAACTTTGCATCCTGGCACAGAAAGACATGAATAGGGGAGGTAAGGGAAGTCAACCTATTTCTTAAGCGTAGGTTTAAGTTATTTCAGCTACTACTGTAGAGAGGAGCTTTATATAACCACTACATTAAGCACTAGATATACAGCACCAGTCAAAAGTTTGGACAAAGATTTTACAAAGATTTTAGTGTAACTTCCTGTTTTATTCGGTTGACCACACACACACACACACACACACACACACACACACACACACATTTTTGTATTCATTTTATTCCTCTACGCCTGATTCAATTGAAAGAGAAAGTGTGTCCAAACTTTTGACTGTTCCTGTTTTTGACTGTTCCTGTACATGAACACACATACACATATATGTTCCTGTACATGAACACACATACACATATATGTTCCTGTACATGAACACACATATGGCTAAGCATATGGCTTATATATATATATAAGCTTCGTAATGTAAGTAAGAACCCTGGAGAGAGTGAGGAGAAGCTGACGAAGTGGCACTGGACACAAGGAGGAGAAAAGAAAAACAGAAAGCAATAAAATTGCTCACGCACACACACAAACAGACACACACACACACACACACACACACAAAAAGATGACTATTGCCCTCTCTGGACATGGACCAGCTCTTATGGTCCTCGTCATTTGTGGGCGGCCTGTGCGCTCACTCCCTGCTTCTCTTCCTGAACAGATGGTCTCGCCTCCACAAAGCTGCATCCTACCTCTTTCAAACACACAAATCAGATAAACACACACACACTGTACACACATTCACACTAATCAACCAAACTTATGTAACTCATTGTAAGAACACTCTTGATTCCAAAAAGGAGGATCTATAAATAATTCTTGCTCAATGGGTTCCTCACGGTGCTGCATGTATCACCCAAAAATCAATAGACATTTGGGGCCAGATTACAGTGACTTTGAGTTACTGATTGTGTGTTGTTATAACAGATATATATCATACAATGATATGGTCTGTATCTCCAAGAGCAGAGGAGAGCGGAGAGTGGAGGGAACAACTCATCTCAAGGGACGTGGTCGGTTTGTCACTATTGGCTACAAAACTGTGTCATATTTCCCAAAAGGGACCTACATCGCTCCACTTTGTAAGATCAGCGTGTCATCAACAATTAATTGGTCCCATACATAAACAACAAGTTGACACGGGGTAAAATGGAACGCCACATCCTTCATTTGTTTATCAGTCCATATTCAAGACACTTTTGAACCTATTTGAACCTTTGTTTTTATGCGAGCAGACAATGGTTTCGTTTAGTTTACAGACTTACCATTGGAAGAGAACCTTCCTCTGATCCATAGTCCAAGGCCGCCCATAGAAACCTGCGGGGAATAAAATATACATATCATATGGACATTCTTCCACGCGTCTTATATCCGTACGCACATATGGATGATCACTGAATAAATAACGTTTGGCATTCCATAGCGTGTATCGTATCTGTGACTGTACTCTTATGCTGTATTCTTTTCAGTGCCAAGCGCTGCCCCAATTATTCACGAAGTGGACTGTGATCAGCGACTGGACAAAGCCACCGTTCTGAATGCATGGGCACATCAAACGATGCAAGCTCTTCTCGTGCTTGCTTGGTCACATCCGCTCTGCGTTTGGCCGAAACATAATTCATCTACAGCTACACTCCCCATCAACCCTTTTCTATATTTAGAAATGGTAGCGTATCCAGTGTCCCTCTCCCCCCATTGTGTGTCTGAATAAGTCTGCATTGCATGTGTGTGTGTGTCTTATGTGGTGTCTGTACCTCGGAGTGCATATGTGCGAGGCTGCTGAGACCTATATCTTTTAGATTTCACCACATTGGACTGTATGTGTGTGTGTGTGTGTGTGTGTGTATGTGTGTGTGTGTGTGGGTGTGTGTGTGTGTGTCTGTGTGTGTGTGTTAGAGCTGCATCATCTGTCATACTTAAAATATCACTGTCATATATATTTCAACAGAGCCACATCCAAAGGGTTGTGAAGATATCTATTATGGTAATTGTGGAGTTAGACAATGGACAATGGAGAGTGTAACAATTTAATTGAAACATTTTTTCAACAAAAGCTATATATTTTAGGTTAAAGACATAAGGTCTGGTAAGTTACAGTGTGCATTGTTTCCTATTGTCAGGCATTTTATGAACTTCTTAATTACAATAATTAGGAATGAAAAAGGCTCTTATTTTAAAACCATTCTGAGCACTATTTGGCTTTGTTGTCACCATTGCCAACAGTGCTGACAAGGCATCTTTCTGATCAAATCAATCAATATAATATATGCTGAAAACCGATCTGGTATATCAGCTATTGTAGCTTTGATCTTCATTAACATTTGTATTATTTTTAATCTCAATTTGACTTTGTCTCATCATTATCATCAACACAACTATCCATCACAGCATCATGTGATCCCAACAATACCATCACAGTCACCGTTATCCTAATTACCATCTCGATCATCATATTCATCTTTGCCACCATTATTCTCATCATCACTCCTTCCCCATTTCCACTGTCAGCATCTTCATGTCCACCAGCTATTACCTAGAGTTTTCCTTTCCTTTGGCTGCAGCCTTGGAGCCAGAATACTGAATCTTTTTTACTGCCCGCTCTTTGAGCTCCACTTTAAGCCTGACTGCTCATCAACACATCATCTCATAAAAGACCTTTACATCCTATCCACGTCAGTGTGCATGCACGCATAACCGTTCTTCGGCTGAAGACATTAACAAAACAAGGCTGATATGTAGGTCAAACGGTGATCTATTCAAACATCGTGTTCCCTAGGTAAGAAAAAAAAGCACATAATCTAACAGGATCTCACCTTCCACCACCCCACAAAGAAACTGATTCTTCTCCTCCATCCTGCCCTCGGCCCGGCTGCCTCCCTCCGCTTCCAGTCGGCCCCTATCGAGCGAGGGAGGACGAGATGCTCTCCCCGTCGGTATGCTCAGAGACCGGAGATCTTCCTCATGCTTTTCCTCGGTCCGCCTGCATCCCGTCTTTTCGCCTCTCCTCCCCTCTACAACACTGGGGCTGTCGTGCTGCGTTCACGTGCTTAGTGAAAGCACGTTTTTTTCTCGTACTAACGCTCACTGAACATAATAACCGGGGTGAGCCTGAGAAAGGGGTCGCTGTGATGCGGTGTCAGGAGTTGGATGTATTGTTGATTGTTACGTACGGTATATTTCATTTCTAAACAAAGGATCGTTACGTGTGAAGTTAAACATTTTCAAAATGCACTGAGAAGACCAAGAGCAGAGACGGTAAACCAAAAAGCAAAGCGCCAACAGTGATGTGATAGTTTGTCATTTGATTAGCTCTCTGCTAAGACTTAATAGTTTTGAGTGTTGTGGAAATACCCAGAAAATGCAGCCCACAAGACGCTGTTTGAGATTTGAAAAGCACAGGTGAATCTAACAACACTGTGTGACTAGAATAGGGATCTGTACATTCGTACGAAGACCAGCAGGGGGCAGAACATCACAAAAACAGGTGGCTACAGGCACGTAACAACGGTCCCAACATTTGACATTTGACATTTGACCATTTGACATTTGACCAGTATACTGGTTTTTGAACCTACTGGTTTTCTACGCGTGCGTGTTTGTGTTCTGCTAACAGCGGGAGATGTTGTCTCCCTCGGTCACCTAATTCGTCCCACATTCGCAAACAAGTAAGTATCAGGGAAGTAATGGGGATTTTGTCTGTCCCTAAAAACTCTGTCTCTACGAAGTGCTCTTATAACAATTTGCGCTGAGATGTCCACAGGATTTGGATGAAAAGGTGAAGCCATTGCAATGATTGCAACAAAAAACGGAAGCTAGTGTAGCAGTAGGATAGACTTATAAGGTGGCATTCTTCCAACGAGCAGGTCAGCTGTTAGTAACCCCGGTATGACGGTATGTGAGAAGTCCATACCGTATGGAAATTTCATACCGGTAATACCACACAGCCCTGCGACAAGCCCTGCTTATGGTGAAGTAGCAGTGGTCCAGAGTGTTCTCCTCTCTAGTGGAGAATTGAACTAATTGTTTGTATTCAGAGAGTTTATGGTTGAGATTTCCTTTGTTAAAGTACCCAAAGACAATAACTGAGTGGTCCGGTTGTTCCACACACAGTATCTCGACGGCGGGTGTCCGTTGTGCGTCCTGTACGTTGGCATGCACAGGGGGAGTAAAAGGGTTTACAGTTTATAATGAAGGATTCCAGAGGAGGAGAACATTGTTGTTGAATCACTGACATGTTGTTGAACTAGCTGCTGTTGGTAAAAAAAAACCAGATTCCTCCACCTTTCGTCTTGCCGGAGAGCTCTGTGTCACGGTCCCACCCTGAGCAGCACACTGACAAAGAACAGGACAATATATTATACAATAAGAAGATATTTTGTTCATATTTTATTTATAAATGGTCTTAAAAATCAAACCAATGGAAACCAATGCCTTTACAGTTCAGCTTCCCAGGTAGTTGAGCTGGTTCTCTTTTCATCATCAAGAAAACAAATGTGTCAGAGACGGAAAGAAACTTGATAGTACTTGAGCTGTCTGACTAAATGTTATTTAAATACTTGCATGTAGTTATGATACTGCTAAGCCGATCAAGGGAATGGGGAAGAGGAAGTGTTATTTTTCACAGCTGTAAACATGCCAAACATAGTTGGGTATAATGTACGAACACAAATATTTGTTTTGTTTACTTTTGTTTTAATTAGTCTTAGTCTTATGCGTAGTAAGTCTTCATATCAACATTGAGAGACTATGAAACGTATTATTGCATGGAATATGCTTTGTTTTAGGAGCACTGGTGTACCTTGTCTCCGGACACACACAGCTGACATCAGTGCCATTATATAGGACCACGTCTACTTACACAGGCATGTGCTCTATATCGGTATTGTCACGGTTGGTCTTGTCCTGTCTTGTGTAGTTGCCTGGTCTCCCTGGGTTACCGTCACTTCCTGCCTTGTCCTGTCTCCCCTCGTTAGTGTCTGATTGTCCCCACCTGTTTCTAATCACCTGCACCTCCTGTCTGTATTTAAGCCACTGGGTTTGTGAGTCCTTTGTCGGTCGTTGTCGCATATTGGAGCCTGTCACCCGTGTCACCCGTGTCGCCCGTGTCACCCGTGTCACCCGTGTCACCCGTGTCACCCGTGTCACCCGTGTCACCCGTGTCACCCGTGTCACCCGTGTCTCCTGTTTCTCCTGTTTCCCGTCTCCTGTGTTTACTGCGTTTGCTGAATAAAGCCGTTTCATTGGAATCCTGCGAATGCGTCCTCTCTCGCCGACGAGCCGAACCATTCGTGACAGCTATCATACAGTATACATCAAATTATATACAGTATGTGTATAACATACTTACACATCAGTCTGGCAAAAGTTGGATGGTAAAATATGATAATACAGAATGTGACGGTAGAAAAGCTCAATGAATAATGGACAACATCAACATCATTGCAGTGATATTAAGGAGAACATTTTATTTCAATTATACATTTGAAAAATGAACATCTTTGAACAGATGAGGCTTGGATAGGTCTCCATGACAACTTGGTGAGCAGCTGGAGATGGTCCCTGAGTGACGACAACTTTTATGCTAAAGGAGAGACAGAGTTTAGAAACTGGTATAACTGGTATGGCTTACGTGAGCCAAACAATTTCGGAGGGTCCGAGCTCTATGTGGAGCTTTATGCTCTTTCCTTTGGCGTTTGGAATGCTATTCTACTGCTATTCCTAAAGATTCCACTAGGGTGCGCACTCTGTGAGTTAGCACATGCGTTAGACCAGGGGAACACGGTCATTCACTAACGCAGTGCCGGTAGATCACCTGCCATTGGCAGATCGCTTCTGACAGACGAGAGGCTCGTTGAGTTGTTTTTTTTTATATCAATTAATTTTGCGATCCCGGTATGCAGCGTTGTTGTTCCGTATTGTTATTGCGGGCGAACTGTCCGAGCGGGAGGGGAAGGGGAGGGGTGGGAGTAAATCGCCATGACTTGGATTGAAAAGTGAATGGAAAATAGCTTGTGAGCCGAAAAAGTGTGGGGAGCCCTGCGTTCGACCTTTTCCACCACGGCAGCCCTCCAAGCAGCAGAGCCCACTTGAAAATGATGCGCGGCACTTCCCCCGGACAACACACAATACTCTGAGTCTATGTCATGGTATTTGACGTTCTGTACATGACCACAGACAACGTGTTCATAAGCATCCAGTGATTTATATGCTCGTAATTTCTCTCGGGTGTACACGCCCGGTTTCTATATCTGGCCACTGTATATTTGGCCATCTGCTAACGTCTTCTATCCACTCCACTATAGTACACAGATCTGGTAGCCGGATACCTTGATAACGTCAACTTTTTGAAATAACTTTGTCTCTGTGTTGCTTAATCCGCTCGCGTAGATTGACATACTGCTGATTCTCGGCATACTTCCGTTGCCAATATGCGCGCGCATCCGCTGCTACGTCAGCATTGTGTACAAACAGTAAAAGGGTCTTCTTTGCTCATCGCTGATTGGTCAAACTTCTGACTGAGATCTCGACTGCAGAACATAACCTGCCCCGGAGCAGGCTAGCCGTGCAGCGTGAGATACCATGGCAACGAATACCGATTGAAGCCGAGCTACTTTCATAGTACCTAAAACCCAGGGTTGGTGGAAACTAAACTGAAAAATAGCTGGCTAGTGTCGGGATTTCCTATCCCCCCGAGTTGGTTGATGAGAAGAATCCAATACGGCCCTCAATTAAAGTTAAAAAAGTTAACATTTTATTTAGAAGAGATAAAGTGCTACATGAGCAATCCTCCGCAGGTATACCTGGAGACCTGAACCACGCTTCGCAAGCTGTCCCTCTCAGAGTCCGTCTGCTGTCCGACTCTGCTCTTTTTATAACCTCTCTTGTCCTTGAAAGCCAGTTCAAACCAGTTCTCCCTCACGTAGCATTCTGTCTTGCCCTGAAAATGGGTTCAAACTGGCTCTCCCTTCAGCCACAGGTGCGTTATCTCAGTTAATAGTTTATCTTCATTCTTCATGCGCTTTCCAAGTTCACATTGTCTGCCTTATATGGTCTCATTCGGTCACACCATCTTTTCTACAAGTCAAAAGAATATAAAAAACACACAAACAGAAACCCACATCTCACACTAGCCACCTAAACCAGCTTCATGGTACAGGCCCCTGGGCTGACAACCCTCTGTATTGTAGCTTAATAGTGCTTAGTTGTTCATGTGTAGTCTAGATAGGTTAGGGGTCTTTTAATTAGTTTCTTTGCTTTGGTTCCGCTCAGCCCCTTTTGCCCCGCTACCGTATTATAGGTTAAATAAACATGGGTTACACGGTACTGCATTGTGTTTGTCCTGCTTGTGCACCCACACGTGCTCATCGCCTCACCAACTTTGTGGCACGCTCACGTGTGAAGGCGTCATCCATCATAGTATAATTACATCTACCTATGATTGGTCTGTACCTAATGCACATAAAGTAAATAATGCTACATCTCTAGTTTTTTTTATTATAACAATGCCTCAAGAAATGTCCCAATACACTCTTCTTTTCAGAGAAAAAGTTGCTCATCTAACTCCCATTTATAGCTGGTGTTTTTTGTCTCATAACTTCTATGTAGCCTCTGAAAACGTGGATAACTGTGTAAAAATTGCAATATATATATATATATATATATATATATTGCCAAATTCCCAGCCTTGGTGTTGTGTCCATGTGAGAGGGGGGTGAGCTCTTATGGAGCAGCAGTCATCATAAAATACCTTTGTAATAATAACATTGATTATTTGAGTTCAGATGGTCTCAACTGCATAAGTTCATGTTTAAACAATGCAAAATATGTCTAAAAAAATGATTAAGTTAAAAACCAGTTGGGTCAGATCTGCATATCTTTCCATCTTTGGGTTTTAAAGATTAGTCATGAACACACCTAGTTATCAGGTTTGGCTTTTACTTCCTGATTCCTCAGGTTTACAATTGTATATATCTGCAGACTACAGGAAGACATCGTAGGGCTTCGCTTCTCTACGAGCAGCTGAGTGCACATACGGGTTGGAGGACTACGCTATCTATCATCAAGAGGTAAAAGAGGCAATGGTTTATGGATTAAAAGACCCGTATATGCCTTTATCTGCATAGTATTTGGCATCAATCGCCTGGAGAATATTTACAGGTTTCTCAAAGGAAAGATTAATTGATTGGCTTACACATTTTTGTTCAGATGCTTGTTTATTTTTTCAAAGGTTTAACTGATGGATTATTGGCTGATCAGATTTGTGCTGTCAGGTTGGTGCCTCTTGTTTGTTTTTTCTGGCTATCTTTAACCGAAACAATCTTCACTTAGTGTTGCATATAGGTATTTCTGCATTACATAAGGGAGAAAGAAAACAACATATCTGAGAAAAAATTCCCAGAATGAGTGCAATTGCTATTTTAATGTTCGTTAATTAATTAGTTGGTTTTCTATAAAATATGTGTTACTGTACATATTTTTTTTTATATTAGGTTTGTTCTGCAACAGACCAACATAAGGAAAAGAGAGTATTAGGATGAAATAAAGATGAATGAATATCAGAGTAAATATCAGTTAAAGTTAAATCAGACTAAACCTCTCCTGTTTCAGGTCCGTTAGGATTACCAAAATTATTTAAGTTTTGCTAAATGTCACAATAACGAGAAAGAATATTTTAGAGAATTTTTCATTACTTTCTGGCTATGGGAGGTGGAAGCAGGACCGACAAGCCCTGCTTATGGTGAAGTAGTTAAAAATCAAACCAATGGAAACCAATGCCTTTACAGTTCAGCTTCCCAGGTAGTTGAGCTGGTTCTCTTTTTGTCATCAAGAAAACAATTGTGTCCGAGACGGAAAGAAACTTGATAGTACTTGAGCTGTCTGACTAAATGTTATTTAAATACTTGCATGTAGTTATGATACTGCTAAGCCGATCAAGGGAATGGGGAAGAGGAAGTGTTATTTTTCACAGCTGTAAACATGCCAAACATAGTTGGGTATAATGTACGAACACAAATTTTTGTTTTGTTTACTTTTGTTTTAGTCTTGTGCGTAGTACGTCTTCATATCAACGTTAAGAGACTATGAAACGTAATATTGCACTGAATATGCTTTGTTCTAGGAGCACTGGTGTACATTGTCTCCGCACAAACTCGTCTGTACACCTTTGTGAGCACGCCTCTGAACTGGATGGAAGCGCAGCGCGTCTGCAGACAGAACTACACGGATCTGGCCACCGTAGAAAGCACAGCTGACATCAGTGCCATTATCGGGACCACGTCTACTTACACAGGCATGTGCTCTATATCGGTATCATACAGTATACATCAAATTATATACAGTATGTGTATAACATACTTACACATCAGTCTGGAAAAAGTTGGATGATAAAATATGATCATACAGAATGTGACGCTAGAAAAGCTCTGAATAATGGACAACATCAACATCATTGCAGTGATATTAAGGAGAACATTTTATTTCAATTATACATTTGAAAAATGAACATCTTTGAACAGATGAGGCTTGGATAGGTCTCCATGACGACTGGAGATGGTCCCTGAGTGACGACAACTTTTATGCCGAAGGAGAGACAGGGTTTAGAAACTGGCTTCAGGGTATGCCAAACAATATCGGAGGGTCCCAGCTCTGTGTGGAGCTTTATGCTTCTCTCGCTGGCTTTTGGAATGACCAACATTGCAATGCCCAACGGCAGTCTGTTTGCTACAATGGTAATTTTTCTTTTTTTTATTATGAACATGCTTTCAATATCTATTTATAAATGGAATTATTGTATTTGGGAAGGGAACAAAAGCAATATTCTATCCCACTGACTCAAAAGAAAATCTAGCGAATGGGGTTTATGAGTTCATCCCGGTATTGTTTATAACTCCCCTTTATCCATTTATATCCAGGTACAGTAAACAACACACCGTCCTTCGTTTTAGTTAACGCATTACTAAGTTGGACTGAAGCTCAGAGATTCTGCAGGGAGAATTATGTTGATCTAGCCAGGTACAGTACTCTTTTAATCCTTCTCTTCCTGTGTCGGTTCATTTGTTGTAGTTTCTTGTTGTTTTCTTTTTTGATTAACCACAAATAATCTTCAATTATACGACTATGAATAACTTTTCACAAGTCATTAGCTGTGATTACAATCATGTTGTTGTTTCTTTCTCAGTGTAAGAAATCAGACAGAGAATGACATCATTACAAATCTCAAACGGTTTCAATCAACGGTTTGGATCGGTCTACGTCGGGGAATACAGTGGTCTGACGGAAGCACTTCCCTTTTTCGACACTGGGTAGTTGGGCAACCGTCCCTTCATGGAGAGACATGTGTCTCCACAGCGTTCAATGTCTCGAACGCTGGACGGTGGTCATCAAAAGAATGCTCTGGCAGATTCCCATTCGTCTGCTACACAACAAATAGTGCGTCTGATAATCTGAAAAATAAAATAGGAAATAGGAGTTATCTGTGATCTATTGTTATCTAGTTCACAGTAATCTAGTGCGTGCATCTCTGGAGGTTTTCCATTTTATTGATAAAACTTGCTGTCTAATTAGTTGCCCTTTTTATCTCAGCTGCTCCAAACACAGAAAGCTTCAAATCAATAGGACAAGATGAGACCAGCATCACTCTGCAGTGGAATCAAGTGAACACCGAAGTCAGCTTTGTTCTCAAGTTTAATGGGACGGAGAGAAACATCACTCAACTAGGAGATGGACCAGTGACGCACACAGTCTCATCTCTCACTGCTGGAACAACATACACATTCACTCTGTTCTCTGTGTTTGAGAGTGTCAGAAGCAGTGGAGTCAACACCACTGCGGTCACTGGTAAGAAATACAACTTAACATAATACACAGTGTTTTTAATCACCAAGCCATCACATTGTTTTCAGCGCGACAATGGTAGAATAGATGTAATGGCTGTGTCTACAATTGTGGCACTAAATGTCCTTTTTTTCAACTCATTCAGTGTAAAAATGCATGAACTTTCTTGCTTATTCAGGTTTTTCTATTACTGCCATCGATACATCTTTTAAACGAGATGTGAAACTTTCAACTCAAAATACTGAAATCCATGAATATGCTATTGTTAACATTTTTTGTGAATTTTTTTCCCACTTATTTTCGTTTGCCAGCTCCTCCAAACACAGAAAGCTTCAAATCAATAGAACAAAATGAGACCAGCATCACTCTGCAGTGGAATCCAGTGAACACCAATGTCAGCTTTGTTCTCAAGTTTAATGGGACGGAGAGAAACATCACTCAACTAGGAGATGGACCAGTGACGCACACAGTCTCATCTCTCACTGCCGGAACAACATACACATTCACTCTGTTCTCTGTGTTTGAGAGTGTCAGAAGCAGTGGAGTCAACACCACTGCGGCCACTGGTAAGAAATACAACTCAACATAATGCACAGTGTTTTTAATCAACAAGCCATCACATTGTTTTCAGCGCGACAATGGTAGAATAGATGTAATGGCTGTGTCTACAATTGTGGCACTAAATGTCCTTTTTCTCAACTCATTCAGTGTAAAAATGCATGAACTTTCTTGCTTATTCATGTTTTTCTATTACTGCCATCAATAATCACTTCTGAAACGTGACGTGAAATTTTCAACTTAAAAAACTGAAATGCATAAATATGCTTCTGTTAACATTTTTTATTAATTTTTCCCCACTTATTTTCGTTTGCCAGCTCCTCCAAACACAGATAGCTTCAAATCAATGGAACAAAATGAGACCAGCATCACTCTGCAGTGGAATCAAGTGAACACCGAAGTCAGCTTTGTTCTCAAGTTTAATGGGACGGAGAGAAACATCACTCAACTAGGAGATGGACCAGTGACGCACACAGTCTCATCTCTCACTGCTGGAACAACATACACATTCACTCTGTTCTCTGTGTTTGAGAGTGTCAGAAGCAGTGGAGTCAACACCACTGCGGTCACTGGTAAGAAATACAACTTAACATAATACACAGTGTTTTTAATCACCAAGCCATCACATTGTTTTCAGCACGACAATGGTAGAATAGATGTAATGGCTGTGTCTACAATTGTGGCACTAAATGTCCTTTTTTTCAACTCATTCAGTGTAAAAATGCATGAACTTTCTTGCTTATTCAGGTTTTTCTATTACTGCCATCGATACATCTTTTAAACGAGATGTGAAACTTTCAACTCAAAATACTGAAATCCATGAATATGCTATTGTTAACATTTTCTGTGAATTTTTTTCCCACTTATTTTCGTTTGCCAGCTCCTCCAAACACAGAAAGCTTCAAATCAACAGAACAAAATGAGACCAGTATTACTCTGCAGTGGAATCAAGTGAACACCAATGTCAGCTTTGTTCTCAAGTTTAATGGGACGGAGAGAAACATCACTCAACTAGGAGATGGACCAGTGACTCACACAGTCTCATCTCTCACTGCTGGAACAACATACACATTCACTCTGTTCTCTGTGTTTGAGAGTGTCAGAAGCAGTGGAGTCAACACCACTGCGGTCACTGGTAAGAACTACAACTTAACATAATGCACAGTGTTTTTAATCACCAAGCAATCACACTGTTTTCAGCGCAACAATGGTAGAACAGATGTAATGGCTGTGTCTACAATTGTGGCACTAAATGTCCTTTTTTTAACTCATTCACTTACAAAATGCATGAACATTCTTGCTTATGCATGTTTTTCTATTACTGCCATCGATAAGATTTTTGAAACGAGATGTGAAACTTTCAACTTAAAATACTAAAATCCATGAATATGCTTCTGTTAACATTTATTATTATTTTTTCCCACTTATTTTCGTTTGCCAGCTCCTCCAAACACAGACAGCTTCAAATCAATGGAACAAAATGAGACCAGTATCACTCTGCAGTGGAATCAAGTGAACACCAATGTCAGCTTTGTTCTCAAGTTTAATGGGACGGAGAGAAACATCACTCAACTAGGAGATGGACCAGTGACTCACACAGTCTCATCTCTCACTGCCGGAACTAAATACACATTCACTCTGTTCTCTGTGTTTGAGAGTGTCAGAAGCAGTGGAGTCAACACCACTGCGGTCACTGGTAAGAAATACAACTCAACATAATGCACAGTGTTTTTAATCACCAAGCCATCACATTGTTTTCAGCGCGACAATGGTAGAATAGATGTAATGGCTGTGTCTACAATTGTGGCACTAAATGTCCTTTTTCTCAACTCATTCAGTGTAAAAATGCATGAACTTTCTTGCTTATTCAGGTTTTTCTATTACTGCCATCGATACATCTTTTAAACGAGATGTGAAACTTTCAACTCAAAATACTGAAATCCATGAATATGCTATTGTTAACATTTTTTGTGAATTTTTTTCCCACTTATTTTCGTTTGCCAGCTCCTCCAAACACAGAAAGCTTCAAATCAATAGAACAAAATGAGACCAGCATCACTCTGCAGTGGAATCCAGTGAACACCAATGTCAGCTTTGTTCTCAAGTTTAATGGGACGGAGAGAAACATCACTCAACTAGGAGATGGACCAGTGACGCACACAGTCTCATCTCTCACTGCTGGAACAACATACACATTCACTCTGTTCTCTGTGTTTGAGAGTGTCAGAAGCAGTGGAGTCAACACCACTGCGGTCACTGGTAAGAAATACAACTTAACATAATGCACAGTGTTTTTAATCACCAAGCCATCACATTGTTTTCAGCGCGACAATGGTAGAATAGATGTAATGGCTGTGTCTACAATTGTGGCACTAAATGTCCTTTTTTTCAACTCATTCAGTGTAAAAATGCATGAACTTTCTTGCTTATTCAGGTTTTTCTATTACTGCCATCGATACATCTTTTAAACGAGATGTGAAACTTTCAACTCAAAATACTGAAATCCATGAATATGCTATTGTTAACATTTTTTGTGAATTTTTTTCCCACTTATTTTCGTTTGCCAGCTCCTCCAAACACAGAAAGCTTCAAATCAATAGAACAAAATGAGACCAGCATCACTCTGCAGTGGAATCCAGTGAACACCAATGTCAGCTTTGTTCTCAAGTTTAATGGGACGGAGAGAAACATCACTCAACTAGGAGATGGACCAGTGACGCACACAGTCTCATCTCTCACTGCTGGAACAACATACACATTCACTCTGTTCTCTGAGTTTGAGAGTGTCAGAAGCAGTGGAGTCAACACCACTGCGGTCACTGGTAAGAAATACAACTTAACATAATGCACAGTGTTTTTAATCACCAAGCCATCACATTGTTTTCAGCGCGACAATGGTAGAATAGATGTAATGGCTGTGTCTACAATTGTGGCACTAAATGTCCTTTTTTTCAACTCATTCAGTGTAAAAATGCATGAACTTTCTTGCTTATTCAGGTTTTTCTATTACTGCCATCGATACATCTTTTAAACGAGATGTGAAACTTTCAACTCAAAATACTGAAATCCATGAATATGCTATTGTTAACATTTTCTGTGAATTTTTTTCCCACTTATTTTCGTTTGCCAGCTCCTCCAAACACAGAAAGCTTCAAATCAACAGAACAAAATGAGACCAGTATTACTCTGCAGTGGAATCAAGTGAACACCAATGTCAGCTTTGTTCTCAAGTTTAATGGGACGGAGAGAAACATCACTCAACTAGGAGATGGACCAGTGACTCACACAGTCTCATCTCTCACTGCTGGAACAACATACACATTCACTCTGTTCTCTGTGTTTGAGAGTGTCAGAAGCAGTGGAGTCAACACCACTGCGGTCACTGGTAAGAACTACAACTTAACATAATGCACAGTGTTTTTAATCACCAAGCAATCACACTGTTTTCAGCGCAACAATGGTAGAACAGATGTAATGGCTGTGTCTACAATTGTGGCACTAAATGTCCTTTTTTTAACTCATTCACTTACAAAATGCATGAACATTCTTGCTTATGCATGTTTTTCTATTACTGCCATCGATAAGATTTTTGAAACGAGATGTGAAACTTTCAACTTAAAATACTAAAATCCATGAATATGCTTCTGTTAACATTTATTATTATTTTTTCCCACTTATTTTCGTTTGCCAGCTCCTCCAAACACAGACAGCTTCAAATCAATGGAACAAAATGAGACCAGTATCACTCTGCAGTGGAATCAAGTGAACACCAATGTCAGCTTTGTTCTCAAGTTTAATGGGACGGAGAGAAACATCACTCAACTAGGAGATGGACCAGTGACTCACACAGTCTCATCTCTCACTGCCGGAACTAAATACACATTCACTCTGTTCTCTGTGTTTGAGAGTGTCAGAAGCAGTGGAGTCAACACCACTGCGGTCACTGGTAAGAAATACAACTCAACATAATGCACAGTGTTTTTAATCACCAAGCCATCACATTGTTTTCAGCGCGACAATGGTAGAATAGATGTAATGGCTGTGTCTACAATTGTGGCACTAAATGTCCTTTTTCTCAACTCATTCAGTGTAAAAATGCATGAACTTTCTTGCTTATTCAGGTTTTTCTATTACTGCCATCGATACATCTTTTAAACGAGATGTGAAACTTTCAACTCAAAATACTGAAATCCATGAATATGCTATTGTTAACATTTTTTGTGAATTTTTTTCCCACTTATTTTCGTTTGCCAGCTCCTCCAAACACAGAAAGCTTCAAATCAATAGAACAAAATGAGACCAGCATCACTCTGCAGTGGAATCCAGTGAACACCAATGTCAGCTTTGTTCTCAAGTTTAATGGGACGGAGAGAAACATCACTCAACTAGGAGATGGACCAGTGACGCACACAGTCTCATCTCTCACTGCTGGAACAACATACACATTCACTCTGTTCTCTGTGTTTGAGAGTGTCAGAAGCAGTGGAGTCAACACCACTGCGGTCACTGGTAAGAAATACAACTTAACATAATGCACAGTGTTTTTAATCACCAAGCCATCACATTGTTTTCAGCGCGACAATGGTAGAATAGATGTAATGGCTGTGTCTACAATTGTGGCACTAAATGTCCTTTTTTTCAACTCATTCAGTGTAAAAATGCATGAACTTTCTTGCTTATTCAGGTTTTTCTATTACTGCCATCGATACATCTTTTAAACGAGATGTGAAACTTTCAACTCAAAATACTGAAATCCATGAATATGCTATTGTTAACATTTTTTGTGAATTTTTTTCCCACTTATTTTCGTTTGCCAGCTCCTCCAAACACAGAAAGCTTCAAATCAATAGAACAAAATGAGACCAGCATCACTCTGCAGTGGAATCCAGTGAACACCAATGTCAGCTTTGTTCTCAAGTTTAATGGGACGGAGAGAAACATCACTCAACTAGGAGATGGACCAGTGACGCACACAGTCTCATCTCTCACTGCTGGAACAACATACACATTCACTCTGTTCTCTGAGTTTGAGAGTGTCAGAAGCAGTGGAGTCAACACCACTGCGGTCACTGGTAAGAAATACAACTTAACATAATGCACAGTGTTTTTAATCACCAAGCCATCACATTGTTTTCAGCGCGACAATGGTAGAATAGATGTAATGGCTGTGTCTACAATTGTGGCACTAAATGTCCTTTTTTTCAACTCATTCAGTGTAAAAATGCATGAACTTTCTTGCTTATTCAGGTTTTTCTATTACTGCCATCGATACATCTTTTAAACGAGATGTGAAACTTTCAACTCAAAATACTGAAATCCATGAATATGCTATTGTTAACATTTTTTGTGAATTTTTTTCCCACTTATTTTCGTTTGCCAGCTCCTCCAAACACAGAAAGCTTCAAATCAATAGAACAAAATGAGACCAGCATCACTCTGCAGTGGAATCCAGTGAACACCAATGTCAGCTTTGTTCTCAAGTTTAATGGGACGGAGAGAAACATCACTCAACTAGGAGATGGACCAGTGACGCACACAGTCTCATCTCTCACTGCCGGAACAACATACACATTCACTCTGTTCTCTGTGTTTGAGAGTGTCAGAAGCAGTGGAGTCAACACCACTGCGGCCACTGGTAAGAAATACAACTCAACATAATGCACAGTGTTTTTAATCAACAAGCCATCACATTGTTTTCAGCGCGACAATGGTAGAATAGATGTAATGGCTGTGTCTACAATTGTGGCACTAAATGTCCTTTTTCTCAACTCATTCAGTGTAAAAATGCATGAACTTTCTTGCTTATTCATGTTTTTCTATTACTGCCATCAATAATCACTTCTGAAACGTGACGTGAAATTTTCAACTTAAAAAACTGAAATGCATAAATATGCTTCTGTTAACATTTTTTATTAATTTTTCCCCACTTATTTTCGTTTGCCAGCTCCTCCAAACACAGATAGCTTCAAATCAATGGAACAAAATGAGACCAGCATCACTCTGCAGTGGAATCAAGTGAACACCGAAGTCAGCTTTGTTCTCAAGTTTAATGGGACGGAGAGAAACATCACTCAACTAGGAGATGGACCAGTGACGCACACAGTCTCATCTCTCACTGCTGGAACAACATACACATTCACTCTGTTCTCTGTGTTTGAGAGTGTCAGAAGCAGTGGAGTCAACACCACTGCGGTCACTGGTAAGAAATACAACTTAACATAATACACAGTGTTTTTAATCACCAAGCCATCACATTGTTTTCAGCACGACAATGGTAGAATAGATGTAATGGCTGTGTCTACAATTGTGGCACTAAATGTCCTTTTTTTCAACTCATTCAGTGTAAAAATGCATGAACTTTCTTGCTTATTCAGGTTTTTCTATTACTGCCATCGATACATCTTTTAAACGAGATGTGAAACTTTCAACTCAAAATACTGAAATCCATGAATATGCTATTGTTAACATTTTTTGTGAATTTTTTTCCCACTTATTTTCGTTTGCCAGCTCCTCCAAACACAGAAAGCTTCAAATCAATAGAACAAAATGAGACCAGCATCACTCTGCAGTGGAATCCAGTGAACACCAATGTCAGCTTTGTTCTCAAGTTTAATGGGACGGAGAGAAACATCACTCAACTAGGAGATGGACCAGTGACGCACACAGTCTCATCTCTCACTGCTGGAACAACATATACATTCACTCTGTTCTCTGAGTTTGAGAGTGTCAGAAGCAGTGGAGTCAACACCACTGCGGCCACTGGTAAGAAATACAACTTAACATAATACACAGTGTTTTTAATCACCAAGCCATCACATTGTTTTCAGCGCGACAATGGTAGAATAGATGTAATGGCTGTGTCTACAATTGTGGCACTAAATGTCCTTTTTCTCAACTCATTCAGTGTAAAAATGCATAAACATTCTTGCTTGTGCATGTTTTTCTATTACTGCCATCGATAAGCTTTTTGAAACGAGATGTGAAACTTTCAACTTAAAATACTAAAATGTATGAATATGCTTCTGTTAACATTTTTTGTGAATTTTTTTCCCACTTATTTTCCTTTGCCAGCTCCTCCAAACACAGAAAGCTTCAAATCAATAGAACAAAATGAGACCAGTATCACTCTGCAGTGGAATCAAGTGAACACCAATGTCAGCTTTGTTCTCAAGTTTAATGGGACAGAGAGAAACATCACTCAACTAGGAGATGGACCAATGACTCACACAGTCTCATCTCTCACTGCTGGAACAACATACACATTCACTCTGTTCTCTGAGTTTGAGAGTGTCAGAAGCAGTGGAGTCAACACCACTGCGGTCACTGGTAAGAAACACAACTTAACATAATGCACAGTGTTTTTAATCACCAAGCAATCACACTGTTTTCAGCGCGACAATAGTAGAACAGATGTAATGTCTGTGTCTACAATTGTGTCACTAAATGTCCTTTTTTTAACTCATTCACTTACAAAATGCATGAACATTCTTGCTTATGCATGTTTTTCTATTACTGCCATCGATAAGCTTTTTGAAATGCGACGTGAAACTTTCAACTTAAAATACTAAAATGCATGAATATGCATGAACTTTCTTGCTTATTCAGGTTTTTCTATTACTGCCATCGATAAGTTTTTTGAACGAGATGTGAAACTTTCAACTTAAAATACTGAAATCCATGAATATGCTTCTGTTAACATTTTTTATTATTTTTTTCCCACTTATTTTCCTTTGCCAGCTCCTCCAAACACAGACAGCTTCAAATCAATAAAACAAAATGAGACCAGTATTACTCTGCAGTGGAATCAAGTGAACACCAATGTCAGCTTTGTTCTCAAGTTTAATGGGACGGAGAGAAACATCACTCAACTAGGAGATGGACCAGTGACGCACACAGTCTCATCTCTCACTGCTGGAACAACATACACATTCACTCTGTTCTCTGTGTTTGAGAGTGTCAGAAGCAGTGGAGTCAACACCACTGCGGTCACTGGTAAGAAATACAACTTAACATAATACACAGTGCTTTTAATCACTAAGCCATCACATTGTTTTCAGCGCGACAATGGTAGAATAAATGTAATGGCTGTGTCAACAATTGTGGCACTAAATGTCCTTTTTTTAACTCATTCACTTACAAAATGCATGAACATTCTTGAGTATGCATGTTTTTCTATTACTGCCATCAATAAGCATTTCTGAAACATGACCTGAAATTTTCAACTTAAAAAACTGAAATGCATGAATATGCTTCTGTTAACATTTTTTATTAATTTTTTCCCACTTATTTTCGTTTGCCAGCTCCTCCAAACACAGACAGCTTTAAATCAATAAAACAAAATGAGACCAGTATCACTCTGCAGTGGAATCAAGTGAACACCAATGTCAGCTTTGTTCTCAAGTTTAATGGGACGGAGAGAAACATCACTCAACTAGGAGATGGACCAGTGACGCACACAGTCTCATCTCTCACTGCTGGAACAACATACACATTCACTCTGTTCTCTGAGTTTGAGAGTGTCAGAAGCAGTGGAGTCAACACCACTGTGGCCACTGGTAAGAAACACAACTTAACATAATGCACAGTGTTTTTAATCACCAAGCCATCACATTGTTTTCAGCGCGACAATGGTAGAATAGATGTAATGGCTGTGTCTACAATTGTGGCACTAAATGTCCTTTTTTTCAACTCATTCAGTGTAAAAATGCATGAACTTTCTTGCTTATTCAGGTTTTTCTATTACTGCCATCGATACATCTTTTAAACGAGATGTGAAACTTTCAACTTAAAATACTGAAATCCATGAATATGCTATTGTTAACATTTTTTGTGAATTGTTTTCTCACTTATTTTCGTTTGCCAGCTCCTCCAAATACAGACAGCTTCAAATCAATAGAACAAAATGAGACCAGTATCACTCTGCAGTGGAATCAAGTGAACACCAATGTCAGCTTTGTTCTCAAGTTTAATGGGACGGAGAGAAACATCACTCAACTAGGAGATGGACCAGTGACTCACACAGTCTCATCTCTCACTGCCGGAACAACATACACATTCACTCTGTTCTCTGTGTTTGAGAGTGTCAGAAGCAGTGGAGTCAACACCACTGCGGTCACTGGTAAGAAATACAACTTAATCAATGTTTTTTCAACTAGGTATTTTTCATTTAAGTAAACTGCAGTTTACATCATAATTAAATACACAAAACATGGTAACACAGTAGTTCTGGCCTACCTATGGATAATGCCATTAGTTAGATTGTTGTGTTGGCCACCAGTTAATGGCAATCAGTTTGGATCAGCTAAAGTTTAAAAATAATAAAATATTGGTGTAGGAATTGTAAACTTTTTTTCCTTATTTCTTTCTATTGGTGTGTACGTCATGAAACTAATGCTTTGATATTGACTTAAAAGATTGTAACTTAGAGGAATGCATACGTCAGATTACCATGGTTAAGAAAACATCAATTAATCTCAAATCCTTCTCTTTTTATGCAAATAATCACCATCTCGCCAAATCACCTCTGACTACAAAAGGTCCTTGTAAGTAATTGCATTTTATTTTTTATTTACATGTTAGATATACTTTTATATATTTCTTTCCCTTTTTTGGATCTGCCTTAGCATTTCATCTTAATGTGTTTTATTTCGTGTTTTTGTGTCAACAGATTATGTTGTTGGGTTGAGAATCCGATTAAAATCATTCATTCAGCCATCAGACTTGGACATCCAGGATTCGTTGACAGAGGTGAGACTGACTGCTAATCTTGACTACTTTCTACTCATTAAACTTTCAAACACATTATTTTACTCAATATCTACTTTGTTGTTGTTTTTATTTTCGATCTAGTACTTGAAACAACAGGGTTTGCCGCCAAACTTTTCACTGAAGATCCGCCCTTGAAACCAGTGGATGAAAGATAAGATTGATCGACTTTAATGGGTCTGCTATGCTAAAAACTAATCAACTTTTTATTATTAGAATTAATTTTACGGTCATTTCTTTCTTTTTTCACTTTACAATATACTATTAGCAATAAATACCTCCACTCATTTTGCTCTTTGGAATGGACTGGTAATAAAACAAAAAAAAAGCCAAATTGCCATCTCTCTAGATCAGGGGTGTCAAACGTACGGCCCGCGGGCCGGAAACGGCCCGCCAGGTGGTTCAGTCTGGCCCGCGGGATAAATCTGTATTACTGAAAAAAAATAAGAATACACTTATATAAAATCTGCAGTTCCTATATTGTCCGCTAGTGGCGCTGATTCACGTCTATCGCTTTACCCGCATTTTCTGTTGACCCTGGCACCCTCTTCAGTGAAATGTCTTTGTCAAAAAAGAGAAAAGTGGACACAGTGTCGGATTTTTCAAGAAAAATGGACCTCTTCCTACATGTTCATGGAGGTGAATCACAATCACTGTGATCAGTTTTTATGCATGATGCACTTAAATAAATGTTAAATAAAATGTTGTTGAAATTGCACATTACTTTTCTTAAAAACTCTTAGGTTGTTGATAATATATTTATTAAAAGGACAATTCATTGCATATAAAGATTTTTATAATTTACTTCTTCTCTGCACTAATACAAAGAAGTGGACTTATTGTTAGTTCTATGTCATTTTGGAATGAGTTTACTGGTCTGGCCCACTTGAGATGCGATTAAGTTGTATGCGGCCCCCAGACCAGAATGAGTTTGACACCCCTGCTCTAGATCTTTCTCTTTTCTCTGTCCCATTTTCTGGAACCTGATTTATCGGGAGCACTTGAAATGCAATTTCTTTGGCACAAATGCCTATTTAGGGGATTCACAACCTGTATAGCAAACCAATTATTCCATTGTTAGACCCTTTTAATTTTGAGTGTAGCCAACCAGGAAATGTCCTTCCTTAGCTACTGTAGACAGACAGGCTTTGGTACCTCCTACTTCCTGGTTCACCAGGTCTAAAGGCTGCACATAATGAACCAGGTGGCGCAATGTTTTCCTGTCTGTGTTGGACTCTGGCTTGTTAATCAATTGAGATGGTAGGTAGTTTTATGCTTAGTTTTGAGAAATAAAGTATCTGGCCTTCTGGTTTGTGCCCCAGACCCATCTCCTAATTTTGTTCCTTTTTTGTGTTTTTCAGTTCGATTGCCTTTTCTTGGTGTTGGTTTCCTTTAAACTAAAACTTCCCCCCTGACGGTAACTTGTCATTAAATTGTATTTGCTCCTCACATTCTTGTGTTTCGATGGTGTCTTCTCTTGCTGTACATATTTTGTTAATTGCATGCTTTAGATTTTGATTTACATTGTTTGCTGTGAGAGTGTTGAGTACCGGAGCCTGTGAGGGTCCCCCCCCCTCCGCTGCGGCCTAGTAACCAGTAGCATTCTATTTGTCTATTAAAACCCACACCTCGTTGTTTTTAACTTATTCTTGGAGTTGATGGGAATTTCTTTGTGTGATGTATTTTAAGCAAAATGTTTAAATAAATGTTGTACTCCGTGTGAATCCTTTGTCTCTGTCTGTTTTACTTCGTTCACCTGTGGGGCCGAGGTTGTGCAATAATTAGTCCTACGAGAAAATAACCCCACCCTGCAGTACTGGTGGTCACTTAGCTTCATATTAGCTTCATATGATTGTTTATTGCACAGCGTGATGAAGCTCTCTAGCAGTCCTTGTCTACAAGTAGTTTTTAAATTTAACATGTTTCTCATTGGAAATAATACAGTGAAATCCTACATGAGGACAGAGTGCTAACTTCCATTTCCCCCCAAATACACTGACTTTTAGTAAGTTTCTTGGTGGTACATATTTTAGCACACGTTCACAATACTGTATGTTCCTATCCATTCGGGTGAGGGAAAAAAAGAGTCTTGGAATGGTTGTGAAGTGATGAATGTGAAATACCTTTATTCAAGTAGAAACCAATAAGGAGACTCCAAGGCACTCTCTTTTAGAAAAATATAAAGCCTTTATTTATGGCTTAGTCATCATAAATGCGGCATACATTCATCAGGCATAGAATTTCCAAAACAGGAAGAGACCTTATAAGCTTTCAAAACCACCAATCAAAAAAACACAACCAATGATAAACCTCCATTTTGGTAGAGGAAGGTTCAGAGTTGTAGGATTATAGAAAGACCACTAGATGTCCTCCTTGGTCTTAAATAGAAATCCTTGGTGTTCACTTGATTCCATAGACCATGTGTTGAAGGTTACCTTCAAAACATGTACAGCACAAATACAAATAGAAATGGACCCAATTGAAAAATAAACAATATGGTTTTAGATAAAAACAGTGAGCTCCAGTTCTTCATTTATTCCTGGATAACTAGTAGCCCGCGCTTGATCAATCCAGAAACTCTCTGGATTAAGAGACTAAACTAATCCAGAATCTCTCTGGATTAGTTGTTTTTGTCTGTCGCCTTACCTTTATTCAAGTACTTCCTTTTTATAGCTCAGTCCATCACAAAAAAGATGTGTGTATATATGTTGTCTGACACCTGATCTATGTGTTACTCCTCCCTACGTGGTTGATGGTTAATAGCTAAAAAGACCCATAGGGAGTGGCAACGGCAAAACCCTGTAGGACTTTGCTTCACAACCGCAGTGCAAGTGTTTGCCTTTGCTGCTTCAGAGTTCTTGTTTCACATTCCGCAACAAGGTAAGACCACTACAAAGTAGCAGATGGGTATATGTTAATGTGGATTAAACAAAGGCAATCGATTTAAGGATGTTTCCGTTTTCTTTTTAAGGCAGATTGAATGGAATATAGGAGGATCCAGGGTTTGAAGCCATTTGTCTTTGTCCATTGTTCGATGAATTATGGGAGTGTGGAACTTTGAAACACTGTGAGGGCGGTGCGTGTTAGTCTTTGGTCTTTCAAGCTGTGTTTGAAGATAAATTGATGAGAGTTTGAGAGTTACTAAGTTATGTGACCACGCAGCTGGACTTTGGCCCTTGTGCGATGAGATTTCTAAAGTTAATGATAAAGAATTTACAATAGTTCAGACTGTGAAAAAATCAATTAAAGTCACTGCATCAAGTAACATCAGGACAAAGCGTTTGCAAGTATTTAGTGACCTTTGATGTTTCTCTTGACTTTTAAGAGGATTGTAAATCTCACCAAAGCCCTTTTCGTCTGCGGCTCATAATGTAAATAATTAATTTTGTATTCATATCGCTCAACAGATCTGACATCAGAGTGCATGGCCTCCCCCAGCGTTCTCCTGTCAGAAGTGCAGTTTAACTGCTGCATCTGTCTGGAAGTTTTTTTTGAGCCCGTCTCCATCCCATGCGGCCACAGCTTCTGCTTCACCTGTATTACGTCACACTGGGACCACAGCCACGCCGTCAGCTGTCCCAAATGTCAGACCGCCTTTGAGAGCCGCCCAGAGCTTTGTGAAAACTCCTTCGCCAGGGAAATGTCTCAGAGGATCCGAGCAAGAAGGCATAATGACGGGATGCCAATGCCAAGAAAATGTGTATTTTGTGATGTTTGCGTGGGAAAGCAAAGGGAGGCCCTGAAGTCCTGCCTAGTATGTCTTACCTCATATTGTGAGAGTCACTTGGAGCCCCATCTAAGAGTTGCCACCTTGAAGATGCACAAGCTGATAGAACCGGTGGCTATGCTGGAGAACCGCATGTGCAAAAGGCACCAAAGGCTTCTGGAGTTGTTCTGCAGAAGCGACCAGAGGTGTGTGTGCGTGCTCTGCACCGAGACCGACCACCGCTGTCATGACACCGTCCCAGTGGAGCGAGAAAGTAAGGAGAAGAAGGTGAGATCCTAAACTCCTGATCATTGCCTCTCACCTTGTCAAATATATTAGTGTTTGATTTATATTTGCTTTTTATTCATCTCCTTAATGTTTAGGCTCAGATGAAAAGGATTGAGGCTGATGTTTGGCAGATGATCCAGGAGAGAAGGCTGAAAGTGAAGGAGATCAGACACTCGGTGGAGCTCAGCAAAGTGAGTTGACATTAGATCATGGATCAAAAGCTGGAGTAAATGTCTATTTTTTCATTATTCAACATTTTCAGGAAAGCTCAAAGAGGGACGTAATTGAAAGCACGGAGGTCCTCTCCACTCTTTTTCGATCCTTGGAGAGACGTCAGGCCGAGCTGGTGGAGATGATCCGCAGGAAGCAGGAAGCGGCAGAACAGAGGGCAGAGAGGCTCATAACACACCTGGAGTTGGAAATCACTGAGTTAGAGAGGAAAAGGAGTGAGATGGAGCAGCTTTCTCACACTGAGGACCACCTCAATCTTCTGCAGGTAAAGAGTCGTCTTAAAGAAACATATTCAGTAGACATAAAAACAGAATCTAAAGAACATTCTAGATGATGTACCAACTGGAGGAAAGATGTTGCAGTCTTTTATCTTTATTTCCATCTCATCTTGTAAGTCTACTCTTCTTGTCTTTCTCTCACATTTGACTTGTCAGAGGTTTCCAGCTCTGAGCTGTCCTTTGTCTTACAAAGCCTGCACGGACATCATCGTCCATACAGACACATGTTTGGGGATTGTAAGAAAAGAGGTGGCCAGCATTGAACGGCAGCTTCAATCAGCTTTGAAAAAGCTTTCCAATCAAGGTCAAATTTGCAAAAATACTTTTTGTCAGCATCACTACATTCTGAGAGCAGTTTTTAACATCTGATCAATGAATGAACATTCGTTAATCTTGTATTCTTTAACTTACAGAGCACGAGAGGATCCAGCAGTATGCAGGTACAGTTAGATGGTTAAACAACGTTAATCTCAGTGTATGGTATGTGCTTCAGTGGTAAACTGTAAATGTGCTCGTACTGTAGGTGAGTTTGTTCTGCCTAATGCATGCTGCAGCGTGTTATGGTTGCTCTAGTGTCTAGTCTATTTTCATACGCTTCTCTTTTCTTTTCTGTGTATTAGTTTTGTGTATACGTTGTTGTCCGTTTGTCTATGAATTTTAATTACATTTCCGTTAGATGTTTTACTTTTGGCTGCCTTCTAAACCAAAAATTAGCCTCTCTGGCTCACTTACAGTTCAACTGTTGCTTAGTGTGCAGCGTTTAGGGCTGAAAGTAAACATGGTTCTCTACTTTTTTTGCATGCCAAAGGATATTAACAGATGATGCTATCTGGCCTGCAACTGAATATTTTTTGTACACCTTCTGAACACCGTAACTGGTGGGAACCAGTTAACCAGTTTGGAGAACGGGGATTATGAATTATTCCTGTCTCTCTCACAGTTGATGTTCATCTGGACCCAAAGACAGCCAACCCTTGGCTGGTTCTCTCACAGGATGGGAGACAGGTATGGGATGGAGATGTTGAACAGAACTTGGCAGACATCCCAGAGCGTTTTGACACGGCACCATGTGTCCTCGCCACCAGGGTAAATAAAGATGGGCCTTGTATGTGTTTTTCAGGGGTGGCTGGTGGAAAATAGTAGGGCAATTGAATCAATTTCAGCAAATATCCACGGTTGATTGAATGGAAAAAACAAGGTATCACCAACACATTACTACTTTGCAGTTAAATATAACGAAAGATGGAATATAATGAAGCACCGTGATGCTTTTATATGTAACTACAGTGCTGTGTCATGCAGACGACCTAAACAACCAGGTTCAAAGCATTACTTTATTAACAAGGTTGCAACATAAATGAGTCATGCTAACGGCACTTACATGATCTACGTTTCTCGGTCATGATCGTTTTTTCTTGTGAACGGGCGAATGCTACGTCACAATTTAAACATTGCCGCCCAATTGTGGGACCGAATGATCTCCTTTTCCTTTAGTAAAAGATGGTCCAGAGGTTCCTATGCTAAAGGGAAACATTGAAGCTCCTCCTATTGTGATGGCGGCCACTTACACCACTTCTGGGTCATTTCACTCAGTTAGGCTGGATTTGAATAGTCACATTCCCTAACACTGAAGTATGCCTCTCTTGTTGCGCAGGGTTTCACCACAGGGAGGCACTACTGGGAGGTAGAGGTGAGGAATAAAACAGCGTGGGACCTGGGAGTGGCCGGACAGTCAATCAACAGGAAGGGTGCGGTCACACTGAGTCCAGAGGACGGCTATTGGGCTATTTGCTTGAGGAAGGGCAGTGAGTACCTGGCGTGTGCAGGACAGGCAGAGCTCTTGAGTCTCTCCCAGAAGCCACAGGTTGTCGGGGTGTTTTTGGATTGCGAGGATGGCACGGTGTCCTTCTACGATGCAGATGCCAAGACACACATTTACTCCTATACCCAGTTTCAGTTCACTGAGGCCATGTTTCCCATTTTCAACCCAGATGTGTGTGACAGTGGCAGCAACGCATCACCACTCATCATCCAGCCGCTCAGTCGAATCAAGGGCAGGGATTTAGATGACATTACAATATGATGTAAAATGTCTAGTCAGTGTATGTTGATATGATTGTTCTGTTCACAACAATAACTTTCACAATACTGTTTCTGCGCCTCCTGCCAATAAACTAAATCGAAATGCTTCCTCTCCTCCTTCTCTTTGTTCTTCCGTTCACTTGTGCTCAGCACACATCCTCAGTCAACAAAGGCTAACCACAAAACCGACTTCAGATTGCACAGTTTGAAACAACTGCTAATCAGATTAGTACTGGGTTAGGATTAGTTTAGAGGCAGATGGAGCACTGAACCAGCCTCAGGATTTATTCTTTGGTAGAGGCATTATGCACACACAGAGTATACACACTTGCTGTGTGTCGCTGAACTAAATTCTTGCACGCAAACACACACAGCGATTGCTGTCGAAGTAAGAATTTAATGCTGGCAAGGTCCAAAAGAATTTAGGAACTAAGACATGCCTGTAAAGAGAGCGCTCAAAGGTTTAAGGGAAGGAGTGAGGGATGAAGAGGGATTAAAACGATAATTTAAGCGCAGGGCGGAGACACATGTTGAGAGCCTTTATGTTTCCCTTCACTGCGTACGGGAGCAAGGACACCCCTTAAATGTCTTTGGATGGCCGACAGACGAGGGTAAGCCAAACGTTATGTTGATGTCGGTTACCGTAGGAAGGAATTCCTCGCATTCATCACCATTTGCAGCTACACATTTAGGAATTGCCATATTTTGCTCACACATCAATTTAAAAGTAAGGGGATGAAAACTTTACTCAAGCTTGAGCTTGAGTGTTTTTTTTTAAGTATCTCAGCTGCTGTCAAATATATAAAGACCTTCCTTTCCTGCCTTTTTCCATTAACTGGGTTTGAGTTTATCTTTATTTTTGTTATAGAAAGCGCTAAGCTTTCTATGCCGGTGCTGAGCGGAGCGGTGTGAAGTCGACTTTGATGGATGAGACAGCCGGGGACCTCCCAGTCAGAGATGTGGGACTGATGAGGTCGGGACTGATGCCAACTGTTCCAGGTGTGTTTCCAGTCTTTTGTCAATAATATAAAGTATGTATTTAATTGTAAAAGTGAAGGTTGGGGTTGAGAGGATTCGTTGACTTAAGCCTCATTGAGTGCATTTGTATATCTTTGTGACTAAATCTGTATTTATTCTCCAGATACTCTACGTGATGTGAAGTCATGGAAGAAGCGTCATACCATGAAGTCAAAAGGTAGAACTTTAAGCATTTATCCTCTCGACTCTATATCTACTAACTTCACTATAAACATACAAAATGTTGATTTAAATTTTTTTAATTTTGGTTTCCTCCCTCTCTCGTACAGATCCTCAGCGCCTGTTTCGGTTTCCGAGAGAGCACCTGGAGGACATGTGTCTCACACTGCAAGAGGAAAACAGTGTGCTAAGACAACACACGCGCACACAGGAGACGAGACTACGCAGGTTATACGCACATTGACGCTGACTGTACCCAACGCAAGACAGTTTGGCAGAATTGGGTGCCCGTTTCACAGCAGCTGGATATTTCTGATCAACCATTTGCCAACGCATCCCTTGTCTCAGGATGTCTACCAGACTGATGCGTCTCCGTCAGCTCCATCCTGGATCCAATGGTGTAAAGGAGAGGGACATGGAGGACACAATACAGGAGCTGGAAGCCCGTGTGGCTTTGCTGGAGAGCCAAAAAGGCTTTCTGCAGAACAAACTCAGCCTGGCCAAGCAGCACATTATGGACCTCGGGGGACGCACGGCATATAAGTACAGTAAAGGTGTGCATGTTTTACCTGATCGTAAGCCACCGTAACTCTCTCTTCCTCGTCCGTCTGTGAACTTCCTCCCTGTCTACTTCTTCTTCTACTTGTCAGGGAAATGTCTGGAAGTGGAGGGTGGAGTCAGGAGGGCAGCCCAGACCGCCCCGCCCCGCTACGGCGCCACGTTGCAAGACACCAGGCCAGAAATGGAGAGATTGTACGTTTGGGACTGCCCATTACACTGAGAAGACATTTTCTGATCCAATCATCACCCTCCCTTTATTTTGCTACGGGACTCCTTCGCGCTCCTCTATCACAACATTATTCCCAGACACCCTCATAACTCTATGCTGACCACCCTCCGCCCTCCCAGCAGGTCCTGTGTAACCGAGCAGGTGAGGTCTGCAGAGCTGGAGCTGACTGCACAGGCACTCAGAGACACGCTGAGAGAGAAAGAGAAAGAGATGGAGGAAACTGTGAGAGACATAAGGAAGCAACAGGCCGACAGACACAGGTAGCTACAGCAGGCGTGCAAATACTAATGTAAAAACCAGTACATGAGAAAAACATTGCGCTGCTCATTCCACCACAAGACACATGTGAGTTAGCAGAATAAATCCTGTTGTTTTCTCCATTTCAGAAAAACTATTAGAGAGAATGTGGATTTGATCCGCCTTCAAAAGCAGCTTTCAGACAAGAGCACCGCTCTGAGAGTCACCCAGGAGAAGTTCAACAACCTGCAGGAGGTAGGATGTCTTAACTGTATATGCATATAGACCATTCCTTTCTTTTTTTGTAATTTAAGCGTTTCATGAATTCAGGTTCAGTACTTTTCGTACATGGCACTTGTCTTCAAAAGACAAAAATGTAAATGTATTTTTTTTTCTTCTTTCCTTCAAGGCATATGAGAACCAGTTCGAAGAGGTAAGTGCCCCGTTACACAGGAAGATTTATTATTAATACCTGTAGCAGTCTGAAACTTAACTCATATTCATTGTGTGTGTCATGTGTTCACCCCAGCGTCAGAGATCGCTGAGGGAAAGTCAGGGAGCTCTGCTGGAGAAAGTGGAGGAGTTGACTGAACATCTGATGCAGGAGAGACAGAAGGCGATGGCACTGGAAGGACAAGTTACTACTGTTACGCTGTCTCTACAGGCCGTGGACAAGGTACCGCATCCGTCACGTATACATCCCAATTTAAAGAGACTGGAGGCTTGATGCATCTGTTGTCAATTTGTAATAATAATAATAATAATGAGGAAAAATAATAAATATTGAATTACCTTTCTTTCAGCTACAGGACCGTATATCAGACCTGGAGGTAGAGAGGGATCAGATAAAAGAAAATTATGACAATCTAATAGAGAGGTGAGTATTCTAGGCCCTAAAAAAGATACTGTGGTTCACATTAACAAGGAGGTTTAAGACGTTATACCTCTGCTTCTATGAAAATGTGAAACTGCACATAAAAGACTAGTTTCCTTGCAGGAGCAACAGATTTTGATCCGGTTCAAGCCGATATGAAAATACAGTAGTCATAACAAATACCAATTACTTCTATACGTAATTTAGTGTTTCACCGTGTATGTTTAATTTCGCACTTTTCTTTCTTAGTACTTTTTCTGTGCAAAGCAATTGTGACGGCAAGGTGGAACAACATAGAGAAGTGAACCAGAGGAGGGAGGAACAGGGAGAACACACCGAGGTGGGCATCCAGAGACTCGAAGAAATGTTGCAAGTAGAGAGGAGGGAGAGAGGCAGGCTGGAGCAGGAGAAGGAGGAACTGAAAAGAGAAAAGGAGATATTGGAGGAGAAGAGGGAGCGAGAAAGAGGTAGGCGACTCAGCATGGTAGTATGGCTGCAGTACGGCAATGAGATGGAATAGTTGAGGAAGACATATTTTATTCAAATTGAAACAACTGAAGCCTTAACTCACTTTGTACCAAAAGCCAAAGAAGTCCTGTTCTTTCATTTAGACTTTTCTGTGACAACAACAGACAAGCAGGAGCATCTGGAACAGGAGGTTCTCCGGTACAGAAAGCAGATATCAACTCTACAGGACCAACTGGACTCAGTCACAAAGGTGACCGAGATGAATGACTCATATCATATCTCAGTTTCTTATTTATTTTCTCGGTTATATCCTATTTTTAGAACCCTTTTCACAATCTCCCTTTTCTTTTCCAGGAGTTTGACATGAGTGTTGAGGACCTCAGTGAAACTCTTATCCAGATCAAGGTTTGCTCATTTTTTAATGTCAGTATTTTTGCCAAAGTGGCTTGTAGTGAATTGCATTTTCTTTCCTTCCAACTAAAGGCATTTAGGATTCAGCAGGAGACCAGGGCGGGACTGGGTTTCCTCTGGTCTGATGGGAAGTTGGAGGATTTACCCCGTGAGCTGGTAAACATCCAGGCATCGCATGCTGAGACTGTGCTGGAATTACAGAAGACCAGAAATCTTCTACTGTTAGAACACCATATCAGTAAAGACCTTCAGGTAAACACACACACACAATGAACACATTTGTCAAACATGTGTAAATTACACAAAATTGTTTAACTGAACTGGTCTTTGCGCAAACTCTTGTTCCCAAGGAAGAGTTGAACACAGTCAACCAGAAGATGGGAAGAGAGATGGTAGAGAGCAAAATGAGGATCTCAGAGAAAGACAAACTCTTATCAAAAAGAGCTCTTCAGATCAAGGCTTTACAAGGTAAGAGCAACACTTGTTTCCATAATATTACTTGAGGCAAGATACCCCAATATAATGACCAATCAGTTTCATTAGTGCTGGGTATCATTGAGTCATTGACATGCAAGGGTTTTCAGTTTGTTGAGAAAAGGTACTAGAGTGTATAGTAGTAGTAGTTATAGCATCAGAATCTCAAGACATTTTATTGTTCTTCTTGTACTCTGAAGCTCAGTTAAAAGAGTTAGCATACAACCCAAGGAACTGCAAGAGGACCATTCCAATACAGTATACCTGGCCAGCTGCAGACCAGGAGGTGGAACAGACCATTGAGGAAGACATGTCTTTTTCTCAGCTGAGGGCTGGGGAATCACTGCTGGAGATCCATCTTAAGGTAAAAAAAAAACAACAACAAAAAACAGACCTTAAATCTGAGTTTTTAATGGAGCTAAAAACATTTTTTTGGCACATTAAGGCTGCCACTTTCACCCCGGAAGGGCTTCGTTCCATGGGCAGCATCCACCGTGAGGGCATTGTGACATTCTGCACCTACAGCCTCTTGGACTTTGAGGTGCACTCAACCCCTTTGGTGTCAGGGAGCCAACCTGAGTACGGCTTCACGTCGCGCTATGCTCTAACAGCCCGAGATCTGGGCAGGCTGGGAGGTCAGGGGTTAAGGGTCAGAATGGAGGTCCACCAGGCACTAGGGGGTGTCAGGTTTGTGACTCTTGGAAGTGGTCAGCTGTCTCTCGTGGGTGCTATGGAGAGGAGAGGGGAACGCGTTGGTGGACATGTCAATCTCACAGGTGAGACTTTTTTAAATTTCAGTGACATATCTACACCTTAAGCTAACGCTCTTCATTTATTTGATGATTCATTGTCTCATAATCTGTCTATCTGTGTCCGTCCAAGGCCCCGAGGGTGCAGTTGTTGGTCTTGTGGATTTCTGGGTGCGCTTATTTTATCCAGCAGAGCCCACAGACTCTGTAGCAGAGAGAGGAACTGACAGGATAACAGCAACTCAGAGGAGACCAGTGCACATGCCTCTTGGCTGGCACGATCCTGGTCATGAGGTAAAATGGGGTGATATTTTGGGTCTTACCTTTAAGAGTGCATTGCTATGGATGGTGTTTTCAGACTGATTTTTTAACATAACCTTTTAGTCCTTCACAGACTATTCTTTCTTCCAAAGAATAGTCCCAAAGACAATTGTTAAAAGCTGTGTTGTTTAGCGTCAGGACAATTCTGTTTGCAGGAGGTGTATGACTACGGTGGCGGGATCCCCAACGAGTTGGTGGTCATGCTAGAACGTTGTTTCAGCCTTAATGCTCGCTGGCCTGGACTTCTTCCCGATGCCTACCTGACATACAGGTTCTATGACCTGCCGCCTCACGTCTCTCAAACTGTCCAGTCCACCGCTGACCCGGTGTTCAGTGATTCTACCAGCTACCCACTGGCTGTAACAGCTGATGTATTGCACTACCTAAGGTATGATCAAATATGTATCGTTTGGGAAATATGTAAGGAATTCAGATAGTATTCACTTAGTTGTGCCACAGTTTTGGTACATTTCCAAGGCTTATTTATGTGTTGTTGATTTCTGCATATAAGATAACTACTAGATTAAATGTGTGTATATCGTAAGTGAAATATTGAGTCTATTTCTGCAAGAATATTCTAATATTAAATTCTGCTTTCCTCCAGGTCCAGCAGTTTGTGGGTATATGTGTTTGATGACAGCGATGACGAGATACCGCCAGCCTATCTGGCCAAGACCCCCATCCCACTGCGAGCCTTAGCTAGTGGCAGGGAGATCAGAGGTATGGGAGAGAGAAAAGGGACATTGTTGTTTTTCATTTCCTACTAGAGGAAGCTTTAGTTTCGATGTAAGTGAAAGCCAATGTGTTATATTTGCATAGATTCTGTATCAATACCTAACCTACCCAATCATCAGTGTTTTATCAGTTATGTCTCTTTGTCCGGCCAGGTGACTACGTTCTGAGGGATCCGTCTGGTGGACCTCGGGGCATGGTCAGGGTCTTGATTAAATGGAAGTACCCCTTCCAGCCATTGGTGGACAATGTGCTCGGTAGACAGGGAAGACCGGACATAGAAAGAACTGAGAGGGAGAAGAGGAGGAGAGAAGAGTCTGAATCATCACAGAGGCCTATAGCCAGGCCCAGAGTGAAGGTGATATTATTTCTTCCAATGAGGCAAAAGGACTCCTAATGCTCAGTAGAACGGATTTGATTTAAAGTGATAAAAAGCAGTGTCACACTTAACCCTCTTTCAAAGTAAATGTACCACTAAGGAGTGTTTAACTCGCTGACGTCATGTTGAATCACTGTTTAAAGTGATCAAAGATCAATGTGTAAATGCCTGTTCTTCTGTGGCTTGACCGCAGACTCAGCTACTTGAGCCAAGTGAAACCAAAGCAGTACAGAAGGAAGCTGACGCGTTGGTAAGGTTTTAATCACAAACAAAATTTGCAAATGTAGAGCTGAGCCGTTGTTTTCATTACCATGTAGGCATAGAAACTGTTGTATATTCCCTCCGTTTTACAGCCGCGACCTCCAGCTACGAAAAAGAAAAGCTCACAGAACTTACTACCAGAGAAACCCACCATGGTGAAACCCAAAAAGAGATCGAGCAAGAGGTCCCCCAACACACTCAACCTTGCACCTGAGAATAGTGTGACTACACCCTCTCGTTTCCAAAGAAGAGAGTAAGTTATCATCATGTTACTCGAGAACTAGATGAGCTTGGAATTTTGGAGATTTAGGATTTGAGTTCTACAAAAAGGGAAAGGTTTTACAGACATCCATCACACAATTTTGATCACTAGACCTAATTGCTAGAAATCTGTGGTTTTCTGAGATTTTTTAAATTAGATTATAGAGCCTTTGTATTTGTAGTATTATAATGATTTTTACTTTTAATTAAATTATTGTATTTAATGGTTTTATTTTGATACATTTTTAGATCTTCCCCCACTACAATGTTGAGGACAAGCTCTCCCGGCAATGGCAGTATTCAGGTAGGAGCTCATTCAAGAAAGAAGCCTTCAAACAATCCCTGGTAATAAATGTTTATACAATGATGTGGAATAAAAAAGGTATGTGATTGGAATTGAAAGAGACTGGCTGGTGAATGTTTTTTTTTTTAGGAACTTCCCTCTGTGGATCAGGTGTCAATGGATGAAGAAGAGGAGAAAGAAGAAAGGAGTGAGAGTGGTAACTGTTGATATAGGTCTACATTATTTTGCAGTAATTTAAATCTTTACTTTTTATTTGCAAGAAAAATCATTAGGAAGCCATTTGACCGTAAAACCTTTGCTAAACATGCATATTTTATTTTGAAATGTACCTTAAATACATAAACTGTAGGCTGACAGGAATTTAGTTTTCAGCCCAGCCAGTCTAATTGAAAACATAATGGGGTAAATTCTCTTTTTTTGTCTAACCAGCTGCTACAGGGGACAGGGAAGCCCAAGAGTCTTTAGAATCAAGTTCCTCACAAAGCGACATTATCGTTATTCCACCAAAACGGAAAATGAGGAAGGTACAAACAAAGTTACTGTATGAGTGAGAGCAAATGTTTGAATGAAAGACAAAGAAACTGGGCCATTACTTTATTATTGATATATGACATAAATAGCTGATTTATGTTTCAGGGTGATAAGCTGAGGGTCGAGATTCTGTCTCTGTCTTTTGAGCCGTCCTCACGCGTGACACTGAACAAGTCGGTGCAGCGAGTTTATGTGGAATACCGGCTGCTGGGCGTCCCGATAGAGACGACGGAGACACCCATGTCCCTCCGCAAACCCACAAAGGGAGAGGAGATTCACTACAACTTCACGCGAGGTGGGTGGTCTTCGACTGTAGTTGTCTGTAGGAAGTTGTGACTGTTTTATAATTTCCAAGTGCTCTTGCTTGTCTCCCTCAGTGATATATGTGGATGGTTCACAGTCAGCTCCACTCAGACAGTATCTATACACCATGTTGGAGGGCACCGACCCCAATCAGGGCAGGTAGTGTCTTTTGTGTCACCATCCCAAAATATGAAATGTATGAATGAAATATATTTATTTTTGCTGCAATTTATGGATGTGTCAAGGTCCAAAATTAAAGTTTCTATGTGTGTATGTCATGGCAAGGTTAAAGTTCACAGTGGTCAGTGAGCCAATGGACGACGATGATGAGGAGTGTGTGGACGTTGGACATGCTTTTCTGGACCTGCAGGAGCTGCTGCTCACTGGAAATGATGTCAGCGAGCAACAAATTGATGGTGGGTGTTGTATTTGTGTCACACATTTGATACCATTTGTAAGGACAATGAATACATCACAATTGGCCTGTCCCTGTTTCCCTTCAGTGGTGAGTGTGGATGAAGACAAGGAGGTGATAGGAAATCTGAAAGTGTCTCTGGAAGCAGCTAAAGCTCTGTCAGGGATTTACCAGGAGTTCCACAAAAGAAGCGAGATGAAGAAAGATGACACAGATGAAGAGGATGCGGCAGAAAAGGAAATAAAGGAGCAAGCAGAAGAGACAACAAAAGATAAAATACAGATATATTGTGATGATGATAGTGACTTCTGAAAGCAATTAGTAGGAGATTAACAGATGGGTTGTGTTGTGTAGGAAAGAGTTTAATTTCACTGTCCGCAGCCTCTTGTGCGACTGTTCTCAAGCAAATTCAATAAAGAGGCCATTTTTAGAGGCCAATAATGGTGTTCTTTGAAGTTTATTCATGGTTTTTAATTCTCCAAATGTATCCAGTACAGCTTATGTAGCTGATTGACAGCGCCATCTTAATAAACATTTTACAGCTTACAGTTGTTTCTCAATTACAGTAATTTCTAAGTCTTACAATTTTAAAATCTATTTTGTTCTCCAATCCTAATATTCAGGGTAACACACTAGTAATTTTAACCTTCATTAAAGAGACAACTTCTAGCAAAGGCAGAAACTTCCAATTTGCCGATAGTCCTCGAATGCGTCTTCAAATTGGAGAAACCTGTGCCCAACTTACATTAACGGCAGTGTGGAGTACGTTAGTGATTTAAAACGTTTAAAGCGAAGACACATATTGTACACAACTACTTACATTTCCAGTTTTTGAACAACTGACGTTGCTAAAACGTGTAGTTGTCAAACAATAAAAAATGAGACCCGGGTAAGATAACGTTAATCAGTTGAAGAACCCATTGCTTATTGGTCGGATTTGGCTCGAGGAACTAAAGGCGAAGCTAAAACCGCTGTCTTTAGCTAACGTTAATGAGTTAATTAGCTTAAATCTAGTTAATGTTAGCTTCAACTGTAAAATAAGGCTACGCCTACAATTTGCGCCTCAATTCAAAAATGGTAAGTACGGTTATGTTGTTTCATTTTTATATGTATTTTTTTTACGAGTATATAACTTTAATGCTAATTTGACTACGAGCTAAGGTCAATAATTAACGTTAGCAAGCGTTACTCAATGATTAGCTGTATAATCGTTACAAATGACTAAGAAGTTCTGTTACATGATTAAACAAAAACTGCACGTGTAAAAAAAAAAATGTTTAATGAGTTTAACTTTAAACTTCAGATCACCCTGTGACTTTCACAGTGTTTCATTGAAAACCACACACATTTTCTGTTTTGTTTTGAATTAAAAGGAGATCACGAAGTGTGTCAGCCATCAGCAGGCCAGCTTGTTGCTGCACAACAAGTTTGTTGTGGTGCTGGGGGACTCCAGTAAGTCACCGAAGTTCTCGTTCTAAAAAAAAAAAGAAAAACATTGGGAAGTAATTACGTTTTTACGTGTTTTAGTTAATCCTCTCCGTGTTTCACCCGTAGTTCAGAGGTCCGTATACAAGGACCTTGTTCTGCTATTGCAGAAGGAAAAGTTTCTCTCCACAAAGCAGCTGAAGAGCAAGGCAAGTGATACTGTTAAAAAGAAGATGAGAGTTCAACGGTTGTGTTTAAAGTGTCAATCCTGTAGATTTCCGCCCAGGTCTACTTACAATGTCCATGAGTGAAAACCGGAATGGTGTTTAGCTATCTGAAAATTCCTCGAACCAAACACAATAATCTATAACATGCTTTGTTATATTTTTTTTAATTACCCACACATTTTTTTTCTTCACGGGACCCCGTTCGTATTAAGATTGTAGTACTTTCACCAGTCAATCCCAATTATTTGACCTCCTGCCATTAATAGACACTTTAACGATTATTTAAATGAGCATCTGTGACACTGCCATTATAGGCTGTTGTGCTGAATTTTTTTTTTTAGTGGGTTCCAGGGCGTACTTAAAAAAAAGAAATGCTGGTAGCTCGTGTATTGCTCATTTTTTCTTGTTATGCTGGCACTTGTGTTTTTCTCTTTCAGGGTGAGGCGTGTTTCGAACAGGACTGCCTGGTGGAAGGTGGTTCGTTTGAAAGGATGCATAATGGCACCGCGTACCGGGAGGTTCGCCAGTTCCGGTCCGCCCACCATTTAGTCAGGTTCTACTTCGTCACGCGCGTCTACTCTTCCTACATGCAAAGCTTCTTTGAGGACTTGCACAATGGCTTGAAACCGGATGTAATCATCTCCAACTCCTGTGTTTGGGATATTTCCAGGTGGGTAGTAGAATAATTAGTGATACTTGTAGAGGTAAGTACCTTGGTGATCTGTTCTGTTAACATCCGGTTATTCCAGTGCGACGGTGTTGTAATTTTAAAGTGCTTAGATGGGTTGTTTGTCGGACTCCTCTATACCTGTTCATGCACATCAATCTCGACAAGATAAAAGCGCAGTGAATTAAGAAATTGTGCCTTCTCTATATATATCTCGATTAGTTCATTCAGTAATTTAATTGTAGCCTCTTTTGTTTGGTTTCAGATACAATTCCAGTTGGCTTGAAAACTACAAGGAAAACCTACACACGTTCTTTGCTGAGCTCAAAAGGAATGTGCCTCAGGAAACACTGCTTATATGGAATCTCACCATGCCCTTAGGAAAGGGTATTAAAGGCGGCTTCCTGGTGCCAGAGGTACAACATCGGCAAACAGCTGGGAATTTGATCTTGTAGAGTCAACTTTGTGCCTGTAAAAATGTAATTTTACATTACACTTTACTGTGAGTTAATGGGTGGACAAAGTGAACCTAATTACAATTTTAATATATTTGATTTGTCTCCATTCACAGCCAAAGTAAAAGTTTTACTTTTATATTGAGTTAATACATTCATCAAAAACTACAGCAGAGTTTTATGATTTGAATAGCTGCCGGAGGAGGTCAAACTATTCAATAAAGTGAATTGCGTCACCGTCTGTTAGACTATAGCAATGTGTAATGGTAGTTTATTTTGCCCTCACTGTCTGATGGAGGATAGGAAGCCTTTTCCTTGACTGACTGCTTTTCTGGCATCAAATCGTTGTCCTCTTCTTCCTCCCTCGTCTCAGATTGAGCACAAGGCTTCTCACCTGCGATATGATGTGATTGAAGCCAACTTCTACAGTGGGACTCTGGCTGATGCCTATGGGATGGATGTGGTGGACCTCCACTTCCAGTTCCGCTTTTCCCTGCAACATCGCACCAGCGACGGGGTCCACTGGAATGCCATCGCCCACCGCAAGATAACCTCTCTGTTGTTGGCACACTCTGCACAGGCCTGGGGTGTTGCTATGCCACTGGCTGCTGTGGGTGAGGAGGAATATAAAGGATGTGGTTTCCGTTCGAATTCACTTGTCTTTACTTTGAATATATTCTTTACAAATGTAATCGGGTTGAAATCTTCTTTCTCTTAGAGAACACTGAGGTTCCTGCTCAGTGGCCAGCCAATGAAAATTCCACGCCTACAGGTGAGACAGCTGATGTGATGCCTATTTGGATTATTTCTATTGCATTTCTTATATTATTTTTTTAATTTTGTAAAATTATTACTTTTGAGCTGTTTAGTTATAATTATAGACCTTGGGTAACAAAAGATCAGTGTTTTTTTCAACAAATTGAAGTAAGTTTTATACTTTTGGTGAACGGTGGGTGTTTTGGTATTCCCTGTTCAATTGCTGGTGATCTTTTTATTTTGTAATTTAAATTGAACAGATTAAGTAGTATATACTATTGGAACAAAAATTCAGCTTTCTGAAATGTGCGGCACCCTGTAAACATGTTGGTAGAAATACAGTTTAGAGACCTGAATGTCTGTTTAAAACAAAGCCCTTCTCTCAACTTAAATGATGGCATGGTGTCCATCTCTAACGCAAGCCCAACCCCCATTGTCACCCTTTCACAGAGCGACACCCATCAAGGAGAAGCTATTTCTTACCCAACCCGGCGCCACCCCTCGTCAGAAATGGTAAGATCTTTGGATTTGTGGGTCGTCCCATCTGGTTGTTCTTAAAATGTTGTGTATGTCCTGCAGGGTTCGACGACAGGCACCATCAGAACGTGATGAGGAGGCAACGTGTCAGACTCCACTATGTTCCGTACATTCACCCGAAATATCGTTATTAGGCCATCTCGAGGCAGAGAGGTCTTACAAGGGTCAGAGATGTTAGAGTTCCACTCAATTTTTACCAAATTTTTGAAGTCTGTACTTATTAAAGTTGATGTTTAGATCATTTTGAGGACTGTTTGACTTGTTTTAATACTAATTGCTTCCAGTGCTTAATGAGCCTTATGCTCAGAAATAGCGCAATCTATTTTGCCTTTTTTTTATTTTTTTTTATATGCACATTCAAATCAGGACAACAGCTTTGTTATTCTAATGTTGAATGGAATGTTTAAAAAGGATTACCTTGGTATGACTGAATAGAGCTACCTACAGCTTAATATGTATACCTGTGATCTGGCAAGAGACTCTACTCAAATACAGTTTTCTTGCTTTTATTGTCTGAATTATTACAAATGGAAAAAAAAGGTGCAAGTAAAGTGGCATTGCTAACTTCTACTCAAACTTTTTCAATGAAACATATCAATGTAAAGTCACTCCTTTATTAGTGCTATAGTCCTTACTTTAGAGCTGACTTCCTGAGAACAGTAAAAGAAATGAGACAAAACTAGTGAGAATGGACCAACTCTGCGCCATGATGCCATGCTTAGACCATGAGGAGACGGTGCACTTTCTGCAGCTGCTGCTGTGACAGGACGAGGCGGTGAACTTGTTCTTGTCCACGGGTACATGGAATGGCAACACGTCCTACGAACACCGTCCCTCCCTGCTTCTCTTCCTTAGCCTAGGAAACGACACACATATGTATATTTTACATGTGTCTGTTCTGGGAGTATTAATTGGAACTGATTGTATGGTTTTTACCTTGACAAAACAGGACGCCGGGAAGGTGGCGAAGTCAGAGGAAGCCTTGGCCCCAGACTGACTTGAGACCACATGTTCAGCCACTTCTCCCTAAACAGAAAAATCCAAATGTTACGTTTCGTATTGCTGTCAGAATGGGCTCAGCGACATGGGGAGGGGAACAGAATGTGATTCGGAAGTCGTCACCTTCAGTTTGTCCAGAGCATCGCTGAGGTACTGCAGTCGAGCCGTCTGCTCCAGCAGCTGGGCACCGGCGCTGACTGGAGGTTCAACAGCAACGACAGAAAATGAGTCAAACCAGCAGCAAGAGCGCACACGTGCAGGAGAACGGCTAAAAATCACACACCTGCCGTCTTTCCTGTGATGTCCACCACTTTAACCTCTGAACTCAGCTTGAGCAGGGTGGCCAGCAGTTGGTCGGTCCTTCGATAGATGCCCGAGTTCAGTCCATCTGGTTGCATGGAACCTTCTTGGGGAGCTTTTGGCAGTTTGGGAGGGCAGAGCGGAGGCAGGGAGGCCAGCTGGGCTCTCATCTTCTCCGACTGTAAGCAAGATATACTTCTAATCAATAATGCCAAAGTTTATACACACCCGGAATAAAACCACAACAATACTAACTCCAACACCATGTACCTTGAGTCTGTTGTTTTCATTCTTAAGGTGTTTAATGCCCAATCGCTGGGCTTCAACCTGCTGCCTCAGAAGAGGAGAGTCCACAACCTGCAACGGTCCAGTCAGGGACGGAGGCACGCCTGCTGAGGAGAGGAAAAGAGAATGGTGAGAGACCTGCAATTGATAACAGAATTTGCACTTTTTTTTCCTGAAACAAGACTATTTTTGTAACTCCCAAAATCAGATTGGTTTGTGTGCTCAGAATACAGTATTTAGTGATTATACACTACTACAATTAATCAAAACATGCCTCATTATTAGCCGTAGTTGTAGAAGCTCAGTTACAACTTATCTCCCAAGGGTTGAATGTCAAAGCCACCACACTTTTAATCAAACAAAATGGCAACATTTTAATGTTTTCAAAAAGTGAACATAGCCACACAGTAATTTACCTCCTGCAGATCCTTGAACAATAGAGGCGATTCCAGAGGCAGTTGGGGCTCTCAGGCCTTCGATTGTCATCTTTGATTGGTTATTAATGCGTTGTTTCAGCTCTCCCTTCTCCGCCTCCAGCTGGTCAATATCAGCTTGCAGGGCATCCATTGTCTCCTCAAACTCCCTGATGAGCAAAGGACGGTGAGTCAGTGGGAAGACGTACGTCTGCAGTGTGCTCTTTTTAGAAAAACAGCCCTTACTTCTCTTTCTTCTTTAGCAGGGCGAGGTTCTCGTCCAGTTTAGTCTGAATCTTCTCCACCCGCTCATCTGCGTCCTTGGTGGAGTTGTCCAGCTTCTTCTCCAGCAGGCTCAAACGGACGCTGGCCTCACTTAGCTCCTCACCCTGGGAAGGGGTGAGATACCCCAGTTATGCCAGTTTTCTAACTGGCAGACTTACGTAGAACTGAGAGGTTGAATGAATTTTGCTCGGGTGTATCACCTTGATCTTCAGGGCCTTCTTGAGCTCCTTGCTGGCTGTCTCTCTATCTTGTAGTTTAACTCCCAGACCCTCTGCGTCGGTCATCTCGGCCCTGACGGTGGACGCTCTGATCTCCACTGGATGAGTCTGTGGATATCAAATAGTTGGAATCAGGAACAGGGAAGCCGTGCTGAACGGCAGAGATAGGTTTTTTTAAAGTCTTAACATTCAGAAGGCTCCCTGGCCTACCTTGGCCGGGGTTTTGTCAGCATCGTACTCTCCTTCCTGCATGGCTGTGGCCATCTTGTTCATAGTAATGATGATGGCGCTGCAGGACTCACGCAGACATTCTGGGCCATTTAGGCCTTGAGAACCATACACCTTGCAGAAAAGAGTGAAGATTTAGATAATACAATAACGGCTTCAACCTAAAGTCAACCACCTATGTCTGCTTGTCAGATGCAATACTTAAATTCAGCACAAAACGGAAAGGGACTTGTGAGAGAGAACTCGTCTTGTGGTTTTCCGCAGAACTGAAGGTATAATCAATTATATAGTATACCTCCGCCGACTGAAAAGTATTTCAGTTCTAATAATCCTTCAACAAATACCAAGGAAACTAAATTGAGACTGCATGGTCCGCTTATAGTTTACCTGCTCCACAACCTTGCAGGCAATATCCTCCAGCTTGAGAGCGTTGAGCCCCTCCTGCTCTGCCAGAGGGGCGATCATCTGAGCTCCAGCTGCAGCCACTTCCTGCAGCACAGCCACCACACGGGTCTGCTGGCGCCTGCACTCCGTCAGTAACTCTGACACCTTCCACAGGAGACAAGATACTCAAATACATGCTGTAGATGAACCCATTTCTGCCTGTGCTTTATTAGGTCAATGGGAATTAGGCAGTGTTTTGAAAAAGCATGTTATATCCTAGTGTAGATTGCAGAAGGAAGGACCCCACTCCTCTAGTTTCCCACAGCCTTTTCTGTGGGTGTTAACTTGCTTGTCTACACTGCAAGTTGGCTTCTGTAGTCCTTACCTGTGGTCCATAATTGAGAGCAGCAGGTACTCCAGCTACATCCATTCCAGGCATGCGACGGCGGATCTTCTTACAGAACTGTTTGATGTCGGAGCAGGAAGTGTCCAGGTCCTTCAGGAGGACGGCGAAGCCGGAGCTCTCCTGACCTGCCGCCATAAAGGCCCGCAGACGAGAGACCTCCACCCCCATGCAGTCCAGCACACCCTGGGTAAACTAGTCGAGAGACCGTATTGTTATGCACCGATTTCTGGTTTACTTCGTTCCTCATAGGGATAATATTCTTAAGAGGGAGGGGGAGGTAATTACAAAGAAGAAGTACCTTAATGTGGTCAGCCAGCTGCACTGTGCAGTCTTCGGTGTGATCTGCCAGATGTACGCTGTATAGTTGCTGGAAGACAAAATAAGTCATATTTAGTATCTGATTTTTTAAAAGACAGGTAGCACCCATATACAAGGACATAGTAGTTTAGCATATATTCTTATGACTGTTACACTAATGGTCAGCAGGCTCACTTAAAACCATCACAATAGTTTTGATTACTAACCATGATAAATGACCAATAAAATGAATTGATAAGAAATTGGATTGTTTAGAAGAATGATACACAACCCTGGTAAGGTCTAAAATATATAGAGAAATACACTTACCTGATAATACTTGATGGCCTTAGTCAGAGGCTCCACCTGAACCGTCTCATCTAGCTGATCTTTATGCAGCAGGTCGATCAAATAATCCAGAGAGCGCTCATGAAAGTTCATTTCAGAGTAGAGCGTACCCATGCGCTTGAAAACCTCCACGCTGCAGGTATTCAGAGCCCTAGAAAAATAAAAAGAGCGCAATGTTGTAACTGAATCAGCTCTGCTAGATCACAGTCAATGATGCCTTTACTTCCGGCCACATGGACCCAAACATTGAAGTTCTCTGATAATATATTTTGTCTATATCTGCTAAATTTGTGATGTAGATGCAGTGCTTACTGTTCATATTTGTGCAGAGTGGCCTGCAGCAGGCTGAGGGAGTACACCAGTCCTGAAGCAAAACTGCGTTGCTCTCCTGCAGGTCCTCGTAGGCCCGTTCCCAGGGCAAAGTTCCCATTCAGGTCAAACTTCTCTTGGGCCTGTTTACTGATCAGCTCAGCCTACAAGGCAAAGGACACACACGCATTCATTTTGAGAAACAAAATAGCAAGTAGTAATTACAGTGATCGGGCTGCCACTACATACTTTGCAGATGAGCCTGGGGATGAGCAGAAGGACCAGAATGCAGTCGTGATCTCCACCATGACGGAGGAAGGAGTCCGGCATAAAGGAGGTGAGGAGGGACACCTGTCGGTTTGACTGGGCCACTTCCATTTTCCTCAGCTCCATCTCAATGGCCTACAAAACACAGATAAGTAAATGCCGTTTACAGTGTACGCCTGGTAGACTCATCATCCCTGGCACAATAAGACATGAAGGTCTCCTACCTTGGCATAGGCCTTGGTCTCTGCAAACTTAATCTTGAAGTCAAATAACTCAGCAGGCGGCTGCTGAACTTCAGCATTCATATTCTGCTGACTGATCAGCTCTCTGTTGGCCTCCTGACAAACGGATGAAAAGCACATACAGTGTCAGGGCCTCCTCGTTCGGGGCATACAGAACCTTCACCGTGCGTGTGCCCTCGTGCCCCTTCCCTCCACCCACCTGTAGGCTGGCGGTGAGTTCTCTGTATTTGTTGATGGTCTGCTGGTAATCAGCTACAGTCTCCTGGGCAGCCTCCACCTTTTTTTCAGCCTCTCTGACCTTGGCTCCACTCAGATCCACCTGCTCCCTCAGCTCCATTTCCGTCTCCCGGCCGTTCTCCTGGAGCTCATCGTTCATCTCGTTGATGGCCTCCTACAGTTTCAGAAATACGTCGTCAGTCAAACTGTTGTAGTTGTTAGGAAATGGAAGCATCAGTGGTTTTAAAAGTGAAAAAAGGAACCGAGATTGATGTTGTACAGACCAAATCAGTGACTGTTTCTCTCAGCTCTCTGACTTTCTCCTCCAGGTCAAGGTTCCTCTCTGTCAAGCTCTCCACCATCTCCTCTGACCCCAGAGCAGCATCCACCTGTTACAGACACATTTGTATAGTGAAACTGAGATGGGGAACAAGCAGGAATATTAAAAGCTACTTTTAAAAATGTGCCTAAGCCATTCTCTAAATAACCCCAACAAAGCAGCATCAGAAACTCGTAAAACATTTCCTTCCTCCTGCGTCTCGCTGACCTTACCTGCTCCTTGAGTTCATCGATAGTAGCCTCTGCTTGCTTGACCTCCCCCTGCAGTTTCTCCTTCTGAGTCCTCAGAGTCTCAAGCTCAGTGTTCTTCTTCTCCATCTGTTTTTGCAGCTTCACATGCTCCTGCTTCTCTGAAGTCGACAGGTCACGCATCCTGAAGGGCAAAAGGAAATTCTAAACACATATCGTTCGTTCCTAGACAGTCTTCAATCAGCGGTTTTAGAAATAAAAAAGTACTCAAAAACAGCTTTTTAGACAGACCGAACCAAGGCCTCCTTTAGTCTGCCATTCTGCTCCTCCAGCTGTTTGACATGGTAACTTGAGGCAGCTCCATCTGAGCCTGCAGGAGGGGATGAATAAGAAACGACAACACGGTGAGGAAATGCATGAAGAAAAGGGAGAAAACCGGAGATTAGTGAGCCGAGGACAAACCTTTCTCTGAAATCTCATGTCTCAGTATCTCCAGGTCCATTGAGAGCTCCTCCACTTTCTCTTTCAGCGAGTCCACTTCCACTTGCAGTGACTCTGCCCGCTCTTCGGCCATCTCTTTGTCCAGTGTGGCCATCTCTATGGCGTCTGCCGTGTCCGCCATCTCCTCCATGTAGTGGTCCTTGGACTCGTGTGCATCACGGGCTTCCTGGAAGTAGAAGGTAAAAAATAAAACTCCAATATAAAAAATAAAACTCCGATTCTTTTTTTTATATATATATATATATATATAAATATATATACACACACGATAATATATTGTTGTACCTTCTTGGCCTCTTTGAGCTGTTTCTGCAGCTCTGCCTGCTGCTCCTGCATTTTGGTCTTCCACTCTTGAAGCTGCTCCAGCTGGATCTTGTGTTTCTCGAGCTCTTTCAGCTTGGCTTTGTCCTCTGTCCGCTTCATCTTCAGCGTCTCCAGCTTCTCCTCCAGGTCTTTGACCTGAGCTCGCATAGATTCCTCCTCCTAAGGAAGGATGGGTGGAAGGCAGAAGCGGAGAGGAGGGTTTAAATGTGCTGCAGTCATAGGATTTAAGTTTATTATTTAAGAAGATTATCTGATTTATCTTAAGGTAGTAAAGAAACGTAGAAAGATTAATGAAGTCCCACCACCAAACAGTTCATATGATAACAAATGTAACTTTAGCTGAACCAAATTTATTTCCTTCATCAATTGACTTTAACCCTTTTCCTCACCGCCTAAACAAGAACCTGACATTAGAGAGCAGGTTAATGCATTCCCTCCACACACTGGTGCTTTTTATTTTGTGTGCCGGCTGAGCCATGCATTATCACCACATAATTCACTGTAGAAATATTACATAAAAGAAGTATTGAGAAGGAGGGCCGAGGGTCATTCTTCCCTCTGATGAGTTTGTTAGTAAACTCGTGCCAGGCATCACCAGCATGCATGTAGCCATTAGAAAACTCTACCTGTTTGGAACCGCCAGGTTCCCCCTGGTCAGACAGTAAAAACATGGATGAAGTCGGAAAAAAAAGAAAATGATGGAAGAATATAAACAAGATGATGGACATACTGGCTAAAACATTACATGTTGATAGTCACAAATTCCACATAAAAAAAATATATATATGAGATATACCTTGCTATTATTGAACCTCATGGCCATATTTATTTTTAAGTGATGCTGACGCTAAAATGGCCTCTAGTTGTCAGTGACCCACCTTGCTTGGAGTAGCCGGGGCCGCCATTGCTGCAGGCGACCCGCTGGGCTGAGGCGTGACAGGAGCCCCCAGTGCAGCCTGGTGGCCTGCTTCACTGACATCGCCAGACAGAGAGGACGCCAGGCTCTCACGAGAGGCCTGTTGACCAAGGGAGGTACAAGAGGAGGGATGCAATGGAGAAAGAAGGATAAGATAGCGTTAGGTATTCCGAGCTTCTTCCCCACACAGCTTTAAAAAACCCAGCAGTTATCGAACAATTCGAGTCACATGCAGTGCCGACGGATTCGTCTTTTAGCTTATGTGCTTTAATATAACCGTCCCGACGTTGTGGATCGCCCACGTGTCCCAAGACCAAACAGTTCACCTCCCAGTGTCCCACACCAGTGCTCTTTTTCAAGTTCACAGACACCACTTGAGTTCATGTATCTGCGCCGGTGTACCGAAGGACAACAAGTCACCAGTTTGCAGTGAGACACCACATCACCATTCCCAGTGAAGTTTGAGTTGTACCCGGATATGGCTGAGCCTACCATGAGGCTGGAGCGGCCGGTGGGACGCATCAAGAGGGAGGGGAGGGAGGTGGCAGGTGTGAGACGACTTGCGGGGGTCCACTGACACATAAAGACTGTTAGGACTCTCAGGAGGGATTTTAAACTCAGCTGCCCAAAACCGACTGAAATATTGTGGCAACTTGTGGCCAAACACATTAGATACATATAATACTGTGTTATAAAATGTGTACATGTGCAGAGAAGTACTACCACCCTTATAAGATATATACAACAACATTGTCAATTACATTCTGGCAACGATTTCTTCAGGGAATTACCCTATAACCTGATACTGATTCTGCAGCCATGACGTGTCCCGTATATAATACATAAACATATCTAGTTAGAAATCTTGATATTACTGATCAAACTAATATAATACCATTTGTCTTCTCTACTACAGTTTAACAACAGGGATGCAGTTATCCTACAAAGAAAGATTGAAAGATGTTAAGTATTTGAAGCTGTGCTCCTGATCTAACTTGTCTAAAAAGTTGGAACAATTAACCAACGTTTTAGGGAATCAACTGCAGTTTCAAATCACTGTGTTTTCCTCCCGTTTCCACTGCAGACGAGCTCACCTTGCCGGAGCGGCGGGTAGAGGACTTGAGGGAGGGAGGTAAGTGGCAGAGGGAGAGATGGGACACACACACGCACGCACACACACGGATATTTGCACACACATCCAGTGATGAAGCAAGATAAGAGGTTAGCAGTATAATAAGCACACCCACGGTTAGTTCCCATCCACTGATCATAGCTTTACATGCACCATTTTAAAGAATTTTTGTTTTTCTGTAACTTCAGCTGTATAAGCAGAAGAAAATAAAATGTGGCATCATGCAATGGTGTTAATAATTTGGCAAAAAAGCACTGGCCAAAAGCAAAGACAAAGTCATTATGGCATTAAAACAGTCTTAGTTTTACTTCTAAAATGTGAGGATTCCTTCACCAACAGCCCAACATTTCCCAACAGCAAAAGAAGTATTAATATCCAATGCAAGCAACAACACGTGAAAATAAATACAAAAGATGGAGTTGCCATGTAACTGATTAAAAACAATCAAAGCAAAAGCAAAAATGTATTGCATTATTTCTACCTTCTTAACGTTCGCAGGTGTCTGTAAAAAGTATTCAGAAAAACAAATATATGTCAAACTAGGGGCTTAGAGGCAAAACACTGAAACATGTTTATATTTGACAGAAAATAAAAAAGGAAAAGCACATCTAGTAATTTGTTTGAAATGAATCTTCGCTTAACTGGTTTGCTTTCTTATTCAACACACTTAGGCCTTTATAGCTACTGTGGAAAGGGCAGCAACATTTTAAGTAAACTTAAGAGTGCACATGCTGTATGGACAAGCTATTGTTTGCAATCCGACAATCGGCAAGGCGTAAGTCGCAAGTCGTAGAAACAACACAACATTTAGAAAACTGACAGAAAAAGAAAAAAAAAATGTGCGGTGCAAATAAGGGTTGACTACCTGCTTGGACGTTCTGGGAGTTTCAGGAATATCTGCAGGAAACCAATTAAAGAGTTTAATTGACTGTTCTTTTTAAAACTGAGTTTCCAAAGTAATAATGTCAAACACAGCTGCGGTTCACACTCACCTTTCTGTCTGGGAATCTTTGTAGTGCCTGACTCAGGGGTATCCGGGGAGGTGGCGCTGGAGCCGTCTTCCACCACCTGGAGCTGTACAGGGCCAAAGAGACATAAAGGTGCGTGTGTGTCAATAATTCTGATTAAAAAAAAAAAAACCCTCAAACCTCCTATAAAATGATTGACAATTTTCAATGCTTGCATCACATCTATGCCACTAACCTGGGACTGTCTGACGAATATCCCGTGATTTTCCTCGCAGGTGAAGTAGCGCTTCCCCTGCACAGTGCCATCATTCTTGCCTTTGGCATCGTCCAGTATGACGCCCACCCATTTTCCAGAGGCAAAGAGGGTGGCCCCGATGTAGGCCACAGTACCACGCTGACCCTTCCCCGTCACCTCCACTATAGAGCCAATCTAGGAGGACGAGCAGAGACAAGATGACAGACTGTGAGTCATCCTAAACTAGTTGATAATAATAATGTGATCATTTCCAGCGATTTCCTTCTTTCTGTCTGTGTTATAAAAGTAGCCTACCTTTGGAGGTCTGGTCGTCTCCACTGTTCCTGCGCTGCTCATTTTGCTGATCAGTGGGCTGGTCAGCTGATGGATTTGGGGGGAAATGAATGCGCAGATTTATGGGGAAGATGAGGAAATTCGGGAGAGAAAGTGCAAGACATTTGGTTAAAAATGGGAATTTGTTGTGAGGTGTGACACTTGTAATAAGGAAGGTTAGGTCATTACATACTAGAGGATGTATTGTTTAACGTTCTGAATTTTTACCAGGGCCAAATTGACAGTTTACTAGGAATGTTTAAATCACTTGTAATACTGTAAAAGAAGCAAACAAACAGTATTTTATGTATAAGAGCTACTAATTCACCCTACTCCAGCTATTAAGAGCAATTTTAGGGATCAAAAATATTCGACGACAAAGACTTATGGAAATAAGCAAAGAAGCACAGTCATGCAACCAGTCATGTGTTGTGGACCACAATAGACTGTTCTGATAAACACGGCATATCCCTGCATTCACACAAAGATGCTCATTCAGAGTGGAGTGTAATCCTTTTATTAAGCTGTTGGGACACGGGAAGGCATGCTGCCTCAGTTTTAAACCACAGGACAGGGTACTAGTTAGAAACCTTTTCTAAAGCGTAACGACAAAAGCAGAGCGATAGTAGAGTCTTCTAGATGTAATGCCATTTTAGATATTTGGAACAAAAGCTTTCCTGCAGGTAAAACAGTGTCTTTATCTTCTTGACGGGGTATACTGAGTTCCCCAAACAATATTCTTGTTTGCTTTATCCGATGAGGACACGACATGCAACAAAGTAAATCCGGCATCCACTGTATGGTGAGTAACAAAAACATTACTTATTGATAGGTTTAGACATAATGGAATGAACTAGACTGATGTCATTTATCTAAAAAATAGATAACAATGTACTATATTGGATATCATTCAGTATTGAATACTCACCCGGGGGGTATAAGAATGTCGCCTGTTCAAAGCCATAATAGCAAGTTAAGATGGTTTCACCTCAGATACAAAGTCTCAAGTGCTAACTTTTGTTCTGCTTTCACATCCCTTCCTCTTTTAAAGCGAGGAGAAAGCAATACAAGACTTGAGACTTCAGGGAGGGATCACAACACGTCACAGCTGATTTGTCCCGAGAGAAGGAGGGTCAAATCTAGCTAACATTACGTTCACTGATTCGTCACCACTCAAAAACAAACGCATGGATGTTAGTTTCCTTTAAAAGCTATGACGTTACTGGCCTGCATATGTGCGGCTATAGTGATATAATAACCAAGTTAAGAAGTCAAGCGTATAGACTTTGCTGCCGTGTTCCCCTTTATTTTTAAATGGTTTGCGTTACCAGCTGACTAACAGTGGCTACATGTAGCTAATATGTCTTCGTTTAACGTTAGTAACGTACCGTTTATAAAAAGGAACGGACGTTCTTGCATAAAAAAAACGATACATTACACGTATTAAGCAACCCATTAAAAAGGAAATACTAAAACATAACGACAGGAATGAAGGGTGCACAAATTGGAAGAAATGTCGAGACAGACATTCAAGCTACGCTCTTATCAAGGAGCAAACAATCACTTTATTTCGATCTAACGTTAATTACATACAACATTATTCTGACCGTTACACAAAATGACAGCAGTTAATTTCCGCTTTACTTTGTCATCTATCGATGTTTAGTTAGACAGCAGAATTGAGCTATCCAGAGTAGCTTCATAGCTAACGTTAAAATTGGCCGACAAAACCTAGCAGTCAGAAAGAAAAGAACTGCTAAGAAGCTTCCATAGATTACCTTTGTTTTGTCATTGAGCTTACCTGACATACACAACGGTTCCTGTCTTCAAATGCAGCACCTTCAGGCCTTCATGCAGACAAAAGATCCTATGTTATTATTTGGCTACCTAGCTTGGAACTCCGGTAGTCTTTTCCGGCTTTTTTGACAGGTCACTTCCGGTTTCCTGACATGCCACAGACGAGAAGAAAAGGGAAAATGAGGGCCCCTAGTGGCTATACATTATTCATAAATAACTTTATTTTACTGCCCCAGAGCCCACTGCACAGCTGGGTATCACTTTTTACAAGCACTTTATGGAAGTTCTTCTTCCTCTTGAGGACATTGATTGATGGTATGGATTCGTTTTTGATCACACCATTATTGTTTCAATAGAATTTAAATATGGATACGGACTATTGGGCTAGACCTGTGTTAGAAGCAACAGTTGATCATAGGTCTGATTAAAAAGCAACATAATAAGATGCACAATCAATACTGCCTAAAGTTTTCAAACCAGCATTTATATCAGTAAATGAACAGAGTGATGTAAGTTAATGGCTTAATGACATGAATGCATCATGTTACAAATATCTCGTGGACTGGGGAAATAAATAATTCAAATAATGCTTAATAAATATGACAATATACAGTGAAAGCCAAAACGAAAATAAAAAATATATATATTAGACCATTATTACCATTATTAGAAAAGCATCTATTATAACTATAGTGTATGTTCATAGTTCAATAATTTCGTCTTTTGGTCTTTGCAAATATCACCATTTGGTTCGTTTGTGTTTTCGGTTGGACGGAACGTGTGTTCTCGGTCTTTTGCTTCGGCCTGGATGAACGTATCGACGTGTAATTAGCCCGAAGTCCATCAACGGCCGACCAATCAGGTGGTGGAGGAGAGGCTGTGCCTGGACCGGCTGGCAGACGCTGCGGGGACAGTCCCTCGGCTGCAGCTTAGCCCGTGTCGGTGACAGCACTGACAGCGACTGGAACAGTTCCTGGCGTCACCATCCCGTGTGGTCAGAGCAAGGTATAATGTTTTTGTAGCTCTTGGACTTACTAGGAGTTTGATAGCAGTCACTCGTGGTAAAGTAGTCGTTGGGTGTTTATTTTACCTCTTTCTACAGTCTCGGCTAGGATGGCTCGAAAGTTTTTTTAAGCTAGCTAGGAAGCAATACTTATTTCCGGTGGGGACTTTCAAAGTAAAAACTTTTGTGACTAATATTCTTGGTGAAAAAAAAATCTGTGCGTCTCTGGAGTTGTATTGTGAAAGCAACATGTGAACGTTTCCGATATTTTGACAGTCCCTTATCTAACTTTATTAGCCGCCGTTCCGGAGGTGGCACCGAAGGATTTAAGGATAATCGATGTTACGCGCACTATCGTTGCCTTAACTGACTGTATTCTGGTTCTTATACATTCCGTCGGTGTCATTCAACCTGCAAGGACTATTTTATTGCACTTTTGTTAAGGATACGAAATAAGAAAAGGAAACCCAACCCAAATAGTTATGTCCCGATGGAGGGTGTGGAGTTAAAGTGTGACGAGTTACGTCATTCATAGTTTGCCTGTCCTGTCTGCTGCCGGAACTAAGTAGCAGTGGCTGAAACTCATCGAATGCATAAGCATTTTACCTGATTTTAGTAGGGTAAATTAGACACATATATTTAACTTATATTCAGCATAATTGTATTCCCCACGGCAACACCTAGGACCTGTGCGGAGTAGCTCAGTATATATATATATATTCATAATGTTTCAATCAAAGTCTAGACTTAATAGAGAAAAGTAGATAACATGTCAGAACCAACGACAAGGTTGTTACAAAATATGTGTGTGTATGTATAGTCTATATATATATTTAGTATTTAGAGATCTGAGCTGTCTGAGGACTCCTAGTTGTTATAACAGGCTGTACGCCAGCAAGGAAATGTGTATCATCTTCCACATTAGGCCCGTAAGCTAAATGTGTCATTAGGGGACTGTTTGTGGATTTGAAAAATGAAATAATTTCAGATCACCAACAAATCCTGCGTATTAGACTTATAATATAATGCAAATATTCAATATTCATTGTTTTTTTTTTACAATGACTACTATATATAAGAAAGAAACTACTGCTCTCATTGTACATAGAAACAAACTGCATTTATTTATTTTCAGATGGTTGACGTGGAAGGGGTGAAGAAGATGCTTCGGGCCGTCCTGCAGGCCAACCAAGGCGGCGTGTCACCGTCCCGTCTGCAGTTAGAGTACAAAGAGCTGACCGGGGAGCAGATACCACACAAACAGATGGGACACAACCACCTGGATGCACTGCTAGCCAGCATGCCCTCTGTAGTCCGCACAGAGCGCAGCCGCTCTGGAGAGGTGCGTGTGTGTGTGAGGCCTGTATGGGGGGGGGGGGGATGCTTTAAAAAAAATATTGATTGATATGTATGCATATTAAGCCGTAATTACATATTCTAAATTGTAATACTGCTATGTATGCAAAGTGCCGCCTCTTATTGATATCCTTCTCTTTACTCCTCTCTCACTGCAGATGGTGTATTTTGCTTCAGGTGCCCATCAGACAGCGCACTTAGCAAAGGTGGTGGCTCGACAGCGCAGCTCCAAGAAGACGGGCCGACCCCACCTGGTCAACACCCAGATGAGGGTTAAACCGGCTGCCCCGCTCGTGCTCAATGGTAAGATTTTGGACGACCATTTTAAACACAGTTATCGGACGTAAACACGGCTACTACGTTTTTCCAATCTTTACAACAATAGTCAGTTCAATATGCAAATGTTGAAATATTATGTATTGTATTAAAACCTCTTAGCATGTAAAGCTAATGGCTAGTCATTCTGCTTTTTTAGTTTTAGTTTAATCGATTTCTGCAGGGTTTGAAAAATATTATTAATATTATTAAGTTGTGTCTGTGCATGTGGGATTTCACAGTTCCCGTGTGAAAGACGGTAAGCTAATCATTTAAATACATTTGGGAGAACCATAAATGGCAAAGGCAAAACAGAAATCTTTAATCCTTTATTGTACATGCAGTGATGTCAAAAAGTACTCCAGTGCAGCAGTGTTGCAGCAAAAGGAACCAAGGAAGTGTTGGTGTCATTCCTGTGACAACGTGACCGTAGCAGGTTGAAGAATTCTTTCGGTTTTTCAGCTCAGTTTTTGGGGGACTGACTGATCGGTTTTAACTGTAGCTCTATGGACACTAAGGAATATTACACGCACACACACTCTGGCAGACACATGTTATCGGCTGCACAGGTGTATCAGATTCATAAGTATGTGTACAATATGTCACCTCACATGAGTTTTAACTGTGAATCAGCCCACAATTTTAAACATTGTTTTTTTTTTTCCCGGACTCAATTTGTTAGTTAGTACATTTGTAAACCATAATTGCACATATGCAAACCCAACAAGCAACCTGACACACACACACACACACACAAACCGAACCGTGTACGCAGTTGTCTTTTTAGCGCATACACCTCCGCTGGATTGCGATTCTGCAGAGAACCAGAGGAGGAAGTGGGAGGTGGTGCAGGGAGGAGTGGGAGAACAGAGCTGAAGTAGCAGCAAGAGGGTCGGAGGAAAATACTCGAAAAAGCCTGGGGAAATAAGAAGGAGGGAGGGTGTACACGGATGACTGGGAAGGGAGGAGCCCTGTTCAGATTGGTAGCTAACGCAGCCTGAAGCCGCTGAGACGCTGTGAGCAAAAAGCAGCTGATTCACAACTTCCACCTCCTCATCTCTCATTCTCTCTTCCTGCTATTGATATTCAGGCAGAGGCAGACCAGGGACCTTGTGTCCATGCTGGTGAGATGGCGCAGCTTCTGCTTGCGTATTTGCATGTGAATTTAAGATTGCACCACCTTGGTATGTGAATGCTGCGTTTCTGTTTGGAGTTTGTGTCTGGACGTTTCACCGATCCATTAGTTGGCTGATGGATTAATGAATTAACTGCTTGACGCTCATAGAGAAACGCTGAGCTATTGATGACATTTAAAGACGAGGGCTTTTGAAGCTGCTCGTCAGTGTTTGTTCAATCCAGTGAACAATCGAATGAAGATTTCATTCGATTCAGCAAGAAAAGAAAGCGGGAGAGAGATCTCGCTGAGGAAAAGCGTTGAGCTAGAAGAAGAAATCACATGCTGATCAACTGAAAGGAAGATGTGCTGTGGGAGTGGGAATGACTAATAACTAATAGTCATTATGCTCAGCAGGGAATATTGGTGATTTCACTTGGGAGAAATGGGATTTCATACCAAGCATGATGCTTGAATGATGCAAGTTCCCAGTGATAATGGAGGGTCTTAGGATACGTGGTGTTTTCTCTGCCTTTTAGTGAACATCACAGATGTCAGCTACTGTCTTTTGTAACCACATAAGAATAATCCTGCTACTGATGAGGGTAATGTTACCTGTTAACTGTTCAGAAAAGTCAATCAAGGGAGTTATAGGGAGTTATTATAGATGTGTGTTGTACACATGTGCAATTCCTTCACCCTTTACCTTTTAGCAACAATTCCAACAATGTAGCTAGAGAGGAGCTGTCGACTGTTAATAACACTGATTAGAGCTGTGACGGTCCTCATCAGTTACACTGCTTCTACCTCTATGCGTTCTATAACGCTGCCCTGTCTCAGCATCAAGTTTAGCTGAGTCAGAGTCTGTGCAAGTGTGTGTGTGTGTTCTCTTGAAATCCATAGTCTCACTTTTCTTTGGCTTTCTCTTTCTCTGTGCAGCCAAACCTCAAACCTCTCTGAGGCAGCCGAGCCACCGTGGGCGAGGCGGGGCTAGAGGAGGAGGCGGCGGCGGCGGAGGCCGAGGGGGGGTGCATGGAGACTTCAGACAGGCCAGGGACATGAGGGACGGCCAGTCAGAGGGCAAGACGGGGGCGCATCCGAACAAGGTGCATCAGACCACAGCCAACAGGAAAGAGAACCAACCTGCCGAGAGGTAGGCAGTTAAACTGTTTCTTTACTGAAAATAAGTTGATGAATTGAAATCATTTTATGGTGCTTAAGACAAAAAATCAATCCCCTTTTCCACGCATAAACCAACAGCAAAATTGCAATTTGGCTTTCAAAATTTGATTTGTTGTAGGCCTTTGGAATGAAAGGACTACCTTTGCTCACATTCCAATGCAGATGCTTAACATTGTGGGAATTTTGCTGCATGTGGACCAAGCACACTGCTTAGGATATCCAAGCACAGTGAAGTAAAAATGACCAACGTGTTTAGAAAAGCTATATATAATATGATTTCAACACGTCTCCCCAGTCTTTCTTTGTGTCTTTCCCTTTTGTCTCGTCGTCTGTCAGTCGGTCCCCCTCCTCTCCTCCTACCTATGTGGTCTGAGCTGAATCAGAATAGGCTGCTGGTGAAAGGGAGCCGGGTTTAGCTCTGATGGTTTCTGAGTGCAAACCGCCTCCCTGCTGTTGCATTTTCAGCACTAGACCGATTATGTACTCACTAGATCATTCTGGTTCTCCCTCTGTTTGTCCAACTTTCTCACACACTGTGCTTCCCTTTGCCGCCTGGTCTACGTGTTTGGCATGTTCCGTTGATCATCCTACTACCCTTCATTGTTCTCTCTCTTTCTGACACTGTAAAAGTATGTAAAAGTAAATTGCTCGTGATGCAATGACCTTCCCTTTTTCCAGTAATTAGGCCAAATCTTTTTTTCCTATTCTAAAACAATACTTATTCCAATAAACAGTGACTTCAGGTGTCTACTGTCATACAACATCACCTGGAATGAGTTGAAAAACCTAATTATTCATTATCGAAGAGGCCATTTAGTATTTGGTATTGTGGGATATTATTTATCTGGCTCACATCCATCCACGTCCCTGTTTTTCCGTCCACTGTGAAAACAACTGACATCAGTCCTCTGTTAGTGTCACCATGGCGGTCCAGTCTGCCGCTGGCCTTCAGCAGCACAATGGGGCGGCTGGGTGGGACGCCTGGTGTGTTGCTCTTGGCTCACGGGCCAAGAGCAGGGGGACGTGAGCCCTTTCTAATCCCTGCTCTATTCTCTGATAGATTAACACTTCTAAACCGACACAGAGTGAATCAGCAGATCTCTCTGTTTCCCTCTGGATCTTCCATCAGACCAGCGATATGATCATTTGTGTCCGAGTGTGTGTGTGTGGCTGCAGGTGAACTATGGCAGCGGTCCCCAACCTTTTTTGCAGCATGGACCGGTTTTGTGTTTGACAATATTTTGTAGACGAGGCAGATAAACAGGACGAATCAAATGGAGGTTTTGGAGTTGAGGAGACTAGTCTTTACCTCGATGAAAGTGTTTTGAAGGTGCTTAATATGCTGTGTCTGCTTAGGGAGAGAAAGTACGATGGTAAGGTACTTTCATTTAAACAGTGTCCTAAAAAATGTTTAATGAAAATCTAGATGCACTCAGTTGCAGTTTTGGGGAGCACCCTTTGTTTGAGGGGTACAAAGAGGCATGAAGACGGTTTGATTAATGGTTTGTAATATAGGACAGGAAAAAAAACAGTTTTGCACTAAACTTTAGCTGGTTTTGTGTTTAGACTTTGAGATGTTAACAGTTTTTTTTTTTTTAATGACTGTGCTTTGATCAAGAGATCAGGGGTCAGAGATGCAGCATAGAGCCATGCCTTAAAATGCTTTTCCTTCTGAAGGTCCAAAAAGGAGAAACAAAATGTTGTTTCAAGTCTGTCAATTCTCTTTCAGAGCAACCAAGTACTGCTCCTCTTTGTTCTGTTCACTCGTTCTGTGTGCAGGTCAGAAAAGAGGATGACCCTCCCGTCACGGTTCCACAAGGAGGTGCATGCTCACCTTTCCAGGAACCCCCAACCGGCCGGCCGTAAGTAGAAGGCCGTTATCTGACCTGAACATCCCAAATGCTGGCTCGCTGCACGAAGCGCCAGAGGGACGGTCAATTAAAAAAAAAAATAAGCAACAAACAGCAACCCTGTCCAAGTTTTTTCTTCTTCAACCCCACAGCACCCTCAAATCTAAACGAAAGCCTCAACTCAGGGAAAGAAAAGCCCTACGACCCTCAGGAGGTGCAGCGGCGCATCAGTGAGATTCTGGGGAAGTACAGCAACGGGTTCTGGGTGTCCAAGCTGCCGCAGATCTACAGGGAGCTGTATAAGCAGGACATGCCCACCGAGGCCATTAAAGACTTGGAGACCTGGATACACATATGCACTGTATGTAGGCCGAATGTTTGTCCTGCTATTTATTGGAATTTTACTACATTTTATCTCATAACTGCTTTTGGGATAAATTGATACTTTGGGGCTAGTGGGAGGCATGATGGCATCTTTATGCATGTTTTCTTAATAATCACATTTGTCTTTTTAGAATGAGACACATTGTTAGTTGTGTGTCACCTTGTGTTTTTCAGATAACTAGAGTACTAGAGACAGTATGCACAAAATCCTAAAACGAGAACCCAGAAAGCTCCAGATAGAACACAGAATGCTTCAGTTGATTTTATTTATGTAGCACAATTCACAAAACGTTTGCGTCTGATTAGTTCATCAATTATACTGTGCTTGGCAGATGCATTTCAAGAGCTCACAACAAATTAATACCAATGCTGACGATATGTTGGAAGCAACAATGTCATGAATTTCTAGTCATGTTCCGTCTGTACTAATCTACAAAATGATTTTATAATATATTTAAAAAAAATAAATGTATTGTGCCAGGTAGAGAAAACCTGCAGTAGCAACCCATCAGAGTTGCTGCTTTACCCTGCCAAGGAACAGACCACCACATCCTCCCCTACGCCCATCCTCAACCCAAACTCCACCTCAGCCGCCGTGCCCAACTCCAGCACCCCAACAGAGCGACCTGTGCAGTCCCCCAGCCAGAGGACACCCTCCACCCCCCTTCTGACGCACTCTGGGTCCTGCTCTCCCCGGACTACAACGTCGTCCTCCTCCTCGTCCCCCAGTCCTCCCTCGTCCCCGGCCACCCTGAGCCCCGACCTGAAGCTGAAACTGGAGGAGCTGCTGGTGAAGTACTCCAATGGCCTGTGGGCCCACGCGTTGCCCAAGCTCTTCCAGGACACGTACAAAGTCAGTAACTATTCGAAACACTGTCATATTATGGTCATTACCCAATTTGATGCGCTTGATATGTTTAAAGATGAACATATATATATATATATTCAATTTATTTATTTTCAAGTTCAAACTTCCCGGACATGTTCTGGAAAATCTTCACCTGCTCTCCGGCATCTGCACTATCGACTACCCAATGCCTGACAACCCAAAGAGGGCCATCTTGTACAAAGGGAGTAGCAGCAGTGGTGGTGGTGGAGAGGGAACAGAAGATGAGAACTGTAATAGGCGGGACTCCTCAGCCAGTAAGGAGGAGTTGAGGGCGAGGGAGGAGCTGGGGAGGAGGCTCAGTAACCACGCCGTGCCCTCTCTGCAAATACCAAAAGACGAGTACCCCTCTGTGCTCGTGGTGGTGGCCACCAACACCAATGGAGTTATAATCCGGTAGGTAGGAGAGCCGTATGTGGGGATGTACCGTAAAACTTAACAGGTCAGACTCTCCATCTATCTCTCCTCCTCGCTCAGGTACATTGGCGAGGGTTACTCCCTGGCCCAGGAGTCCATGGAGGATGAAATGAGGGTGTTTTACGATGTTAGCCAAAGACGTCCAACTCCGCCGTCATCTCTGTCCTCTGGCCAGCTCGTTGCTGTCCGGGCCGAGGAGGAAGAAGAGATTCTTAGGGGGCAGGTGTGCGAGGTCATGGCTGACAGGGTCAAGGTGAGAATTCAACGAAGTAATAGGTCATTGAATGCCAAGTGATGGGTCCAAAACAACCAAATTAAAACTAAACCTTCCACCGCTGCAGGTGCACTACGTGGATCATGGCTTCTCAGAGGTCATCAGCAAAACCAAAGTGTTGGAGCTGCATGAGAGGTTTTTCAAACTGCCTTTCCAGGCATCCAAATGTAAACTGGCAGGTTAGTCTGAATCCTTCTTGTTTTTTCCTCTACGCCACAATTTATTGGACTATTGTGTGTAACTGTTTCTGTGTGTTTGTGTGTCCAGGTCTGGAGCACTTCTGTCGGGAGGCTGCTGTGCTGAAGAGGTTTGAGACAATGGCAAGTGGAAAGATCCTCTTGGCAGAGATCATAGACAGAGGGCAGACCCCTATCGCCGTCCTGTATGACACGTCTCAGGACGATGATGTCAACATCAACGCTGCCTGTATGAAAGCCCTGCAGGACAAGACGCTTACCAGCCCGTTACAGGTACAGGAGGGCAGACATTGGGATTGTGCGTGGTTCTGTCAGTGTGCGTGTGTGTGTCTGTGTGTGTGTATAGCTCACTAAACTCTTCTCCTGGCTCTTTCTAAGGTGAACAGCGCTTATATGAACGTGACTGTCAGAAGCGTCTGCTCAGATGGGACCATCTACTGTCAGCTGCCCTCCAGAGGCCTTGCCAAGCTGAACGAGATACTGGAGAACATCGAGACGTGCTTCCACTCACAGGTTTATGTCTCAGTGACTTTTGAAACCTTTAACATGTACAAATGTGCCGTAGAGTTCCATAATGGACCAAAAACTAGAGGTACAAAAATATAGCTAAAATGTGCTACATTTTTACAGTAAAAATTCATGGTTTTGCTGCCATAAATTCTTCTTTGATCACCAAATGTGTCATGATCTAGGGAGAACACACATACGTGTGTGTATATATATTCCAAATGATATCAGGATCCACGCACAGCCCGGTTAGGTGCAGGTAGATTGCAGGAACATACTTAAAAGCAAAAATAAAGATAGTTCTACTGCACACTGTTGACATTTGCTAGAACGAACAACGCGTTTCGCATACAGCGTCCTCAGGTTCGCTCATGTATATATATGTATATCTATATATATAGATATCATCCATATCGACGTGATAGCATCACGCAGTTGCTGCAGATTTGTCGGCTGCACATCTATGATGCGCATTTCCCGTTCCACCACACCCTAAAGATGGTGGAGAGATCTGGTGACAGTGGAGGCCATTTGAATACAGAGAAAAGAGCTCCCTCTGTTGTCTTAAATCCTTGTATTTCTTCTTTCAGGCAGAGTTGTTGACAGGTTGAGATTAGTTTGATAATCTTGCCAAGCCACTTAATCTGTTAGCAGCACGGTGAAGCAGCAGTTACACCTACTCAGTGACCTCACCAGTCCATAGGGTGTACCGTCAGATTGAACAATAGTCTGATTATCATGGTTTCCTGATCCATTTATTTCTGTTCCAGGTAACATCAGAGTTCCTGGTGTCTAACCCCTTCTGTGGTAAAGTGTGTCTGGTTCGCTACAAAGGCAAATGGTCCCGCGTTGAGGTAAGATAACGCTGAATAAGAGACAGAATTTTTAAAAACAAGAGGGGAAAAAGACACAATTGCAGTTGCGAAGGCATGCTTTACTTTAGAATACCTAGATATTAAAAAAGAAGCAACATCCAAACTACTACATTCCTCCCCTTCCGGTCTGGTGACATTATTTTAACTTTAAACAATTCTTTCAAAAATTCTCTTTTTAGATCACCAACCTGCACGGCCGCAGAGTGCTGGACATCTTGTTCATCGATGTTGGCGTCCAGGCTTCTGTAGAGGTGTTTGAGCTCAGAGAGATCCCACCGCAATTCCTCCGTGACCTCATGGCCATCCCACCACAGGTAACTTAAGAGCAAGTATTTTTTTGTTGATATACTCTCATAGTGAGGGCAACCTCTGTCCTACAGAGTATCTGAGAAAATGACTTCCAGCAACTTGTGTTCAGGCTGTAAAGTGTTGTCTAGCGGACCTGGCAGCCAGTGTTGGATCCTGGACTCCGGAGGCCGTCCAATGGCTTCGAGAGAAAGTGCTTAACATCACGGACTGCAGCATGAAGGTATTTGCGGCCCGTTCATCCACCATCGTCACTTTATTCCTCAGTTTTTTCTTTTTCTGGGAGGCGATTAGAATTTTTATTCCCCCGTCCCCATCTCCACAATAATATTGACATTTTTTTCCAAGGTTGCCAAGGTTGATGAAACCAAGCGCTGCACTTACGTCCACCTCTTCACCGACAAGAACTTCCATGACCCTGCCCGCAGCCTCAACCGTCAGATGGCCCAGTCTGACCTGTTCCAACAGCAACCTGACGTTTTCCTGACGAGCCACAGGTGACAGCTGCATGGGATTCGCTCACTATTAACCCCTCAAAATATGAACATAAGCCATCTTGTTCACTAAATTTCTCGTATGTTTGTCGTTTTACTTTCACAGCCCTGCCAAGATCTTTACAACCACTTCATCCTCTAGAACTTCCGGCTCTGGGGACTACAGCAATGGTTGTCCGGCTGCAACCTCTTCCCCGGGCAAGCCTCATCTCCGGAGGGCTCTAACAGGACCCAGGGAAGGTGGAGGAGGCAACACGACTAGCACCAGCCCACCAGAGGCACCGTCACCCCCTCCATCCTCTCTCCAGCTGCCACCGTTACTAGAGTTCCCCCCAGCAGGTAATACAAATAGTGGAAATCTCTTCCGGCCTTCCTGTAGCCTGGAAAATCCCTGTTTACGTGTAAGTCTTTGTGTATTCTCAGGAAACAACATAGACGTGTACGTGTCAGTGGCCTGCCACCCAGGCCACTTTGTGCTGCAGCCCTGGAGAGATATGTACAGGCTGGTTGTGTTGATGGGAGAGATGATTCTCTACTACAATAAAACTGAGGAGAAACCACTCAACATTGAGAAGAATCACATATATGCTGCTAAAATAGAGAACAGGTATGGGACTTTTACTGGTTGGTGGAGCCTTAAGGCTGTAGTGTTTATTGAAGACGAGATAAAATGTAAGCATTTACGCTTTGCCTAAATCTATCCCGTCTTCCTCCTTCTGTTAGCTGGCATCGTGTTTTAGTGAAGGGAGTTCTGAGCAACGGGTTAGTGTCTGTGTACGAGTTGGACTACGGTAAACATGAGCTGGTCAGCGGCACACAGCTCCGACCTCTTATCAAAGAGTTCAGACAGCTGCCGTTCCAGGGAATCACTGCCCAGCTGGCCGGTGAGTTACTACTTTAATTGGGTATTTCTGGTTGCTGTTATAAAAAGAACTTTACAGTATTGAAGGAAGGTATATTACTTAGTCAATTACTTATAACAAAATTACCTATTACAACTCCTGTATATACAGACTAACTCTAACTACATTATACAAGATACTTAGCTCCTCCTAAACCTACTATAATTATCATTGATAATTAGTAAATTTACTGCTTATTATTAAGGCGTATTTTGAAAATAATTGCAATACGTCCTCCTTTTGAGCCTTGCAAGCAAAACTCATTTCATTAAATAATGAACACAGCATTTTGTTCACATGAAGCTAAGCTTGACCTTCACACTTGTCGCTGGCAGGCCTGAAGCCGAGGCAGTGGTCAGAGGAAGCTTCCATCGTTTTCAGGAACCACGTGGAGAAGAAGCCCCTCGTGGCCCAGCTGGAGGCTGTGCGGGAAGCCACTAACCCGTGGGACAGGAAGTTGGTCGTCTTCCTGGTCGACACTTCTCAAGAAGAAAGGGACATCTGGGTGCATGACATCATGGCGGAATTTGCTGACGAGCTGACCAAAAAGCTGTAGACGATAGAAGATCCAGCCCAGCCCTCTGCTCCTGCTCAATGAAGACACTGTTTCTATTTGTGGATAGATAAAATAGAAGAAGCTGAGCCATTTGAATGTGTGTTCACATTGTGGGCCCGGTTGGAGAGCATTTAGAGGCTACCATTAACAGACACACCTCAGGAGGAGGTGTTTTAGCCACTTGCTTGTGGTGTTTTGGGGCTGAACGTGGAGGGATGCCGTGTTGTGGTTTGGGGTGACTGCAGTGGGATGTCGGTCCAATCTTGCCACAAATACTCCTCAACTTAATGGAACAAACTGCTGAATGTCTTTGTAGTATCTTTATGTGGTGGTGATACAACATGCGTTGTTATACAAAACTCATCATCTTACACTACAGTACCGTGAGTAACGGTGTGTTTCCTGAACGACGCCTGAACCTTCTTAGCCCTGCTACTGCGAGGACCACGAAGGGCAAACTGTTTAAATTGGCGCTTCTCACGTTCTAGGAAGACTTAAATACATTTGTTTACTAAATCTGCTTTTTGGATAGTGTTTGTGATTGTCATAAACGTTCCAAAAAATTGAGCCAACGTTCCGTTGAAAGGAGAAGAAACCGGCATGTCAGTGAGTACTTTTGTAAATGCTGCAGTAGACCGTTTCTGATGAGTCTACTGAGCCGACCAAGCGAGAGCACAAATGAAAGTCGAGGGTTGGTGTGAGATATGTTTGCTTTTGGTGCGGTACATCCTGGGCCTATGCCTGGGATTATACTCTGAATTGAGAGAAAACATTCACACACATTTGACTGTGTGTTGTTTGAAAGCGGAGTAAGTTGTACAATACAAAACAGACTTTTTTGTTCTCCACATCACTTGCTGCATGTTAAAGATGTGTGTTATATACTTTGGTGTTCTAATAGTAAACACATTAAGTTCTCAGTAGTAGTTGATGAGCTGTTTCCAAAAGGAGAAATGTTCTGCTCTTGATTTGTTCCAGTTCTAACATAAAATGTTGGCCAAATGTGGGATTTTATTCGGAAATGTGTGTTTTTCTCCCACATCACACATTTGTAGTATTTAAATTTGAATTTCTCCTTAAGACAGTAGACCTGACAAAGCTCAAAGCTGCATTGTTTTAACAATTGACCGACATGAATATCATTTATATTTAACTTTTTTTGCTTTTATGGTTTCCATTTTATTTGTTTGACAGTAACCTGGAGTTAATAAATGTCGGTTTGAAAGGTTGAAATGTCAGCAGTCCAGTTCTTAAAGACACATCATTTTAATTTCTGTATTAAAATATCAAAAGATCTCACGTCTTATTTACATACAATATCCCTGCAAAACGTCCAGGTAGCTCCCCAAATAACAGCATCCACAGTGTTTCCCCCCCTTAACAATTCTCTATTCATAAAGTTATTTTAGTTAGGCACACACTTTCTGTCTATACCTATAATACAAAAACTGTTGAAATGTCATGGTTGCATGGTAGTTATGTTAACTATGCAATGATTCAGAAGCGGTTGTGTGTCCTTTTGCTGTCATTTCCACAGCTAGCGAATGGAGAGCATCATCACAAACTCTGCAGAGGAGGAGAGAAAACAAGTCAACAAGTGGAGTCAGTGCTGCGTGTTGAGTGCTAAGTACACAACCACGAAATGTCATGCACAATCAATAATGAATACAAGAACACGGCCGACAAGTCAAATGTATAAATGTGCTCCTTATTGTCACCTTCAAAATCAATGCTTCCATCTGCGTTAATGTCCAGCTCCTTTATGATCTCCTCTAGTTCCCCTTTCTTCAGCTTCTCACTCAGCATCGACTTGATTGCCTCCTTCATTTCGTCCTGGTTGATCCTTCCGTCCCCATTGAGGTCAAACTTTTAAAAGACACAAAGCAGATGACAACTAAGAAAAAGATGGTTTTCTTTTGCAAATTTCAGCAGTTCATAATGAAAAAAAAAGCTTACATGCACCTCGACTAAAGCTCTTTGTCGGTTTGATTTCGTATGAGCTCATAATCAACTAACCATTTCCCCTCCCATTTCTGTTTCATTCGAAGTGACTGACCTGCACAAAGGCAGACTGCAGCTCTTTGAGCCCCAGCATGTCAGCAGTCTCTCCCATCATCCTGGGCCCCATCAGCTCGGTAAAGTCTTCAAAATCCATTAACCCGCCCACTTTGGAGAGGAGAGATGAAAACATGTTATGGCCATGCTGTGCTTGATCGCTACATACTCTTTAGAAGGTATGTTATTAGCTCACTTCTCATCTTGATCTGTTGAACTATCTCCAGCAGCTCCATTTCCGTGGGCATGTATCCCATCGTCCTCATGCATTCGGCCACGTCCTTGTAGTTCAGGTATCCATCTTGGTCGTAGTCAAACTCTTTAAAGGCCTCGTGCAACTCTGCGGTTGGAACCATTCCAGAAGTGCTTTATCAGATCAAATAATGAATGAGGCATTCTAGTATTACTAAGCGAGAGCATATTAGCATGTTGACTGTAATCAACTAAAGACGTGGACAATGACGGCAGAGACACTTACCGTCCAACTCAGCCTGAGCTAATTCTCTCTCCTGCAGAAACGGATGCACAAAAAAATGTGTTATGCCGTTAATCCATTTTTATTATTTTACAAAACATTTGACTTTTGGAAAGGATTCAGAAGTACCTTGGCACCAACTTCTGATAAAAAATTAATGCGTTGCTTTTAATGTCAAACTTATGTCAATGTTGGAAATGTACGCCATAAAATAACAGAAGGCATAGTGGACAATTTGCAGGTACGACCAGGTTCATGATTCAGTTTCCTTATTTACAAGGCAACAGGTGCATGTTCTTAAGTGTTTTGGGCTGTGCGTGTTATTCGGATAACCATAATGAAGTGTGGCATTAAGCCTCAACTAACGAGTCTCTAAAGCTGCAGAAACAACGAGCTTAGAACAGCAGCTTGAGAACGATCCGGAACAGAAGTCTCGTCACGATGGCTGACTTCTACTTCACTTCTGATGTTATAATGTCTGACCTGCAGGGACTGCAAACTGGGCAAAAAAAAAAGCATCCACTGCATTTTATAGATCTATAGCTTTGGCTTTTAGTTGTTTGTTTGCTACTTACCGCCCCAAAAACACTGTTGAGTACAGAGATGTAGACTTTGTTCATGCTGTCAGCTGTTTTCTTCGACTTCTTTAATGATTTTCTGGATGTTTCTGAGACGGAACCGGATTCATCTTTGGCACTGGAGAAAAATCAAACGATACATATTGGTTATATCATTGAGTGAAAACTCATCTCAACTACTGAATCCATCAGCACTGCTTCAGACCAGCAAGACACACCTAATAATAGGTTTTAGTTTTCTCCTGGGTTATAGTATTTCTGGTGGTTGCTGAACAAAGTATCGTATTGGGTCTATGGGAAAGACGGCTGTCTGTCACACTCACAAACTGAACTTGTGGGCCACCGTGCCAACCGTACATCTAAACTTACCTGTCCGTGGCAGCTGAGTCAACAGAAGTGGAAGACGGTGTCCTCTCTCCTGCTTTGGCCATGCTGTGATTAAACAAAGTTTTGGGCCCCAAAATAACAGTAAATTATACATATAGACGTTAGGCATTTTAAATGAGCTAAGTCTTGTTTACCAAATTTCTCCCGTTTTACTGCAAATCTTTGAACTGCGACATCTTGAATGTGAATGCAGGAACTGGAATGTGCTTACCTTAAGTCCCTCTCCTAAACGGTGAGAAACAAAATCAAGAGCTCCAGCCCTTCTCGTCCTGCTTGAGTGGTTCTGCGCTTATGTTGTGAACAGCGGCACACTTTCCTGTGCCTTCCTTTCTTTCTAACTCTTGACCTTCTAGAATCCCACAGGCTTAACAGGTATTACGTGGCTAAACCTGCAGCCACGGATTAGAAATCAAAATACCTAGGGGCAGTTTGACTGATCTGTCCTTCAAGAGGTCAATTTCCTCTGGTTGAAAGCCAACCTTTTAAAGGCCTTTTAAAAACAATTAGCCTCTCATTTCGTGCAGTTTTCCGATTTAGCCATGTAGACTTGCTCCTGGCGCTGCTGTGAGAAAGTGTTATCAAGAGTTTCTGGACTGGTGACATCATTATTCAGATTGTAGATGGAAATACTCAATTTCAGAGAATTTCATTGCCTTGCATCTTTCCCCGTTTCCTGAACAGGAAAATGCAAAATTCTGTGATATTGACTATAAAAAAATCAATGTAATGATTGGAATCATACAATTTCTATCACAGATCAGTGGACAAATATTATTTTATTTATTAATATTTAGTTTTAGTTTTTTACATTTTATAAAGACCAGGGGAGGCATGCAAGGCACACACCACAGAGGAGTGTGGATGGTGGAGGGGATTGGGGGGGTCAGGGGTCAAGGGGGAGGGGTTAGCTGGCTCATTAGCATCCGGTTCATTTGCATTCCGGCGGAGCGGCGCAGGTGTAATTCATTGCGAATTAATTAAGACGTTTCTACCTGAATTGGCGCTACCCAATGCCTAGGATCAACAACGTAGCCAATGCAAACTTAACTATATTCATGTGTTAATTTATGAACGCAATACTATCTCTTTATTAATACCGTTTGTGGAATACGTAAGGACACAATTCAATGTTTCGGGGAGGACATTTTTGTCATCGATGGCGCAGGTCGGCTGTGTTCATCCCAGTAAGTTACCCTTAAACGGACTTTTTTTGTTTCTTCTTTTTTTTTTAAATGTTTGTGTGTGTACAGTGACAGCTAAAGGTGGATTAAAAAAAGACTTGGTGAACTATAGTTTATAACCATTATAAAGAGGATAAAATATGGTATAAATTTAGTGCCCGTTAGTTAGTAGCGTGATTTGTTCTCCAGCAGGGGGCACTACAGCGATACTCGATATACATACTGTACACATACCTGTCCTATTGGGTGATTTTGATTCCTCTGATGTGGCTTATTCGATTAACTAAAGAAATGTTAACGTGTATGATGACCAACTGTAGTTTTAGATGACCCTGTAGTTAACAAGTGAAGCCAAAGCATGTACAACATTGACGTAGGGAATGCAATTCATACGGTTTCGTGGTCCCTACAGATAATGTGACTTAATGATTATCACAGTCCGAAAAATACATTTACATTCTCTGAGAATAACGTGGTATTGGTGAGGCGTTGATGATACGTATTTAGCAGATTTTAAGAATAATGCCAATGGAAATGTGTTTTCTAGTGAGATCCAGCGAGTGTAGTTTCCTGTTGTCCACTAGATGGCGCTGAAGCTGCTTTTTGTCCGTCCCACTTTGAAACGATCCAACATTACGTTGCTATCACATACTCGTATCAAAGCGGACTAAGTATACCATTTCAACATTGCATTTATATGTCAATTGGCATTGGATATGTGCAAACTAGAAGTTACGACTGCCTCTCTTTGAACGTAAATTTGTATTGGACAAGATGTTGCCATGTGACCAGAAAGCGCTCTAGCTGCATTACTTTGTTATACAAGTTGTTTTCTGATCGTGTCAGTCGCTTTTTTGTGTTTTCCTGTTTTGTGTCTGTTCCATTGAGGTTTGCTGACACGTTTCACCACTCCGTCCTTATCTTTCAGAAAGTAAACATTACTCTGACTTTTTATTTCCCACGAAATACAGGACGCACACAACGTCCGCTGAATCCAGAAACTTTATTTATAAAAAGGAAATGGCACAAGAAATTGCAACTACTTAACAGGAAACTACTTGAAATAAACATTCAAAAAAATAAATAAGACTAAACTAAGTGTGATGAGATAAATGTGGCAATATAACCTTTTGTTAAGTGTTTTTTATTTCACCATTTCCTTGAGTATGCAGATCTGAATAGCTGCTTTTGTCCTTTTTAATGACTACTTGGTGTATCCAAGGTGCTCCTCTCTTTAACCCCGGCTGTCTGGTTTGGTTCTTTTTGATTGTAATTAACTTCTGATTTACATAGTTATCCCGTCTGTTTTTTATTAATCTGAATAATCCAGCATGTACCCTGTCTCTTGCCAGCCCCCCCTCAGTCCTGTATGAAGGATAAGTGACCAACTGAATTCAGCCTCATCCTGTAAACTTATTTCTACTATTGTTCATTTGACCTGATATGTGCATGTATACAATCTCTCTCTTGTCTGGTGAATGCATAAACAAGTAATTAGTTTTACTGTTTTAGTCTGTTACTAGAGGACAAGGTGTCCTGTGGCATAACGGCAACAATGATGTAGCAATTCATATTTGTATTTCATGTAATGATACTGACAAATACATTTGTACAACATGTTCCTTGCAGCTTCATCTTACACCCAGACCTTTCCCTTTCCGCCACCGTCTCGGCCGCTACAGCAGCCGGTGCCCAGGCCCCGGTGCTGGGTGGCAGGCAGGTTCTTGTACACGGCCCGGCTGTACGGGATGAAGCACAGGCCCAGCTGGAGGTGTCGAGCTAGGCGGCAGTAGGCGGCCAGTGCGAGGACCAGCAGCGGGGTGACCAAGAGGAAGCCCACCACCAGCAGGGCCACGCAGCCTCCGTCGGTCAGCAGGTCAGAGCAGTAGGGGGTTTCCCCGTGAGGGCGAACCTGGTGGGGGAAAGAAGGCGCTTGGAATGATGCCGGAGAGTCGCAGACGTTTGTCGTTGCGACAGCAATCCATTTATCAGGAAAGTGCTACGGTCACAAGAGTTGCACATCTTCAGGTTGCCAACAAAAAACAAAATCCTAGTCAGAGCATTTGTGCTTTAAAGGTATAAATATATACTGGGTAAAATCTAAATATTTTAGGGAGCTTGGGAGCTTTGAAAGAAAAACCTGCTTTTGTGAAGTGCATGGAAGAACAGAGAAGGGAAACTGATGATGTGGTATGTGTGTTGAGTTTAGGATCAGGTAGTCTGAGATCTCTCACACTCTCCCATGCACAATTTAATCAGTAGGTGAAACTACTGTTGATATAGACCATATGTCAAAGCCTGTACGCTTGTTGCTGAGCTTAATACTAGGAAAGTGGGAGAGGAGGTAAACGGGTGAGGGTTTTGGTGTGGGAGAGGAACCGAGAGACAGCGGGCCTCAATCCTCCGTATCTCCCCATGACCTGAGGTGAAGATTCAAGTGCATGAGAAAGCACTGAGGGGAGAGACGAGTATTTATCCTGTTCGATGTTTGATTTCCTTAAGATTTATTGAAAGACATTGAGTTTGCACTATTAGTAGCTATACAACACACGGGATCTTGAACAGTTGCTGAAGCTTTAATGTGGTCATTTCCAGATCTTGGTACCAGCATATGTCTGACACAAATAAAAAAAATATATATATATATAGTGATTTCATCTTGTGGGCTCTTGAGTTACCACTGGTCAAAGAAATTCCAGCTGGAGATGGAATGCAACACATTAAGAAGGGAGGTAGTGTGGGGAAGAGTGAGCAAATAAGCCCTCTAGGAATGTGCTTATATTCGTTAATGGGAAAGATAGTGTTTGTTTTAGGATGACTTAGTATAAACAGTTTCCTAAAATGACTGGAATATGCTCTCTTGGTTCCCGGTTCAGTTTGAAGAATCCTAAATACTTTGCTCACCTGTCTGTATCTGCTTTTCTGATTTTATTTGGCTTTCTCCCCCTCTTTCCATCCTCCCAGGGCTTAATAATCCCTCTAAGCTGCTGTCACATGAGGCCTAATTGTGAGGGAGCAGGGGAACGGAGAATCCTGGTCTCTTCTGTCATTAAGGAGGTCGTCGGCCTGCAGAAATCCCATCCAATCCCATGCCTGCATTAAAGGTCTGTGATCCGTGACCCTTTCGTGGGGGGGGGGGGGGGGGGGGGAGGTTAAAGCTTCCTGAACAGGGGGTCCAGAGGGTTGTTTTGTTTGAGTTGCGTGTCTGATTTTAGCTGTGCACATCACATTCTGCGCTTTTAAAAAAAAAAAAACTCTCCGCCGAATCCCAAGAGTCCTGAAATTGCAGGATGGCTACGAAAGTCTTTTGAAGTTTTCGGTTTTGATGCCTGGCTTCCTGGCCTCGTGCCCCCTCGCCCCCTCCACAAATCTACACTACATCTGAAAGAACCTCAGACTTATCAGATTATAAAGCCTCTCATCGCTGCTGGAGTCAAACTCCACCCTCAGACCCAGGCACAACAGTTTGGATCTTTTGTATCAAAGTTTGAGATTGGTACTTTTAGATGTTATAGAATTGGCCATATCTATATTTTTATATATCATTTTCTTTTTAGTTTAGTTGTAGCCAATGTGTTACCAAAAGACACTGCGGCGGCTTCGTCGGGACCTCTCGTTGGCCGGATGCAGACGAGAGCTACATCTGCGTCTCACCGCACATCCTGCATCCTGCAAGCCCTGCATACTCTGTTCCCACTTACTCATCCACCCTTCTCTTACCGTAGAGTGGCACAGGAAGCCGAACACCACCATGACGATGGCCGGCGTCAGGACCGTCCCGAACACCAGTGCAGCGAGGCAGCCGTTGATCGTGGCGATGACCAGGTTCTGAGCCGTCACCAGCACGGAGCAGGCCCAGCAGTCCAGGGATCCCCGCAGCTCCAGGGGACCCTCGCTGCCCCCACCGCCGCTCTCTGCCACAGAATAAGGAGGAGGTACGACTACACGCGCCGGTGTCTCTCTGCCTCCGCCCACGGCGGTGGTGGAGGCGGCGAGTGAGTTGGAATGGTGGAGGTGCTGGTGGTGGCTGTTGTGGTGGTGATGCGGCGGCAGTTCCTCGCACAGGTCTAAGGCCTGGTGGTGGGCCCCCTTCTCTAGAGTACTAGTCATACTCGTAGTGAACTGTGTGTAGAAAGGTAAACAGATGGAGGGATGAGCACAGCAGTCAGATGGCGTAGTTACACAGCCGCTTTTGTACCCGATGAAATCCCAGTCTTCAAAGGGTTACTCCTGGTTCACTAAGAGTTCAGACGTTTCATCCCTCTGGAAGCAGGCCTTGTGAGATGCTGTCTGTGAGGTGATGATGATTATCAGAGAACTGATTTTCTAAAAAGTAGTTTATATTGTGGAGAGATGAAGGCTTACTGGCATCAAAGTCTGTTTGTGTACAGCAGTGTGTTTGTGATGTTTGTCTGTGAGTTAAGCAGAGATGGCATATAAGATATGTGGTCAAACAAAACGTACACTTTGATGCTGAGGTTGTGCCGCCTCACAAAATAATTTAATAACGTTAAAAACGATTATTTGTAAAATGGCCTACAAAGTAGGTGTTCAAACTATTTTAAGACAACCAATCATGGTCAATGTATTTATTTACTTCACGTGAAAAGCAGGGCTTGATTCCAAGACTCAACAAAAGTGCCTTGGAGTTTTCTTGTGATTTCTGTATGAAACGTGTTTTTTTTTTTTTTAGTGAGGAATAGCGTTGGGTATCAATAAGATTCTTCAACAGTACATGTATGATTGGCTTGGTTCCTTTATTGAATCTCTTATTGGTTCTTCTTGATTATTTTGTGTGGGGAGAAAGAGTAAAGCGGCTGAATAATTTTGCACGCCCAATTTTTCAGTTTTTGTTTAAAAAGGTTTGAAATATCCAATAAATTTCGTTCCACTTCATGATTGTGTTCCACTTGTTGTTGATTTTTCACAAACATTTGTATATCTTTGTTTGAAGCCTGAAATGTGACTGAAGGTCGAAAAGTTCTTGAGCAGCAATAGAAGACGTTCAAATGCATTTGCAGCTACAACAATTAGTTAAGTGATTAGCACAACTCCTACCTACCTCCTGTGTAAAAGCGGCCCCAGAGATCTAACTCCATAACTTCTAAAGATCTGTGAGCCACCTGCCAGGGCTTTCACTCATTTGGAACGCTTTTAAGTTTAGAAGAGCTAATTAGTGGGGGGGAGCATATCTAGTTAAAATTAATTCTGCTTTATGACACTTTTGATGTGGGATGCAGCTGTGCCTGGTAAAGGATATCTGTAATTTGAGGTCAGAGGTCAGCACACAGTGGGGCGTCAGTTGGACATGTGACATTTTAGTAACCAGGTCAGCAGCCAAAAAAAGATCCCCAAAGGTATGACACCTTTTTGGCCAACACGACAAAGATGAAGGCTGCTTTCACCTTTGCAAACTGACTAACATTTGAGCCATTTTTGGGGCATTGATGGATTTCTTTTTCTTTTTTTTTACACTTCGTGGTAATAGTCATAGTAATCAGATGGAATATTATTACTGCTAAATTACCGTATTGACATGCCCTTTTGCCCATGCCTGGCACCAGGATGCTCTGAGCAGAGGCACTACTGTTGCACATTTTGGTGCATTTCCTGGATAAATAAGCTGAGTTTGAACAAGTGTATTTTACGGCTGTATTTTCAAAATGAAAAGCAAGGTGTGCTTTCAGTTCACATTGACTATCTTTACACCGCTGTCCTCTGTGGTTGAGTGCTGTTTGTTTTCCACGCCTGGTTCCCATTGTTGTTCCAAGTGTTGTTTTTAAGGTGGAAGCACCAGCAGGAAAGTGTGTATGCGCCCATGCATCTGTTTTTAGAGGTGACTCATGCCCTTGCTGAAAATACATTCAGGGTCTCCCCCCATTTTACTCGCTGTTTGAGCAGCATTTCGTTTGAACAATGCGTCATACTATTGTTTGATGCAAATAAAGGAGTTCTTAATCTATTGCTCATTGAGCTCAACGTGGCTGCCGTATCTTGGCACGTAGTTCACCAACCCATGATTTATCCCCAACTCTTCACAGCGTGCATGTCATCATGGAGAATGGTCCCACCCAGTAGTTGCAGTGTTGTGCTTGGATGCTGAACGGAGATTTTCTATTGTTCTAGCATTCTATTGTCTGGAACAAAGCAACTATAGTAATTAATTCCATGTCCCTCGGACCTCCTAGACTTGTTGCTTTGTGTTCATCAGTAGTAAATCAGACCTTTTGTCTCCCTTCAGAGAAGTCCGTTGTCAGAAGTTGTCTCGGCGGTTGAACGGTAATGATGAGGTTCTGAATGTGATGCGGCTGCATTTGTACTCACATTGTGCTGCGGGGCCCGGTACACCTCTTGCTGCTCGTTCTCCAGATTGTTGCCGCTTTCTCACCTTTTTTTTGCAAGACCTTTTCTCGCTCCTTTTCTGCTCAGCAAAAAACAGGGCTGCTTTTCCTGTTCTTATCTTCAGTCGAAGCAGCGTTTGTTTTTTGGGGGGTTCCCTCCTAAAGCCTTATCTATTTGGTGGTGGTATGTCTGCTTCCTGCTGCTTCTTCTCTCCACTACCCAGAGTTGTCAGTGACACTGATTAAAGCCCAGAGTCTCTGTTTCTTTTCCGCATGCAAAGCCTCTACCGTTGTGATGTCAATGGCTGTGGTCTTGGTTTTCAGTTGGAACTCCCTCTTTGTAACTCACCATCTGATCGAGTCCACAGTGCCGTTTTTCCTTCCCTCCCTCCTCCACTCCCTGCATCCATCCCACTTTCTCCCCACCCACAAGGCTTATCAGACCCTCCAACAACTCCTCTCAGCACATGCACATTCCCCCTCACATATCCAGGACATGCTACGCCCCCCTTTACCCTGGCTCTGTTTCAGTGGGGGCTGGGTGCTGCATGTTGGGGGTCAGAGTGAGGCAGTTTGCCTGATAAGTTGAGATTTAAGAGGGCAGAAAATGAGGGGGAAGGGAATCAGAGACAGACTTTGTTGAGAGTAGTGGAGAAGTGATGCTGAACAGATTATTCAGGTGGTGTGTTTTTTATGGTTGGTTTTAGAAACGTCTATAGACGTGGCTTTTGTGTTGAAGGGGGGGAAAAAAAGTGTTATTGCAGTGTCTGGCAAATGATAGTGTGCCAATCGTTCTACCCAATTTTACTTTTTTTAACTGCACATACCTTTTCAATTATTTGCTATGATTGAGATGTTTTCTTAAGTAAAGGAGTATTTGGGGATTTTCATATAGATTCGGTCAATGTCTCCGGGAATACATGCGTGCAAATACGGTCGTATCCGAGGTCAAACCTCGGGTACGACTGTATTTCAACACGAGAAGCTGTGAAGCCGCTCGAGACGTCAGTGTGCACTGTTTGAAATGCATGATAAGTTATCAGGAGATGTTGTTGCATAAAAGCTTGGATTCTCTGGTTTACAGAAGTAAAAGCTACAAAGATATTGATAAAAGATCAGAGCATAGGCTAAATATTTACTGTTGTCTGATCCTGATTTTCTGCCCTTCTGCGGTGCTGTGAGATTGCAATGTTTGTTTATTTCAGTTCCGCTGGTCTCCATACTTTCCTTTTGCCCTGCATGTGGGTGTCTGCGTCTAAACTATTAAGTAATGCATTTAGGTTTATTCTCTTGCAATAAATTACAGGTCTAAGATCAACAAATAACACAATGGTTTAAAGTGAAAGGCGATGAACCTATTGAAATTAGTACTGTATATTAACGTTTTTCAGTGTTGTTGGCATTGATTTAATGTCATTGCAGTCGGTTGCAAAATGTGAACGTTTTGTCCATGTCGGGATTGTAAGCAAAGATGTTTTCATCCTTACCACCACATGACTGCAAAGTGGCAGACACAAAAATACGGATGGAGGGTGTCTTCCTGTGTGCTTTTGAAGCAGGATTTCCTTCTGTCTGTCCAATAAGGCCGCGTCCCTCTGCCTGCCCCGTGGCCCCGAACCTGACACAGTGACCTACCAGTGCTTTGTCACACTGTCTGGGAACACTGATTAGTCATTCAGGCTCATCAATGGCTCTCTTCTTTCAACGTTTTAGAAGTTAGTAGTTATCTGGGGCAACAAGTAATTATTTTATGCAATAAGGTTTGTCCCTAATGGTATGGCTTTTTTGATGTTTAGGTTGTGTATGTACTTTCAATATGGGCACCTTTCGTTTTGGCGTAATGGTATTGAAATCCAACAAGATTATCATCCCCCTAAATTTCTTTAGCGTAGTGTCTTTCACTGGCTTTTCTGCACTATGACCTAAAAAGGCGTCCCTCATACAATGCAGGTACACTGTCATCTAAGCAAAATACATTTACATTACTCAATAAAACACAGTATGGAGTTTTAAAGTGTTATTATGACTACTTAATGAATTACCAATAAGGACACTGAACAGTCTTGTTAGTGCTGCCTGCCACTAGTCCAATCTCCTTCCTTAGTTTACCCCGGACTCCGCTGTCTAAATGGAAACATTTTTTTCACACACATTGCTAACAATAGCAAGGTCAGGTTTGGGACACGGACGACAAAGCTGTGATGAATGTTTGGCACAGCTAAGGGATATGACTTGTTATTGTAGAAATAGAGTGGAGAGAGACGCAAGGTACCGAAGGAGAGCGGGGATGTGTATTAAAAAAAGATTTACTCTTTTCGGGACATATGGATAAATGCAGAAAACACAGTCCTTAACACCCTAACTATTTTAAGCTGAAGCTACGAGTTGGAAAGTGTTTCAGACGAGAGGCTTTACTTTATTTGATGCAGTCGGAACGCTGAAAATCAATGAAATAATGAAACAACAGTCAAAGGTTTTCCATTACTGTTTATCTACTGTAAACTGTCCTTTGCCCTCCTCGATGTAATATGTGCATGATAATTGCTGATGTACTTGTCGGTTATTATCGTAAATTTAGCCAAAACTAGGCTGTAATGACTTTTATCCATCCATCTTCAACCAGGGTCCAGGGTCAGCAGCTCCAGCAGGGGACCCAAAACTTCCTTTTCCCGGGCCACATCTACCAGCTCTGACTGGGGGATCCCAAGGTGTTCCCAGGCCAGTGCAGAGATAGAATCTCTCCACCTAGTCCTGGGTCTTCCCAGCTGGATGGGGACTTGCCCAAACCACCTCAACTGGCTCCTTTTCAACGCAAAGGAGCAGCGGCCCTACTCCGAGCTCCTCACCCGATTTTTAAGGGAGACACCAACCACTTTCCTGAGGAAACCAAATTCGGCCGCTTGTACCCGTGACCTAGTTTTTTCGGTCATGACCCATCCTTCATGACCATAGGTGAGGGTAGGAATGAAGATTGAGAGCTTTGCCCTCCGGCTCAGCTCTCTTTTCGTCACAACGGTGCGGTAAAGCGAGTGCAATACCGCCCCCGCTGCTCCGATTCTCCATCTTCCCCTCACTCGTAAAACAAGACCCCGAGGTACTTCAACTTCACATTCCCTGACCGGAGTATGCAATCCATCGGTTTCCTGCTGAGACCCATGGCCTCAGATTTGGAGGCGCTAATCCTCATCCCAACCGCTTCAGTGAGAGCTTGAGGCCACAGAACAAAGGTGCCATCAGGACCCCGGTCATACGCCTTCTCCAGGTCCACAAAACGGATTGCCAGAGAGGCCGAGTAGTGTGATACCCCAGTAACTGGCACACTCTCGAGTGCCCCTTTTTGAATAGAGGTACCACCACCCCGGTCTGCCACTCTTTTGGCACTGTCCCAGACTTCCATGCAATGTTATAGAGGTGTGTCATCCAAGACAGCCCTTCAACACCCATTGCCTTAAGCATCTCTGGACGAATCTCGTCAATCAGCGGGGCTTTGCCACAGTGGGGTTAAGACTACCTCCGTGGACTCCAGCTACGCCCTTTACCAAAGAGGGTGAGTAGTTGACTTTAATATAAATTATAATTTTGGTCGTATGGTACACTTCAGAATACACTATGAACCATTTGTGTCTCCAACAGGCAAATTGACGATGATCCCTCCTCCGCCTCTACCGAAGAGGGTGAGTAGTTGACTTTTATATATATTATAATTTTGGTCGTATGGTACACTTCAGAATATACTATGAACCATTTGTTACTGACTTAGTTATATTGTACTGTTTTAAAAGTAATTCTCCAGTCCGAAAACTCAATGTAAGCATTGTATGTAAAAAAAATCCTAAATCCACCGCACATTGTTGAACATAAAGAAAAGACTGCAAAGTATGTCTAAAAAGTAAAAAAAAACACCATGGTGCATTACGCACAATTACTCTAAGATCTTTGCACAAAATATAAACGACATGGTATAGTATGTGGAAATGGTGACCACGGTTAAAAAAAGGTCTAGATACTTTATAAAACATTTGAACTAGGCTGTATATGTAAAGGGAAATATAAATGTAGTATGCTCTTTTTTGGTACAAAAAAGTGATTTAATAACTAATTTCTCAACATTTATCTCTCCTCTCAAACAGTATGAATTGACGTACTAAGAAATTATATTGCACTATAACTTGTGTTTAAAGAGCAGAAAAAAATCTGAGGAACAGTGGCTGTAGAGGCGTACCTTGTTCAAAATGTTACCTGCAGTGCTTTTTCATTTATCAAAACGTTTTTATTAATGTCACACAAATTCACAAAATGTTTAAGACGTCTGGCTCAGTTTGGTGTGTGTGAATTCTCTAAACAGTGCAGTTATAAATACATGACCACAAAGAAGAAAATGATAAAGTAATATTGCAACAGGAAAAATAGAATTCTCATTTTAAGAAATTGTTCAAGAACATTTAGCACCATCTATCATAGTCAACCGATATTAAAATCTCATCTAAAAGCCCCTATGAAATAAAAGTTGATTTCTCAAACACATTAGAAACCGATTTGTCCTTAATGAGGATACAAACACAGCATTCCATTAGTTATCTTCTCTACGTGATCACTGTGCCTATTGTCTACGGGAAATGTGGTGTTATTCAAGATAAAGATATCATTCAATATATATCGGAAGAAAAAGGCAGGGGTCACGATAGACAAGCACCAGAGAAACAGCAGGCCCAGACTTCAGTTGTTACGGGGCAATTGCTTGCTATAAAAAAATAAAGAGGGAAACAAATCACAAACTTGTACAACCTATAAAAAAAAGAAACCATTGATATCCAATAAATAGATTAAACATTTTAAATTAAATGTACAACGCAATCCCGGAAACACTAAGTCTGCATATTGGAACAAAACAATCAGAGGTACAACACAAACACCAGATGGCATTAACTTTCTTTTTAAAGAGATTCTCCATACTGATGGAAGAAATGAATAAAAAAAACCTGATGTGTGACAACGTATTATTCGCCAGAAGTAATTAAAGAATTCATACAAACAAGATTTACAACAATTTGAAAGACAAAATCTCCCCCTTAAAACCCGTATGTTTAGAAACACCCTAAACATTTGTATTTTTTAAAATTCTTAATGCTCTAGAAAAATTTTCATAACTCTTAGTATTTTGTCTAATTTCTAAATACAAGGCCAATGTGGTATATATCTAGTTTAGAAAAAAAACAAACCAATAAATTATTTTTTTAAAGACAGCACCCCACAAAAACTGCAAACAGCATGTACAAATCTCAGTATTCAAGAAAACAGGAACAGCTGAAGTTGTCCATTGGAACAGCCATGTTTGTTCTGTGGCAGAACCAACTGCCCCCTGGTGGGTGTCTGGTTAGAAGCACCATCTGAGAGTAAACTGGAATTTCTTTTTGTAAACAGTGATGATGAGTAAACGTATTCAACTGGCTGTTCGGTGAGTGTTAGCAGTAGTAGCAAAAGTGAAGTTGTCTTTTGTCCTGTCTGGCAGGAGTTTGGTTATGGCTGAGGAGACGCAGGAGAGGAGCTCTGTCACCGGGAGGAGGCCTGGTGAGACACACAACACACAAACATTTCAATTGACCTGCGCCGGGAAACCGCTTCAGACGTCTCGGGGGGACGAAAGGAAAACCAGGCACACGGCTTACCAGATTGAAGGAGTCGTACGTGTTCATGAGCTCCTCCATGCGGTATTGCTCCAGCACCACGACGTTGGTCAGGTTGGGGCTACGCTGACGTGCGCAGTCCTCACAGTGAACCACATACGTTTTCCTGCTGTTGCTCTCACTTGTCACAAACAATAAATTGAACACCTCCACCTGTAGAATAGCCAATAGGTTAGTCAGAAACAGCTTTGTGTACCGAGTTAACCAGTGCGCATGCGGGAGTTATTGAACTAACATCGGTCACTTCTCACACTCTTTAGTCAGCGCTGGGCCTCCTAAGTGACTGGTTCTAACAACAGGTAGAAATTAGAGCAGGCTTCTTTCATTAAGCTATATCTAATAAAATATTTAGTAGCTCTGTAATGAAGATATTTAGTTTAATTGATACTCACGTCACACTCATTGCAGTAGTAGGCAGGCTCATCCTTGACCCGACTCTGATAAGATAACTTCTTCCCGTCAGCCACCAGTTGGTTCCGAAGAACCTGGATGTGCTTCATGGACTGCAGCAGACAGTGTCTGGCAGAAGGGTAGGGATGCAAACAAACGCATTGCTATTTCTTCACACAGCTTTGATCAGTTAGTGTTTGTTTGAAGTTATAGTGTTGAAAGTGAAGTACTACTAAACTGGCCACCGGCTACAGTCCGTACAGTACTCACTTGACCATCTTGAAGGTGTCTGGGTCGGTAATCTTGACAGTTCGGGCCGCGTTCCAGGAGACGTGGATCATGGGGACGATGGATTTCACCTTCTTCACTTCGTTCCACTCAAACCTCTCGAGGGCGAGCTGGTACTGGTAAGCTGCAGAGACGCGTTAAACAATGCTGAAAACTGTTTTACGAATGATTCAAACTACTTTCAAACTGATGTGCATTTGGTTACCGTTGAGCGGGCCCACGTTCCACGCAATGTTGTTGCACCAGCCGACAGCTTGAACCCAGTGAACAGTTCCGGCGTTGATCCACACCAAATCTCCAGGCCGCTGAATGAAGCGGTACACTGGGATGTTTGATTTGTAGAGGTCTTCCAACACTGGCCACCAGGACCCCGTCAGGTAATCCACTCCATGCCTGGACACGTAGGAGGAAATATAATTTCACATGCCGGTTGAGGCTTATCGCCTGAAGTTGTAGTTGAGCGATAACTCAAGCCAATGGACATGTATGCTTAATGACTCATGCAAAGCTCTAAAGACACCTTGCATTTTATATTGGTGTGTCTCATTCAACTCACTTTTCACAGAAGTCACTGATTGCCTGCCAGTAGTTCTCATGGACGGAGAACCACTCACAGTCCCCAGGGCCGATGTTGATGTTCACCGAGCAGAAGTTGTTGTTCTCCTGGTGACCTGTTAATTAAAGGAATAATATTCTCACATACGTTTCACGTTGTTTTCAACTAAAGCGGTCTTCCACCCGTTTCACTACCTGGCGTTCGGCTCCCTGGAACCTTCATGTAGAGCTGGACGGTGTTCATGCCGAGGATGGTGTGTCCAACGTGGCTCAGCATGTTACCACTCGATGCTACGCGCATAAATGCCGGCAGCTTCTGCAACTCCTGCAGCTGAGGCTTCCACCTGAGCAACGCATGAAAAGCTACATCAATATCCATTTTAAACACTGCAAATATGTGTAGGTGTTGTCTAGTGTTGAAGTTACTCACCTCTTGGGATCTGAGAGGTCAATGTTGGTGCCAAACTTAATTATCTTTCCCACTGGTTTCTGCTCACCACTGAGGAAAGAAAAATGGTGATGTTATTACAAGTATTATTACAAAACACTATTGGTGAACTTATGACAGTATCCTTACCTGCTACTTTCTTTAGAAATGTCCTTGCTTGGCGTATCAACACTGGTTGATGGCTTCTTCTCCTTGACATCTTCATCCTCCTCATCATCATCACTGCCCTTCTCCTCCTGGAGACAGAAAGCACGACATCAGCATATGCCCAACATATGCATGTTTCTTTTTAAGGCTGTAGCCATGTGGAAGGAGGTCACTTCAAAATACAAATTTCATTGCACAAAATAAAGACGTTGAATGAAGAAACATTCAAATATCCGTATTACCTGCAGACTCTCTTGGAAGCTGGAGGCCTGGTACTGGGCATACTTGGCGATGGTGGTGTGTGAGCGGCTGCTCTCACAGGGCCACGTCTGGCCCGTCCCACTCGGATCCCAGTTCTCATCAGCAGGCTGCTGCACCTGAGTCCTCACCTCTACTGCCTGCTCTGCATTCGCCTCCACGAGGGACTTTGTAGAAAACAGCCCCAGGTCTAAAAAGGACACATTGACATTACAACCAATGAGTCAACATTTTGAGGAAGGCTATTTTTTGTGGCAAATAAATTTTCAGCCCCCCGTTGTGCTCGGTTAGGGAGGGTTACATTGAAATGAGCCGGGATGATTGCCGATCCTGGTTGTGTATCAGGAGAGGTGCCTTTTAATAAATGTTATGCATCAAGAGTGTAAACGTACTGAGTCGTAGAGATCCAGCCAGGCCTCTGATGACAGTAACAGGATTCTTGGGGTCTGTACAAAACTGCAGCAGCACAGGGGAGAAGGCATCCCGCTTACTCTCCAACTGCAGAATACAAGGAATACATCAATACACAGAGACCCAAGCTGCTGAAACAACACAACAATCTTCATGCTCAAAGAGATTAAACCTTAAAGGGCAATCCCGTTGCTTGATCAGCACATTATTCCACATATTAAAATAAATAAAGAGATGGCTATAACCACTGTGTACAAAGACATACATTTATTTATCTGGTACTTAGTTACTGAGGCCATTGCACTCGCCTGCTTAATTTAAAATCTTATTGTCTTTTTATTTTTTATTACCATGTATCTTGTGTGCACTACCAATTGCTGCTGCAATCCTGTAAATCTCCCAATGTGGGACTAATAAAAGGAATATCTTATCTTATTTAAATTGATACTTTGCTATTTTTTTCGTGTTACAATGGATGGTGACATACATAGATGCTGGGTGTAGGAGGGTTGAGCTTCTCTCTCGGAATGGGTTCATCTGAGGTCATGATGGGCTTGACAGAGAAGGCTGGGAGCAGGTAAGACTCTCTGAACTTCCCTTTCACTCTGGTCCCCCTATAAAACAGAAACAAGCATGTGGATTGATGCAATCAAAAATATGCAAAATACAGCTGTCTGATGCTACCTAGTTTTCCTGCTTTTAAATTGTCATGTCAGATATTTTTAGAAGACCACCTACTTGCAGGACCTGATGATTTCACTGGCAGAGTTGGTAATGGTGATGTCTTCCAGTGGGATCCTCTTTTCCTCCACCTCGGAGGCGATGAATGTCTCCCTGTCTCCGCTCTCCACCTTGATCAGGCGAATCTTCAGCTCTTTGGGTGGCCCGTCGGACAGCGCTTTCAGTTTCAAGAAGTCCGTTGAGCCCAGCGAAAAACCGGATTCAGAGTCTTTTTTGTCCTCGGCAGATCTTTCTCCCAAACTCCTCGAGGTCCACTCTGAATGCTCCCCTTCGCTGGTCGAGGCGGCACCAGATGCTTCTGCCAGATTTGTTTTTTCTGCGTCATAGTGGGCCCGATTCTTCTCGGATCCCTCCTTGCTCTGGAGATTGAGGTCGCCGAGAATTCTCCGATCTTTCTTCTCCTTGTGGCTCTTGCCGTCCTTGTGCCGTTTGTGACCAGAATGAGTGGACGAGGATGAGGAGGATGAAGAGCAGAGGGTCATCTCGTCTCTCTTTTCTCTATGCTTCTTTTCTTTCCTGTCTTCATGCTTCCTGCTGCTGTGACCGTGCTTCCTCTTATCTTTCTCTCTGCGTTCCTTCTCTTTCTCAGGTTTGTGTCTGTCTTTCACTTTGACATGGTCATCCAGTTCACTGAGGGAGTTCTTGCTTGGAAGCGAGCGCCGACTAAGCGTGATCTCGCAGCTTTTGCCCAATTCTGCCAGTGACGATTCAGAGATGGTCGACAGTAGCGGCTCCTCTTTGACCACCTTGATGGGTTTGAGGGTAGAAATGCTCTCATGTTTGGAGTGTATTACTACCCCTGTTGTCTCAGGGTCATCTCTCCAGTCGTGAGCATCTTCCATTTTCACCTTTTTGTCTTCCAGCAGGGGAGGCGAGGGGGACATTAGCGACGGGAAAGCTGGATTAAAAGGTGGATCGGTTGAATCGGACGTCGGAGAGCTGCCTTGCTGCTGGCGGCAGATGTCGGGGCCCAGCGACAGCGATGAGGAATATTTGAGCCCAAGCAGAGCTGATGGAGGAGGCCTACCAAAAGGTCCACCGCGGTAGGCGTACTTCTGGCTCTCTGGGACTGTCTCCAGGGACTTACACGTGCGGTTTACACCCGTTTGGTGAAGATGTGGCCTTTGGGGTGGTGGAGAACAAGACGGCGTCTCAGAGTCCTCGTCGTCTTCTTCGTCGTCGACCTCACTTTTAGTCCGCTCGGGGAGGCCGTAAAGTTTAGCCAAGTCGCTGGGGCTGTAATTTGTGTTCCCAACTCCTGTATGCGTCGGCCGATTGGGGTTCAGGTGGACATTTGGATAAAGTTTAGAATAGTCCTCTTCCTCCTCGTTGAGGGATGATGTTCGGCTGCACGGCGATGCCAGAGAGCCCTGGCGACTGAGCACAGGAGGGCTGGAGTGCGAGACGGATCCAAAGTCTTCCTGGTTGTGCTGATGCTTCGTTGCTGGAATTAAGTCTGGGGCACTCAGGTAGCTCTTAATGGGCTGGACACAAGGAGTAAAGTTGTCAAGGAGACCTGTGGACGCAGCCTTTTCGCTGTTATACATCTCCTCTTCCTTTTTGATGGATTCATCCAGCATAGCCATGATGTTAGCCAGTCCGTCGGGGAGCAGCGTGGATAACTCGGAGGGCTCTTCCTCAAACTGAGCCGTATCGGCCGCACAGCTGCTCGTATTTTCTAAACCACTTCCGGTCATCTGCTGGTTTAGGAGTCCCCTCATGGAGCTGGAAGATACCGGTTGTGTTGGGTTTTCTCTCGGAAAAGCCTGATACAGTTTGGGGGGCTCTCTGTGGGCCAAAGCAGGCAGAGAGTGTTTGCTGCCGTCCGTCTCCTTTGCTGGGTCTTTGGATAGGTTGGGAGCGGCCTGCATCGCGGGGGGCTTGCTGGGGTACACCGACTGGTTCATTCCTGAGGTATTGTGTGTCGTTGAGGGGCTGAATGTCGTTCCGCTGTTGTTGCTCCACATTTCTCTCTGCCGCTGCTTTTCTCTGGCGTACTCCGTCTGCGGCGTGAGAGGGGGCGGCCGCAGCCTTTCTACTGCGCTGATGGCGGTGGCTGTCTGGCCTGGTGGGCAGGGGAGGATGCCCCCACGGCTGAGCCAGGGGTAAGGGGGTGAAGCCTGAGAGCTGGGGGGCAATGGACCTGAGGAAGTTGCGCTTACGGAAGAGAGGCGGGGAGGTGGGGGTGTAAGGGAAGTGTTGCATGAGAGCAGTCTCTCCAGGTTTTCAATAGCGGTCTGCTCTTTGCCTTTTGCACTGCATAGATCCTTCTCCCTCTTCTGTTCCATTCTCCTCCTCTCCTCCTCTTTTCTCTCAAACTCTTGTTTTTTCTTTTCTTCTTCCTGCCGCTGCTCTAGTTCCCTCTTCCTCATCTCCTGCCTATCTGCTTCTCTCCTTTTCTTCTCCTCCTCTTGCCACTCCCACTCTCTCCTCTTCCTTTCCCGCTCCTTGTTGTCCCATTCTCTCTTTTTCTTCTCCTCCTCCGCCTGCCTCTCCCATTCTCTCCTTTTCCTTTCTTCCTCCAGTCGCTCTGCTTCTCTCCTCCTCCTTTCCTCTTCTTGCCTCCTTTTTCTCTCCCATTCTCTCCTCCTCTCCTCTTCCTGTCTGTCGTGTTCCCTCTTCTTCCTCTCCTCCTCTTCCTCCAGCTTCTTCCTCTCCTCGTCCAGTTGCCGTCTCATCTCTTCTTTCTTCCACCTCTCCTTCTCTCTAATTTTTCTCTCCCGCTCCTCTCTGTCCCTTTTTCTCTTTTCCTCAGCTTGCATGTGACCCTCCAACTCTGCATCGAGTTTGTCCAGAGCCTCTTCGATGGACTGAGGGGCCGAAGTCGGAGCTGGTGCAGGAATCTGGGACTGAGAGTACGCCTGCGTCGCAACAAAATCAGATTGACCCAGTCTGGGGGAGGGCGCCGGATTGGACGACGGCGGTTCAGTATTGGCAGTCGAGCGTGGAGCTGATCGATTTTTAACAGGAGAACCAGGAAGATGATCTGAAACCCTGCTTGTAATCACGCTGTCCCCTACCCTTTGCTGCCGTGAGGAGAGTAAAGAAGATGAGAAAAATGCAGGAGGCTGCTCCATTTCAACCTGAGCATAGCATGACGTCTTCCCCTTCGTGGGGCGGGACTTGGCGGGCTGTTGCTGTTGCGGCCTGGGCAGCCCCTGGTGGTGGAGCTGGTTGACCGAGGCAGCGTGTCCTCTCTGACACCCTGGCCGCAGCAGATCATCCGGCTGAGAGGTGGGACTATTGACAACGCGGGTGGCGGTTTGAGGTACAGGCTCTCTTCCTTTCTGCCAACTGCCGTTGCTGGTGCCAGTGTTTACTGAGCAACTAGTAGAGGGGGATGTGCCCACCCTGGACACGCCAGCAATAGGTCCGCAACTAAATATCCTGCTGTTGCTAGAGCCGCCGGTGGGACAAGAGGCCTGGGCCATGGGAAGGTTGGCAGTGATGACTGGTGTTCTGGTGGAGTTGGTTGGCGGCGGAGGAGGAGGTGGGCTGACACGATGGTGATGGTGGGGAGGACCTGGAACACGACTTTCCACGACATGATTATGGCTCTGCTGGCGCTGAGGTAGCAGTCCTGGAGGCCTGTAGATGCCCGACTCCTGAAGGGAAACATTTCTCAATTAATACTCTCATAACTGCATCTGTGTTGACAGAATAATTGTACACGTCTCATAGCACAAGAGCATGGCTACTATAGTGCAATCTTATACTCACTGCAGAGTGACTGCCGGGCCTACTCTGGTATCTCCAGGCTTCATGGGGCCCACTTTGCAAATGCTGAGGTACTGAGGTGCTGCTGGCAGAAGGAGGAGGACCCTTGTGACCCAGCCCTGGATGAGGCTGGAAGTGGCTGTAAGGCACACTGCTGCCGCTGCTGGTTGTAGGAGGGTTTGCTGGTGACGATTGGGCATGTAGGTTCTGATCTCTTTCTCCCCTGGTCGGGGTTGATGCCAAGTGAGAGGTAGCTTGGCTGCCACCTTGGATCCTAAAAGGAGTGCCTCTCTGGTTGTGAGGACCACGAGGCTCCATGGCCTGGCAGGGTGGCGCCTGCCCTAGTTTGGAGCTGGGGCTCGGATAGGACGAGGCAGGGGACTGCTGGTTTACAGCCTGAGGTTGGAATGCATCTTTCTGGAGCGGAGGAGCACATCCGTGGTTGTAGCTTCCCAGGGAGGAGTTTGATGGAGGGGAGAGATTTGAAGGAGAAGACCTTTGGCCATAGCTACCCATTCCTTGTTTGTTGGATTCCTGTTATTCGATACAAAAACAAACATTGACAGAAGTAATTGAAAGTGATATAATACAAACAGGATCAAATCAAATTTGGCCACAGTGTTATTTACAATAGAATCAATAAATCTTAATAATAATAGCACTTAATCCAATACAGGTTTTCCATTGATTAAGGTCAATAGGTCAATCTTTACTCTTGGCTTCAAGACCCAAATATCTAATGAAGGGTTTTTTCTCACTGTTCGGAGCTGGAACTCCTGCGACTGTGGGTTCTTGCGGTCAGAAGACTGTGGCTGCCAAGGAGCGCTGCTCTTGTGAAGGGGGTTCCAGAAGGCAGCTTTTGGAGGGAGATGGTGCACCGATGACTGGTGCTGTGATAGCAAAGACTGGCCAGGGAAACGATGCAGACCAGGATGGGATAACTGCCCGGGGAGAGAGACATTACAATAAGCAATGAACCAGGGACGAACACGCAGTGTGGCTGTTTTTGCTACAGCAGTATATTCTCATACCTGATCTGCACTCTTTTTCCTTTTGCTGGGGCTGGGACAGTCCTCCACAGCCGGGCGGGAGGACGGGTGCATGGATGGTGGAGGAGCATGCTGGATAACCGAGTGCTCTCCTAGTGGAGGGCCATGTCTCTTCAGCGGACCCCCTATCATCTTCCCTGGGTAGCCCCTCTGCTGCAAAAAGAGATGAAAAGGTCAGCTCAGAAAACAGTCCACTGGTGAAATATTTGGCCAGATCTTTGTGACAGAGGCTTTGTCTGGTTGCACCAGAAATGACAGCGAAAGCAGAGATTGTCTACGTCTATATGGATGATGAAATATGATCACAGTCAATTAGAGAACTCCTACCTGATGCACCTGAGCCCACATCTCATCTCCCAGCAGTGGTGGAGCCCGGGGAACATGATGCTCTTGAGGACCCCCAAACTAAAGCAGACAATAATAAAAACACACACACATTTTATCTTTATTTATTCTTCATACACAAACCTGGCAATGCAACAGGGGATACGATGGGGGATTTATGCACCACTCACCTTCAGAAGTTGGTTTGGTCTGCTGGGGAGAAGTTGAGGGTTGGGGGGAGGGCCGCCGCCTCCTGCATAGCCGCCATTATGGAGACGAGGTGAGTGCTCGTTGGGTAGCGGCCCAACAGAATGTCCTTGAGAAGGAAGATGGGATTCATACAGCTGACCTAGTTGCTCCCATGACCTGTGGGGAGGTGGAGGGTGAAGATGATGATGAGGTGGAGGTCTCTGCTGCTCCCTCTGTAGACCTGGTAACATTGGCTGTGCAAGCTCAAGCTTCTCGCTTCCTCGCATAGGCCTGGACAACCGAAAAACAAAAGGATTCAACTATATTAAAACAAACAAAACAAACAAAAAACAGACCTCATCTAAAACCCGAGCTTGCTTTGTCAATCGCTGCAATCTAAACGTAGTTCCTTCGCTTATGATTCTGTGCATGACTAACCCATTGCTGAAGAATTTATTGAGATGGTTCATTCCGCCCACGGGACCAGGAGGTAGATGGGGAAGGAGCTGGTGTTGGCTCATTCCAGGCGAACACCTAAATAGTAACAGTGAGAGTCAGATTTTCTATGTTTGTAAAGCACAATCGATGTTTTACTTCAGTTTGGCTGTAAAATGATGGAACTAAAAACGTAAGCATAGGTCATAGCAGGTGATAGAGGTTCATAAGAGGATGTTTGTGTGTGTGTGTGTGTGTTGTCATGGCCACAGACCTGACAGATGGCTGCCAGGCGCGGCCGCCCACAGGAGCCCATGGTCCCCGGTTGAGTCCGTCCAGAGGGAAGGAATCCCGTGTGCCACGCCCGCCAAACTGCTCTACTGCGTGATGCATCCAGCCTGTGAATGACATTAAATCCCACCATGTAGCTACTCCAACGCTTTTATACAGAAAGCAGTAAGCAGAATACAGTAACACCTTCCCGATTATACACACGTTTACGTATACAAACTGTCATTCTACTCACCAGACTACTGTATCCGTGAAGCCCTCCACTGCAGCAGAGAGAGGGCCTCACTCCAACACTGAGGATACCCTCTGTCTTAAGCACCAGGAACCCAAGGCCGGTCGGCTATAGAGACAGAGAGAAAGAGATTAGGAGCTGGACGCATTGAAAAGTCGAATAAAGCCTGTGGGATATTTATTGAGTAGGCTTGTTGTTGTCGTCTTTATATGCTTGAGTTAGACAGCAGAGATGGGAGGGTGTAAGTAGGATATGTATTTTTAGATGCAGTTTTATGTGACAACCTTTAATAAAACCCTTTATCTACCCTTATTTGAATCTTTATTTTGTCACCACTGGAATTTCCTGTTCTAGTTCGGTCATTTTCCCCAGCAACATGAGAACGCGTGATGGATGTCTGTTGTCTGTAGCTGGCTGCTAGGAGTCAGCCAGCCAGTAGGAGGCGCCAGTAAGCACAGAAAAAGATTACGCGTGGCCCAGATGGCTCAGTGGGGAGCTCACCTACGAGGAGAGACCTGGGGGTTACTGTAATCCTTACCGTGGGCCTCCCGATAACAAGAGACAGAGGGGACGAGTGAGAGGCCTTGGTCACATGCCAAGTGTGTGAGTGTGTGTGGTGTTGAAGGCGATGCCAAGTGTGCAAGCTGCATGGTTGTTTCAGGCTTGTGCATGAGAGAATGGTGTGCCCCCTTAAGTGGATAATTGTGTGTATGTGTGTATGTGTGTGCTGCAGTACTGCTGCAGTGTGGATGCCCAGTGGATACACTAAAGTTTAATCTCATTACACCAGGCGTGATGAGAGGGAGAGGGGGTGGGTGGGCAGCGACAGACGGTCTGAACAGGATGGAAAGATAGATTAAGAGAAAAGATGCAGAGGAGAGGAGGCACAGGGGGAGGCGGAGTGGAGGAACGGTGCCATGAAAACGCCCACACCTTCTCCCACGCATGCATACATGCACGCACGCACGCAGAGACGACACAAAGGAAAGCGGTTGAGGGGCAAAACATAAAAGAGGCTGCAACACAACACCCTCCTTGCCTGCTTTTTCCAACACTACAGACAATTCAAAAGACACAGGGTGTCATGGTACAAAGATGTCCGCGTTTCAAAGCACCTTGATTCTAAAATAGACAAAAATAACAAGAGATCCTTATCTTTGTACCTTCACTACTGCTGTTAAAAACAAGTCTCAAAACATGAAATGACTGTTGGTTCAAACCAAATTATCCCCAAAAACTGCAATATCGCACCAAAATGTCTGCATGCTACATACTCTTATTTAGAAAGGTGATGCAACATCATACAAGGATATTGGATTTCTATCACATTGAAACGCAAAAGTAACCAAGTTGTTCGATAGCAAGAGAAATGCACACAGTTTATGATTCATTCATTCCTCTTGCTCAGAACAGCGCTCTTCCACCAGTTTTCCTAAATTAGCTATGGCCATACTCAGGTTCCTCTTCCCGCCTTTCTTACTTCCACCCACTGCGGAGTGCTCTGAAATATCCCTAACCGTGCTTTAAATAGACAACATCACTGGACACTTTTAGCTTGTCCGGCGTGGTGCTGTGGTGCTGTGACTGTCTCTCTCTCTCTCTCTTCCCCCATACAGCAGGCCTGGCTGCTAGATGAAGATAGGCTGGTGTTAACGGTCGAGGCTGCACAGTGCAAACACACCCTAGTGCTTAGCTTACCTTTGGGAGTAGCACCAAGTTATAGATTCACAGCAATGTTACGTCTCAGCTTCTGCTGTCGATCATCTCTCTTGGGTCTCCTCAACCCTGAAAGACAGAAGACAAAACATTCACGTCAAGCTGATGTAAAAACAGCGCCAAGCCAAATCAAACACTATACTCACAGGCATGATGAAATACAACACTTTAATTTGCTATAATTAAGGTTTGAGGGTGGTCTTTGCTTTCAATGTGAAAGAAACCTCCTTGTGCTGCTGCTTCTCGCCAGGCCCGATGGAGAGACTAACTGCAGCTTAACAGTCGGGCAGACACACAAACACGGCTGCTCTCGCTCTAACAGCGGCCGGCAAAGTGAACCATCTCATGTGAAAGCAGCGCTGGGAAAACAGTGAATATGAAAAACTAAGAACGAGCGGGTGACCCGGTCGTGGCTGCATGCAGCAGCACAGCTGTAATTAGCACTCTTTTTTTTTTTTTAGATCTGTTGTGACCAAACGCTCGTCTATTCCAGTTGCTACCTCGGCTATCGCATCGCTCACAGCCACTGTAACAGCACACTGTGAGAAACGGAAAGCAGCGCGTGTACATAGACGCCAGGCCGTGTGACATACCAGGTTGGGTTCTGAAACCGTGAGAGTGTGCGGGTGAGAATTGTCTCATGTATTTTTCAGGGATCCCCTTGATGACTCAGCGTCCTGTGAGAGGACTTACCCCAAGCCGCTGGCCCTAAACTCCGCCCCCCCCCCGGGACACCGCTTACAGTCAGGTGACCGGGGGCGTTTTTCTGCACCGCCACGGATGTGAGAACTGCGGGGAATTCTTTCTATTCAGCGCCTGCACGGGTTTCACGTGCATGCGTGTTTAGATAGACAAACAGGATGTACAAAACTTCCAGAGTTCGTCAAGAGACACGACGAGGTAATTCCTGGAACTTGATTGATTTACCGTACGGTTGTTGTAAAATTGGAAAAGTTTTGAATTTCGTTAACAAAACCTTTCTTCCTTCTCAGTGGTACTGTGTGTGCTGCACGTTTGGCTCAATTTTGTTCTATTTCCAGTCCCTCTCCTTGTGTCCTCCCTCGCCCTCTAGACCAGTTAGTCATTACATAGTCAGCCCGGATAGAGATCATGTTCTCAAGGAAACACCACGCATTTCTCCCCCTCACACACAGAGAGGAACACCCAGCGGCGATGCGGGCTAACTCTGTCACGTCCGCATTGTTACACACAAACAAAGTGTGAGAGTTGTCCGAGGCCTCACACATACAGCGGTGTTGGTCAGCCGAGGACACGGCACGCCAATATTGTTCCTGCACACAAACACGAAGGGATCCAACCTCCATGACGGTCGATTGTCCCCTGATTGCATCCAAGCGAACGACAAAACGCTTCTTTAAGAGCAAGGAGCTCAACCAAATACACAGAGAGCCACCACGCTCGCCGTAGCAGGCCAGATACATGCTTTTGTTTTGTCCTCCTTTGTCTACTACTACTACTACTACTACTTTGTTTGTAGAAGCACTGCCTCACATCTGCTCTTCATTTCAGGCTACACACATTGAAGGAACATCTGAAGTCTTCATGTAACGACTGCTGGGTTCACGATGGGTCCAATACCAACATTTGGTCCGTATCCAAACAAGCTTTACGTTCGCACAAACTACCAACGCAATTTAGTTATGGCTGTTGGTGGTCACATGTCAACCTGACCCGATTTCTGGACCCCTTAGTGACACACTCACAAGTGACAGTTGCCCTACATTTTTTATCTGTTAGTGAAAAAATAAACAGGACGAGGAGGAAGGTAGCTGGGAGAAAAACATAACGAGAGGCCCCATTTGTCTCTGCAGTCACCAGCCAGACATCTGGGCCTGTGAATGACAACACACAACTGGGTTAGTTTGGTGCAACGCTTTTTTCCCCCCCTCACTCACACACACATGCAGATGCACGTGTCTGTGACGTTAAAGAGAAGGGGAACAGAGCTCGGAGGGGAGAGGAAGCTCTCGTCACAACTGCAGGAAGTAGGCCTCCCTGAGGGGGAGTGCATGTCTGATGTGAGAGGCCGTGTGGGAGGTGGGGGCTTGGAGGCTTCCTGTTGTAGATACGCTAAAATAAACACACAGTTGGTATGGGTATTTTAGTGTATCCGCAAAAATATTTCTGATTGTCGCAAAACAAAGATATCTTACGTGGCTTTTGAGTCTCTATAAAGAGTCAATTCAGAAAAAGGCTCAGTTTCACTCCTAAAATCCACTTCAGACACACGGTCGTCTCGTGCGAACGGCACATGTGGTCAGACTCATGACTAACACAAGCCTCGTCAACAGAAACCAGACAGTCAACTGGCTTAAAAGCTATTTAGTTGCCAGAGTGTCAAGTCAATTATCTGTATTCTTAGCTTAAATGACAAACATGACAATGTGTGTGTGTGTGTGTGCAGATAACCAATCCCTGTCACTTTGGGAAAGTAACTTTTTGTTACAGAGAAACCATCAGTATGTATTTCTCAACAGACTTTAGTGCACGTACCGGTCTGAATGGAGGTGTCTGTGTGTCAAAAGTGATTCAGAATGAAAGAATGACAACACTCGGCCTGGAATTCGATAAAAAGGAAAATGCCGTGTAAATCCTGACGAACCGGTAATCTAAGAGGACGTGGGCGAACAACAGAAAATGACTATCGTCACTCTCGATTTCCCCACTCGAGCAACCTCAAAAGCACCACAACTTTCAGAGTCTCACGGCTGACTACTTTAACCCGTCTAAGTGCAGGAAAAAAACAGGACATCACACACTGCCCCTTTTCAGAGAAAAACCTCCTCAAAGTCAGAACTGCAAAATCCCCCTCCCTCCTCTCGCCAGGTGCTTCTCTTCCACATTCAGGACGCTCTCACTCTCACTAGCTGAGAAACGCACCACGCGAGGCAAAGAGACTCTGCTCCCGTGGTAACAGTTTCCTAAGGAACCGATCGCGTCCTCACAAACAGTTATTAAACTAAGCTAGAGGCAGAGATGGGAGAGGAATTTACAGGATGGTTTATGAGCCGTCTCCAACGAGCAACATGTTTACCGAGACACAGGCAGGCTGACCCGACACGACGACAAAATGTCTCAGCTGTGTGAATAACAAAAGAACATGGACAGAGTTAACATGTTATTCTTAAATCCGGTTGATAAGATCTTTTCTACTTTTATCAGAACAACTGACGCATGAGGACCGCCTTTTGTAATGACCGCAATTCATGCCAATTTAGTCCAGACAATCCAAGGACGGTTTACATATTCCTCTTTTAGATCTTTTTGGACTTGATTTTTTAAAATAAGTCTCCCATGATGCACCCAGGCCTACTCACTGGCTGTCATTCTGCTGACGTGGTTGAGGTGGGTAAAAGTAGTCACAGGAGGTGAGGAACAAAAATTCTTTCCAAGCGGTGTGAAATTTGGTCAGTGAGTCACACACGCGGCGCGTGGGTTCGGCACCCTTTCCACTGTGGCATCATCAGACGCAGAGAGGCGCTGAACCCAGAGGCAAGACTTTCACTTTTCCTCTCGCTCGGCTGAACGGGCCCGTTACTCTCGCGCGCGACTCTAGTTGATCTTGAGAGGGCATACTTCCTTTAATAATACAGTTTTTGGTTCTCTGTTCTCAGTGTAAAATCCCTTTTCATCTTCTGGACTGGACTACACTACTCTGTCATTGCAACCTGTTCTGAAGTGTAAAACACAACAAATCCAGAACTGTATATAGATATGTGCAATGACGCACATAACATCATTCATATTCTCTGTTGATACAAGTTATCCAAACTTTTGTTCAACCTAAAGAATTGGCCTATTAAACCTAATTAGGCCTAATAATGCGCACACATGTAGAACCCTTCATTAGACTGTCATGTAACAATCACTGAGGTTTAAGTTTAAACAATCTCTTACCTAGTGGCACCTATAATCCCTAAAAAGAATCCTTCAGAAGACACTACAGAAGTCTACAACTCCCGTTTTAGCGGTACAGCCCACATTTCGAAAAACCAGGATCCACAGCAGGCAGACTGACACCGCAGTGTGGAATTCCACACTTGGTCGACTGAGTCCTGGTTGACTCTCGGGTCTAATCTCCACACTCACTGACCTGCGGGCGCTGGTGCACGCTCTGGGAGGGTTTGAGGGCTCTCCCGCGGACATTTCAATGAACCCTCGCCTTAAGTCCCCATTTCTGCGCCCACAATTCACAGCAGAGTGACTTTAAACGGGAGGCTACCAGTGAAAGCCGGAGACTCGAGGGAAAAAAGGCTAACAAAGGCAACGGGGTGTTCAGTCTGGCCTGTTACATTGACCCAGAGCGAATACAGATTAACGATGATGCACGTAAAAGCAGAAGGATGTATGCAAAAACTATTAGGTTAATTCATCAATCACTGCTTTTCAGGTTGTTAAATGCGTTCTTACAACCGCCAGTAAATAAACCTTTTGACAAATACCATGGAAGACTTCCAAATTGGGCGTAGAAAGTGTAAATAATGAAGATGGAGGAGTCCCTCAGGGTTTATAGAGTAAATACGGGAATTAGAACGTCGCTGCTCAAATGTTCAGCGTCTCTGCGGGAAATTCCCCATCTTATTTTTAACCACAGCGCCAGCTCACACGTACAGGAACTCTTGTTTTAACGCTCGACCTGTGGGGCGTATCGACAAATCCTCAGCTGGGCAGATGTTGTCTGGCGCCTCCTTTATTTGCCACCCTCTTTGTTTTGAGTTGCTTGAGGAGAAATGACACCGTTCGCTGGAAAGGTTGCAACAGCCTGGTGTGACACCAACAGACGCTCCGTTACGACACCCCGCTCCCCTCGCCGACCCGCTTCTCTTTGAGACACAAACACTTGGATGGGGATTTTTGTTTGTTTTCTCTTAACAGGCACAAACATCTGATGTGTGGCGGGATAACCTCCCCTAAAGCCGGATGGACTGCCGCGCAGCCAAGACCACACGCGCCCCATGTTTCATCACCCTCCTGACCCGTCTCCCATGCTCGCCACAAACATAAGGAAATGTCTTAAATTAGATGATGTAGTTTGTCAATTTCCAGAAAAAAAGGCTACCTATGGGTAAAGGGCTGTGGGGGGAGGGGGCGTCCCCAGACACAGACCTCTTCTGCTTACAAGTTGTGTGACTCACACATTTGTCGAGTCGGCAGCCTCCTCCTCCTCCTCCTCCTCCTCCTCCTCCTCCTCCTCCTCCTCCTCCTCCTCCTCCTCCTCCTCCTCCTCCTCCTCCTCCTCCTCCTCCTCCTCCTCCTCCTCCTCCTCCTCCTCCTCCTCCTCCTCCTCCTCCTCCTCCTCCTCCTCCTCCTCCTCCTCCTCCTCCTCCTCCTCCTCCTCGCCGTGCGTCCCTTTAAGAATCTTTCATGTTCGTCATCACTCATAGTAAACTGGGCGGCAATTGTTCATTCACTCTCACGCACACACTCCCGTTGAGATCAAGAGTGTGCGTGGAGCGATTTTATTGTTTATACTTTTTTACAACCTCTGACATTGGGAGTAAAGACAAAATGCGCCGCTGGTTTCTAAGCAAATCAATCCGATTGATAGGAGGAAAAACCTTCAAAGGCTTTCTCTTTTTTGTTGTCTTTGCGACCCCATGGCAGCACACCCCGTTCTTCCTGATCGGGGTTCCTTTATTGAGGGCAATAAAGCGACAAATAAGCTCCGAGTCGGCCACACGTTCCATCAGCTTCTTGTCCAAAGACATGTGGGGAAGACAGGGTGGATGGCATTGAACGTCTAGGTAATAACCGCCAATATCAATAACTATTCCAAAAAATAATACCACGCTCACAAAACCACTCACCTTTATCCTCATTAAAATGTTTAACTATTGTTTTGAAGAAAAAAAAGCCTGCAAAAACAGAGACATGCTTCATGAGTAAACCCGTCTGACTCCTGTGGGCTATTACCCCCAAATGTGTCTCAAAGTCCCTCCAGTTGAGACTAGTGTTCCATGTAAAGGCGATCATTAGATAACAGATCACGTTGACCAAACAATGCTGGTCAGACATAAGTGAACCGACTCCCCTGGAACCCAGACCTAGAGGACAGCCCGAAACACCACCCTCCCCCCAATACCAGAGGTGATGCAAATCACTTCCTTTCAATCCGGCCCTTTGTGTTGGTAAGGGTTGACTGGGGGCGCCAGCTATCCATTCACTTTATACGGCTGCCGACCTCAGTGATCCTGCCCACCCCCACTCCGACTCCTGCAGAGCCACCCACTCCCACACACACACACACACACACACACACAATGGAGTGAGATCTCCTTACACAGGCAATTTTCTCTCCCTGTCCTCTAGCTCTCCTTCCCTCTTGTACACATGGACGAACTAGGAGCCAGACTGTCCCACAGCATCACGATTGGGTCATTATCACTTTTCATGATTATTTGTAGCCTTAAAAAAAAGGGGGCATTTCAAAGTAAAATCCCATGAACAGCAAATTCACATCGAAGCCTGAATGATTAAACACGTCCGGTAAAGATGATCTGGCATGAATGTAAAAAAACAATTCGGAGAATTGATGCATAAACGCGTGGGTTTTAAAAGTCACCGTGGTTAAGGGGAAAAAAAAATACAAAGACCCCCCACCCACCGATCATAGACGATCATAAACTCCGCTTTAATCACTCATTCATTCATACTTCTTTCATTGCTGTCCGGATTCACAAATAAATTACATTCATGACATAACTGCACAGCCTCACCGATGCGGGAATAAGTGCGCACATTAAAGAACATCAGTGGTTAAAGCTTCTGCTACTATCACCGCTGACTCGCCGGCTCACAACCAAAACAAAGTCGACTTTAAATGGCCCCGGTTCACAAAGCAGCGCCGCACTCACCGTTCACTTAATGTAGGCTGGAATAAACGAATCCAAAAACAAATCAAACAGAAGCACATAAATATCCGGTTCCGTGAGGTCCGCGGTGCCTTCTGAGGTCTTTTTTATCCGCACGCCTGGAGCTCCCGAGTCTGCAGAGAAAATCCCAAAGAGCCGCTTGAGCGAGCCGCCTGAGCTGTGTCCGCCACAGTCCCGTAATCCCTGTTCGCCTCCGCCGCTTCCCTCCCGAAACCACGGCCGAATTTGAGCAGCCTCGTGGCCGGTAGAGCCTCCCCGGTGTCCTGGAAAAGCCGGTTACCGATCCGCCCCGATGGCCGCCTGTGACGTGCAGCGCTCGCTCGCTCGCTCGGTGTCTCTCCGCGTCGAGCTTCTTTTTTTCCTGCCTCCCCCCCTCCCCTTCCTCGCCACTACTTCTGCTTCGCACTCGCCGGCAGTCAGGCACGGATCGTATTGCGCCGAGCTCCCTATTTAAAGGGGACAGAGCCGCGTACGCTCACAACACACGCAAAACCAAACAGAGGGCGCGCGTACACGTGACGTCACCACGCGGCCCCCGGAATTCCCTGACAGCGCAAACTGGCACCGAGTCCAAGTCCCTGGTACCGCGGCTGCTCCCACAGAGAGGCCGTCTATTTATGGACAGCCACTTCACCACAGGAAGGCAGGTTCAGTGTTAGTCCATTCAGCGGACTGGTTCTCAAATGAACGTGCCCTGTCCGTTTCATCACCGTTGGTTAATAAACATAAACACTAAATTAATTAATACATGTATATTTATAAATACTCACTTATTAGGTTGTAACTAATGGCTTTATCAATAGGACTCAACAATTCAACCATCATGGATCATTTAAGCCATTTTAAAAGAGCATTTGGGTTGCCAGGTCAGCGTTTATCATTCAGCTTTTTCAAAGTTTTGGTTGTAAATAGCGTGCAATGTTAAATAGTCAAGTTGTTTACATGTAAAATATTGTTTAGAAACAAACAGAAACAGAAAAGTAGATTTTATGATGAGAAATATAATCCACTGAGAAGTTTGCATCCCTAGTATAAAAAATATGTAGAGAGGGAGGGAGATACTTTTGAAGGCGGAACAATATTTATGTAATATTTTATAAATCATTGCAATAGCGTACATATGGCAAGGCCCATCAATAAAGCAAATGCGCTTTATTTTCCAGTAGCGGACACAAATATGACTGCGCAGGCTGAAGAAGAGGAATCATATGCCAATAGCTCACAGCTACGATGCGGTGAGATATAAATGGGCATCTCCAAGGCCAGAAACATTTGTACCAGCGTGTTCTCGCCCAAATTACCATGCTGTACTCTGTAATAACGCCAAAGAGCCATACTGGTATAACCAACAGTATGTGTCCCCAACACACACACACACACACACACACTGGGGTTATATTTAGAAAGCACCACCTCAGCAGGACAACAGGAGGCAAAATTAGCTGCAGAATGGAGGTTGTTGGAGAATTTGTCATAGATAATGCTGAGATAATGATATAAGGACACACACAATCAAAGTCTAATGAAACCTCTCTGCCTCAATACAACTGATCATCAGTCTTACTCTCCGTTCTTCTTTCTCATATCACAATTTGTTACTCACATTCTATATATTCCGATAACTCAAGCGGCTATAGAGGGACACGCGGGTGTACGTGTACGTCCGATTCAAGCCACTAATGAAGTAAGTGCACTGCGTGGTATGTGCCAAAAGGATCTGGCGTCTACTGTCAAGTGACAATGCATGATCAATAATGGGGTTAGTGTTTAGAAAGAAGGGAGATGCAGCACACTGGAGGTCTTTATGATGGGAGGTAGTGTGCTTGTATATGGATGTTTTGTTTTCTTTCTCTTAATGGCAGTGTGGAGAAATCCGTAACCTTGTGGGACAGATCCAGTTCATACAGTAACCGTGATCTTGCTGGCAACTTATGTAAGTATGTTGGCCAAAATTAAAGTGTTAGTGGCTGCTATAAGTGCCCGCAAAAGAAGGTTTTTGGTGAGAAATCCAGAGGGCGCTTTCAATTCTATGAGACTGAAAGAAAGATTGAGACAGCTGAAAAGCTTCTGGCACGTGGCAGGACATTTCCCTGTAAATGGATGGAAGTGATTTAATCACATATGATCAAACGACATACTCGGAAAACCTGCACTAGTAATGCTCTAATCAGTATGTGCATTCTAATACATCAACTCCGCTGAAAGAACTTTTTATAACATGATATGGAAGCTATTCAGGGGTGAAAGTAAGCCGGTGCGCTGTACCGGAATGAAAACTGTACTGTCTCTGAAAAATATTTCACTTTCAGCGTGACAACACAACTGGCAAACAAGCCAAAGCATTAGTCTGTCCCAGGGGTCCAGAATGAGCAGCAGGAAGGGACAGTGTGTGTGTGTGTGTGTGTATGCAGACATTGAGAGTAGTAGTTCTCCCATGGGAACGTGACCCCAGATTCCTTCCCTATTGACCACAAAAACACATTGTATTAAACAGCGTGTAATATTCAAGAGGTCCGTACAGAGAAGCATTGGTAAAAAAAAATAAACATGAGTCGTAGGAGACTTTGTCCCTGGTACAGATGGTACTTCTCAGCCTCCAATATGTAGTGGAGGCTGTGTGTGTGTGTGTGTGTGTACATGTGGCATACCGTGAGTCAGCCTTTTGGGTACACCGAGAGACACGATAATAATCACCTCCACGCACATACTCACACCACGAGGAGACGGAGAGCCACACGTTCAGTCAGACAACCAGCCAGCCTGGCTTAGCACTCCCACATATAGCAGCAAAGTAGCCAGCTGAACCGAGCGCTCCAGCGCTCATAATCAGGCTCTTTTTTAGTAGAGTAGAGGGGCCGGTAGGGAGCTCCTCAAACAACCGGTTAATTATACCTGTGGCTCTCTGATCAGCTTAGCCCAACCTCAGACAGTGAAAAGCAAACTCCAGTTAGAGGAGCTTAAAAAGCTCAGGTGGCTCTTTTGGGGCTTTTTCAGGAGCATTTACCACTTTGTTCATAGTGGTAAATGCTATTACTTTAACTTACACTATACTGGTCTTTAGCTCTTTAGCTAAATGACTGAGAATAAGCCTGGATGTTTTATGTGGAGGATTGTTACTATTGATATGATTTTTTTTGTGTTTCTATTCTATTTTTAACATTATGGTAGTTATGTACTTAACGCCAACTGATAAATCTTGTGGAGTGTACGGTGAACATATTTTAGGTGGGCTTATATCAAAATGTTGATTGAAACTTGCACTGGCTTTTTGGAACATCCAGGCCCGTTTTAATAACTTGTAACTCGCAGAAACCACCAATTATTCTCTCAATAAACTTCATAATTGGAGAGACACTCAATAGGCTTGAAATAGGGAATTTGTGTTTTTTTCCTTAAAAAGTATTTTAATTGTTTCAGCTCAAATTGCAGAATAGTGAAATTTGTGTTATGTGTTCCTCACATATCAACATTCATGTGACAATTTTTCTGAAATCTACTACACACTAGGTGTTTGCTTGCTTATTTACAAATAGAAAGCAAACAAAATAGCAAATTATTGTCCTTTTTGTGTGGTTTGGAAGAGCAATGTGTTTGATATCTGACTGATGTTTGAAAGTACACAACTCTGACACACACACACAAATTAAAAGGAATAGTTGATTTTTGTGAGTGTTTTTGTGTGTGTAAGATTGTAAAACCCAATCACACGCATGATTTCACAACAATTCTTCATTCAATTTCTTGAATGAATGTGTGTGTGGGCTTAATGCACTCTTTGTTTGACTAATACTCCTGCCTTTCCCACTCTGTACACATCGTTACCTGTACACTACAAAATATACAATGGAGCTAGTGTATGCACGTGTCTACATGCATTTATGTGCTAAATGATTAAATACAGTATCAACGCAAAGGATGGACGAAACCACCAAAATCGCTTTAGAAGTACCATTATCATGAAAGCCGATACAGATGCAAATCAGGGGGGAGGCGATGTGTCAGCAGTAAGCTATAATAGATCCTTACCTGGTGATCATGGGTAATAAAGCCGGTCCCGTTCGGCAGGCCACTGTGACACCTCCCACCTTCTGAAACCACAACATGGAGAGAGAAAGGTCAGCCTAGAGTTTCTGTAAGAGTGCAAACTACCGCGGCAGGCGGGAGCTGGATACAACTTCATTGATTTTTTTTGTTCTTTCTTGGTCAGCATTCTCTCACACTCACACACAGAGAAAAAGATGGCCAAGCTATCCTCCCTGATGGACAACCCCCTCCCACCCCATGCAGGAGACTATCAGCCCTGTGCAGCTCCTTCAGAGACCGACTGCTCGGGAGAGCGAGATACGGGAGGTCCTTCCTCCCTGCCTTATATATTCATTCATGCAATACAGTATCTACGTACTTTAATTGCGATGTACTTGATTTTAATTGGTTACTGTTTATAGCACTGTTTGTAGTTGTACCTCCCCACTGTGGTGCCGATCTAGTATTATATTGAAATCATTTCTCTGCCAGGATGAGCTTTGACTACAAAGGAGCATTTCTATTTCTTCGGTCAAAACTAGGTCAAACATGTCTGTGACATTCCAGTGCGGGTTGAAGCAGTGGTCATACCGTCAGTATGGGGTTAAAAGATCAAGACCTTTTTTTTCCTATTCTATTCACTTGTTGTGCATCGTGCAAGTCTGATGTTCCCGCTTTTACAATTTATGCGCCTGTGTTTTCGTGTCAGGCAAAATGCAGAGCAGCGCCTGGACCAGCACTGGGGCCATCTGTGTTTGTGTGTGTGTGTGTGTGTGTGTGTGTGTGTGTGTGTGCGTGTGTGTGTGTGCACATGTCCTCATGTGCCGCCTGTTCAGTGATTCAGTGTGAGAGCTGGGGCACATTACTGAGAACAGGTGGCACACTGGTCTTCCTCCCTACCCTCAAAACCTTCACATGCGCATAAACACGCACGCACACCTCCACCTTGAACACACAGTAGATAAACTGGGCTCAGCTATACATTCATGACATTTACGTTTCCATTTCACACTCCCTATGGAGCCCAATCTTCTGTAACATCTATGTCACCGTTGCCCAAAAGACTTAGAGACAATGCGTCCTTTTTGCTCTGTTGGGAATATGCAAATGTTTTTGATGGTTGTACTGTGGGCCAATGTGCATGCTAATGTGTTAGCATAGAACGGCAAAGTACATGATCTACTTATGAAACATGGGTGAATTTGGTGTCTGTTTTTCATGTACAAAGCAAGCTGAAAGCCTCCTTATTTCCACTCGTCTTTCCCTAATCAATACTTCAATTTTCCTCCCTTCCTGTCTTAAAGCGCACACACACGTGGCAGTTTCCACACGTTTCTCTACTGAGCCAGTACACTGAGAACCATCATACACACACATTCGTGCGCGCGTGCGTCTGTGTGACAGTTGTGTCAATACACGGCTGATGTAGCCGGCTCAGTCTTCCCTGATCTTGCGCCTTGGTGGTTAAAGCCCCGAACCTTTGAACTCCAGGTCATAGGCCGCACCCCCTAGAGGGCCGCAGCTGGCCCCACTTCAAAGGCTGCACGGGCTCTGTGTGTGGGTGTGTATGTAGCTGGGTTAGGAAGAATGTGGGTGAGCAGAGGCAATCGCAAAAACAAGGCGAGCGTACGTGTTTGAGGCTCAATTGTTGCAAGGGTAGACATATTCCATATTTCATCGTCCATCGAATAAACGCTTCGAGCTCTGGCCTAATCATTTGACCTTGATCGATAGCAGGACAGTAAGACGGCAGTGAGAGCGGAGGGTGTGAGAAAGATAAAGAAACAGTTAAGGCAGAGAAATGGGGAGCTGTGGCGACGAAAATACAAATGTCGAGCAAAATGTAAGTAAGTTTAAAATTATAATAGTAGTGAAGAGGATAGACAGAGATAAAGACTACGTGAGAGTGAACATGAGACAATCAAAGCGCGAGCAATCGACAGATAGGAAGGTCTAGAAAGCCGTGTTTATCTTCAGTCTGTGAAGGTTAACCTGTGGGTGCACCTCCCTTTGACATTAAACACCACAGGGAGGTGGGGGGGCGACACAAAGGTGAAGAACAGCAGAGAGAGGAGGCTGAGAGGAGGAGGAGTGTAGAGTAAAGGCCTTCAGCTAGACAAAAGATGAACACGACGATAAACTAAGGTTGGTTGAGAGACAGCGAGGGGCTGTGAGCGGATGTGGCTAAAAGATGGAAAAGGACAATAGCCACAAGGTTAACAAGTATATAAATGCAATTTCTGTTACTAAGTAACAGGAACTGCACATATATTGCACATTTCCTATCGGCCAATGAGGTGAGGAAACACCAGACGTAAAGGCTCCACACCCATGTATCCAACTTATGATCATGCGCTGAACAAATCTACACATGCTGTTCATGTTGAGGGAAAAGACACTCATTCTGCAGCAATTACTGCCTTAACGTGGAGTATAAACGTAAGGCAAAACACCGCACACACCTCAGCGTGTGTGAGCCTGCATGGCGTGAGTAGAGTATCCAAGTTTGGGCTGCCCCCTTCCCTGAGTCACCAGTGATTCAGTAGGTCTCTTCAAGTTAGGGCAGCAAGCTTCATACCTGCACACACACAACAAATAGCTGGCTGCAGCATGATTTGTGTTAAATGTTTTTTTTTTGTGTCAAAGTTCAAATTCACGGTGTCCCTTTGTGTCTCTGTGGTCGGTGGCTGTTGGTGAACTGGTGCAATCCTTGAATGAGGGGTCAGCGTCGGTGCATACTGGTCAGCGTGCACACATCGAGGAGCAGACACATTTTGTTTACAGCTTCAGATCTCCTTGGAATGCTGTCACACTACATCCTGAACTTGTGTTTGAGTTCAGGATGCGAGTAGATGAGGAGATTTGCACGAGGTTGTGTCGAGTTAAGTTGTTGGAATGAAAGGGGGATGGTTTCTTCTCCGCTGCGGTGGTTTATTACACAGAAAGGCGAAGCCAAAGTGTCTGTCTTTGACCATTTCTCTTACATGCATCGCTGTTTAAAAAGAACACGGCTAATCAAATCTAACGCCACTCAAACCCAATTAACTGTAGTTTAGTGGAAGGGCAGAGGGGAAGGGAAGTGTTTTTTTTCATCTTTTGTATGATTGAAGAAGCAGCAAGCCAGTTTTCTGTCTCGGTTGCCTGTGAGCATTTCTGTGTTTGGGAGGCCGAAGTTGGTTCGGCAAACTTCTGCCACATGGCTTCAGTGAAAGGTCATGGTCAAAACCCCGCCTGGCTCACAAACCATCACACCCACTCCCACGCAGGCACACATACGACAGAAGAATGGACAGACGAGACTGGCAGACATTTCCTCTTTGGGGGAACGCAGGAAAATGGCACCCACTTAAAGAGGAACATACAACATACACACACCCCAAAACTGTCTGAATGACAAGCATCGATGAGCCCGAGCCAGACGGAAAGACGGATAGACAAGCAGACATGAATGGACAGTTGGTAATAACTTGCGTCTAGACCGACGCTAATAAAAGCAGCTTTGGCTGCCGCCAACACCAGGAACGCTGGGATTGTGTGAGTGCAAGGGTTAGTTTGAAAGAGGTTTGTGCAAGATAGTGCAAATGAATATAATGAATAATTGTCATGTGCCGTTTTGCACACACATGCACACAGCTATAAGCCGCATTCGAAGCCACATCAGCCAACGTCAATCCTCCCAAATTAGACAGTACTTTGCCGTCAGATCTTGTAACTTTGACTTATCAACCCTTAGCCCTAAAACCAACAACAACAAACAACAAAGTACCTGAGCGCAGAAACACTGAGAACAGTAAGGATGAACGACACATCACCAACATGCCTGAATAAGTATTTTTCATAATGCTGGTTTCAAAACCCACAGAGTCAGGTTTTTACACGAATGATGGTAGCTGACTTCCATGAAACAGGCCGACTACATAATTGCTCCAAAAATGTTGTAATGCATGTAATGTAATACTACCACCAAACATGTCCGCCTAGAGGTATAGATTACAAAACTGTGTAATCATGGCTTTGTAATGGCAGAAGGGGGAGAGCTGGACACACACAAAGTCTGAGAAATTAATACAAGCTTAAACCGAAAAAAACGCCTCTGGAAAAAGCAGAAGGGAAGGTGATTTCTCTGTTGAGGGTGATCAGTCATAACTACAGCACTTTCCTCAAGTGTGTCTTTGTTTGGGAGTGAGTGTGCAATATGAAGAGGGAATCGGCTGTAGGCAGTAGCCCAGGAAGCGGCACTATATGTGTGTCTGTTTGTGTGAGAGAGGTCAGACAAGCCCTGCCAAGCCCGCATACCAGGGAAGAGTTGCCAAACTGTGCTATCCAGTTGCACAATGCCATTTAAGTTAACCGTCACATACCAAAAAGACTGACTCAGGCCTTTAGTCACCAAACCGTAACGATTTCATACTTCACAAATATTAAGTAATAACGATTTAACATTGAGCAAGTTTAACAATGATCTGTTGAGAGGGAAAGCGAGCTGAGCAACCTAATGTGAAAGAGCAGTATTGTGTATCGTGTGTTTGTGTATCTTCAGCTGCATCTTCTACATCTGCTCACAAAGACTTCTCTATCTACTGTGGCACATGTGATTCCCACATGGTGGCTCATGCAGTCTTCCCAGGACCACACACACACACACACACACACACACACACACACACACACACACACACACACACACACACACACACACACACACACACACACACACACACACACACACACACACACACACACACACTGTCTTGCACAGTATGACAAGCACTCAATCACCCTTACCAGCAAGTGAGCATACAACGCCATAATGTACACAGACCAGCCCCTGCCTCCGCCTCGGTGTCTGTAAGGTGAGTCCTTAAAGTGCCCTCCAGACACTGTGACCCCACACTTCCTGCACTGGGTAGACGCCAGGAAAGACACACACACACACAACACCCATCTGTAACCACACAACAGACCTCAACATATGTGTAGAACCTACAGCTCCGTAGACAACGCTGTGACAACGCATGAGTGTGCATGTGCATAAATGTGTGTGTGAAGGGGTCATGAGCTCTTCTCAACCGTGCCTATAACTATATAGCGCTTTTAGTCTTCAGAACACTAACATACATGTCGGCATTCACCCATCCATACGATGATGGAACGGGCCATCATGCAGGGTTCCCCCTGCCCATCAGGTCTCTACCCATTCATATACTGCCTGATAGGGTTCTAGCCGGCGGTGGCTTAGCTCAAGACACATCGGCATGGATGAGCAGAGCCGGGGACGAAGGACAACCCAGCTGAGGCAACATTTTAAAAGATTAAAACATAAAAACGCGGGGAAACGCTTGGAGTGACAGTGTGTCTCGTAAAGTCAATGACCAGCTCTCCAGTCTTATGAAATTGCACCTTGACTTTAGCACAAGTGTGTGTGTGTGTGTGTTCCTGTTTGTGCCATGATCATGAGGGGTCTGGATACAGTATGAATATGATATGCAGCGGGAAGGATTTAGGAGACGTACAGGGGACGGATTCCTACAATTTGCAAATCTTTCATGTATTCACTCCAGTAATCCTGTTATATTATTGGAATTGCAAGTGTTGGGAACCTTCATTACACACACGCTAGTTTGTACTAATGTTGAATTTGATCCTTTTGCATCTTGTCTGAAGTCTGCATTGGAGGTGTGTGCATGTCACTTGCCCTTGTATTTGAAGTGTGTGTGCGTGTGTGCCTGAGGACATAACCATGTGCCCAGGACATGCCTGTGTGTGTTTGTGTGTCCTTGACCAGCTGCAAGGGCAGAGGAAATGAGGTGGAACTCAATCTGGTCCACACCTGTCTGTCTCTTTCTCTAGAGGGAGGAGCCTAGGGCCTCAAACACACACACACACACACACACACACACACACACAGCTTGATAAGTGCACTGTTCATGTTCTGTATGAGCAGATAGATTATGCATGCAGTGGCCAGCTAAGGGACTCGGATCCATTAATGTCTGCCCGAAGACAGTTTTATGTCCGTCTACGCTTCATGAGAGAGGGGAAGGACAGTGAGAGCAATGACATGTGTCTGTGCTGCTGTGGCGAGAAGGACGGGTGGGAGATATTAAATCAGTGACACACAACAAGTATGGAGGAGAAGAGGGCGACTCCGTTAGGAGAGAGGGAGGAAGGGAAGGGAAGATGAAGAGATCTGGGATGACAGTGTGAGACACACAAGGACAGAGAGAGAGAGAGAGAGAGAGAGAGCGATGAAGCGATGGAGCGATAGAGCGAGAGAGATTGTACTGGTATGGGAGGGTGGCGGGTTACTTCGGGACGCCAGAACCCAGTGACATGACACAGATGCACTGTGCAGAGAGCATGGGGGAGTCGGCTTTAGAGGATGGATGAGGGGGGGATGGGTCAGTGAGAGAGAGAGCGCACCAGTCACTTTCCACATTAGTCTAATGGTCGGCTCAATGTGGATGAAAACATTTCTCTATGTTCAAAAATGCATGCGACACCAATTCATTGTGTTTCCGACAAAGTTATTATAATTACTGTAAACCGTGTGCAAAATGATGCAGCTGGTCATTCACCAAACTAGATGAGATGAGAAAAAATTGCGTCAAATCATTGAGACTGTTACACGGTTCGAACAGTAAGTCTATGGGGGGAGTTGCTGCTGATGGACGAAGTGCACAGGAAGTGTAGTCTTAACTATATTAACAAAAACAAAAGTAATCTCCACCATCATCTCAACGGTTCATGGAAAGTGTACCATGATACGACAACTTAACAGCGACGTTTAGAAATGTTACGAGTAACAACTTTAAGTTGGAATAGATTTAGAGGCACACATTGTGGCACATATGAAATGATGTATGTCATCTGTCATCTGCTTGATAACACACCAGCCCAACTCCAGGTTGCATGCAGAGGACCTTACAGCAGAACACGGTGCTTCCACCCACGCACAGCATCAGTGGTATTTCTTTCACTACAGAATGTCAAACATTTGCATACACATGTATGCATGCAGGCGGGTTATCAGTCTGCCAACGTATAACAGCATCCATCTTTCCTTCCCTTAATTCCCCCCACCCCCATTCATTTCACCCCCTGCTTCCTCCATCCCTCCCTTCACACCGGGCAAGCCTACAGCAAGGTCACACACCTCAATTACTGTGTGCGCGCACACGCAGGCACAAAGAGCGAGCGAGGGAGCGTGATAGGGAGGGAAGATAAGAAGGGAAGGGGTGGGAGCAGATTTCACGCTACCATGAGCACTGGCTAGCAGGCACCACAGTTTCTGACATTTTATTTATGATGTGCAAGGTTCAGTTCCTGGCCTCTTCTGTTTTATCTGCCATCGTTGTGTCGATGGTTCGGGCGACCATACACACATACACAACCATATAATAAGGCATTAGTGTATGTACTGTGTGAAAAGTGCAAATTACTATTTCATTTGTCTTTTCATTAGAAGGAATAGATTTCTCAGTTCCATGTCCAGGATTCAACTTTCACAAAAATGTTGTGACAATTGAACAACTAAGGCTGCTGTGACTCGTTGTTCAGTTGCTGATATCTAGACTGTCAGAGTTGTTATAAACTCTGACAGTCTAGATATCGGGCTGCAACGTTGTTATTCCCACTGTCTCTTATAGCCATGTTAATGCAGTAGTGGGGATCCTCCTGAGAGGGCTTTTTGTGTCTGCTTCTAGACTGCTGTTCACCCATGTAGCCACAGGGGGCAACCAGCTGTGTTTACATTGTGGGCTAATACATCCGCCATATGGCAAACACAGTGCAAACATAACGCATGCTCAGTCCTGTGTCCTAAAGCGACATTAGAAACAATGAATAAAAGACTCTGATGAGTTAGTTTGAGTGTTTAACAAGTAAACTTCCCTAATTATTAGAATATTAAAACAATGTATCAGCAGAGGGAGGGCGAGGACTCCAGTTTGGGCTGCAACATTCATTAGAACAACACTGCTCCAGTATATTAAAACCACCCACACATGGCGGCCTGTAGCCAACAGCTGATGCGAGGAGGAGTTTTGAATGTCTTAGGCGTCTCTCATTAAAGGATTCTCAACTCCCAAAACCACGTCAACTAGTCCCTTGTATTTTATGGATTTATTGTCAGAGTATTTATGTTTCTATCCAAAGATGACAGAAGGACGAAGACGACTGACTGCTTATTGTTGACCACCAGACAAGAGATGATGAGTCCACTGGGTAACTTATAATTCAATACAGTTAACAGTAAGTAACAGGCCAAGTCTCGCACTTTAGGATTTTCAGTCCTGTGACCTTCTCCCTCACCCTGCACCATGTACAAGCTACATGTACCATAAGCTCAGTTATCAGTGCAGTATAGAGCTTCCAGAGGGACATCTAACACTAGCCAAACAAAGGAAACAGAGAAAATCAATTACATCATCTGACCCCGCCTCCTCCAAAACAGAGGGAAGGCGGGTGTGGGGGAGTTAAGGTCTCAAACAGGTATTGAGTGACACGTTTTGACAAGTTTATGGTTTTGAGGAAGAAAGGGGGACAGGAAAAGGGGGAAGCAGAGAAAAAAGAGAAGGCTGTGAACGGATACGGGAAGCTATAGGAGCGAGGAAAGGAGAGGCAGGGTGCAGACAGACCAAGGAGGGATGGAGGGCTCAAACTCTTTAAGACATATCCTCTTACCAGTCTGGGGGAGTACACACACACACACACACACACCCATAAAGGTCACAGTGCACCCGGTGCCCTCCAGACACTTTTTGACTCTTGAACGCTTGTACACAGACACAGCCTTGATTTTCCACAAGCTATTTTATATACACTCACACCCACACACACACACACATCAAAAGCACTGCGATTTCCACAAATCAAACATTTATTTGGCATGTATGTATGAATTTCTAATGGTTGGTGGTGCCTACAGGGCAGTGAACAAAAGAGAAGAATTTACAATTAAATCAACAATAGTATATAAAAGAATATAAAATACAATCAAATCCACAAATTCACAAGCAAACATAACAATACTAGACCATAAGTGTGTGAAGGTTCAAGTGTATGACTGACTCAACTGCGCGTATGAAATTATGTCTACAGGTGCACGTACAAGTAACTGCCGATTGTGAAACACAATCAAAAAGAAAGCATGCAAATTATATTGAATGGAAAATGAGAATGGTAATAAAGTACCAAATTACAAAGAGTCAACTGGATCTTACCAAATGAATGAACTTTTGTGTGTCCTCAACTGTGACTCATGAATTGAGACAAGCATGACCACACACAAGCGCACAGTTATCACGGGAGTTACACGCGAGATGGGTCAAGGTCCAGCGTGGAGCTGGGTTAAAGAGACAGGCGATGTAACACACAGGAGAGAAGGCTACGGCAGGAAAAGAAGAGAAAGCAGAGAAGAAGGGAGAAAACAGTGCATGAAGCTGGGTGGAAAAGACCAGGAGAGGGACGAAGATGACACAGGACAGAAATATCACTGCATTTGAACTGCATTTCACTGAGGTGAACTTATGTGGATTGTTTGTCTGCATTGCTGTGTAACAGACGATTTCACTTCCTCATATGTGCAACCCTGGAGTAAATCCACATCATCCCAGGCAGCAGGTAAAACCGGTGGGAGTGCTTAGACAAGGCAAACCTGAACACGGTGGTAAAGTGGTGCATCATTAACAGCAGAGGACAAATGCACACCTGCACAGTGACAAACGAGAGGGCCATTTTCACATGCATGCACACACACAACTGCAAAAAATACTTAAGTGTATTCCCAGGCATACACACTCACTTTCAGGCATAAACTCAAAGGAGGACACAAGTACAGAAACAGCTTGAGATGCAGGGCAGTGCCACTTTATGAGAAACACCACAGACAAACAAATAAAGAGAAATCGAAAAGGAACGTGGCATGAGAGCAGAAACCTTCAAAGACCGTGAACATTTGTTCCACACACAATTACAGAGTGCAGTAAATACACATGGCATGGCCAAAGTCCTGTGTGTGTGTTTATAGGAACCTATGTTTGGGGACTCATAATATACTTTCTATTTTATGTGCTTCACATTTTGAGCATTCAGTAGCCGCTCCTACCCAGAGGGCCACAGCAGGATAAGCTCCAATGCATTACACACTGCTAACATTGAGTAGAAGCAGTAAAACATCAACAATTATTGTTGGGCAGATATGTCAGATACGACCGATATCTGCCAAAAGTTGCAAATACAGAACATTTCAATTCTAAAACTCAGTGTTTACGGAGTTGGACCCCTCTTTGGATTTCTCCATTCTTCTCATTCCAGCCACTTAAATCATGAGCTAAAGAACTACAAATGTCTGCATGACAGAGCAAGCACACTTCAACAATTCTGCAACAGATCCGCCCCCCCTCTCACACACACACACACACACACACACACACACACACACACACCTGGTTCAGTCAGTCACAAGCCCCTTTATATAGAGGCCAACTCTGTGAACCTATGCAACATTCACACACTCTCCGTGTGTGTTTAAGTGGGTGTGCGTTGGGCTGGGCTGTATGGCCACAAATTCATATCACGGTATTTTTTTTCTTCTTTTTTAGCCACGAATAAACACTTTCAATCATTGACGCCAAAAAGGCCACCTGAACAGCTTTTCACGGCTCGCTGGCCAACTCGCTCGCAACTGCTGCACCCAGCATGCACTTTGGCAGGGAAACGTTATATATTTAAATGTATTAACATTACGTATGGTTTGTCACTAACTTTTGTGTGGTGGTGTTTTATCCTGTTAAAATAGTGTTTGTTGTGGGTTAATAATTGCTGTAAAATGTTATAACCATGACTCAAAGCCAATATACGTAACGGCTGGCGCGTGTTTCTGCGTTTTGTGTCGACGGACTCGTTTCAATTCATGGTTCAAAAAGACTTGTGCGTGTCGGAGAGCAATTCACCGCCAGAACACCAGGCGGAGTGGCGTTTATTGTCAAAGATGACCTAGAGAGTGACGTCTTGGAGTGTTTATTTATTGATCAGATACTTTTTTGCCCCGTGCATCGCCACTGCTGCTTTTCATCGCCTCTTTTTGCGGACCGTATTTGTCCCGTATTTTCCTTAACCACTTTGTCCACCAATCACAGCCTTGCGGGCTGCGTTGGCTTGCGCAGCTGTCAAGGGACCCACAAGGGACTGTTGCGTGTCCTTGCGTTTCTCTGAAAATGCAGAAGCATAGACTAAGCTTTAAGACAAATAGCTGCGTCCACTCAGCATGCCAATCCCCTATCTATCCCCAGTAGTAGTGACAAAGTCCTCTCCTGACTGAGACAACACACATTCATTACCTTAAATCAACAAACAGCAGCTCATCTCCATCACACAAAGACGCCGTGTGCACACTCAGCCTACTGTCTCTGCTAGTGGCCCTGTGTGTGTGTATACATGCATTGAAAATGTGTACTGCTGCTACTCCAAAGAGCCAAAATATATTCCTCAGAACATAATAAACTCACAAACTCTACATTATGCAGCCAGAGTCAGGCCCAGGCGATGATTATAGACAAAGATGAATATTTCTTTATAACATATCAGTGATGCTATTTTGCCTTCATCTGTAAAATGAGCAATGCACCAGACTGCTTAACAAATGTTCCTTTTAAATGCCACTTTGTTTGTCATAAACTAGTGGTATGGTCACTTTGGATATGATTCATCTGGCATGTAGTGAATACACCGGGTCATAAATAATTTTGTTCGCTACTGTTATGTTCAAACACCGGATGGACAGAAGACATCTGGAATGAAGTTAGAATCAAGAGTATTTACTACAGGAAAAGGTGTTGCCTACATGTATTTATAAGGATAAAATACTTGTATAGATAAAGTAATGGTGTGGAAGTCAGTGTCCACGGCCCCCTGGGAGTGGTCTCCTGGTGAGTTCAATGTAGCTCGGATTTCGAATGTCTTTAGTCAAGATCAGCTGTGGTGCCACCAAGTATCACATGCAGGTGTTCTTCACCATTGTTTTCGAAACAGGAAATCAACAAGTGCACCGCAGTAGATCAAAAAATAAGCGATGATATCAAAACAAAGTGTTGTTTTTCATTCTTGCATATAAAAAAAAAATGCCATGATTATTGCCATATGCGGATCAGATCTACCGCAATAGCCTCACCATCCCCATCAGGCTTTTTCCCCTTCCTTTGTCTTACCTCTGCTAATTACACACAGATACCTACACAGGCCAGTTTCCATGGAGGACATTAGCGAATCTTCAATAAAATGAACCGCCTGAGTCCTTTGTGCCTTAACAAAACTGCAAAACTAGTCACAGTCACAGATAAAGCCAGATAAAGTATTTACAGTACAATGTAGAATATTGCTGCTCAGATACTACATGCTGCATAACAGTCACTCAACTCTTCACCCCTCCATCATTAACACAACATGATCAACGCCTCCTGGCATGAAGTCATGAAGTCGCAGCAGAAGTGATGTGTAGTCGTGTGCAGTAGACTTTGTCTAAAGCAGTGCAACATCAGCATTACTGGGTTGAAAAAACATGAAACATATGACCAGATAACAAACAGTGTATGCAAGTATATACATATATATAAATCAGCACAACAAAGAAGCATTCTACAGACATAAATGTGTCTGAAACGACTCCTTGAACACAAGCTGTTATTAGCCCAGCTACAGCACATCTAGCCACAGACACAACCCAGCCGAGGCGCCAGCCAGCCAGCCTCCCCTCACCTCCTCTCCTGCCTGTCTGCTCCTCTCCTTCTCCTCCCCCTCCCCCACTTGTTTTAAACACAGGGCAGCCCAGCCCAGCCGCCCCCAACGCCCCTTTTCTTTCTGTTTTCCTTTTTCTTCGGCAGGCAGCACCCTCAATCACGCTGCCCCTCCCCCCTGCCATCTCAGCCTCCATTCCAATGAATGCACAACCCCCCCCTTCAGCCGAGGGGGGCTATAGGGGACTGCCCCAGGGTTGAGGAGGGGTAGCGAGGAGAGCAGCAGCACACATGCACACACAAATTCAATCACAACCCCCCACCCCCTCTCTATGCATGTCTGTGTGTGTGCACATCTGCAGAGGAACACAGGAGCATGCGGGGGTGACATACGGGAGGGGGGCGGGGGGGGATTTGGTTGGCGTCCTAATGGATCTATGCAGGAAATGGCTTGTTGCTACACAGACAGCTCCAGAATCAACTATTATGACGGGCCAAAGTCCCATATTCTATCTGCAAAACACACACGTTCACTCAGCCCTCCCCAATTAATGACTATGCAAAACTAACCGACAGAGAGAAGAAACCACGGCCATAATGGAATAAATGACATGTGCAACAATACTATATGTACTAAAAGCATACATCTTTTGTTCTGTGCAACATCTTGGATCAATCAATATATTTTTTAGGCCTTCTTTTATTGGTGTTTTATTGTCTTTTTTACCCATGTAAAGCGTATTTCAGTTAGGAAGTCAGGTTGTTACCAGCAGAAAGCCTTTCAGATTCCAGAAACGTTATGTGATGAAATACTTTAATACTACATTTTTATGTGTTCGCTTGCCTGACATGAAAACACCCTCATGTATAAAATGGCTGGGATGACGCAGAAATAACCTTGTTATTTGAATAATTTTAGTTTCTTAAACTTATGCAACTGCTCACTAAAGAAAATGTCCCTTCTTTGATATAATACTGCCTTACTAAATCAGTTATGTTGCACACCTTTATTTATTACATGATTCGCATGTGGTTTTAACTCCATATGATAAAAACATGAATAACTCTTAACAAATTCTGCCACACCGTAACAAAGTGTATCATGACACGTTCCTGTAATTCACCATTCACCGTATTCAGTATGTGAACCAGCAGCACTGGTGTAGGATTATCACTGGCTGAGTCCTATATGCATTACATCCTCAACCGGCAAGGTTATATCAGGTAGCGAGCGAGCAGATATAATGTACTCCATCTCCCAGCAGGGGAGCCTGGCACGCCTTTGGATAATCCTGCTTGGGCAGGAAGCGGTGGATGAAAAAAATAAGATCAGAAAAAAGGAAAGAGAAATGTCAGCGTATAGAGTGCTCTACTTAT